>CM042970.1:17916457-18627925 GCA_023678885.1 Pogostemon cablin
CGCCACCACCCTTGCTCTATCCACCTGCAATCCCTTGGCCGAAATATAATGGCTAAGAACAATCCCATCTCTTACCATGAAGTGACACTTCTCCCAATTCAAGACAAGATTAGTTTCTTATCATCTCTTCAAAACAGTAACTGGTTAGATAAACAAATATCAAAGAAAGAACCAAACACAGAAAAATTATCCATAAACTACTCCATGATCTTTTCTATCAACCCGTCAAATATGGCCATCATGCAATGCTGAAATGTAGCAGACGCATTACATAATCCAAAAGGAATCTTTCTAAAGGAAAAAGTTTCATAAGGACAAGTAAAAGTAGTCTTTTCTTGATCCCTGGGTGCAATCATGATTTGATTATAACCCGAATACCCATCCAAGAAACAATAATACTCATACCCCGCAAGACGATCAAGCATTTGATCCATTAAAGTAAGGGGAAAATGTTCTTTGCATGTATTTTCATTCAGTTTCATGTAATTCGTACACACACGCCATCCCGTATAAATCCTAGTGGCTAATGTCTCACCATCCTCGGCTTTCACGATAGTCATGTCCCTCTTCTTAGCTACTACATGCAATGGACTCACATGGGGACTATCACTAATGGGATAAATAATTCCAGCATCTAGCCACGTTAGGATTTGCTTCCTATTCACTTCTTGAATAGCAGGATTCACCCTCCGCTAATTCTGAATACTACTCTTGGCCTCATCTAACAATCTTATTCTATGTATGCAATATGAAGGACTAATACCTTTTAAATCATCAAGAGACCATCCAATCGCAAACTTATACTTCATAAGTACGTCTAATAATTCCTCAAGTTGATCATCATCAAGGGAAGAAGATACAATTATTGGATATTTTCCATTGTCACCAAGATAGACATACTTCAAGTGTTCCGATAACGATTTCAACTCCTCTTTCTTCTCTTCCTGAGGGGTGCTCTCTCTATCAATGGTAAGTTATTCCTAGTCCACTTGACCTCTTCAAACTTTGTCCTCTCCGATTGATACCTGTCATCACCCAAAGCAAACAAGTTTTCAAGAAAATCAATACATACCTCGTTGGAGAGTTCATCTAGCTCCGTGGTGGGAAAAGTAAGAGATTCCATCAAGCATGTCTCAAGAGGATCCTTAGAAAGAATCAGAGACATGTCTTCATTAACAATCTTCTCCACCACATCAATGCTGTTATACTGCGTCCCCATCGGCATCTTCATTGCTTTGTCGAGGTTGAATAAGATCTCTTCTTTATCCATTCTCAGTCTTAGACTCTTAGCTCACCCTTTTGCACATCAATCATAGCTCCCGCAGTAGCAAGGAAAGGTCTTCCAAGATAAGAGGGACATTATCCTTGTTATCTTCCGTCTCAAGCACAAGAAAGTCCACAGGAAAGACAAGCTTCTCTACTTTGACAAGAACATCTTCAATCACACCTTCGGAAAGGTCATAGACCTATCCGCTAGTTGTAGAGCCACTGATGTGGGAGTTAACTCCCCCAAACCAAGCCGTTTAAAGATAGACAGTGGCATCAAATTGATACTTGCTCCAAGATCGCATAAGGCTCGTCGTGCCTGCCCTTTTCCAATTTCACATAAGATAGTGAAGCTTTTCAGATCTTTCAACTTAACTAGCAGCTTCCTTTGTATGATTGAGCTACAATTCTCCGACAGGTTCATGGTTTTAATTCCGTTCAAGCTTCTCTTCTTCAAAAGTATATCCTTTAGAAAACGGGCATAATACGGCATCTCCAAGATCGCTTAAGAGAAAGGAATGTTCAAACTTATCTTGTTTATGATATTTGAAAACTCTTGAACTTTTCTTCCAATCCCTTTTAGACAAGCTTGAAAGGAAACGGTGGAGGTATCTTTGTTTTGGGAATCCTCCATTCATCACTTTCAATCTTTTTCGCTTTATCCTTCTCGACTCTCAATCTCTTGGTTGTTTCCCACTTCTTTTCTACTACTGTAAGCTCGGTGTTCTACTCTTGATATGTAGCTGGAGTATTCTGATCAGCAGGTGTTGCATTCGGTAACGAATCAAATTCTGATCTGTGCTGCTCGACCTCCGCTCGACCAAGATGGTTTGGTCGAGCAGATAGGTTTTGGTCGAGCAACCTACCTGATCGCATACTCTATTCCTGGAAGTGTTGCTCGACTTCCATTGACCAAGATGGTTTGGTCGAGCAGATAGGTTTTGGTCGAGCAACCTAATTGATCGTGAGCTCGTCACACTGCTATTGTTCGGCTTTTGTTCGACCTGGGTTGTCTGGTCGAACGGTGTTATGCAAGTCAAACGGATATCCAGAAAGCAGAGTATCATAATTCTGTTTCTTCGGGAGTTATTCGACCTCTGCTCGATCAGATGATCTGGTCGAGCAAATCCAGTCTAGTCGAGCAAATTTCTCTGCTCCTTTCAGTTTCACTCGCTGGCATCATCGGACCTTCATATTGCGTTCCTGACCTTAATGTGATGGCATGGTAAGACTTTGGATTCTCAATACTTAGAGATGGAAACTTTCCTTTCTCAATAGTTTGAGTCAATTTGTTTACGTTTCCAGTCATCTCCCCCATCAACAACGTAAGGTCTTTCACTTGTGTAGACAAATCCTTATGATTATCATCAATCTTTTTCTCCAACTTGGCCTCAAGACGGTCTACTCTTGCATCATTCCTCGACATGTACCTGTTCACCGTATCCTCAAAGCCAGGCTTCCCTTCTTCCACCTTTTCTCCCGGATCAACACCGATAGGAGACTGCAACGTATTATTCGGATTGCTTCATGAAAACTCCGGTCTCCTTGGTTGTTGGTAATTACCCGGGGGACCACGATTGCTGTAATTCTCCTGATAATTCTGGTTTCCTTGATTTGGGTACCTAGTTCCTTGAATATTTTGACCCATGGCGTAATTAGCATGTCATTGAACCTGTCCCAAGCTTTATGAAATTTCTCATTACCATGGATAGCAAATTGATTGATCTCTTGCTTTATTTTGAACACATTTGAAGGTGGCATGTATCGCTCCAAGAATTTCACTTTCAACTTCTCCCATGTATCACATTCAGCAGTATCAAGATTATCGTACCAATCTCTTGCTTTCTCATTCAACGTGAACTTAAACAATATTATCTTCCTCGCATCCTCATGAGCTCCTGCATCTTTTTGTGTACTTGCATATCCTAGGAACTTATTTAGATATTGCTGAGGATCTTCAAAGATTCCCCCAGAGAAGGGACTCCTTTCAACCATGGTGATAAGAGCAGGGTGTAGATCGAAATTGGCTCCGGTCACTCTTGCTCCTAACAACCTAGAATTGCCCTCTCCGTTGTTCTTAAAGACTTCACAGAAGGCAAGTGTATCAGGATTCACTGCCATGTTGACTGTCTCTACTTCCAAATTATCTTCGGTTGTAGCTTCAATCGTTTGCGAATTCAGCAGTCAACTTCAACTCCTAAATCAAGCGCTTCAGTTGGATCTACTTTCTTGTTCTTATTCTTCTTCTTCTTTGTCTTCCTCGACGATGCTCCAATCTCCGGATTATAAGGCTCTAATGTACCTATTTTAGATCTCGTGAGTTTACACCTAAGAAGAGTAAGTGTTAGAAATCAAAGATGAGAATAATATAACCTCAATTAAACTATAAATAATAGATTAATAAATAATTCTGTCCCCGTCAAACGGCGCCAAGAACTTGATGAGCGTTTTCTCAATATACAAAATAATCCTCAAGTATAAGGATATCAATTATAGTTTCAATAGGTGACCAAGTGATTATATTACCCAAGAGACGTATTATTTTCAGTTTGATTATGTTCTAATTTACTAAGATTATGTTTGGCAAATTGGTTTTAAATTGTTACGAAATTAAATAGCAATTGACTTAAATAGCAAATCAAATAAATAAACAAGCAATAGAAAATACGGTTGTGATCAAGTAAGAAATTAGGTAGTTCTTCGGGCATCCGGTTTTACTTATTAATTTTCTTTCCATGCGTTATTGTCCGACTCTGCCTTGTGGTTTATGGACGCATCACTAAACCATGCAAGTTCACCCTATAGACACAGGTAAATATGCGTATATGTGTGAATATCCTTGGAGCAGGAGATATAATTCACCCACTTTCTAGGTACTATCAGTATCAATTATTTCCCGTGCACTTAGTACTCTAACTCGATATGATCTCCATTATAGGTACTATAACGTTATACTCTTTATCCTACTTATTAACCCGAATAATATTCAATTAACAAGTATCTATATAAGATAGTTCTAATAAGACTTCGGAATCCCTTCACTAATAATTATAACATGTAATCCTACTTACCGGTGAACATACTCAATCAATAACCAAGATATGCATTCAGACTCTACATAACAGTTAATGATGCACAAAACGACCGTGAGTATGAATTAGAAAAGCACAATCTTATATAAAATAAACCACAAGTAGTGTTGTACGGAGTTTACTCATGGAAATTCAATTATCATAAAACTTTCATAACCCTAGAACTACCGGAGCGGTTCTAGCCCATAATTGATCTAGGAACAATCTTGGTTGTTTGGTATGATCTTACTTGACGTGCCAGACGAACCTCTTTTCATGACCCCTTCGGATGATGGTAGGGTTTCGGTGGTGGATGGATGATGAATGATGTGTGTCTCTCTTTTCTCCTGCGAAAAGCTCTTCTTTTATATTGGTGGAACCTCCTTACGGGCAGAGGATGGGATTTTGCTTGAAGCACACGTCAAATTCGGTGAAAGACATCCAGAATTACCATTAATAGAAGCAGTGAGAATCTGTTCGACCAAGTCTGGACTGGTCGAGCAATGCCTCCAACTCGAGCAATGATCGAGCAAGCTCTCTGTAAGTTTTTGCATATTTTGTTCTACTTCACTCATCTGCTCGACCAAGATGATTCTGGTCGAGCAACCTCTCCAAGTCGAGCAAGCTCTTTGGACAAATCTGCGTATTCTGCTCAACTTGGTCACCTTGTTCGACCAAAGTGATAATGGTCGAACAAGGTCTTGAGGTCGAACAGCCTTCGAAAATCCAAAAATCGTGTCTTCCACTTTCGAGCCCTTTCTAGCTGTTTTCCTGTACAAATATGCTCAAAAAGCACTTGTACCCTCTGATTGTGATTTTTCCATAAACATACTGGTTTGTCTCAATAAAAGACTCAATCATACTCAATTTCCACACAAATCAAAGCCCAAAATACGTGAATTTACACTCTCATCAATTGCGAAAGTAATTTCTCATGCCCAAAGCCAATATAAGCCACTTTACTCCCTCTACTAACCAATCTTATAGCAAACCACATACCCTGTAACTATGTGACACATGACACATACAACGTGAGCTTCACCATGATAATCCATGATGACACCGGGACATTAGAAGCTACAATTAAAAAGCAAGAACCTACAATGCTACTAGCTACCACAGGAGAAAAGATAATGGGAGATAAAATGTGGGTATGTACTAAAAAAACCTGATTCATTCCACTCATAAGTTACTACTTACATATATGACATGCATAAGTTTACATTGCTATAGGCTGAGCTATGAGACTGCTGTGGACAACATCACCTGATTGGGCTGGTCATGTAGGACTTGTATAAGTTTGTCTTCAAACTAAAATAATATAGATAATGCTAAACTTTAAACTATTAATTTTATTTATTTGAACGCTTGGTGTGTACGCTGCTAATCTCATTCATGTAGACAGAATTACCTGATTATGAAGATCATGTAGAACATGCATAACTTTGCATTGCTATGATAGAAAACTTGAGATAAATGCTAAGATGCTTCTAAAAGCACTAACCAGGAAATTATATAAACTTCTTACATTGTGTGCAATCCATGAAAATGCATGTTTTCTAATGCACTTCATTCATAGTTTAATAATCATAACTCACCATCTCCACGATTTCTATGAAAACTAAGGAAATAGTCTAAATGTCCACCAAGTAAATGAGAAATATAGATCAATGCCCTATTGTACCACATAAGAGCAACACCATATGAACAATCCGGGAATAAGAGCAGACACTACACAATCATGACATGTCTGCAGCCAATGGAAACATCCACATTTGTGGCTGAAATGGAAACACCATCATCTCAAGCCACAGAAGCGCCAAGTTCAGCAACACACAAACAGGGAAATTCAGGTAAAAATATTGCAAATCCAGAATCATAAAAGAGCCATGGAAACCTGAAGCACATGAAACAAGAATGATCGAAGATTTTCTAAACAAAAATGAACAAACATCCTCAGACTTTTCAAGTCATCCTCCTTAAAATATCTAAAGGTAATGTACCACTATGTGCAAGTTTTCTTACAATGTACTCCCTCCATCCCATTTCAGATGACACACTTTCCATTTTGGCTTATCCCAAAAAAGTTTGCACATTCCTAAAAACAAAAAGTCAAACACAATCACCATTCTTCATACACTTTATTTACAAAAAAATCCATCGTTACCTAATACACCTAACATACTTTATCATTTATTTATTACCAAAAAATACCATAATACCCCTAAAAATTATCACTTTTCTTAATCTCCGTGCCGGAAGAGACATGCAAACTTTTGTAGGATGAAGAGAGTATAAGTTTTGCATCTCATGGTAAATATATGTAATGTACATAGTCACTGTGTACTGATTTTGCCTATATAATGTACATATGACGAATATATGTAATGTACATAGTCACTATGTACTGATTTTGTTTGCTTATATAATGTATATATAATGAACCCTTCTACACCTATTTATTGTTATTAATTATGAACCGTCCAGGCTAGCACCTCAGCAATGAGGTGCTAGTATGTATATATATATATATATATATATATATATATATATATATATATATATATATATATATATATATATATATATATATATATATATATATATATATATATATATATATATTAAAATTACATGCTTTGCTCCACCTAAGTACATGTGTTTAATTCGAATTTAACTAGATTTATAATTATTTTTATAATCATAGTGATAATATAAACTACATTAGTGCATATGTATATATATTAGTTGTATGTATATTTGATTTGTTGAATTAGGCCATCCGTGTATTACGAAGTATGATATTATGATGTTTTACATTCCGGCTCATCACATCAGAAACTCTATTAAATTTATATTTTATTCTTTTTATATATATAATTTTATTGCGAAATTTATTTAATTTACCATATTTTTAATAATACCAATTAAATACTGACATATGGTATAATAAAACAAATAAGTATAAATTAAGTTTGGACAAAGATACTTGGGTACAATGTATGCTGTCTGATACACATCTACATATTGAACAAGGAATAAAAGATGAGTCTCACCAAATACACACCCCTTTTATTAAATACACACCACATTAATATATATTTTTAAAAAGTTTATATATCTCTTAATTCATTAAATATACACCCCTATTTATTTTATACTAATTTAATATTCCTAAACTGATCAACATATTATACATATGCATTATCAGGATATTTCATTGAAAAAAAACATACGAAGAAGATAATAGAAAGCAAAAAAGAATTCAGATAAAAAGATGTTGATTGAAAAAAACAGCAGACCAATTAATTAGTTATTGACGTTTACAAATAGCAGAAGCAATTAAATAGATATAAATCAGAAGAGAGGGGGAGTGTTGTTTATTGATAATATCAGCGAACACATAGATTTTTATTTTTATACTATGCAATCGTTGATAGTGAAGTCTTTTCCTGAATCCTACACACAACTAACTTCACTAAATTTTGTCCATCCCCAATCAGTAGAAGTTGGGAACCAATGGGAATCTGCAATAATAATAAATATAATTTGAGAACATGTGTTTTCTCTTTTCAAGATTGATTAATTTGATCTTGTGGTTGTCAGTGTGATTTCTTAATCATATCTTAAAACTTGCCATTACTCTTTCACATGAAAATGGTAGAGTTTGTGAAGAAGAAGGTGCCGTGTAAATTTACATAGCGTGTTTTAGCGTGTATAATCTTAAAAATAGGGTAAATTTGAATATTTAGGGGTGTGTATACAATAAAATTAAGATTTAAAAAATTAAAAAAAGATGTGTGTTCAATAAGGGATGTGTATTTAACAACACTCGTAAAAGATACAGACCCATATAATAGTCATCCTCATCATTTTGGAATTTTCTCATAAATATTCTATTGGATATAAATTATTTGAGCTATGCTTACGTAAAATAGTGTCAAGTATTATCATTTTTAAAAATTTTAAATAATTATTACTTCTTATTAAATATATATTATTACTAATTATTTATATTAAAATTTTATTTATAAAATAATTTAGGGAGATTACTAATAGGTACAAAAAAATCCTTAATTACTATGAGATACAAACATACAAAAATATTACTTCCACCGTCCCACGTATTTTTACCCACTTTTCGTTTTGGGGTGTCCCACGTATTTTTACCCATTTCATTTTTGGCAAAAATACATAATATTTTATTACCTACTTTTTACAATCCCAACAACTTTAATTACTTTTTTACACTTTATTCATTATTCCCAATAACTTTATTCACTTTTTCTTTTTAAATTACTAATTTATCTCTACTTTCTCTTACATTATATATTAAAAAAATAAAACGTCTTAATCTCCGTGCCCGTACAAACGGGTAAAAATACCCGGGACGGAGGGAGTACTACTAACTACCAAAATATATAGTGATATTCAAATATTACCCCTACAATTTGCTGCACATAAATGTTGAGTGCAGTAAAAGTGTGTGCAGTAAAAAAAAGTGTGTGCAGTAAAAAAAGTGTGTGTAGCAAAAAAGTGTGGTGGTCCGGTTGAGCTCCAGCGGCGGCGTCGGCGGTCCGACAGTGCTCCGGCTACCGCTCGGCAGAGCTCCGACGGCGGTGGCGGCGGTCCGGCGGTGGGTGGTGGTTTAGGGTTTGTGGTTTAAAAGTGTATGTGTTTAGGGTTATATTTGATATTTTACTTTAATATTTGAGAGTAATTATTTTAAATCAATGTATCTCGTAATAATTAGGGGTACAATGTGTATCTATGAGTAATTAATTCAATAATTTAATACATAACTGTTACTTTTTATTAATTTAAATATAAAATTTTATTATAATGTTTTCATTTTTTACTCGTTTCAATGAAAGTAATTTTTTTTTATTTGGTGGATTTATTCGTAAAGTAACGTGGAAGCTGCAAACTAGAGTATGATTTAGAGATGACACATTCTCAATACTTACATAATCAATAATGTGCAATTGTTTCTTGTTAGAAAAGTTATTTTTTACATATCTGACGTTTGAGCGTTAATTTATTTATAAAGAGTTATACTTTATCATACAAAATACTAATATTATTTATTTTTATATATAATATTTCATAATTTATTATATATAAGAGTTATATACTCCGTGTGTAAGAGCATAAAATGTCATACCATAAGTATCTCACTCATCCACAGTATTTGGATAAAATTCCAAAACTACTGCTCTATGTATATGGATTAAAAAATTCAACTTATTAAAATTATATATGTAATTATTCTACAAAATAGCCGGTTACCTTTCTTTCCACTCGTGCCTTTCTCTCTCCATCCCTACGAGTTCAACATTCCGGTTCCATTCCATCTCTCACCTTCTCCATTTTTCCACCACACCAAGTAAACCTTCAACAATCACGCCGCCGTAGGTTATCCTCTTCTCCTGGTAATTTATGTTCTTAATGCCCGTGGCTTCTTATTAATTAGTTTCATAATTTTGACCCCTCGATTCCATTGCTACGAGAAGCCCTAGCACACGCCAGATTTACTTGATTCTGTTGCTCCTCGCCACGAACGTCTTCGGTTGTTTCCGGGTAACTCCTCTTGTTTAATTACTGCCTGTGTGGTTGTTTTTTTTCTTCAATTGGTTTTCGAATTGCATAAGTCAGTTTGGTTTGTTTAAATTTTTCGAATAATTTGATCAGTTTATTGTATTGGAATCTCCTTTTAATTACCCAGAATAATTTGGGTGAGGAATTTCACCGTACTGTATGCCCCATCTTGATTTAGGCGGAACAAAAAGAGATCTAATTATGCATCATTCCATATTGATCACCTTCAATTGGTTGTAGACAGTAAGAAAATTAGAATTATATGATCACACATTTGTATTAAGTGCACACTCAAGATACAATTAAAGACAATAATGAAGTGGTTTTGATGTTGTTGGAATTTGCAGCATGGAGTGCAAGGGCCTATTACCCTTGAACTCAAGAAAGCCAAAATGCAGAGTTCTAGTTTTGCCCTCCACACCAAAATCTGCCCCCATTTTAACAATAATTATGTATATTAAATAAATAACTCATTACATTATAAATAGACACAATCATATAAGAGAGATTAAGAGAATTAAGCTGCTCTGTTTACCATCTTTTGTCGTTATCTTCAATCGCAGTGACATATCTATTTCCAATTGTACTTAGAACCATCTGGTATAAGCTGCAATGTTCCCACATAATGTCTGTTATGTTTATCTATGCTAATTAGTACTTTACATAAGTATTTCTTTTACATCTTCATTTGTAATTAGTCTTTGGATTAATTTCTTCAACATGTATGACAGTATGCTTAACTTTTAGTTCCACCTTGAGAAACAAAACTGTTGATGAGTAGTATTTTGATTAAACCGTCTTTGAATTCTAAAATAGCTATAGGTTAATTTGGTGGAACAACTTTGTATTAAAATGGGTTAATGGTTAACTTTCCCATGTCTGTTTTAATTTCACAAGCATTTTTTGATGAATAGAACTTCATTAGATGCGTAAAAATATCGCTTCTCTACCTATCTACTAGGTGCTTTCTTTCCAAATTTCCTATTGTACACGACCAAATCAGCTCTATACTTATGAACGGTACACCTAACAAGCATTATTTACCTGTATTTAATGCCTTTTCTATCATCTTTAAATTAAATTAATTCGCAATTTCATTCTCCTCCAGATCTCTTAAGAATAAAAGTGAACTACACACTCTTTCAAAAATCAAGTAACAAAGAGTGAAAATCAAGCAACACTTACAGTACGTTCATTCTTCACTCTAAAAAATGCTCATGTGTTTCTTTTCTCTATTAACAACAGAGTTTTACCAACCTGGAGTCTATTTTAAAAATGTAAATCCGGCTACCTTAAGAAAAACCTTTAACCAGGAGTTCACTGAACTTGCATGTGATTAAAATAGTAGTTAAAGTTCCTTCTTCATTTCATTAGCTATTATATTTTAATGTTGTTTACTTTTCCTTCCATAATGTTGTAGGTATCTATTAAGTGCCTCTATCTCCATCTTCTCCACTGTGAATACCTGCAAGAGCCCTACACTTGTAAAAAGTGCACCAAACTAGCCACTTTTTCCACTTTTCAAGAATTGAGCAAAAAAGAGAGAAAGTGAAACGATCCTTTTATTACACTCATTCTTCCCCTTAAGATATTACAATTATAGATACATTACATTTCACAAAAACACGGGCTAACACCTCACATAGTGAGGTGCTGATAACCTAGTATACTGAAAAATGAAAAGGGCATAATTTTGAAACAATTTCCATTCAATGTTTCAGCTTATTACAAATAAATAAGTTCGTAAAACTGATGCAATCTTTGTAAGGCAGTCTCCGTCGGGTCGAACCGATCTATAATCGGAGTTACTCGTCCGGTCGATCATGGAGAGTTGGGACCCGACGACGAAATCAACCCTGACCCGAATTCCATTACTCTCGGTGAAAGCCGGCCCGCGTGACGGTGGCGCGTGGACGCAGCGCCTCAAGGAGGAGTACAAGGCATTGATCGCCTACACCTCCATGAACAAATCCAACGACAACGATTGGTTTCGAATCTCCGCCGCCAACCCGGAGGGCACTCGCTGGACCGGAAAATGTTGGTACATACACAATTTGCTTAAATACGAGTTTGATTTGCAGTTTGATATACCTGTTACTTATCCGGCTACCGCCCCTGAAATTGAATTGCCCCAGCTCGATGGAAAGACTCAGAAGGTTGGGTTTTGTTGTTAATTATGAATTTTTGTTAGAGTTTTATTCACTTATTTTAATTTTATTACATTTTTGTAGATGTACAGAGGAGGAAAGATTTGCTTGACGGTGCATTTCAAGCCGCTATGGGCTAAGAATTGGTAAATGTTAATTAATTTCTACTGATTTTTTTTTTTTATAGTTTAACATGAATTATTAGATTGCTGAATTATTTAGCTGGTGAATGTGGGATCATGCTTGAGTTTTTTAAATTATGTATTATGATAATTTGTTGGACTGAGCCATTTGTGTTTGGGAGAAATGAAAGGGGTTCCAGGATGATTAGGGAATGAAATCATGGTATTTGATTTATATGTTAGCCTTGTGCATATGGTTGAGTTTTCACCGTCTTTTTGCAAAAAAATCTATGGTTTTTAGCATTGATTTTGATACAGTTGAACTAATCATTCCTCGTTCTTGGAAATTGGTGACAATATTTTGATCAAATCAAATGTAGATTCTGTACAACACTTTCATCGTTTATGTTGGAACTTCAGGTTTATTTTGCTTACTAAGTAGATGCCAAACCCTGGGAAGATCATTATGTACCGATCCTTTATGCATTTCTTGTTAATGATTTGTGGATGTGGCAAACGAAATACTGAAGTGAGGTTGTGTGATTATTCTCTCGAGTAGTTTGTTAAGTTTCATTTTTCCTCTTAAATAGTAGTTCGTTAAGTTTCATTTAAATATATAATTCCTATTATCATTACTCCCTCTGTTGGTTTCTCCTGCAATGCATTTTGTGGATTGGGTCTTCATCTCTGCTGTAAATTGAATTACTATCTTTAGGGAAAATTTTGGAAGACTTAAATTAAGGTATTCTGAAATCACACTACAATCTTAATTACACTTCTCACTCTGGGAGATTTTCTATAAACTTGCTAAACTCCCACATGAAAGTTAGATGCTCTGTGCTTTCCATGACAGTTTCTAGGAATTATCTCCTTTCCTTTGTAACAAGGTTTTCCCTTTGTGTTGAAATACATGAACTCAATAATTTGATAGTTTTTATTTTTCAGAATCACCCTTTCTCTTTCTACTTTGAATATTGTGTTCTTCTTAAGGGTGGACCAAATTCTTTGCTGAAAAGTGAAAACCCCAATAAAAAAACCACTTTGGTGTGACATCTTCTGTGTCACTCCGTTAAATAAATGACACGTAGGAGAGAGAAGAGAAATTATGCCCTAAGTTAACATATAAAACCTAGGGGCAAGTATTGGGATTTCTCCACCCTACTAAAAAGAGATATCACAGGGGATGTCACGTCAAAGTGTCACAGGACATCTCGTGTCTTTCAATATAATGCAGGGACATAAATGCAGGGACATACAACTTCAATGCATTCACTTATCTTTAATACTTTGCTCTTTGCTGACTTTTTCTAGGTATTATACTCTGAAGAAAATACTTAGTAGAAAAGTTTAATCTTCTCTTTATATCTTGAGAACCCTCCATTTTCTCCAAGAAAGAGATACCTTGGAGACAATGGCTGAGTTCTTCCTCATTTCTTTCGGTAGTTGAAGTGTTATTTCATTTTGATCATCCTCAACATGTTCAATTTTTTTCAGAAATGGGAAAACTAACCATAGCATTCAGCAACCAATATACAGCATTGCCACCTATTGGGAAGCATCGGAATATTTTGTGCTCCGCTCCCTCTTTTGACCTCATCGATGAAATTTCTATAGTACTCGTACATCTCAATTGAAAATAAAATATGTTTGACTAAGCAAAGTAGTTGTATGTGTGTCATGATTGTTTACAAGCTATCACCCTCCATTTTTGTGATTTTTTTTTCTTGGTAGGGTATCCATGTGACATTGGTGAAGTTCTCGAGCACCTTTATAAATAGAATTATCATTTAATTCTTCTAATTCTTATCACGTTCAACTCAGAAATAAAATTCACTATCTTTGATATTTTTATTTGTTGTGGCCAGTCCTAGGTTTGGCATAGCACACGCACTATGCTTGGGCCTTGCACCTTGGCTTGCTGCAGAAATTCCTATCCTAGTTGATTCCGGCATGATCAAGCACAAAGACGATACAGCAGCATCCACTGACTCTTCTGATGTCAAGGGTGTTTAAAAAATGATCAAAACCTACGGGACATGTCTCTGTATCGGCCTGAAGCAGAATTCCAGGTTTAGTTAGACGCTGAATTTGGTCCGGTATAACGAATACCATATTTTGGCTAAAGGGAAGTAACTAACTCCTGTTAAGTTATTGACAATGTGGAAGACCTGTTGAAGTCCTTTCTTTTTATATCTTCCTGAAATCTAGTAAAGTTGAGGGTGCTAATGTACTATCATACTTATAAGATCTTGCTTCTAAGGATGGAACATTGATGTATGAACAGATAGTGTCTAAAGCTCTATATATCATTCTAGTGCATGGTGTTTGTCCTTGCACTCTTTTGAAAATTTCTTGAGATCAAGCAATTTGTTGATAAATGAACCAACCCAAAGTGAAATCACACTTAATTTTATCATGGATTGGATAATGCAAAGAGAGAATTGCAAGTAATATAATTTCAATAAGTATGACGAATTCTTACAAAAACAGCGACTATCGCACAATTAAGATATTAATTTTTAGAAATTTAATCAATAGGATCAAATTATGAAAAATTTCGTTGTTTGAGTATCGCTCGACATTGAGAAGACATGCTCGATGGTGGTCGAGCATTCGTGTTATGAGCACACGTGCTCGACTGTTATCTATCATCACTTCTTCACACTGAAATCTTCTAGAACTTTTGCTTGGGATCGAGCGACTTTGCTCAGTAACAATCGGCCAGCAAACTTGTCGTTTCCAGAGCTCTCCTCAGCTTTCGACTCGATATCGAGCAATCATGCTCGGTAATGATTGAGCGTTAATCATTCGGCTAGAATAAATCCCATCTTTGACCATTTTTATTCCTTGTTTCTGTTCAAAATATCTAAAATGCACATGTTTTACAATTATATGGATATTAAGACCTTTATTAATGCTAAATATGACAACCAAACTACTATAAAAATGTATTAAATCAGACCTACAAATTCATGAATTTTCGATCTCATCAATATCATTTTAAAATCAAGTTAAGGGTATTTATTCATAAATTTGAACATTTTTAGACTCTTTACTAAAGTTTGGGTGAAAAAAATTCCTCTTAGTATTTAACAGCTTGCAAGAATTGCCACTTCTATATGCTACTACCCACCCAGTCAGCTTGCCACTTCTAATGCTACTAAGTCTGAGTGGGTGTTTAGAGAAGGTGCTGGAGTGGATAAGGTCTTTGAATGGACTTGCTACTCTAGGCCTAAACTGGAGCAGATTGAGGGAAGATCCACTTAACAGCTTGCAAGAATTGCCCGTTGCCTCCGAATTCATGGATCCTACATTGAGGGATTGCGTTTCAAAGCTCATGCATTCCAAAAGAATTTAATCTGTTTTTCTGGCTGAATATGGAAGACGAATTTGTGGAGACTTTTGTTGAGGAGAGAAGGAAGGAAGGTATAATTGAAGGCTCTCTCATGCTCCAACTTTGTTTCAATTAGAATTCGTTTTGAGTGAAATGGCTGCTTCTGCACAAGTATGCACAAGTCCATTAATCTAGTCGTACAGGGATCAGTAAAAAATTGAACCTGTATTTTGGATAGAAATTCAAAAAATCGCTTTAAAATTCTTGAAATTAAGGCTTTTAGTTAAATTTAACGGTTTTTTAGATGGAGGAAAAAAAAAGCATTGAGATCGTTTAACGTAAGTCGTTATGTGAGACAGATAAAAAGTGATAGCATTATCGATGAAAAGTGATACAAAGTAATAGCATTATCGATGAAAAGTGATAATGGTGCAATAAACTATTTGATCATGAAGTGATAACATTTTATATAAAAAATGATACCTAATTACGATGGCATAAAATGTTCTCACCGATGATCTCATAAAAGACTTGCCTTAAAAAAATATATTTTTTTACCAATATTATTAACTTTTTAATTTTTTACCAGTATTATTGACTTTTTAAGGATATAATAATATTTTTAAGTAATAAATAAATAATTAAATAAGTTATGCATCTTAGGTTAGAGTGACATTTTCTAAAATTTGATCCATTAAAAGAATATTTATTATGAAACTTTTACTATTTTCAGGGGTGAAGAGTATAATAATTAGATAAACAAAATAAAGAAAGTGTGAAAAGTTTAATTGATTTTGATAAATGCAATTCAGTATAATGTTTTCTTTGGAAAAATGTTACTCCCTTTGTCCGTCATGAACATTTACTTTTTACCAACGTAATATTTTATTGAGTTACTCTCTTGTGAGACGGGTAATTTGTGAGACGAATGTCAGACGGGTCAACCCATCACTAAAGTATGCTTATTGTATATATAAAGTATGCTTATTTGCAATTAAAGTATGTCAATAATAAATTAAATTATAACACACTAAAATCATATTTTAATGCATAATCTAACATACTTTAGAAAACATACTTTAACAACTACTAAACATACTTTATCTAAATAATAGACATACTTTAACACGTCTCACAAATCGTCTCACCTAATTAGCGTCTCACAAGAGACTTTGTCTATTTTATTAAAAATTTTTTTAATTTAATTGATAAATTGGTTTACTAACGAATTAAAAATAGAATCGGTTGGCAATTGTCCGTGGGTAAAATGATGGTTGATAAATTTTTAGTACTGTAATAAAAATTCAATTATGCTAATAAAAAATTTCATTGATAATCCATTACTAATAGTTCCATTAGCAATTTATATAATGATGCCGCAAGTAATTTGTTGATAATTACCAATTATTTTTTTCAGTTGGTAAAAAGAGAAAATTCATTCGGTATTCTGTTGATAAAATAAAAATATAATTTTTATTAGTAATTTGTTGGTAATTACAATGAATTGAATTATGTTAATAAATTTTGTTGTTAAAAGGAGATTTTTGTAGTGAAATAGATGTGGATGATGAGGCGTTGGTGGGAGAAGACTTTTTCTTATTATTTTCTCAATTTTCCGCACTCATGGATTGTTTTGTTTTGTGGGGTAGTCTATGTTTTTTCTTGATTTTAAATTTATTGGTGTTTTTATTTGTTTCGGAACTGAATACCAAGATCTACTTAATTTACATAAAACCCAATGAAAATGATAACTCCTGAATATAACTTACTCCTTCCGTCCCATATTTATCTTCACCACCCAAAAAATGAAACTTCACATTAACCAACAACCTCAAAAATTATCTTAATTTTAAAAATATCACTCTCACCTAACATACATAACATACTTTATAATTTATTTATTACTTAAAAATAGCACAATACCCTTAATTAAATTATATTAGGATATATTTATAATTGGGTTAAGTAGTATAATTGTGGGTATGAATCCCTTAATAAAATTATAAAAATAATTATATTTATTTTATCATTTTGAATATTCATTTATATACAAAATATAAAACGTCCACAACCCATTACTAGTTACTTTAATTTTTATTAGTTGTGATTGACGAAATAGTATTATATGCTTTTTACGTGAATTTAATTTAATTTAATTTTGTAAGAACTCTTACCTCAATCTAACGAATTCATAATGTAATTAATATCCCAATCTATCAGTTATGATTTTTCTTGAAAATTAAATCATTACGTATTTGTGATATAACTAGAACCCTCAATGTAATTAAGGAAATAAATCTTCAGCGATCCTTTAATTTCCTAGGAAGAAAAGGAAACAATGAGTTGTAATTAAGGTAAGAGTAAGTGTTTCCTAAAATAATTCTACCCTAGTTTCTTCCTTGTATATAACCCTCCTATTCCGTTGTATTGTATATTTCAATACTAATACTTTGAGAGAGAGAGATGGAGAGTAATCATCGATCAGACGCCATGGCCATTGTTATCTTTGGAGCAGTACCCTCCATTAGGTTGTTTGGAAAAAACATGTCGCCTGGAGTACCCTCCACGTCTTCTCCTTGGTCTTGTACCACTTCTGCCACCAGTTCAACAACACATGTTCACAATCCGACGCCAGTGAATTGGGCCCCTCCACAACACCTCCATGCGAGTTCAAGTCAAGAAAAACCAAGAGCCATTCCTGGTGAAAAGAAGAAGAGAAAATATGTGAGAAGAAAAGTACAACATGATGGTGGTAGTGGTGGTAATCCTTTGGAACCGAGTTCAAGTCAAGAAAAGCCCACAACAAACGACCGTAGTGGTGGTGAAAAGAAGAAGAGAAGAAAAAAGGATGTTGGTGGTGGTACTGGTGAATCAACGCCGCCGTTGATTCCTTTGGCCCTATCTCAACGGATAGGGGTTGGGGTGGAACCCGTATTTGTGTATCAAAAGAAGCTCACGATGTCGGACGTCACAAAGGGGCAGAACCGCCTCTTCTTGAATTTAGTCAACATGGAACAAGTATTGAAGGGATTCTTGAAAACAGAAGAGTTTGATCTTGTTAAAGATTCCAAAGATGGGTTGCGGAGGATTGATGCTGTGGATCCCCAAGGGAGGAATTTTTACTTAGATATGAAGACATGGGGAAGTCTCAAGGAATTGGTGCTCAAATTAGGTTGGCACAAACTGGTTGTTGCCAATGAAGCCAAGAAAGATGACGTAGTTCAGATATGGGGTTACAGAGATGAAGAGGACAACCCACGCTTGGCCATCTCTTTCTGCAAAAACCCACACCCTCCACCCTCGATTAAATTGTTTGGAGTAAACTTGGGACCTGGAGTACCCTTCACTTCTTCTTCTAGTCCAACAAAATATGTATACAATCCAGAGACTTCAACCCAACAAATCCTACTGCCATTCCTGCTGAAAAGAAGAAGAGAAAGTACGTGAGAAGAAAACTATCTCTTTCTCATCAAACATCTCTCGATATCGTTCTGCATCAACCCCCAGTGAACCATCTCTCATCTGTCTGCAACAAAACAAACCCTAGTACTCATCATATATAGGATAAGACAATTTTTGACATGATCAACTTATCTTGATTATTAAATTTTTTTGTAATGAATTCATCATCTGTTTTTTTAGTGATCAATAATAATGTTGTTTTTTTTTTTGTTATATATATACTCCTATATATGAGTAGAGTATGTGTAGTGGTGTGCTGTGTGCTAGGTGGAATTTCCTAATTATGGGGAGAGAGTATTAAACATAAAGAACCCTCATATCTATGGAATTTCTTGTTTAGCAGATTTGTTGATTCGATTTCTGTTTAATTAACTTACTATCTACATATACGATAATCGTGTTTAGTCATCTGATCTTCGTTTTTTTTTTTTCCTTAAAAAATTTAACCCCTTTCTATATGGAATATGGTAAGTCGGGTATTGTGTAATAAGTGTATGGAATGATGCAGTGTGGTACCTTGTGTATAATGCGCCTCCAATTCTAAATAGATGCAATTTATGCAATCCTGTCCTGTCCTGTCCTGTCTGTTAGTCTTTTAATTTCTTCACATCCTCTTTTATGTCTAATTGATATATACATCAGTATACATCAGCATTTGTTCTTGGACTTGGATTGCATAAACAAGCTAAGAAGTTGATTATTTATTTTTCAGAGACACTTGGTGTTCAGATGGAAGGTGCTAATTAAATACATGCTGAAAGAATTAAAGAAGAAGGTAAGGTGATTTTGGTCATATACCTGTTAAGTTACCTTGTTAAGCCTTAATAATTTGTGCTTGGTGATTTGCATCGAGTACGGATACTTGTCAATAAAATTCCAGTTTAGTTGGCAAAGCTTCAGCCCTGCTTTTGCTGCTGATCACCACATAGATATGTCGATCTCTTAGAAAATACATCTCGCCTGAAGTATGGCTCTGATTCTTTCTTGCATTAGGGTGTAAAAACTCTTAAGATCAAGAAGTTGATTAGAAATTTGACTCATTTCCCTATTGATTGTTTGTTCCAGTTGTAAGAGTCTATTATATTTTAGTTTTCTCAAGGAGTCGTGTTTATGAATTTGTGATCCTGTTTTAAGGAATATAACATAGTTCTAAGTGTAGTTATTCTATGAACTGAACTGATCCCATTTTCTTCCCAGATTAACATCACATTCGCAATGACCATTAGTTTAGCCTTCTTTTAAATATGTTACGAAAATGTGTTATAGATTGATGGTGCAAATATATAATTCGTTGATTGAAAGTTGGACCAAAGGCTAATGAATGTGTTCTCCTATCAAGGGTCCGGTGGAATATATAGGGTGATGAATTCCACATAAGAACACCATCTGAAAGGCAAAAGTTGTTATACTAGTAAATAAAATTGACCCTTATCATATATATGTTCCCACTTAACTCCTCTTTGTCATGTCTTTTTCTTTGACATTTGCTTCTCATGTCATGAAATGTAGGATGATATACTACCTAGGCTGATGGCTTCTAAAGGATCTTCTTTAGGTGTACATGTGTTCTCGACCAACAGATGCCGGGCATGGCCGCCTTTCTGTTTTTTGGCCTGTTAAGGCCACCCTAAACACCCTCACTTCCAAAACACACAAAAATTATGCATATTTTTTACTCTGCTGCAACTTGTTTTTGTAAGTTCAGACAATAAAATCTCCTGGCGTTTATGAAGTGAGATACCTGGACGCTATGCAGTGGAGAATGAAGGCAATAGCTAACTGATGTATCATTACATCATTAAATCAGTTTCATAACAAGATAACCTTAACAACTTTGGTCAATCTTCTGAGTGCTTGGTAGAACTCAACATTGTGTCTTTGAATTATAGACATCTTCGTCATTCTAATTTTATCTTACTTTGTATTCATTATTTTTTTTAGCTCCAAGTGTTTTTAAGTTGAGTGATATTTCTTGAAATAGTTTCCTTAGTATTGATTTTGAAAAGTCTGTATTAGATTGCTGTGGTGAGAATTTTTTTTAGTTTATATATGAAGTTTCATATATGTGATCGAATAATGATTATATACTGAACTTGTTAATTTTTTTTTTATGTCAATGTAAGTATTAGTTTTTGTGTTTTCGTTGGCAGCAGACATGCCTTATGTGTTATTAAATTAACTTTTTTTTTTTAATTTGGCTTTCTTTTTTTTTTTTTTTGGCTATCTATGAGAAATTTTGGATTAGTAGACAATTGAGGGTGATGTGATATGGAATCAAGATTGAAACATTGACTGACTCATAGGTATGAATCATTTTTGTAAATCAAAATTTGACACGGGCTAAAAAGTGAAAATTTCCCACGAAAGATGGGGAAGATGGGACGTTCATGGAAAGACCAAGAGAGTTGAGATCGAGAGAAAGAGAAGAGTGATGGAGAGTATATCGATGATTATTTGGTAGGGAGTCTGATGGAACATCTTACTTTTCTTGTTATTTTCTCCATTTTCCGCATTCATGGATGTTTTGTTTCGAAGGTAGTCTATATTTTTCTTGATTTTAAATCTATTGATTGATTTTTTATTTACTAAGCTCTACTTAATTTACATAAAATGGTGTTTAAATTAATGAACGGTAGAAATGTTATTAATGTGGTATGTTTAATAATGAATGTACATTTAGTTAAATTATATTGGGATATATTTATGATTGGATTAAGTAGTATAATTGTGGGTATGAACCCTTAGTAATTAAAATCATAAAAATATTGTTTTATCATTTAGATTCATTCATATACAAAATATAAAACGTCCACAACCCATTACTAGTTACTTTAATTTTTATTAGGTTTGATTGATGAAATAGTATTATATCTTTTTTACGTGAATTTAGTTTAAAAAAAAAAAAAATTAACCAAAGGCGGTAGCAAATTGGGGTTGAGGTTGGGGTTGTATCAAATTGAAAGAAAAGCTTCAGCTCCAAGTTTTGCCTTAATTTAGGTAAGTGAATAGTTACCTAACACAAAATAATTCCATTCTTTCATCCTTATATATATAACCCTAGTTTTTTATTGTAATAATTATACTTTGAATTGAGAGAGACATGGCCATTGTTATTTTTGGAGCATTCGTGATGCCACCCCCACCTTCTTCTCCTTCGTCTTGTTGCAGTACTTCAGCCACCAATCCAACAACACATGTTTCCCGACGCCATTGAATTCCACAAGCAAGTTCAAGCCAAGAAAAATCAAGAAACCCTACTATCATTCCTGCTGATCAAAAGAAGAAGAGAAATATGTGAAAAAGAAAGTACAACATGATGCTTTGGCCCTGTCTGAACAGATAGATTTGAAGTTAAGGTTGGAACCCCGGGGTCAAAGCCCACAAGAAAGAAAAGGAGAAGGAGAGTGGATGTTACGCCGTTGATTCCTTTGGCCCTATCTCGACAGATAAGGGTGGCGTTGGGGATGGGGTTTGAACCCGTATTTGTGTATCAGAAGAAGCTGACCATGTCGGACGTCACAAAGGACCAGAACCGACTCTTCTTGAATTTAGACAACAACATGGGAGTATTGAAGGGGTTCTTGACGTTTAATCTTGTTCAATATTTCAAACATGGGTTGCGGAAGATTGATACTGTGGATCCCAGAGGGAGGAATATTTACTTGGATATGAAGAAATGGGGAAGTCTTGATAAATTGGTGCTCAAATTAGGTTGGCACAACCCACGATTGGCCATCTCTTTCTTGCAACAAACCCTAGTGAATTAATTCAACCATCTCTCATCTTCCTAAACTACTGATGATCCGGCTATTTTTGAAATCAGCTGATCTTAATGTTTTTTCTTGATTATTTTTTTATTTTTGTAATGAATTCATGGTCTGTTATTTTGGAATCAATAATAATGGATGCATTTCAATTCCATGGCTTTTTTTTTGGTTATATATTTGGATGTTTTAATGTATATGAGTATGTGTTGTGTGGGAGGTGGGATTTCCAAATTATGGGTAGAGAGTAATAAACATCAAGAACCCTACAGGAATATCTTGTTTATTTCAGTTTAATTAACTCACTATCTACATATACCAACTAATTATGTTTTTGTGAATAATTCAGTAAACGCCTAATGTTTGAATTAAAACCGAACTCAAGTACATGATATATGAACACTAGCTATCCATTACTAATTGGAATCGAATTAAAGAATGTTTTCTTTAAAAATGAATCCAATCCTATAATAGTTTGTTAATTAATTTTGGTGCACCATTGAACCAACATTTGGAGAAGGTATAGTTTAGTTTAGAGTTGCAGGCGAAGGAAGAGACATAGCATTGTCCGTTAATGAATTATGTGATGAATGTTAGTATGATTTAGAAGTCATTTTATCTTATGAGTATTGTTTCCATAATCATACATGTCAACAACTCTTTAAAAAATTCAACCCCTCTGTATATGGTAAGTCAGGTACTGTGTAAATTGTAATAGGATCGTATGGCACAGGTGTGGGTGTGGTACCATTGTGTATAATGGGCCTCCAATTCTTGATATGGGCCAAATTAACTGGATAATAATTGGATTGGATTATATCAGGTGGTTTGATTTTGTGTGGGTTTCTGGTTGAAATCGAGCTTTTTGTTCAATTCTTGCCTTGGCAATACCCTTTTTTTCTTGATCCAAATGTTATAGAGAGCAAGGACTACATTAACAGAGGACTCAGGTTTGAATTTGTTTTATTATTATTTCCCAAGATTGCTGAGAGGCAAATAGATAGCAGGTGATAGTTTTGAAGATGGGAAATGCAATTTATGGAGGTAGGTATTCCTGTCCTGTCTGTTATATACATCAGTTTTCTCAGCATTTGTGAGAAAAGCTTTAAACAAACTGAAGCTGCTATGTATAGCTAAATATGGAGTAGAACGAAAGGAAAACATTAACAGAGGACTCAAGTTTTATGTTACCCTTGAGGTTTGAATATGTCATTTCAATTCCATTATTTCACAAGATTGTTGGCTAGCTTCGACTTTTCCATTGAGGAATCGAAAAACCAGGATGCTACAACACTTGTAAAGCAACAGTGCAATGATTTTGTGATGACCAGAAATATCTGGTGTTGAGAAATGATGGAGACGATGTTCAGAGGCATAAAGCAGGTCTTGATTTTCAAGACAAACTCTCAACATCAGTTAGGTTCAGGTAGTCATTCCCAAATTCCTATTTAGTTTTCCAGATCAACCTCCATTAAATCTGTTACATACCAAGATAACCTTGACAGCTTGATGAATCCTCTTATGCTTGGTATATCTCATGTGTTCTCGAGTAGCTCTCATCGAATAATTGGTTGTAATACATTTATATTGTGGGACATATTAACTTTTCAAGTTGGGTCTGAGTAGAATTCAAGCGAGTTTGAATTGGATACAGTTGTGCAGATACTACATTAATGCAATTAGTACGGGCAAGTTTTTAACAAATGGCCCTTATCGCTTAAAAATACATTTTTGACATATGAGCACTATATCTTCATGATGATTTTTATCATATTTCTTCTTTTCTATTTCTCCCCAAAAGTTTCTGATTGCATTGAAACTTTGAGGATAGAAATCTCATTGAGCATACAACCAAAAAAAAGTTGTCCAGTCTGTGATTGCAGTTCATTAATCTACTGGTTTTTCTTGGACTTCGATTGCATGAACAAGCTAAGAAGTTGATAAATTATTTTTCAGAGGCAATTGGAGACACTTGGCGCTCAAACAACAGGTGCTAAAGACATGCTGAAAGAATTAAAGAGGAAGGTAAGGTGATTTTGGTCATATATATGCCTATTATGTTACATTGTTAAGCCTTAATAATCTGTGCTTATGATTTGCATACGAGTACGAATACTTGTCAATAAAATTCCAGTTTAGTTGGCAAAGCTTCAGCCCTGCTTTTTCTGCTGATCACAAACGTAGATATGCCGATCGCTTAGAAAATACATCTAACCTGAAGTATGGCTCTAATTCTTTCTTGCATTAGGGTGGAAAACTTTAAAGATAAAGAAGTTGATAAGAAATTTGACTCATTCCCTGTTGATTGTTTGTTCCAGTTGTAAGATTCTCAAGGAGTTGTGATTCTGAATTTGTGATCCTGTTCAAAGTATAGTTTTCAAGTTTACTTATTCTATGAACTGAACTGCTCCCATTTTCTTCTCAGATTAACATCACATATAGCAATGACCATTAGTTTTAAATATGTTAAAAGAAATTGTCATAGATTGATGGTGCAAATATATAATTTGTTAATTGAAAGTTGGACCAAAGGCTAATGAATGTTTTCTCCTATCAAAGGTGAAATATATAGGGTGATGAATCCCACATAAGAACACCATCTGAAAGGCTAAGATTGTTATTCTAGTAAAAAAAAATTGACCCTTATCATATGTTTCCTCTTATCTCCTCTTTATAATAAGTCTTTTTCTTTGACATTTGCTTCTCATGTTATGCAATGTAGGATTGATATACTACCCAAGCTGAAGGCTTCTACTGGCTCTCATGAGGATCTTTTGAAAAAGGAGATATCACATTTGCAAAGAATTTGCTAATAACCTTGTAGTTCAAAAGCAATTATTGATGCATTTAAAGGTCTAATTTATTTTTTTATTATGTGTATCACTCATATTTTTCTCATAAGGTTCCCTGTTCTTGAGATAATAATATGTGCATATTCCCATCAAGTTAGGTCAAAATTGATTTTGTTGTGTTCATATAATATTCTGCTAATGGATCTTCTTTACTTTTTTACTTTTTTTTTGGCCGAAAACACCCTCACTCCTTGAACACACAAAAATTATGCATATTTTGTACTCTGCTGCAACTTGTTTTTGCAAGTTCAGGCAATCAAATCTCGTGGGCTATGAAGTGAGATACCTGGAAGTTCTGCCGTGGAGAATGAAGGCAATAGCCTTTTTTTTTCTTAGTCCAAATTTTGTATTAGAAAGTAAGTGTTGAGCTGTTCTTACTATGCCTGATTTGGTTTTTACTTGAAATACGTTGCCCGATATACACCATTGAATCAAAATGACGAGTTTGCTGCTCTCGAAGATTATAAATGTATAGCTTGCATGTAATTTATGCCCTGCTGTCTTATCTGTCCGTAAAGTCATTTAGATCGCATTACGTTGTCATTTAATTGTTCACATCTTTATTACAGCTAACTGATATATCAGTACTCCATTTAATCTATTTCATACCAAGATAACCCTGTAGAATTATTTTTGGATCCATAGTGTTGGGAAAGTATACTCTCTATCAAGGGCTCCAACAATATTTTACAACACACTCAAAGGCACTCTTCACGCACAACTCTGATGTACTCTTGGACACTCTATTATTACATCACACATACATATCTATTTATAGAGACTATAGAAGATTCTAGTCAGTGGGTCGGTGCCACTATCATTTCCTAAAAGCTATCTAGACTAATCTGCTAAGTAAGTTATCCACCATCGCTTCCACCGACACACCTTAATAACATGAATATCCAAAAACCATCATCTGCATGTTTTCCACGTCGTCCACACTTCAGCCTTTCAGCATTATCTCGATGCTTCTAGACATTCGTAAGTCAGTGTTGACTTCAACAAACCCCTTAAAAACTTGGTCAATCTTATGAGTACTTGGTATATCTCTAGTGTTTTCGTGTGACTCTCATCCAAAGTATAGAACTCAATAATCCCATCAAAAGTTTCAACTGCACTGTATCATGTTAGGATTTTTCTGCGCAATCCAATTTAATCCTCAAGTATAAGGATATCAATTATAGCAGTAAGTACCCAAGTTAAATTATCGATCCCACTGAGAAATTTAATTATTTATTTATTCTAGATTACTAATATTTAAGAAGAATTGAGTAACTAAATTTCCGAGTTTTTGAATTAATTATCTAATTAGCAAAATAATAAATTGCTGAGTAATTAAAAGCAATAGAAAATACACAAGTTTTAATCAAGGGATAAACAACAGTTCTAAGGTATCAGGTATAGACCAATTAATTCGGGTTACTAGACCTTTAATTGTTCATTCATGCAGTTTCAATGAAAATACACCACATAACCCCGTTAACCCACTGAATATGATCCGATTTTAAGCTAACAGTATATTTTGGTTTAAATCCTAAGGTTCGCGAATATTAACAAGCCTTATTCCTAAATACTAATCAAAGCAAGCAACAATACCTCCGGATGGTAAGCTCGACTAAAAAGATATTCTCTGGAATTACTACAAGGTTTTATTCACTTCCTACTTGAATGTCTAATTGCATTGTTCCACTAAACAATTCAAGTATTTGATTTACCAGTTCATGGAATTAAAGTGTTTATAGCGGAACTACTTCAACCCCTAACAGATAGACAATACCAATCATAAATGCACACGAGCTAACACAATAATTCAAGCATTATAGCGGATGTCATGAATATATTATGAAGACGTTACGAAGCAGAACAATAAGTCTTAATAAAATAAGTAAAATCAAATTATCAATTGCATAATTCCCAATCTTTGGTCTATGTTCCCAAATCAATCAAGTCAAACCATCAAACCCTAGAACTGTTTAAGAAAATTAGCCCATGAGGTTACCATCAACACTCATGGCTATGCAATTCAAATAAAAAATCAAGATAAAAGGAAAAGAAAGATAAGAAACACGAAACCCTAGCATAAGCGTAAGTCTGCGTTCCTTCTCTGTCTCTCCGATCATCCGATCTCTCTCAATTAGCACTTGGAACCACTTGAAGATGAATGGAAGATGAAAATCAGATATGAATCTGATTGACAGTGCTAGTGGAGTGAATTGATGATGGGTTATGGATGGGTTCTCTCCAATTTGCGTATTGATCTCCCCTATTCTTTCTTGGACTGTTGCAGGGCTTTTTCGCGACCAATTCTGCTAAAAAACATGAACTGAAAGTATAAATATAGTGCTGCATCGAACAGGCCACGTCAGGGCCTGATTTTGGGCCGCTCGACACCCAGCTCGGCCCGAGCTTGGTATGGACCTAGTCGAGCGGCATCCGAGCTGATACAGGGTAACTTGCCATGTCATTTTGGCCCCATGTTGACCCCACTCGCATGAAATTGGCTGCCGAGCCACACCAGCTCGCCCCAAGTTGTTTGCCGAGCGGATGAGACTGCACTGCGCGATCTCACTGTTTCAAGCATAACTTCCTCATACGGACTCCGATTTGAGTGATTTTTACGTCAAATGATCATCTCTTCCGTGGCTTTCCAACCATATGTCACATGATCAATTTGGACTTCTGCACAAATACAGAAAAATTAAGCAACGTGGATGTGTGTTTTTCATCATTCCTTCACACTTTCACTCTTCATTCCAACTTTGAACTTTTGATCATGTTTTACCCTTCAAAACTCAACAAAACACCTTAGTAGCATCTTAATTATGCAAGATATGAAAACCATACCATTCTACACAGAATCATGGCCACATTCTATAAAAAACAGTGTAATGTGAGACCAAAAATACGTGAAATTTCACTCTCAATAAACCCCCAAACTTACCTGTTGCTTATCCCGAGGCAACGACATAGAAAACCAATAGATTAATTGAGAGAAAATTTCACAGTTTAATACATCCAAGGCCAATATAACAATTAGAAAATCATACTTCAAATACTAAGATAACCATCCATCTAAGAACATACAATTCAAATCAACTACTTCACTTTTTCAGAATGTTCATTCACCTATTCTCGCGGGTAGTATTTACGCTCATCGCTCAAGTGTGAGATATACACTTTAGGGTAAAGTGTTCACACTCAAAATCAATTCAAACACACACGTAACCATAAGCTTGACAATTATCTCAACTCTCGACTAAAGGAATAATTTCAACAATAGGATCACAAAGGTTTTACATTAGGTTGTAACGTTGGCTCTTTGGTAAAGGTAGGGAATATATGTATAAAGTAACTAATTCACTAGTGGAGAATCAAAGAAGACTTGCAACTTTTAAACAAACAGCTTCCTTTTCTTCTTCTTTCTTCAATTCTTTTCGATACTTCTTGCAACTTGATTCCTCCTTCACTTTTGAACATAACTTCCTTACTTGAATCTTTTCTTTTTTTTCTTTTTTCCTTCTTTTTTTTTATTTTTCAAACAAGGGTACCAGTTTTAGGCACTACCCTTTTTCACGGGGTACCAATTTCGGGCACTACCCCTTTCTGCAATTATTTAACCATTCTCTTTTACAATTTTCATCACTTCCAAATTACTTCTCCTTATATTCTTCTTCACAAGACACCAACTTCTCTCCTTCAACTCTCTACTAGGTAGGAATTTTTAAAGGCTAGCAAAGGAATCGATTGGCTAATCACGTAGGCTTCCAACAAATAAGGCTTTTAGGCTCAAAAGGGTTGACTATGGATGATTTCATTAGGTAGGAAAATAATTTGGCTAGTGACTAATAAATAACAAAGATGGCCTAAGATTATTTCCTATTGTCTAATCAAACACGCAACTTCAAGCAAGATATAAAGCCAAGTTCTAGAATACATATGTATGAACGACACTCACAAGAATAAACTGAATCATGCAACATGTCATGATTTCAAAAGGTTCAAGTCTCACATTGCTATAGGAATGAAAGAGCAATCCTAATAAAGCTACATAGCTAATCTTCCATACATATAATCAAATTTAAAGCATCCCATCATCAAAGCACAATATCAAATTATTTCTCAAGTACAACCAGACAGCATGAATCAACAACACACAACTCCATGACTCAATGAACTCTTAATCAATAATCAAATAACATCCATCACATAAACAATACAAATAGCAATAGAATAATCGCGATGGGGATGAAAGAAAATCACTGGGAGTTCACGTTTTAGGCTGAACATGTTGTC
The DNA here is from genome assembly GCA_023678885.1 of Pogostemon cablin. NCBI lineage: Eukaryota > Viridiplantae > Streptophyta > Magnoliopsida > Lamiales > Lamiaceae > Pogostemon > Pogostemon cablin. The sequence continues at coordinate 17,946,367 of CM042970.1, forward strand.
AAACTGACCTGGACACAGTTGTACAATAGCTCGCCTAGATGAAGGGCCAGCTCACCTCGAGCGGCGTGCTAAGTGGCACCAGATGCTGCCGAGTGGGGTACCTGGCCCATGGCACACGTGTTCCGATGCAATTTTACACCCACTCAGCTGACTTTGTCCACCAGTAATGGTAGATGGGATCGAGCTAGTAGTCGAGCAGCTGTCGAGCTGCTCCGTTCTGCCTACAACGATGATCCCCTGCTTTTTCTGTGTTGTACCCTGCTTCAGAACTCAATTCCATGAAAACTAACATAACATAATACCATCAAGTGCTAAGAAAAATCGAAAAATCATCTTAGAGAACCAAAAATCAACTAAACTAACACTGGAACCAACAAACGACAAACAACACATAACACGAAACTTGGAAAATCACAAAAAATTGAACCTTCAACATCATCGAATAAATCAAAAATATCAAGAATCCGCAAAAAATTGACCCTCCAAGCAACAACACAATGCAAAAATTCTACTTCGACCCTGCAAGACAAGGTATGTATGCAACCTCCCCCCAAACTTAGATCAAACAATGTCAGAAGCTAAGTTTGCAAAGAAGTAAATACCGCAGTCAAGCAACACCTAATAAAATTCCTACATCAACATAGACAAATAAAAACAATTAAAATAGAAGGGACAACCCCCAACAAGCGCTCATGTTTAACGTCGAAGAGTCATGACGGAATACCTCTTTCTGATTAATCGATCGGAGGACACTCTTCTCGCATTCTTATCTTCAAGTACTTCATTCCTCAATTATTTTCTACACCAACCATCTCACCCTTCTTTGTCACTGAAACAGGGCTCTTTGAATTCTTTTCCTCTCATGACTAGTTTGATTCCTTCTTGTCAATCCTTCACTCAATTATAGGCTCAACATGCGTAGCAAAACAAGGATCAAACAAGTTAGAATTTTCAACACCAATATAAGAATAAAAATCGGGAGGTAAGTTCGGAGGCTTCAGATATGGATCATCAATTTTTCCTACAACCAAGAGATTATCAAACATCACATTAGAGTTAGTAGTAGGAAAAGTAAGAGATCCACTTGTTTCTGCGATCTCCTCTACCACTTCAATTATTTTGCTCTCATGCTTCTCCTCCTTAGCAACAGGATTCATCTCCTCTTCAACCATAGACTTCTTATTCCGATTCACCCTGGCATCACCCAATGCAAGTAAATTCTCAAGATAATCAACATATTCATCATTAGATAAAGCCTCAAACTGTGCATCAGACAAGGCGCAGTTCTCCTCAAACTCTGTGTCGACTACTTCCACAGACTTGCAGTGCTGCTTGTCTGTAGGCCACTACATCTCCTTATTTAAAGAAAAGACGATCTTCTTATCATTAGCCCTCAACCTCAACTCTCATTTGAACACATCAATGAGAGCTCTTCCAGTAGCAAGGAATGGACGCCCTAAGATCAGAGGCGCACCATCCTTGTCATCCTCCATATCAAGTACTAGAAACTCCACAGAAGTTCGACACTTTCACCAGCACATCTTCAATAACTCCTTCAGGGTATGTCAATGACCGATCTGCTAATAGTAACGCAACAGATGTGGGTTTTAACTTCCCCAAACTAAGCTTCTTGAACACTGATAAAGACATCAAATTTATACTGGCTCCTAAATCACACAATGCTCTCTTAGATGGTCATTTTCCAAATTCACAAGGAATGATGAAGCTGCCTGGATCTTTCAACTTTTCTGGTAGCTTCTTCTGAATAATGGAGCTACAATTCTCAGTCAGATTCAACTGTCACCACACTATTCAGTTTTCTCTTCCTCGAGATAAGTTCTTTGATGAACCTTGCGTAATGTGGCAGCGACTCCAAAGCCTCAGAAAAAGGAATACTGATATGGATGTTCCTCATTACATCAGCAAACTTTTTGAACTTTTCATCCAGGCTCTTCGACATGAATTTCTGAGGGAAATGAATTGGTACCTTTGTGATCAGTAGTTCTAAACTATCTTTCTTGAATATCACTTCTGTTTCTCTCAGTTTCTTAGCTTTCTGCCATTTTTTATCAGCGATTTCCATATTAGATTGACTCTGTACAGAATTCGGACGCACTGAAAAACCCAGAGGGCTGCTCATCGGCTCGCTCAACCCGAGCGGTGGACAAACTGAGCTGAGCTAGGCTTGGATTGAACCGACAAACCCTGAATCGGTTTGCACCACACTCGACTGCAACTCGGCTCCTTCAGGACCCAACTCGGCTCAAGATGGGTGCCGAGCTATGGCCGAGCAGCTCTGCTCCACCTCTGTTTTGTCCTGCTTCAGTTCTGCTTCATTCTACATCAGTTCTGTTACATCCTACATCAATTTTGCACCTTTACACTGCTTTCCGGACCTCAAAGTGATCGCATTTGCACTCTCTTTCGGGTTGATTTCTGTATCCGAAGAAAACTTCCCTTTCTAAAACTGCAACTGCTACTGATTTACTGTAGTGGAGATCTGTCCCATGGTATATGACAAATTCTGCAACTGCTTGTTTACTTCATCATTCTGCTTTGTCATATTTGAGTCCATCAGAACAATGCAGTTATTGATCTTGTTTATGTCAGCATCATTCTTTTTCATGTATCTTGCTAACACTTCATCAATACTGGTCTTCCCTTCTTCAGTCTTGGCACCATGGTCAAAATTAAGAGGATATGGAACTGCATTATTCGAATTTGAATAAGAGAAGCTCTCATGCTTCTGACTCTGCCAATTGCCTCCTTGATTACTAGGACCTCCCCCTTGGTTATTCCTTTGGTTTGAATTCCTTTGAGGGTACCTGTTTCCCTGTCAATTCCGAGGAGCTCTCGAACCTGAAGACTCTGCCCCATAGCCAAATTAGCATCCTCAACCTCTTGAAGGTTCATCACCACATCATTACTTGCAGGCCCTCGGTTGTCTCCCCCATTATTACCTAATATCAGAGTAACCAGATGTTTGTTCATCTGTTCCAACTGAGAGACAACTTTATCATTCCTATCAGCTTCAGCAACCTTCTCTTCAACCTGTGCAGCCTTTCCAAGTACATAAGTTCCACGAATCCTTTCAAATGGCCAATCCCTAAAATTAATAGTGATATCATCGAATAACTTCTCTACGACATTTGACGTCTTGCCAAAAATTATTCCTCCAGCAGATGCATCAACCAACACTCTTGATTCATTGTCAAGGCCATTATAGAAGACACTGATGAGTTGAGACTTTTTAAATCCATGTTGTGGGCATCTCCTCAATGCATCAGTAAACATTTCCCAAGCCTCTCCAAATGACTCATCTCTCATCTGCTTAATTGATTTATCTCCTGTTTCAATAAAAGAACCGTACCCGGTGGCATAAATCGATCCACAAACAACTGCTGCAACTCAGTCCAGTTTGAACAACTATCTCCCTTTAACTTATCATACCACTCCCTTGCCTTATCAACCAATGAACTGAAAAAGCCTCATCTTCCATCTATCATTAGTAGCATCAGCAGTTTTCACTGTATCCATGTAGTTGTTGAAACACTTAAGATGGTCGTAGGGCTCATCAAAAATGCATCGGACGAAGGGGTTTTTCTCCACCATATTAATTAGGGTTGGCCTTATGTCGTTCGCCTCATCAGCTTGAACGGCTCCAACTATGCCTGATCCTCCTACATTGGTGGACTTGGATGTCTCTCGGATGACGATGTCATCATCATGAGTTCTATCTCCCATTGATCCTGATTCAGATTCTGATTCAGCCTCTTTTGGGATAACCTGATTTTCTATATGCTCTTTTTCCTCCCCTACGACTGCTTTAGGATTCATTGTCTCTATTTTCTTCTTTGGAGGTGGTACCTCAACAACTTTGGGAGGTGCTTTGAGATTCTTTGTTGTTCCTCTTCTTTTCCTTGTAGAAGCTTCTATCTCCGGATCAAATTTAAGATCTTACGCTCCCTTCTTTGACCTAGTGTACATGCAATCTTCAAGAAAAATTCAAGTTAAACACAATTAAATCTCAACTAAAATATTCTAATTAAATAAGTAAAAAAGAAAAATAAACAATTAAAACTGTCCCCGGCACAACGCCGCCATAAACTTGTTAGGCTTTTTCTACACAGTCCAATTTAATCTTCAAGTATAAGGATATTCTTAGTCGCATTTCTTGTAAAAATGTGTAAGAGTAAGAGACTCTATCGTCGAGTAAACGCGTAATCAAGTACAAAATTTATAATAATGTCGTCCCAAGGGAAAGTAAACTCATGCTTGTATCCAGATTTTCCATTGATTTATGCTTTGTAAGGATGATAGTTTGAAGGTTTTGTATATAAAACTACTACTTAATTCTCTACTTAATCAACTAGAATTTAAACTAACAAAGTAATGGATCAAACAACAAACAAGTGATGAATGGAATGGAGATAGAATTCACTTGAGAAGAGAGCAAGACTAATCATAATCATGGTTAAGACATTGAGCTAGATATGCAAAACTCTTGATGGTGAATTTCATTAATTTGTGGACTAAAAGCAATCACGATTTTACCCCTAATCCCTATGGCCAAGGCAATTAGATTCTCGACTCTTTTACAAGTCTAAGTCTCCTAGGATTGGTTTTAATCTCAATTCCCTTAAGGTACTATGATCAAAAGTTGGTTCTTTTCACTCAATTTCTTAAGTGTCCCTCTATGAATGTTCTAAGCCTAGGGAGGGTATGACTTACCTCTCTTTATACTAACATACATGCACATTTCAATATATGATTCAATTAAACATCCACTCACAACATTGGATTGGCCATCCTAACACTATGAATAGAGAATTTAATCACACAAGTATTGAAATGAAACATGATTGATATAACATAAAAGGAAATCCACAATTTAATTCAAATCACTACTCAAGTTCTGCACATCTAACTCTTCATCTCAACCATTCATATGATTAGCCCTACTATAGAACTAGCCACTAAACATTGTGTTTATACCATTACAAATCAAGCTTTGCTCCATTTGAGTCAAAATAAGAAGAAAATCAACAATTGAAAAGTAGATTAGCTTCCCTTTCATGGAGAAATCTTCCTTCTCTTCAATATGCTAACTCCTTCAATCCTTGATGTTTTCCTCTTCTCAAATGGTGGATGGATGGATTGGATGATGGATTTATCGACTGATTGTGGAGATCAAATGGAAATTGGATGGATATAATGGATAGAGATGGATTATGGATCTAGTGTGTGAGAAAATATGGTGTGGAGTGTGTGTAACTGCTCTGAAAATGATCTCTACTTTCAAATTTCGCACAAGTCACCCTTTTATATCACTAATGGACCTTCTAGAAGCTTACGGAACATTCTGAAAATTGCACAGGTTTTTGCACCTACACGGCCCATGTAAAGCACACATACTTCGGCGTGTTGTGCGTGCCTCCGGACACGGCTCGAGCTGTGCTACACGACCTCAGTCATGGGCGTGTAGCATTTTCTGACGATAATACATGACTTCTTCTTATAGGATCGTATTCCACACACGGGGCGTGCAGCAACGCACGGCCCGTACACCAGCACACGGTCTTCCTCCTGGGTGAGCAGCGATTTCTGATGACAATACTCGGCCACTTGTTACAGGGCCATGTTCCGCACACGGCCTGTTCACAAGTATGCATTGTTCCTCCATCTCCGTTTTGCTCCCGACTCTGTTTTTATCCATTTCTTGACCTGTTTTACACATATTTAAGCTCATTTACATAATTCTATCAATTCATACCACATTTCTCAAAACAACAATAACTCCACCAAAAATCACACAAATACGGATAAAAACATCTGAAAATTCACAAACAAATAAACTAAAATCTAGGTGAAAATGACAACGATCAAAGGATATTAATTGTAGCAGCAAGTACTCAAGTTAAATTATTGATCCCACTGAGAAAGTTAATTATTTATTTATTCTAGATTACTATTTAAGAAGAATTGAGTAACCAAATTTCTGAGTTTTTGAATTCATTATCTAATTTAAAAAATAATAAATTGCTGAGTAATTAAAAGCAATAGAAAATACGTAAGTTTTAATCAAGGGATAAAGGACAGTTCTAAGATATCAGATATAGACCAATTAATTCGGATTACTAGACCTTTAATTATTCATTCATGCAGTTTCAATGAAAATACACCACATAACCCCGTTAACCCACCGAATATGATTCGATTTTAAGCTAACAATATATTTTGGTTTAAATCCTAAGGTGCGCGAATATTACCAAGCCTTATTCCTAGATACTAATCAAAGAAAGCAACAATACCTTCGGATGGTAAGCTCGACTAACAAGATATTCTCTGAAATTACTACAAGGTTCTATTCACTTCCTACTTGAATGTCTAATTACATTATTCCATTAAACAATTAAGTATTTGATTTACCAGTTCATGGAATTAAGTGTTTATAGCGGAACTACTTCCACCCCTAACAGATAGATAATACCAATCATGAACGCACACAACCTAATACAATAATTCAAGCATTATAGCGGATGTCATGAATATATTATGAAGACGTTATGAAGCAGAACAGCAAGTCTTAATAAAATAAGTAAAATCAAAATATCAACTGCTTAAATTCTCAATCTTTGGTCTAGGTTCCCAAATCAATCAAGTCAAACCATCAAATACCCTAGAACTGTTTAAGAAAATTAGCCTATGAGGTTACAATCAACACTCATGATTATGCAATTCATATAAAAAATCAAGATAAAAGGAAAAGAAAGATAAGAAACACGAAACCCTAGCGTAAGCATAAGTCTGCTTTCTTTCTCCGTCTCTCCGATCGTCTGATCTCCCTCAATTAGCACTTGGAACCACTTGAAGATGGATGGAAGATGAAAATCAGATATGAATCTGATTGACAGTCTTAGTGGAGTGAATTGATGATGGGTTATGGATGTGTTCTCTCCAATTTGTGTATTGATCTCCCCTATTCTTTCTTGGTCTGTTGCAGGGCTTTTTCAAGATCAATTCTGCTCAAAAACACGAACTGAAAGTATAAATATACAGTGCTGCATCGAACAGGCCTCGTCAGGGCCCAATTTTGGGCCGCTCGACACCCAGCTTGGCCCGAGCTTGGTATGGACCTAGCCGAGCGGTATCCAAGCTGATACAGAGTGACTTGCCACGTCATTTGGGCCCCATGTGGACCCCACTCGCGTGAAATTGGCTGCTGAGCCACACCAGCTCGCCCCGAGCTGTCAGCCAAGCGACCGAGACTGCACTGCGCGATCTCACTATTTCGAGCATAACTTCCTCATACGGACTCCAATTTGAGTGATTTTTACTCCAAAATGATCATCTCTTCCGTGGCTTTCCAACCATATGTCACATGATTAATTTGGACTTCTATACAAATATAGAAAAATTATGCAACGTGGACGTGTGTTTTTAGCATTCCTTCACACTTTCACTCTTCATTCCAACTTTGAAATTTTGATCATGTTTTACCCTTCAAAACTCAACAAAAAACCTTAGTAGCATCTTAATTATGCAAAATATGAAAACCATACCATTCTACACAGAATCATGGCCACATTCTATAAAAACAATGTAATGTGAGAACTAAAATACTTGAAATTCCACTCTCAACATATCCCAGCACATTTTTGATCTTGTATCCCTCATCGCGACTTTTAGTTGGGACCTTGCTCCCATTTCCAAGCTTCACCATAAATATTAATTAGATACCATAACACGGCACTACAGAAAAAGCTTTTATTAGAGACCAAAATTAAAGACGGTATGTTAGTCGTCTCTATTCGAGATGGCTTTTGAGAATTAGAGACGGCATTCTCGTTGACTATTGGTCAATAATAACAAATTTAATATTGAGACGGTATTAGAAACGGCTTCACGTTGAGATGGTAATAGAGATAGTTTTTTTCATCTCAATTAGAGACGGTTTCTTGCTGTCTCTAATTTGAGACGGTTTTAAGTTGTGACGGTATTAGAGATGATTTTTTTCCATCTCAATTAGAAATGGAATTTTTAGGTCTCTATTTGAGACGGTTTTAGAGACGGAATGTGTCAGTAGGCTAGAGAACCGGTTCATGTAATTTTGAGATGGTTTCTAGCCATTTCAATTATTGACACGGATGCAAACCGTCTCAATTTGAGACGGTATTAGAGACGGTTTTAAGTTGAGATGGTATTAGAGATGAATTTTTGCCGTCTCAAACTATTAATGGTTTATATTGAGATTGTATTTGAGACGGTTTTCTTTCGTCTCATTTAGAAACGGTTTTTAGCCGTCTCTAAAGCCCTCTGTAACCATTAAATTTTGCCAAAATTAATAAATCGAGGTTCAAACCATGTCCAACATGAGCAAAAATAAGCGTATGTATACATATATAGTATAATGAATATATAATAAGAATAACTTCTAGTAAAGTTGGCATACATGATGCCCATAAGGCCTCCCAATGCCTACAAGTCCGGGTTCAAATCTTCTTCAAGGCTTGAAATTACAATATTCCTATAAATTAAAATAAATGAAAAACATCTGGTAAAAAAAAAGATGATGCTGGTCTGGTGGTCTCGAGCCTCAATCGGGGGCATGGTAAAAATCGTCTCTAATTGAGACAGTAAAAAATCATCTCTAATATCGTCTCAAATTAAATCTATCGGTTTGGTTTACAACCGTCTCAAATACCGTCTCAAAATTGAGACCGTAAAAAACTGTCTCTAATACCATCTCAAATTAAGCCGAACGATCTGGTTTACAATCATTTCAAATACCGTCTAAAAATAAAATCGTCTCTAATACCATCTCTATTCTAGGGGATAAAAACTTTTTTAGTCCCATAACTTTTTTCATGGTCTTTTTTAGTCCCAAGAAAGATAATTTTGTCAAATTAGTCCCACCGGCGAAGAAATAGGGCCAAAAATATCCTATTTTTGCCGAAAAAAGCCACGTCACAACCGGAATTGTCGATTTCCGATCAATATGATGACGTGGCGCCCTGATGGCAGGTGAGTCAGTGGAAAAAAATCTATTTAGTCCTATAACTTTTCTCATGTTCTATTTTAGTCCCAATAAAGATAAGTTTGTCAATTTAGTCCCACTCGTGTAGGAATAGGGTCAAACACGTCCTATTTTCGCCGAAAAATACTGATATCATCGGAATCGCTGATTTCCAACCAAGACGATGACATGGCGCCCTGATGGCAAGTGAGTCAACAAATTAAATATTATTTTAATGTCAATAAGGCATTTTTATTTAAACAATTCCGACCGCTGTCATGGCCGGTGGCGAAATAATGGTCGGTGGCGAAGTTCTGGTATTTGTGATGTGGGCCTTGGTGGCAGCGATTCCGTGCCAGAAGAGAAATGAGCTGATGACCCTTATTAATTTTTGTTTTCTAATTATTTAAAATTTTAGAAAATAAAATGCCTTGTTGGTATTAAAATAATATTAATTCTAGTTGGAAATCGACGATTCCGGTTGTCACTTGACAAACACGTGCCGTTTATCAGTGATGTCAGCATTTTCGGTAAAATACGACGTGTTTAGCCCTATTTCTACACGGGTGAGACTAAATTGACAAACTTATCTTTATTGGAACTAAAATAGAACATTAGGAAAGTTATAGAACTAAATATGTTTTTATGCTGCTGACTCACCTGCCATCAGGGCGCCACGTCATCATACCGGCCGGAAATCGACAATTCCGATTGTGACGTGGCTTTTTCCGGCGAAAATAGGATGTTTTTTGTCCTATTTCTTCGCCGGTGGGACTAATTTGATAAACTTATCTTTTTTGGAATTAAAAAAGTCCATGGGAAAAGTTATGGGACCAAAAAGGTTTTTATCCCCTATTCTAGCTACGCACAAATTGTAGACGTCCATAAAATCGTCTCAAAAACTGTCTCAAACAATTAAAATCTGTTTCTAAAACAGTCTCTATTCAAGGTTTTTTTTTGTAGTGTGGATTGCAGGTTTTGTAGAATCAAGTTTGATGAGCTTTTGAAGAGTAAGCTCAACAGATTGGACTTTCTCATGAACCCCTGAAGCTGAGCAGAGATGTCCATATCACACTGTCGGCGTAGCAAGTACAAGCTCCATAGGTTTCTCCAAGAGCCCACATCAAGTGAAGAGGTCAACTACGCAACCATATTGCTCGATTTGAGGTTCAATCAAATTGTATTCATTAGTCATAGAGTGGAAACCATCAAAGTGATCCCATCGCCAGCATTTTTCATCTCACCAAAAAGGCTGAGAGCATCAGCTCACCATCCACTGCTAAGGCATTGATTATCAATTCCTTATTCCATATTAGATCCCTCTATCCATGCATGCTCTTAAACACATCAACTGATCATTCTACCAATCCACATTTTGCATATATACCAATCAGATCATTGCAAACGTAAACGTTACCTATGTAGCCATTGCCATCAGCATATTTACACACCCCTTATCCTCGGAAGCATGAAAGTTTCTCTTGCTTTAAGTCTTTGTCGGATTTCATGCATCTTTAAAATTAATAAATAGATCTTCCTCCTTTATTACTGGCTTGTTCCACTCTCACTCTAATTCATAAAACAGAGTAGCTTTGATGCATTAAATTAGTTTGTAGCTTTGCTGTATAAACTTAACATGTGATGTTTTAAAATAATAAAATTGTCTCTTACAAAATGTTCTTATAATGAGATAAGAATTTTGTAATACAAATTGTGGGTTAAATCGGTTGATACGGATAAGAAGGGTCTGAGATCGATTAAAATGGGATGATAATATTTAATTAACAAAATCAGTAAAATTAATAAAACTAGTAAAAGATCAATGAGAAAACTTGATTAGACTGTCTTTTTTTATAGTATGTTTTCACTTGAGTATTATCATTGTATGGCCTTTACGTCTATCTTGCTGAGTAATATAGATTGATCTTCTTTATTGCATGCATTTGTGAACCATAAAATATCCATCTTAATTTCTTTGTTTTGTCAAATTCCCTTGTTAATATTGGCTGTTACAATGAATAATGGAAGGGTTGATTTAGCGTTTGACGGTTTCAAGCGACCAAGGGATTAATCGAAAATTTTAACCATCATTACGAAAATGGGAAAGATGAGTCGTTCTTGGAGGAGCAAGAGAGGTGCATGGTGACTGGTTAGGAGGTGGGGGATTGAGATCGAGAGAGAGGATATGGATGAGTATTTAGTAGAGAGACTATGGAAGCAGCTGCTTATTTCATCCATTATATTTTCATGGGTTATGTTTAATAATGAATATGCATTTAGTTAAATTATGTTGGAATATGCATTTAGTTAAATTATGTTGGAATATATTTATAATTGGATAAAGTAGTATAAATGTGGGTATGAACCCTTAGTAAAATTATAAATATAATTATATTTATTTTATCCTTTTGATTTATTCATGTACAAAATATAAAGACAATTTATATTGTGCACCCGAGTGCACCTAAAGATAGGGTGCACTCATATATAAATATAAACAAAAACATATACAATTAAGAGTAAAAATGTATACAATTTAATTGTTAATTTTTTTAATGAAATTTTGTATATAATATTCAATAAAAAGTTATACACATATGGATGTTAGTTTTTTTTTAATGAAAACTTAATGTGAAAAAAGTATACAATTATTACAAAACACGTATACAAAATAGAATAATATGTATACAAAATAAAATAAAAAGACATACACATATGGTGCACTCGGGTGCACCCAATATACACTAAATATAAAACGTTCACAACTCATTACTAGTTACTTAAATTTTTATTAGTTGTGATTGATGAAATAGTACTATATCCGTGAATTTAATTTAATTTAATTTTTTAAGAACTCTTACCTCAATCTAACGAATTCATAATGCAATTAATATCCCAATCTATCAGTTATGATTTTTCTTGAAAAGTATTTGTGATATAACTGCCTTAATGTAATTAAGGAAATAAATCTTCAGTGATCCTTTTCCTATGAAGAAAAGGAAACAATGAGTTGTCATTAACTGCCGGTATCAAATTGGGAATCAAACACAGAGTTGTAATTAAGGTATTATTTGTTTGGGTAGCATTCGGGGGAAAAGGGGTGGGGTTAGGGACTTGATTGTCCGACTTTGTTAATTAATTAATAATACTTGAAATTGAGAGTAAATAATAAGCCATGGTAGTTTTGTTATTTGGGGAAGACATCTCTAAACCACCTGTTAATTCTGCACCCACACCCACACCCTCCATTGGAGCAGACACTTCTTCTTCTTGCGGCAATCAGACAACACATATTTACGATGTAGAGCCATTGAATTGGGCCCCTCCACAACCCCTCCATGCGACTGCAACCCAAGAAAAGCCCACAAGAAAGAGAAGTTACGACCGTACTGCGGGTGGAAAGAAGAAGAGAAGAAAAGTGGATGTTGGTGAATCGACGCCGCCCTTGAATCCTTTGGGGTTGTCTGAAAATATAGGGTTTGAGGTGCGTATTTGTGTATCAGAAGAAGCTGACGATGTCGGACGTGGCAAAGGGCCAGAACCGCCTCTTCTTGAATTTAGACAACATGGAAGTGTTGAAGGGGTTCTTGGAACCACAAGAGTTTAATCTTGTTCCTGTGGATGCCCAAGGGAGGAATTTTTACTTGGATATGAAGACATGGGAAAGTCTCTAGGAATTGGTGCTGAAATTAGGTTGGCACAAACTGATTGTTTCCAATGAAGCCAAGGTTGATGATGTGGTTCAGATATGTGGTTACAGAGATGAAGAGGACAACCCACGCTTGGCCATCTCTTTCTGCAAAAACCCACACCCTCGATTAAATTGTTTGGAGCAAACTTGGGACCTAGAGTACCCTTCACTTCTTCTTCTCGTCCAACAGAATATGTATACAATCCACAGCCATTGAATTGGGCCCCTCCACAAGAAAAACCGACTGCCATTCCTGCTGAAAAGAAGAAGAGAAAATAGAGAAGAAAAGTACCTACAATTGTTTTTAATTAATTATTTTGTGATTAGCAAACGCCAAATCTTTGGTCTCGTCCGTTAAGCAATTTTGTTAGTACGATTTAGAATTCATATTGTTTTGATAATCATACATGTCAACAAGTCATCTCATGATCATCTGTGCCTCAAAACACATGGGAAATTCCTCTTATTATTATTCCTTCATTCCATATTTAAATTTACCATTACTAAAGATACAAAATTCAAGAAAAAATATCTTTTTACTTAGTTTGGTATTTTTTAGGCAATCAATAAATAATAGAATAAGTTATGTGAAATTGAAAAATGAGTGATAATTTTAAAATTAAATTGTATTGTAGAATTATTGGATTGAGTGTATTGGGGTGTGAACTTGTTTATAATATGAACAAAAATACTCTATCTGGTCAAAATAAATGTTTACATTTTGTCATTTTTATTTGTCTCAAAATAATGTTTAATTTTTTTTATTTTTTTTACAAATTAAAAATTAAAGGACCTCACACATATCAACCACTCATTGCTAATACAACTACCCATTTATATATAATATAAAATAATAATACTCCTTAATCCACGTGCAAAAAAACAAATGGATACTTTATGGATGAACGGAGAGAGTATATCTTTCACTACAAAGTAAAGTTTGAAATACTTTGTAAGACGAATAAAAATGAAAAATGTGAAATATTTTTCGAGACGGATACAAGATCTCAAACAACAATTTACCAAAATATAATACCCATCCACCTGCAAGGATATCATTTTGATTTTTGCATGTAAATTAAAAAAATATTATTACTTAATATGTATTGAGTAATTGTATTAATAATTTATATAGGTTCCTATATCTTAAAAATACTTTGAGAAAAATGTATAACACGATAAAATGAGACCTTATTTCCGGGCTGAAGTATTAATATTTTCGTCGTGATTGACATTATCACTAGTTTGCTAGCAGAGTAATATCACTACTCAAAAATATAAAGTAATTATTTTTCATTTTTATTAAAAAAAAAAATCAAAGTAACCCGTGACATATCAATTTTCAGAAAGTGACCCGTAAAAATTAAATTGTGAAAATGAGTTACAGTAAAATCTCTATAAATTAAAATATTCCGGATCAAAGAATTTTATTAAGTTAGAGATATATTATACAATTAATAAATTAATAATTTATTAATGTAAAGAGATTATATAAATATATAATTTCCATAACTTATTTATACATATTAGAAATTAGAATATATGATTGATACTTTAAGGGATATATATTACTTGTAAATTAAACAATTATGTGAGTATAATATCTCATGAATTGTGCAATCATAATATTTATTTATATTTTATAGAAGTAGAACAATATAAAAAGTAATAGGTGGTCAACACATAAGCCACCACACAACATACAGGACAAAGCTAAAGGTCCCCTGAGGTCTGTCCTGCCATAGGCCTCTGTCTTGCCAAGGTTCGAGGTCTTCTCGCCGAGCTCTGTCCTGTCAAAGTCCGAGGTCTTCCGACCAAGCCGAGGTTCGAGGTCTCCAAGCCAAAATTGAGCTTAGTCCTGCCGATGTCCGAGGTCTTGCCGCCAAACTCTATCCTGCCGAGCCTTCCATGCTGAAGCTGAGTTCTGCCCTGCCAAGCTCTCCTTGCTAAAGTCGAGCTCTGTCCTGCCGAGATCGAGCTCTCCTTTCCAAATACCGAGCTCTATCTTGCCGAGGTCGAGCTTGTTGGCATTCGATCGTTTGGTTAACATGAATCGTTAGGGTTTCATATGTTTCTAAATCAGAGGAAGCAAGAAACACAGAAACGTATTACTTTTCACCAGGGTATGTTGAAGAAGATGATAAATTTTCGCCAGCAGCCTGCGTAGCCTTACCGTTTTAGCCATAACTTCCTTATCTGATCTCCGATTCGAGTGTTCTACGCGCCAAAATGATCCTCTCTTCAGTGGCTTTCCAACTGTGTATCATATGTTCAGTTCTGAGTTCTGTACTATTTTAGAAAAATCTTAGAAATTGACGAACAGCAGCAGTAAACAACCTTTCGATTTTCTGCTGTATTTCTAAGTCCAATCTCGATGTCGTGTGGGCGATGATCTTCGAGATCTTTTCAATCTGCTGTTCCCTCACCCTCCTTATAGTGTTAGGCATGAATAATTTTTTAGTTCATTAGGGTTTTCCGGACAGCTGAGATGACTTATATATGGGCTATAGCAGGGACCAGGAGGAGAAATTAGAGTTGGGCCTCCATTGGAAAGCTTATACTTAAATCTAATAATAATAATATATACCACTAAAATATTATTACTGTACTATCATTCTAATTCCATAATTACGTTATGGGGTCCTTCTTATTATGAGCCTGATAGTCTCCCCGTCTTTAAGATATACAATGTCCATTAATTAATTAAGTTATTAACAACTGCATTAATTAATATCTCATCCGAGAGTAGTACCACTAAACCTCATTATCATGCAGGAATAAATCCACCTGCAGGGTTTACATGATAATCCTCATGAGCTCCTCAAGGGGATATCATCAACCTAAAGAGGACACGGATTACTTCTACAATCAACAACACACCATAGAGACAGCACTATTTTCCAACTCACCAAGTTTATTGATTTTATTACATTTAAATCTCACTCATTGATGAATTAAAGAAATACATATTGTCTTACGTGTCGAGGTTATTGTATATGGATTAAGAGCACGAACATCCATAATAATTTAGATCAAGTTCTCCTTTATAGTCAGTATAAGTCGAACGATCTCAAGCGGTCCTGATCAATACACACAAAGTGCACTAATGTGATTCTATAGTCAAGACAAACTAATACCAAATCACACTACAACCATCCCGATAGAGAGTCCTCGTCTATCTCGATTGTGAACATCTGTTTATACTTTATAGAAAACCAATAATATGATCTTCCGCGTATTGTCACACAACATATTATTTATAGTATAAAGTAAGTGGACTATTGCATCGGACATATAAATAAATTACAAGATGCAATCATTTGATCATATGATTCTCATTTATAATAAATTGTTATAGCATTGTTCATATAAAAAGTTAGACTCTTAGTATACAATCCAACAGAGCTCTCCATGCCGAAGCCGAGCTTTGCCCTATCAAACTCTCCTTGCCAAAGCCGAGCTCTGTCCTGCCGAGCTCTTCTTGAGCTGGAGTCCTTAAGAAGGCTAGTAGATTACCTGTTAATTCAGATGTTACCTCCTTGTCAGACTTTCACACTTCTCAATGTATAGCTACAGACTTTCCATCTCTTAAAGCAAGTGTTCACATCTCCCAACGCTAGAGCATTTAATGCCTGTGGGCTACAAGTCTAGAGCATTTATTGCTATAGTAGTAGGCTCATGATAATCTCTCTTATATAAATAGAGGGCTCTCCTCCGATGTAACATAGATCCATCTTCATCATTAACACCCATCATATTTCTCCTCATTGTAAAGGAGAATTATCTCCTACCACATACACAAAAAAAAATAGAGAGAAATAAACTCTCTACCTTAACTCCCACACATCTTGGAGAAATTTTTGTGTCTTCTTCCTTCATGCTTTCTCTCAATATTATGTTTGATTAGTCTGATTAAACCATGTTACGGTCACATTAAACAACCACTCCATCCATTAAAAATCGACTATCAATATAAAATATTGATTTATTTTATTTGTTTTCAACTTGGGTGCAATCGATAGATTTAAAGATGTGATTAATGTAGATCTGAAGTTTTATAAAAAAACAATAGATTCATATTTTAATAAATTGTCTTAGAATGTTGAAGTAAATAACATATACTCCCTCTATCTCATAAAAAGAGTTATGTTTACTATTTGCATAGAGATTAATGTAGACTCTTTCCGTCCAGTTTTAAGGTATCCATTTTCTTTTTGCACGTGGATTAAGGAGTATTATTATTATATGTAAAGTGAGTAATTGTATTAGAGGGAAGTGGTGGACCATATTGTATATTATTTTACTAAATATGGAAAATGAATAACTTTGAAGCAGACACCAAAAATAGTAAAACCTTAAAAGTGGGCGGAGGGAGTATAATATGTTAATGTGTAGTGGGTTGAGAGATATAATAATTTAATGTATAGTGGGTAGTTGTATTAGTGTTGTGTGTGAGCCCATGAAGATAAAGTGATTGATTTATGTGAGTCCAATCTACTAAAAAAGGAAGTGTAACTCTTGTAGCGGGACGGAGGGAGTATATATATTTGAGATTTTTTTTAATAATTATTAATTTATTATTTCGTTGGGACCTAAATGTTCTTTAGAATAAAAAAAATATTATCTTATTATTCAATTGATTGATATCCAAATTTGAACTAGTCCTAAATTGAGATCGGACAAATTATTAATTTTATCTAGACTATTAATTTATCGAGTACTCCATCCATCCCTCTGATAAGTGTTCATTTTGTCATTTTAGTAAATTCTAATACAAATTATTCATTTTCTTTTTGGATTGATGTGACACACACAATAATATTATTATACTCAACCCACTACACATGAGGACCACACTCAACACTAATATAATTACCCACTACACATTAAAATATTATTTCACTCAGCTCATTACACTTTAAAATATTATACTCCTTAATTTATGGGGGTTTTACGATATTTTCTATTAGTGGTGGGCAATAATTTTTTAAAACCGCAAAAATTGATCGAGCCGCACCATATTGCACTGCACTTAGTATTTTTCACCTAAACCGCGGTTAATTTTAATTGAGAAAACCGCACCACTTGAATGGTGCAATTTCCATTTTCATCTAAAATTACACCGCACCGCACTCTATTATTCAAATTATAAATGTATTTAATTATATATATATATATATATATATATATATATATATATATATATATATATATATTATGTATATTTATATGTATGTATTATTGAAGAGGTAAAAAAAATATATACAAGGTTAAATAATTCGGATTGAGAAATAATTTTAATAAAATTTGCTTTATTTCACAAAGATTATATTATTCGAGTTAGTTATGGAGTTCAAATAATAATTTAATATCTTTAATATCTCATTATTTAATTTAATAATTGTTACAATATTTTATTTCTAAGGGTGAAGAACACTTTAAATTATGTATGTACATATATTTATTTTTTTTATACATCCGTATGTGTATTTTTATATAATAGGTTAATTTTTAACCGTCAAACCGCAAAATCGTAAAACTGCCTAAACTGCATTATAAATTTTACTCGATAAACCGCAATTTAAATTTAATTGTTAAACCGAACCGTGTATAACAATGCAATTTAAATATATTTAACCTTGTATATAAAATATACACAGGAGTGTAATATTTTGTAATAAAATGATACTCAGAGAGAAAGTTAGCACAAGTTCTACTATCATTCAACCCCAGCTTAAATGTATGTATTTTTCAACTATTGGAAATTAATTTCCTCTTCCCTGGCAGCAATCCATTTATGCGTGGATTTAAGCTCTTAAGTTTTCATTTAGGTGTTGCGAAGAACACCACAGATCTTGGTATTCGGAATGCGGCAAGTGAGTCCTTGTTTGTCAAGTGTTGAACAAATATGTCGTAAGCCTGGTGAAATCACTCACTTCACTTCTGGTCTATTCGTTTAACACCTTGACAAACAACACAACAATCACTTCCTTCTTGCCTCTGCATTGTAGATGAAGATTTGTGGTGTTCAATCCAGAGTTATTACATGAAAAAGAAAAGCAAAATTCAAGGGTGTTATCATAGATTTCGCCTGTTATTTGCTTCTTTGCTATCAACAGCAGCAAATCCGGCAGTCATCAGAGTTTCTGGCGCGGTAGTTCTCGTCGCTGCCCTATCTCCGGCGTCCGGTGGCAAGATGCAGATTTAGGTTTTAAAATTGGGCAGAAACGGCTCACAAGGTAGAACCGGTTCTACCCTCCGTTCCGGTTCGAACAGCCGTTTCGGTTCGAGACGATGGTTCTAAGCTTTTGTGATTGATTGAAGGAAACATGAAATGTGAACAGAAATATAGTTACATAGTTGGACATTTTTTAGCATTGAAGATTTTATGAATCATATTTTTAGACGAGTGACATGTTCGAGAATTTAAATGTAAGGTTCAATTTGTTTCTTCTATAAAAATCACTCAAACAACTAAGAGATATGCCTCAAAATAACGAAGTAAATCCTATGTTACATTGTTGGACAACTGTTTGGAAGCTTGTAATTCAATGTTATTGACCACGTACGTGCGATTTATGGACAACATCAATGATTCATGATTTACAAACGATGGAAAACACCAATAAATCAATATTTGCTTGCAGGCGAAGACTTTTTATGCAACTATTGCCAAGCATGCATTCATTTCACTCTTCTGTATAGCTCATATTACTCTTTCCGTAATAATACTTGACATTATAAAGAGTAATATTTTTCAAAAGAGAACACCTCACAATGATATTATGTTGGACCACACTGTCAAAATTACATACCGAGAGTCATCTGCAGTAAAGACGACCTTATTTGCTAATTAAAGACTTCTACATAAAACTGAGGTTTAAAAATTTAAACCTCGGGATGATACTCCATGTTCACCTCAATAGCAACGGAGAGTTCGTTTCAAAGAATTCCATTTATTCCCATTCACAGATCAAACCCCAATCCGACCAAGAAACTAAAGGGACATACAACACACTAAAGAACTTCCAGAGACGAGATCAAGAATTGGGCGTTAGAAGAGATAATTTCATATGAAGTCTCAAAAGGATTTACACTGAGAAGAGGGAAGGGACCTTCACCCAACAACTATCTACTGAATCGCTAATCACAACCCTTACTAACACATACTGAGGCGCTTAAACAACACCATATTGGCGACATTAAAAAAAAAAGAACGAATAAAATGGGAATATAGATAGAGAACACCCTCATTGATCGCGAAATGGAAACATTTTGGATAGCGTCCTCAGAGCAATGGTATCTTCGCACGGTTTTAGTATTATTTGCCCAGCATAAGCCACATCATGGGAATGGCTTAATTCTTTTGTGCTGCATATATTTGTTGTGGACTGTCACTAGTTGTAAAGCACAGGCTCATTCATAACTCTTATTTCCACATCTCCACGTTCTACTTGCTTCGGACCAGGCTCAAAAGGAAATCCGTAAATATATGTTCATATCCTGGCATTTTCCCATATCCTATAGGACAAAACAAGCATGTAAGAACAAAATGAAAGGCTTTCTTCTCCATTTTATAAGCCATGATACTGCCACAAACAGAAGCTACTCGACTCCTTTCCAAGCAAAAAACCACTACAAATATATTCAAGAGACTTGGAATAACATACCTGGAAAATAGTTGATGTCTATGACATAGAAATGGTCTTGAGTACCGTGCTCACGAATAATATCCAAGTTGAAGAGCCGCAGACCCTATTTAAGAGTAGAGAAATCAGTACTTAAAAAAAATACCAAACATAACTACAAATACAATTGTTTCCACATAAATATCAAATACCAGCCGGAGTCGTAGTTCCCTAGCCAGTCTCTCAAGTAATGGTCTTGGAGGGAGCTCTGCAGAGAGAGTAAAACACCAGTAAGAAAAGCTCTGGTATAATATTTTCTTGGTAATAAACATATCCGACCATCACCAAAGGTAGAAATAATTTAGGAGTTGGCTATTCATACACCCAAATTCCTGAACGGACCCAAAAAAAATTAAATTTAAAATATTTTAAATTAATAGGACTTAAATATCCTTGTAAAAAAAAATATTATTAAATATATTACTAAATATACCCATAATCAGTAAACAATGCCCATTAATTAAAACCTAGGCGAAACTATAAATCCTAAATTTGCATTTCATTGATCTCGGTAGGTTGACCTTCTACAATCAGTAAGAACTAACTCATGTCCATCCAAGATGAACAACATATGGAGCAGTGTGGAATGGGTGATTAAACATTTCTCCACTCTCAATGAAATCACATTTTCTTAATTTAAAAAAAAAAAGAAAAAAAAGAATTATTGGGAACTGATGACAGCTTCACTTTACTATCGAATGAAGGCATTGCTTCAGAAATGAAGTGTTGGTTCCAAGAACGGAGTATTCTTACTTGAATAGGCAATCTTTTGATGTGGTATAGAATTTATAGATCATGAAAATTGAATGTTTTATTTTTCTATTCAGAAATGGCTCTTTCGCTGAATTTTTTTAAATGATTTAAAGGGCATTATGGTATACAAAGTAAAGTTTTATCTTTTTTATAATTTTTCTTGGGGTATATTTAAAATATGGGATTCGTTCAGTATTTTCGGGGTTATGAATAGTCGGCCGGCCCCAATAATATATTTTATTTTTTAAAATTCAAGAGTATCATGTTGCATCAAACAATAGATTATGTATGAACATTGCAAGGACAAACACCTCACCAGCAACACATGGATCCAAATCTGCTTCATCAGCAGATGCGGCAGCACAAGATACCCTTGGAAAGTGATAAACACCAGCGTTGTTTTTAAGTTCACGCTTACTTACATCTGGTAAAGAGAAACGCCTGACCACCTTGATTGCTTCTCCAACAATATAAACTTTAAAGAGTACACCTCCTGAAACCACATGAGATGTAAACAATTAATTAGAGAACAAATTTCTCTGTGCAAACTAGTAAGGAGGTCCAGAGTGAATATGAGCTCTTACCATGATTTATAAACTCTTGCAGGACAAGAGGGGGTTCAAGCTCCTCGAGGGAATATTCATCATAGGCCAGAGACAGTTCATGTGACTTCGCAAACAATGGCTTTATAACTGAAATATATACAAACTGATTATGACATTTAACATCTGCTAAAGCACAACACTTTCCTAATCATCATAACATTCATAACAAACTCATTTTCCAACAATGATGCCTGTTGTTCATAAAAGTTTCATATCTACAACTACAACTACTTCAAGATTTACAAAGTAATAGGTAACTATAAGCATATAACATACCAATAGGCAACCTAAGTCCAGCCTCATTCACAGAATCAGGAATAGATGATAGATCTTTCTTTATAACCAACTGTTTTGGTACACCAACTATTCCTGCCAGACAAAAGTATATCAGAGATCTTCAGTTTTTGCGCCACAGAGTAAACAAATTTCTTTTGATTTATTTATCAGCATCAACCAGATTATGAAGCCCATCTCAACCAAGGAGAAAAAACTAAGAATCCAGAGAAACAATATGTGTAATGTGTAAGTTCATCAAATTACCATACGAGTCTGACAGATCCAGGTCAGCAACAACTTGAAGCATTGATTGACGGTTGTGCACATGCTGTATAGCATCAGGTGGATCAAGTACAGTAACATCAGGATGCGTTTGACGATAGTCCTTCAAATAAAAGAAAGGAAAATGATAAGGCGGGCCCACATAAATTCTAAGTTTATACATACACGCAATCCACAAGCACATCGCCCTCCAAATATATGCAACTCAAAAGTCAAAATAAAAGGAAAGCATAGAAAGCAAGCACAAAGCTTATACTAGTAATCACACTCATTAAATACAAACGCGTTCCATGCATAACCTAGCAGTTGTTCTGAATCAACCAATGAAACCTGAGGGCTGACTAAAGAGCATTCCGTGATTTAAATGTAGGAAAGATCAATAATAATGATTTAAAAAGTGCCATTGCAAGTCACATCGCAAATATATACGTTATATCAGGAAAATTGATACATCCGTGGTTATAAAGGTCGTCCAATACCAGCAAATTAGGTGAGGTGATCATGATGCAAACTATGTTCATAACTAGTGCCGAATTATTTTTACAAAATTGTAGTATCAATGGTTATATTTTTTCTTGATAACCATGCAATTTCATTAGTATTAAATATGGAAACGATATGACAGCTAAGCTGATACTAAAAGAATAGAAATTATTTTTAGTGGCACTTGCCTATGCCACATGTAACAGTGTGCAAGATTATAGCATGCAGCAGTAAGAAAAAGATACACATATAAAAACATATGGTAGGATTTCATACATTCTAATCTTTCTAAGCAATGAGTTTTCTCATTTTACAGCTAACCATGATGGGCCAATCAATGAAACCATTGCTTAGATGTTATCTCATTTTACTGCAAACCATGATGGGGCAATCTATGAAACCAAACTGCCTATTTGCTAAGATTCCCAGTAACGTTATCAGGAAGGCCAAGTTAGTTCAATATATCAAGCACAATGAAGAAAAATACCAAAGAGAAAAAATGATAATAGTTTTAGCCATCTCCTCAAAATGCTGGCATATTGATAATGATCACACTGATTGCAGTTCACTGCTATACCAGCTAAGGTTCCTTGGAATGAGAATATCATCTGTCCAAGAATCTTGTCGATTCAACCTCTATTCGGGGGTCAATATTCAAGAGACAGTGAGAGATCAAAGTTCTCTGCATATATTGTCAAGGGAAAGTTTTACAGAATGACTGGTGAGATCAGTCACCAACAGTGCACCTCCAGTCTATGACACCAATGTGTATCAGTCTATCAGGTTATTCCTCAAGTAACCTGCCTATGAGATCTTTCTAATTGTATACTCTTTTAAGTCATTTGAATGTGATGCGTTCTTATTATGATTCAGACAATAAATGATGAGACCAACCTCTAGCATGTGCCTCCATTCTTTTCCAGATAACTGCATAAGAAGTGAAAGGGTAAGAATATAAAGATTCACAATTAATTAGTCGAATATATTAACCAAGTGAAATCAGGTTATGTAGAGAAGGGGAGATGTGACATGAGAACACACCTTGTGTAACACAATGTCAAAAGGACCTTGATCAGAAAGGGGTTTTGTAGGGTCAATAGCAACAAATAAAATTCCCTTGCTCCTACATGTAGAGCAACAAATACAATTATTAATATAAAAGTGTTCACGGCAAGTATTAGTTACAAGTGTAAACACTAGCAGAAATTTTCAAGAGAATGGCCATGATGTTAAGATCCTTTGCAGTTTTTTACCCAAATCTCTCTTAAATATAATGGCGATGCACAAGGCAATGCAATGTCAAAATTGATCAAATAAGAATTGATTTCAAGATCCATTACAACATCCATGGACTCCTGCATACTCACATCAGGCTTTTACAACAGAAGATATATATAAAGCTCAACAGCAATTGCCATTTAGCCAATTCAAAGTTTCTGATCAATGTATGGATAATTACATTTATGATGGTCAATATTACAACAGCATACTAAAATAATCAGATAGCTCAAACCAATTCACACTGACACAGCATAACAAAAATATTCAGTAAATTTTTATAAAGTAAATGACAGTATAAACATGGATGGAGTGACGTATAAAGAACAAAAGTAATAAACATCATAAAATGGTAACATAATTTCTTTGTTAGTGAATACATTTCACCCCGATTTGTTCAAACTCCCATTACAATTCACGTCGGCAAAAAAGGTCAAACAAATCTGTGAGTCATAGAAACTAAGTGAAAGCGACGAATATAATTACTAAATTTATATATTTATAATTCATTTTGGATGTGAGTGCAAATGGGGCTACTCATCAAAAATCTTGCTTGAGGTGAGTCACAATCATTTCACGACTTACACAGAGAAGTTCATATCAAATTAAAGCACCAAAATAAATCGTCTCCTCTAATATTCCCAAGAAAATAAATTGAACCAAATATAAAACCCAAGTAACAAAATTGTCCTCACTCACGAGACAGTTTCAACTAAAATAAAAATAAAAGGAAAAAAAATTTGTATGCCTAAAATAATTTAAAAAAAAAAAAAACTCAGAAAATTATGAATCTAAAGCCTAAACAAAACGGATTAATCACAATTCCAGAGGAAAAATTAAGATAACAGCAGCAATTAAACAGATAAAGATGAAGGAACGTCAAGAAATAGCTTCCCTAAACAGAAATTACATTATGATTTTTTTTACGAACAAGTGCATGCACACATCCAAACCTTACCCCTTTATTGGGAATTTCTCCAAAATTTTTGGAACCTTTTAACCAAAAAAAAAAAAAATTCTATATAAAATGTACTCCATAATTACCTAGCTAACCGTTCGAGCTTAGGCTGCAAAAAGCTCTTAACCTTCTTAGACGTAAGAGCATATCCCACTACCACAACTTTCACCGCCGGCGATAACCCTCCACCGACAGTCGCCGCGTTAAATCTCCTCTGCGCCACCATTTTCTCATCCTCCAGTTCTGTTGCCGCGGTATATCTAATCTGCGCCACCATTTTCTCATCCTCCAGTTCTACATCTTTTGTCACATCTTTCTCCTTCTCTTCTTCTTTACCATAAGCTATTTCACCTCTCATCCTCATTCTCAACAGCTATATATAACTATTGATAAATATATACGTATTTTCGTATATCCTTACCGTATTCCAACAATACAAACGAGAATTAATCTCCTTCCAACAGCCAGAGTAAAATTAAATCTCAAAATTTTCTCAATTTGCTAATTTCGCCCTTCTCTTGTGGATTTCATGAAAGATTTACCGTGAAATTTCCTAGAAAAGTATCAATATCACAATTTTCTGAAAAGTAGCAATATGCGGCTAGAATTCGAAGTTAAGGAGGAGGATTAGCCAAGAAGCGAGTAGAGAGAGATCGAAAATTATCTAATTGTGTAGAGAGAGAAAGAGAAACGTGTGGAGAGGAGGAGATGATCTGTATAGGCAATGTTCGCAATGTAAAGCTGAAATGCAACGCGTGGATCAATGGAAGAATATAATGGGGATTTGAGAGAGATAATATGCGTGTATCTATCCACTGTATACACCTCTCTTTGTGGTTGGTTGTATTTAATTGCAACAGGGTCCTTGGAAAAATAAAAAACTGGTACCTGTACAACGCGCCATTGACGTGGACAAGAAATTATAATTTTCAGCTACATCCTTTAATTATCGTCATTTTCACTTTTCCCCTTTTCCGCGCTTTTAAGTATGTTTGGTCGAACTAAATGGGATAAACAATGGATGGATTAATGTTATCCGATCAAAGGCTTTCTCTATTTTATTATCAATCTCGAGAACAACACACTCATAACCCAGAATTCTCTCCCTCACTACAAGTGTATTTCCAAGTATGTAGAATGAGTAATCTGCCTCTCTCCTAACAGAGAAGCTTTTTATATCTACAACAACCCTAATTGCGAGCCAATCAGAAGTTGCCACCTTGTTGGAGACAAATCGTCTTTAATGGTGGAGGAGTACCAAGTTGCAGTTGTTTGTGGGTGCTTGCAGATGATGGCAGACGATTGCAGGTGATCGCAAACCTCTTTTTGTCTTGTGTTGGTCTCTTATTGGTGGAGAGGAGGAGCATGCCCTGTGAGTGTTGTCTTTTAACTGAGTGATGTTCAGAAGGTCTTATCTTCAAGTTATTCTTGTCCTTATTCATGCCACCTCTTCTTGGAGAGAGGTGATGTCCCTTGCCGTTCCGATGCCTTCCTATATGCCGAGGATAATCCTTCCAATTTTCGAGTAAGATGAGTTTTCGATCTGGTTCCACTCTTCGGGTTCCCCAGGTATCTTTCATGACCTCGAGAGTTTGTTGCTAGGCTGATATAAAGGTGTTTCGGCTATTGATCTTCTTGAGGAGTTCTTTGTTCCTCGGTCTCCTTGGCTTCCTCCAGGTTTTGTCCCATCGCGATTATGGGCTTGTTCGTTGGGTCTCCTTCCAGTTGTGTTAATCTTCCTATGTTGGGCTTAGCTTTTTTAGCCCCTGGGCTTCTCGATAATCGAGTTTCATTACCATTGATGTTGATAGTGTTGGGCCTTCGGCCCATTATTATGGGGGATATAATACTCATAGCATAGTCTATTCAGGTTTTGTTTTTCTCTTTCTATCTCCTCTAGTATGTTCCTAAAATTTTCTCTGTCCCATGATGAGAGAGCTTTCCCACACTTCTGAATTTTATGGACGATATTGTTTCCAATTTCACATGTCTCAGCACTTCAGGATTTTTGTATAATGTTGGGGCATTCAGGCTCATTAAGCCACTTGGATTCGAATCAAAAGAGTTTTGGTCATGTCTTCCCTCCATTTTGTGTCTCCTCTCCAAGAGATCTTCACAGGACAATATCTGAATTCAGTTGTATGATATGAAGCACTTGGTATTCAGGGAATCTGCTAATCTATTTCATGTTGTTCTCTGGCCATTCGTGAATCCCCGTGAAGCGCCATGGGCATTTTTTGAATTTGAATTCAACTAACACGTCAATGTGTTTTGAAAAGAATGTAAGCATGATGTTAACTTATTCATCTTTCCATAACAACCCAAGTCCCCCCTTTCGTCCTTCCCTTACTATCGAAGTCCACACAAAAGAAATTATTATACCCAAGCTTTCATGCAATCAAAGCAAGTTCACTCCTAAATAATCTAGTTTCACATTGAAAAAACAAGAGTGGAATCTTTGGACAATATCTCTCTTTTAAGCACCCGAAAAAAAAAGTGGGATCTTTGGACAATATCTCTCTTTTAAGCACTGGAACTTTCTATGGGGTTTCCAAGCCCACAACAGTTCCATTTGATTAAAATCATATTTCTCGGCGGGGTTGCACCATTTCAACCTCCGCCACTGCTTCATAGTTTTGATTCAGATCTTCAAAAGAATATTTGAGCTATATTTGTTGGTGCCTCACAAGCATTCTGTTTCCCCCAACAAACAAGTTAGCCGATGGATTTATCGACCATGTTGTTTTGAGCAATATTTCTTACCTATCTTTTCCATTGCCTTTGGTTTAGGTTGTGCTCGAAAGTGTGATTGTTTGGTTTCCAGACTTTGATGGTTACAGTTGACACTGAGTGAAAGGTTGCTCAACGAGATGGTAGTGGTCATGTGTGGTTCATTTGGTTTGATGCTGCTATCAGGAGGGTCAGGGTTAAAAAGGGTGTTTGAAACATGGAGAGGAGTTAACGTGGCTTAAAAGTTTTTGAGAATGTAGTATGATAAGTATCAAAATTTTATTGGGTGGGAATGATCCACTCTTCCATTGTATTTCTACAGTGCTATAAATACCCTACAAGTCAGAAAGAGGGATCATCGAGTCACTCATGCATTCATTCATAAAGTCAGTCCGCATCCAAAGAACTTCATAAAGTCATGAAAACTAAAGTCTAGAGACGAGACGACGCTTATTCCTTCACCGTGTTTCATCAATCTATGTAATTTCATGTTGAATTCAAATTTATTTTATTTCTTTATTTTTTTATGGAAGCTTAAACTTCTAGATCTAGGGTTACATGAGTAGTTTGGTTTTAGATTGATTTGGTGTATATCTGTTTACTAATTCAACAAGCGAAAGTTGAGGGTTAGTATTGATCACTTCATACATATATATAATACATCTAGTAGTCGTATCGTTACTGTATAACAAACGATGTGAGAAAATTTAATCCGATAAATTTGTTGGGAGTTAATTGATGTGATATTTATGTTGTTATTATATTTGTTGATTGATCTAATTGTGATTAGATTCGAAAGAATTAATTACATAAATTTCATATTGCTTTAGGAAATTATGCTAGAATTTAATAATAGAATATATATATATATATATATATATATATATATATATATATATATATATATATATATATATATATATATATATATATATATATATATATATATATATATACTTGTTGAATTTTATCAATTAATATCATGATAAAGATTGGGTGAAGGTGATGCATGGACATGGTTTGATCGACAACTGATTATATATATATATATATATATATATATATATATATATATATATATATATATATATATATATATATATATATATATTAACACTTGGTTCAATTTTATTAATTATATATTCTGATAAGGATTGGGTGAAGGTGATGCATGGGCATGGTTTGATATACACTATGACAGTGCATGACATGTGATATTTCTAAATTTTATTTTAATTAGTTAATAGTTTTAATGAGATTCTCATATTTACTTCTACACTGTCTGTGGCTTTATTATTCTTTAAAGTATTCATTCTATATTTCATTTTTGAGACACTTGTGAGCCGGGTTTTTTTGAAATAACTGTGAGACATATTTACTAAAGTATACTTATTATAAAGGTAAAATATGCTAATTAAAGTATGTCAATAATAACTCATATTATAACACACTAAAATCATACTTTAATTTATAATTCAACATACTTTAAAAATATATTTTAATAATTATTAAACTTACTTTATCAATATAATAGACATACTTTAACACGTCTCACAAATCGTCTCACGTAAGTAATGTCTCACAAGAAACATTGTTTTCATTTTTAATGCAAATTATATTTATCCAAAAATTTCATTCCATATTCTTTATTATTCAGTATGTTCTCTCTACATCGTTGTCGTCATGTACAGAAAAAGTTTGTGTGCAGCAAATATTATGTGAATTGTAAATGGTATGTGCAGCAAAATAATGCTTCTGAACATAAATATTATGTGAATCGTAAATATTATATGCAATAAGAAAATGAGTAATTACTTCATATTTCATTTAGTGTTGCAGTATAAAAGTTTGTGTAGAGTGTTATATCGAACCGTAAAAAAAAATAAGATTTTTTTATTTTTTATATTTTATGTGCAAAAGAAAATATTATGGGCAGCAAAAATATTTAAAATTTCTACGTATTATAAGATAAGTAGAAAGTAGAATATATATTGAAAAGAATAAGGAAAATTGAATAATTAAGTAATAATTAAACAACAAATAACTTTTAATAATTTAATTTAATTGGTAAGTCTTGTGTGATACCGTCACACGTAAGATCATTTTACACTTACTAAATTAGTTATCACTTTCATTATAAAATGTTATCAATTTTCATTTATACTATAAATTGTTTATGAAATAGCATTATCATTTTTCATCAATTGAATATCACTTTTTATTATAAAAATTATTACTTTGTATTCATCTCACATAAACCTTTACATAATATGGTCTCGCATAAGTCTTTGCATAATTTAATTTGCAAATGCATCATTATTCATGGACAATATTTCTCAGCAAAGAAAAATTAAATAATTATAGAATTATGATGATTTTAATCATGATGTCAACATTTTTAAATAAAGAAAATTAGGTATATCTTCTGCTTTTAATATTAAATTGAGGTTATATTGATTACAATTATGTACTATATTGTAATAATTCCTATACTAATACTATTGCACACATGGTTGAATCCCGGGATACGGTGCACATACTTTCAGAAATATATATAATTATGAATAAAACATATACAATTATGAACAAAAATGTATACGTTAGTGAATTTTTTGTTAGTTTTTTAATGAAAAATTGAGTGTAAAAAATATACAATTATTAAAAAACATGTATACACTATTGAATAAAAAGTATACACATATGAATGCTAACTTTTTAATGAAAAATTAAATGTGAAAAAAGTATACAATTATTAAAAAACATGTATACAATATAAACTCTAATTCCTGATAAATTTTCAAATAAGGAAAATTAGATATATCTTATAAAATAATATTGTGCTTTTAATATTAAAAAATAGAGGCTATATTAATTACAATTATGTACTATATTGAAATAATTCCTAATTATGTATTGACAAAGACTTACGTGAGACTGTCTCATGTAAAGACGAATAGAAGGTGATAACATCATTATTACGTTGACTATAAAATGTTATCACTTTCACTATAAGATGTAATTACTTTTCATCTATAATATATCATGAAATAGTTCACTGTATCATTATCATTTTTCATTAATTGAGTATCACTTTTCATTAATAAGATTTTATTATTTCTTATTTATCTCACGACTTACATGAAACGACAAGACTCACCTTATGTATTTGACTTTTAAAATAAAATTTTATGATTTTGTATTTTAACCGGGTTATATACTTAACACAACTATAAGGATAAATATACAGTACTGGAAGTAGTTTGATATACTTATCGGTACTAGCTAGCCAACAAAAAAAATTATGAACTTATTTGTTTTGATTTTCTTGTATGTATATACGCACCTTTGTTAATTAATTACTTGCAAAAGAAACAATATCTGATTGGATTAGGTAATGAAATTAAGACGAAACATTAAGCTGAAGCTGATGTGATAGATTAACTAAAACAAACAATTTAATCCAAATACATATGACAAAAAAATGCAAGACACTTACCTTGAATGAGTTTTGAAAAACAATAGAAGTGATACTCTCCCTCTCTGTCTGACATTATCTTATACAATTTTTTTTTAAATTCACAAAGAGATGGTATAAAACAATGCGGAACTGAGAAAGTAATATTTTAAGACAAAAGCTCCTGCGTATCTAGGACACGCTGTGTTCCCATGGGAACACAACCATCTTCCTCCATATTCTATTTAAACTTATGTATTGTTAGGGGGTTTAAATTGTAAAGGGGCACGGTATTCCCGAGTGCACAAGAATCTCACTCATATTTTAATGGGTTAATTGTAAGAAAAAATTATAAACTTTACTCCTATTACAAATTAATTATCATATAGAAATTGCAAAAAAAAACATTTTACATTTAAGCATTATTATAATATGCATTCTATGATATTTTTCTCAAATATGGGATTTTTTTTTAGAAATTGAGTGTATTTTGGAATAATACTTAAATTTGATGTTCTTTTTTGCAATTTCTCAAAAGTGAGGATTAATTTGTTATGATGAAAGTTCGCCGTTTTTCTTGCAAATAATTATATTTTTAATAAAAAGCGATATTTAATCAATAAAAGATCATTAAAGGCAAAGTAGTGTCATGTCCAAGTCCAATCCAATTCGAAAGTTTTACTTTTGTATATGAAATGTTACTACTACATTTTAGTATAAAAACTTATAGTCACTTTATTACATAAATAAATTCACACTTATATTTTTTGTCTATCTCATTAACAAGTTCACCACCCTAAAAAGATATATACTCCCTCCATCCCAACGAAAGGTCTTTATTTTACAATATTGAACGTTTTATTCAAATATCTTCATTTTTCCCTATAATAAAAGAGACTCACATATGACCACCACTCACTACTTATACAACTATCCACTATAAATAAAATAATATAATCCACGCGTAAAAAGCAAATTGAGACCTATGACCGGGACGGAGGGAGTAGCACACAATTCTATAACTTCACGACACGTCTTAATTTCAAAATTATCACCCATACACCGTTAACATAACTTATTTCGTAATTTATTTATTATTTAAAAATATCAAACCAGCCTTAAAAAAACATGTGAAAAAGTAACTTTTTAAGTAATACATATTTACCGTAAGTCAGTAACCATAAATTGATTATGATACAAATGGAGTATAAATGTTCTTGACCATGTATAATAGAATAGACAAGGAGTGATAATTTTGATAGTGGAAGTGATACCCTATTATAAAAAGTAAAGCAATCCCAATTGTCATATCCAAAACAAAACTTACTCTATATATAATTAATTAATTTCTATTATTATAATATCCGAATATAATGAATTATTAATTTTTTAGCATTATTAGAATGTCCTTTCGTACGAAAGTAAGATTGGACCAAATTATGAAATTGCAAGTACCAAAGATACTCAGTCTTTCATTGGTTAGAGATTAAAAATCCCTTCAACTTAATTAACTATATATTTCACTTCAAATTACTCCCTCCGTCCCAAGCTAGGAGAGTCAGAGACCTTATGTTAAATATAAGGTCTCTAATCCTCATTAATTGGGATGAATGAAGTATATGCTGTAAATTTTATGTTAAAAAAATTTAGGTTGGGTTTGAATTGAGGGTGTAAGCAGTTAAAAATTACGGTTCAATTAAATAGTGACACGTGGATTGAGTTTGAATTGAGGGTGTAAGCAGTTAAAAATTACGGTTTAATTAAATATTGATACGTGGATTTTTCTAATTAATATCAATCTTAATTTATTACTATTTATTTTGGAATTTAAATAAATTAATTATTAAAATAAAGTAATAAATTATTGATAATTAATTTAAGCCCAACAAATTAAATGCAACTTAAATTAAATGAGTTCTGACCTAAGTCAAACAAGTTCAAGTTAAAAGTGGTCTGACCCAAGTCAAATAAGCCAAACAAAAATTAGGCCCAAAGACAAATAAGCGTGAATAAAAGTCAAAACAAGTGGAAGACCCAAGCCCGCAGAATTATGTCAAATCAAGCAATGACCAATCAAGCTACGTTATAGATGGAAAGACCCAAGCCCGCAGAATCTGGTCAAATCAACCATGTACCAATCAGACTGCGGGGCTTCCTCATCCTTCACCTATATAAGTAGTCATTCTCCATTCATTCCAAACATCCACAGACACTCAGACACTTGAAGAGATCTGAAGAACACGAGCAAAGACGAAAGTATAGCTTCAAGTCAAGAACAACCTCAAATCAGATATCAAGGAGCTGAACCCTTACAATCCGGCGTTCATCAAGTCAAGGACAGCCTCCGATCAGAGATCAATGTGCTACTCCCCTCCGATCCGATGTTCCTCAAGTCAGAAACAACACTCGACCTGAGATCAAGGTGTTAAGCCCTTCAAATTTGACGTTTCTTCCAGTCAGATTCATCCAGTAGCCTTCGTATGGTGTTCTACTGAATTGAACGACATTCTTCATAAGAAATCTTCTACTCAACGTTCAATTTGAACAAAGGCTCAACGTCTCCGGATTAACGTCATAAGACTTCAAGTCCAAGCTCGGACAAGCTTATCTGAAGATCCGATTCAACATACAGTCAGCACACACTCCAGTCAAAGTCAAGTTAAGTCAAAGTCAAGCGAAATTGGTTTGAGAGAAGAATCGGAGGATTGATTAAGATTGTAACACGTTTACATATATTTTAAATTAAATCCGTTTGAATTATATTTGTACCCTTTTTGTGTTTGTTCCATCATAAATACAAAATTTTATTGTTACAAATTTTAGCATGCCTGATGGAACCATCTCTATCTCTCATCTCTTCTCTTTTCAAGCTCGAAGATACGAAGTATGACTCCTCTTAGGATCGTGATAAAAAGGTTATTTACCTCAAAGCCATTAGAGCTACAAGTTGTAAAGACTCAAGTGATGACTCCACTAAAGATTGCGATACGAAGGCGTACTGCATCAAATCTTCTAGAGTTGCAAACTAAAAAGTTGAAGTTGTTCAAGAAGTATGTCTGAAGCCTCCTCAGAGACCAACCATGTGGTTGGGATTGCTCTCAATACGCCATTGCACGGCAACAAGGATGGTGAAAATATTTTTGCTTGCTCAACTCTTCACTTAATGCCAAGCTCACAAGCTACCTCAGTTGAAGTTGCGGTGATGACAACTAATGTCGTGACCATCGATTAATCAACCTCTCGATCTAACCAATCGGATGTTCTATCAAAGGGTTCTAAATCCTAAAGGACATCTCTATCTCTTTAAGATCTATAATGCACATGAGGTGTATGACAAAATTATTCAATTAATTATTCTAAACATATCATTGACTTCTCAATCTAATCACATGTTTAAACCAACAAACCACAAAATCATCATAAACATCAAGATCTAAAGCATCAATGATAGAAAATCAATTAACCCAATCAACATATGAATTTTAATACATAAATCCCAAAATTATCTAACAACTCTCATGTTGCTATCTCACAAGGGAGATTAGCCTACCACATTCACAAGAAAATTTACATAGACATTAAAATCCTTACAAACCATGATAAACAATAAGGTTTCAATACAAAGTTTGGATAAAAACTCTCTTGGACGGCTCTAATGGTGATCTTCTTCTTCTGAAATTCTCCTCTCTTCCTTGCTTCTTTTCCTCAAATGGATGGTGATTTTGATGGTGGGATGAAGATAGATGGAATGGATGGTGAATGGATAAAGATGATGGTGTAGAATAAAGAAATGGTGTGTGATCTAGGTGAACAGTAAAAACTCTACAAAAAATCTAATCAAATATTGAACTAAGGGGTATTTATACCCCTTGGAAGCTTCTAGAAGGTATTCTGATTTTTTTCACAGAACTGGTACAGACTCGACTCGAGTGCATGCACTCGGGTCGAGTCGTGTTGCATTTTCCCGGCAATGTACGGCAGCAGACAGAGCTCGACTCGTGTGCTCAACTCGACTTGTGTTCCTCATCCGAGTTCGCCTCGTGTTCTGCACTCAGGCACATAGTTGGTGAGTAGGTCGTTCAGGTGTTTGTGCTCGGCCATTCTGGACAGGCCCGTGCGCGGTGCACAGGTCATGCTGCGTCATCTCGACTTGAGTGTTGTAACTCAAGTCTGCTTGAGCTGCCCTGTTTCTTCTTCTTTGTTTCATCTCCCGTCTCTGTTTTTGCTCCGGTTTCACCTATTTTACATACGTTTAAGCTCATTCTCACATATTTCCATAAAAACACAAAACACAACCAAAATACACACAAATACAAATAAAATAATATAAAAACAGATATAAAAAGACACTAAAATATTGGTGAAATTATCACTCATCACACCCCCCATACTTAAAGTGTTGTGCGTCCCCGAACAACGAAAATGATAAATCAAGAGGATAGATTTTCACCTAGAAAAAGACTAACGAACATAAACAATAACACATCGATAACAATAGAACCACAAATTATGTTAAATCACCCTACAACATTAAACTCATAACAAGCAAAAAAATATTAACAAGTTCAATTTTAAGAGAACAAAGGGTAATATAGTCCCTTTTGATCCAAGCCTCACATCGGATATCAATTTTCACTCAACACTCTATAAGGTGAGGTAAAACAACATTCATTAATCGATTGGTTCGAGTCGCTATAACCTTGCTCACGGATTACATTCACAAACTACCAAAGTCCCAATCAATGATCAAAAAGGTCTTTAACTAAGGATGTAATGATAGACTATTTGGTGGTAGGGAGAATTTAGGTAAGAGTGACTAATCAAGTGTAAGTAATCGAAGAGGTAGCTACTTTCTTCCATTCCTCCACTTTCCTTTCTTCCTTTCTTAACCTTGAAAATCTCAAACACTAATCATCATCTTTCCTTTGATTTTTACTTCCTTTTTGAATTTATGCTTCCTTCTTTAACCTTTTGATTTCTTGAGCGTATTTGTTGGCTATTTTGCTCATTTTCTCTTTTCTCTTGTTGCATATGCATTCTTTCTTGTGTTTTTTTCATCCTTTTTCTTTGCTTACTTACCATTTTCTTTCTTTTTTTCTTTCTTATCAAACCTTTCTAGCTACCATCTTCTCAATCACTCACACAAAAGGGTAAATATATAAGGCTCATGTGGGTAATCAAGGCTTGTAATATGCTTATATCACAAGAAATATGTTTAAATACTCAAAATGGTTAACTAGGGATGATGTTCATGGTAGGGAAATATATGGCAATGACTATAATTAACAAAGATGGCCTTAAATCGTGTCATCAATTTCCACTAATCGGGCTCGTTCATATAATCCTTGAGAAAGTTCTCACTTATCAAACACAACCAATCCACTCATGAAAAGAAATACCATGTATGCACAGTTGAGGCTCAAATACTCACAGGCTTATGCTCGGATCTTAAGGGACTTATTACACCACATTCATCTCAAAATTGAACAAGTTAAGTAAAACATGTCACAATTTCAAGGCGTAGAGATTCTTAATCATAACTTGTCATCACTTATCACAACAATATGCCATTACTCACATTAAAAAATGACTCACGACATCCCAAAAATAAATCACCAAACATCCCTAAACAAGAATAAAAATACACATAAAACATAGAATAAAGACACACCAAACAAGAAACAATCAAAACACATAATATGCAAAAATAACAAAACCATCCACCATTAGAGAATTAAGCACACATTAATAATATCCCTTTTCAAGTAAGCTCACAATGCATCCCCATCTTTGATTGAAAAGGAAATCCTAAATTATGAAAAGTAAACCTCCCATAACATAACAAATGAAGTAACATGCTAATCACATCAATCCAAATCAAAATAAATTCTTGTTAAGCAACTAGAAGTGATAAAGTGTAGAGTAAACTCCCTTAGTAGGCATTTGATAGTGGAAGTTGTTAGCTCCGAGCTCAATTCGTGCTTCCAATACCCTTCATACATGCTCAAAAACTCATCAAACTATTAGCTCAACAATTTCATTAAAAATATGGACTATCATGCACTTCAACACAACCAATCGGACCAAATTCAACCCAAACTCATGAGAAAATTTTTAAAATCGACCCCATTTTACAAGAAGGCCTCTCATCATCATAATATCAAGCACACTCAAGTGGTGAGTCACACCACACATTCTCCCACCCAAACTTAAATCGGAACAAGTTGAGAATTAAGTTTGCAAAAAGTGGTGGGACTTACCCTTGTAGTTTCCATCAATGATCTTCTTGTGAAGAAGCGTATGCATCCAACGAATTAAGTTATGTCTACCACGCACTAGCCCCCCAAACTTAAATCGAGACAAGAGTCGAGACTTAAGTTTGCAACAAGTGGTGCGACATACTTACTCGAATCCATGAAGCACTTTCCGTATCTTCAATACGTATTTTCTCATGAGCATAATCCACCTACAAGACCAAAATGCAAACAACAAAACAAGCATCAAAAGATAAAAAGATTGGGTTGCCTCTGATGAGAGTGAAAATAAACGTGTTTTAGTGTCCAATTTAACATATTTTTGATTGATATTGTTGTTATATATTAGCACAAGTGTCTTATATTCAATATATTAGAGAAAAAGGTGCACTTGAGGTGTTTTATTGTGTTTTAGGTGGAAAGGGATCAAGAGTGCCAAGTTGGAGAAAGGTTC
Source organism: Pogostemon cablin (assembly GCA_023678885.1). Taxonomy (NCBI): domain Eukaryota; kingdom Viridiplantae; phylum Streptophyta; class Magnoliopsida; order Lamiales; family Lamiaceae; genus Pogostemon; species Pogostemon cablin. Next base: position 17,984,289 of record CM042970.1, read on the forward strand.
AATTTGTGCAATGATGCTGAAAAATGCACGTCCAATTTGTGTAATTATTCTATATTCGTGTGGAGCTCTGAATTGGAAGTATGATACATAGTTGGAAATCTACAGAAGAGAGGGTCGTTTTGGCATAAAGAACACCCCAATCAGAATCCAAATGAGTGAGTTATGATCAAAGTGGTGACGTCGCGCACGTTGTGCCGAACAGAATGGTTGTACCACTTTGAGTGACTTTTTATACATTCAAATGTTAGAATTTCTGTGATTTCTTTATATGGATATAAATCCAAGGAAGAGAGGATCGTGTGAGCATAAGAATTACTCAAATCAACGGTCAGATGTGGAAGTTATGCGCGAAACGGTGAGACTACGCAAGCTTGCTCAATCAAAGGAGATCCGTTCGACCAGAATCGTCTTGGTCGAACGGAAGAGGTAAACTCGAGCAAAATGACCAAAAACTTACAGAAAGCTTGCTCGAGCAGTTGCTCGATTTGGAGGCCTTGCTCGACCAAGAAGGTCAAGTATAACAAAATATCGCTAGCTCTATTTTTGGTAGTTTTGGGTTTCTTTTACCAAATTTGGTGTATGTCTCAAGTAAAAGCCCATCCAAGGCCTAAAAGGAGAGCTCACAAGTATAAAAGGGGGTGTAGATCATATCATAGAGTCATAACGGATTGAAGAGAGCCACAAAATCATCCTACACCCCAAAAGGGGGATCACCCCCCAACCATCATCCACATCCTTTCCTCCATCCATCCATCACTTTGAAGATTCGTTTGTGGAATCAAGAGGAGAACCAAGAGGAGGATTCAAGACGGAGAAGGACGCGACGACACCCACATCTAGGGTTTATTTGTTTCCTAATTTATCTTGTATTTTTCGGACTACGGGTAAGATCTATCCAACACCCATGATTGTTCTTCGTAATATCATGGGCTAGAGTTTTTTTTGGTAGAACTAGGGTTGTGAAGGTTTCTATGAATTAATTGAACTTTCGTGTGTAAACTCCATACAACACTACTTGTAGATTGATTTTATATATGATTATACTTTCTTAATCCATATTCACGGTCGTTTTGTGCATCTTCAATTGGTATATAGAGTCCGAATATATATCTTGGTCGTAGATTGAGTGTGTTCACCGCTGAACATGATTCCATATTCTGATTCTAAGTGAGGGGACTCTGAAACTTCATTAGAACTATCATATATGAATACTTATTAATTGAATTGAATTCGGATTATTAAGTAGGATAAAGAGGATAATTTCATAGTACCTATAAAGGGAGATCATATCGGGTTAGAGTACCAATTGGCCATGGAAATAATTGATACTGATAGTACCTAGAAAGGGGGTGGAATTATATCTCTTACTCCAAGGTTATTCACACATGTTACACGCATGTTTACTTGTGTCTATAGAGTAGATATGCATGGCTTAGTGATGCGTCCATATTCCACAAGGCAGAGTCGGACATCAACATACGAAAGAGAGATTAATGAGTGAAATTGGATTATCCTAGAGCTACTTATTCTCCTACTTGATCCACTTTTGTATTCTTCTAAGTGACTTTATTTTTTTTGTTATTTTAATTAATTGTTTATTAGTTAATAATTATATCCTCAAACATTATTGCCTTGTCTTAATTAATTTAGTAAATAATTAAATTGATAATACGCCGTCCTTTGGGTTCGATAATCACTTGGTCGCTTGCTTAAGCTGCAATTGATATCCTTAATATTTGGGGATTAATTTTACGTGCAAAGAAAACACGCATCAGCTTCCCATTTAGCGCTAAGTTTAACGTCTTCAAGCCGTACGGAATTTTACGCTCATTGGACCAGACGTTGGTCCATCACACTCTTTCCTCGCATCCTCACTTTGAATATTTGCTTAGCCCTATTCTTGTCTATATCATTCTTGCTTACAAGCATCAAGTCATCTTCAAAAAGTGATTCTAGTGGACTTTCTCTTCCTCCTTTGTCTATTTTCCGGTCGAGCTACGTTGCTTTCCTCTTATCAACATCACAAGAAGATAAGCTAGCATTTGAAACTTTCATATAATCATGAAGAAATGAATTTAAGTTGTCAAAGAGAAGAGAATTATGATCCATAAAATCATCCGGAGGCATATTCGGAGGCTTCAAATGAGACTTACGGCTAGATTGATATGACTGAATGGAATAACAGGGGAATTGAACGAACTTATGAATGGAATAGCAATGGGAATGGAATGATAAAATTTTATTTTTATCATGATTGGTATCGTTCAGGAATAACTCAAGTAATAGAATTTGTGTTCCTTAATAATTTCAATTTCATTAATAGTATTTTTAAAATATTACATTTAAATTTAATTTATTAGAATATTAAATTAATTAAAATTTTAATGAAGATTTTTTATACTTTAATATTATAGAAAATTATTAAATTAAAAATAAAATAAAATATTAATATTTTTAAAATGTAAATAAATTTAAAATACAAATAAAAAATTATATATATTAAAAAATATTAAACTATGTATAAAAAATTATATTTATATTTATATTACATTTATATATTCAATTTAATTGATAATATTAATTTTTTATATATAATTTACTAATTTTTATTTTGAATAATTTTTTTTAAATAATTTATATTTAAATAATTTTTATTTTGAATTTAATTTTTTATTTAGATTTTAAAATGATTTATTATTTTATTTTTTATTAAATAATTTAATTCAAATGATTTTAATAAATATTACTCCATGTTAAGTAGAAAAATAGTAACATATTTATAATTATATAAATAAATATTGTATATATATGTGTGTGCATGAGTGACGGTGGGGTTGGGGTTGGGTAGGGGGAACGAGGGAATGGAATGGGCAATACCATGGGGGGTGGGAGGAATGTCATTCCCACATGTAAGGGAATACACATTCATTTGGAATCAGAATTCTTATTACTAAAAACTACCAATCGCAGGAATAGGAATAGAATTAGGAATGATGATTTCATTCCCACCCCATTTCATCGTACCAATCATGCCCTTAGTTCCTTTTTCTTTGTTACATAAGAATGTAACACTCTTTTCTTTTGAGCTCAAAGAAAGCTCTTCTCTACCAACATCAATTTTCGCTCTTCCTGTAGCTAAAAATGGCATTCCCAAAATAAGTGGAATTTGAGGATTCGCCTTCACTTCCAACCCCATGAAATCAACCGGGAAAGCTAGTCCCTTCACTTTCACCTCCACGTCTTCAACAACCCCTAGTGGCTTAACAACCTCTCCATTCACCACCTCAAGACGGATAGTAATAGGCTTGAGCTCTCCAATTTCAAGGTCCTTGAAAGTAGCATGAGACATCACATTGACGCTCGCCCCCAACTCATACAATGCATCAAGGGTTTCTTTCCTTCAAAATCACAAAGAATTATGAACTTTTTCGGATCACGAACTTTTGTGACCCCCATTTTTGCACCGATTCACTTGCTTCGAGTGCTTTTCTCCTCATACTTTTTCTTGAGAGATTTAACATGCTCTTCAAACTCCTTTTTCTTCTCTTCCTTTACAAACATTTGTGAATAGGGAATAGGAAATGGAGTGATCGAAATACCCCAATAGTCACGTTTGTATTCCTCTTCTTTGACCTTTTATTCAACTTTCTTTTCCTCTTGCACTCTTTTCCACTTAGGTATCCATTTAGGCCCTTTCTCTTCTTTCTTATTTATATCTTCATTTTCTCCACCAACCTTGCATTCCACTAACACTTCTTCATCCTTTCGCTCATCTTCCATATCAACAAACAAACATTGAGCTTTCGGGTTGACTTCGATTGTGGCCGGAAACTTTCCTTTTTGTTGAGTACTTAAAGCACTTGCAATTTGTCCCAAAGTTAGCTCAATAGACTTAAACCTCTTTTCATCGGCCTCATCTTTAGCTTTGGTGGACGCTATCAACTTCTCTATTTGTTCATCATTTGAAGCTTTTCCTTCATTGTTTGGTGCCTTAGCCCCCGGAGGATAAACAACCACGTTGTTCGAGTTGGAGTAGAAAAAGTTATTTTGCCTCATTTGTTGTGGAAAAGAACTTCCACCACTTTTATTGTTGAACCCTCCTTGTCTCGGTGGATAATTACCTTGAAAATTATTTTGGTAATTCCCTTGGTAATCCCTTTCTTGCATGTAGAGTACATCTTCTATCCTTAACTTCGGCATAGCCCATTGTTTCCCACTCACAATATTCGGAGGAAGCACCCCTTGATCAACTTGTAGCTCTTCAACCATATTTGCTCCTTGATTGTTCACAACTTGATTCAAGCTTATTTTTCTAACGACCTCCGCCGATATCATTTCAACACTTGGCATATGTGACCTGCTTGGCTCAACATTTAAACTCTTGACACTAAACTGTTGCCCTTGATCAAAATTCTCAAATCCATAGCATCCACTTACTCTATCCGATGTCTATTAGTAAACATTTGTAACAATCTCATCAAAAAATCGTATGGCCCAATTTCGAGTCACTCCAAGTACAGATCCACCAGCCGAAGCATCAACAAGTATTCTTTGACCATTCACCAAGCCTTGGTAGAAAAATCCTACTTGTTGATTTTCCGGGAATCCATGTTGTGGACACCTGCGAAACATATCCTCAAATCTTTTCCACGCTTCATAGAAACTTTCTTAAGGCATTTGCTTGAATCGAGTAATCAAGCTCTTCATTTGAAACGTCTTAGAAGGTGGAAAATACTTGTTCAAAATCATTTGTGCAAGCACATCCCATGTGTTACACGTACCAGGAGTAATGGTAGATAGCCATGTTCGTGCATGATCCCTCAACGAGAACAGAAACAACCTCATCCTAATACAATCCTCACTCACCCCATTCATCTTCACTGTGTTGGCAATCTCAATTAATTGAGCTAGATGAGCATTAGGATCTTCATTCGGGGTTCCACCAAATTGTTGGTCTCTCACTATAGAAATCAAGCCCGCTTTAATCTCAAAGTTGTTGGAATTGATTGGTGGGCCCATCATGTGTGGTATGGCCCTTGGTATAAAGAAATCCCGAATCACCCTTTGATCATTATGAATTCTATGTTGCACCGGAGGTGGTGATGGTGGCACATAAGCTTGTTGTGGAGGAGCATAAGCTTGTGGAAAACCTTGTTAAATTAGAGCTTGTGTGATCATTTGTTGAAGCAAAGCTTGGTTGTTTATAGCTCTAAAATTTTGATAGGCATATTGAGGAGGGTTGACATTAAATTGAGGTGCTTGTGTGTTGTCTTGCACGTGCACATTTTGTCCGCCTTCCCCATCATGCTTTATATCCACAAAATCATCACCTCAAAAATTCTCCATTAGATCACTCTTTTTTATTTGTTCTCTTTTCTCCTTCTTCGAAAAGTTTGTTCTATTTCCAAGTTAGTAGGCTCCGATTGTGTCCTCCTTGACCTCATTTGCATACACCTTCACAAAGAAGAGATGTTAGAACAAAGGATTTCAAAAGCAAATAACAATAAACAAAAAAATAATAAAAAAATTTGTCCCTAGTAAGATTACTCAAAACGTTCCTTCTTTAAGCTACTAGCAACTGTTGCCTCCTCGGCAACAATGCCATTTAATTAGCCATTTGAAGTTGGGATGACCAATTCAAGAATTTATCGAACCCAAGGGAGGAAGGTACTAGAGCTTAAGCGATATCACGTTTCTTGTAATTTTATTGAGACGAATCATTAATATAAAGGTTGTGTAAACAAGTAAATAAAATCAATCAAAGCAAGTAATGATCAAACAAATAAGATATATAGATGAAGAGTGATTTTCCAAATTAAGTAAAAGTGAAATTAACAACAATTAAGAAGTGAAAATCCTAGGATAAATACATCAAATTCATATGAATCATGGGTATAAGACTAAGGGCCAACACTAAGTTCACCTAAACTTCCTCTCGAGATGGGTAGGTTATGGATCCGTGTAATAATCCCAAAATAGCTCAATGGATTGGTTCACACTCAAACAATTCTAACTATGTACTAAGCTTGAAATGAGAGTCCCTTCACACGATTAATCAACCTCTCGATCTAGCCAATCGAATGTTCTATCAAAGAGTTCTAAATTCTAAAGGACATCTCTATCTTTTTAAGATCTATAATACACATGAGGTGTGTGACAAAATGATTCAATTAATTATCCTAAACATATCATTGACTTCTCGATCTAATCACATGTTTAAAATAAAAAACCACATAAATCATCATAAACATCAAGATTTAAAGCATCAATGATAGAAAACCAATTAACCCAATCAACATATGAATTTTAATACATAAATCCTAAAGTTTTGGATTGGTCGTTAATAGTTGGGATGACCAATTAAAGAATTTATCGAACCCAAGGAAATTTAGAATTCATGTCCTTCAAGTTATAGCCTCGTATTAGTTAGGGACGACCAATAAGGGAGGATAATAAAAACATAAAAAGAAACTAATTACAATATTTTTGGAATTTTCAATGCAAAGGAAGTTTTCATGATACACTTCAAATGGATCAATCATATAATACATCTAATTGCCTCCCAATTTAAGCTATCATAGTAAGAGCGATCACGATTTCCACCTAAACTCTCTCTCGAGAAGAAGAGGATGTAGGCCCTTACAAAGGCCCCAAAATAACACATAAGACCAAAACCAAATTGAACACCTCCCAATAGGTACTAATTAAACGTACGAGTTCCCTAGATTAATTGACCTCTCGATCTAACCTCTCTAGTGTTCATTTATATAATTCTAAATATGAGAGGTCGTCTCCAACTCTTCCCATATTATTCCACATAACCCACATGATGAAATGATTCAACTAATTCCTAAGACACTTAATTGAACTCTCGTTCTAACCACATGCAATAGACAATTAACCACACAAATCAAACATATAAATTAAGTAATTAAGCATCCATAAAAGAAACTAATCAATGCCGGGAATATAATTAGACAATATAACAAATTAGTCCATAATCTAAACATCACTTAAACATCCAAAACATAGAAAATAAAAAGATAATAAACAGGATTATATTTCAACGAATGAAGTTTTTACATCCACCAAGCTCATCATTTCCTTGGTGTCCCCACCTTCTTGAAGCAATAAATTTCTAATCTAGAAAAAATATTTAAAACTACGTATCTCTCGCCCTGAAAGGGGGAGGAATCTCAACTATAGAGGTCTTACTTAAAAGCCCTCTCAACTATTAAATCTAGGAATGATTCAATTTAATAGAATTTAATTTAATGGGTAGAGAATGGTAAGTGAGGCTTCCAAATGAGGGTATTTATAGTTTTTGGATGAGAGGAGTGTTGGAATAATTTTTTAATGTGGGACACTTTAACTCTTGGGACATGGATGGAATTTATGGAATTTTTAGTGAATTTTGGGAGCAAAACCGGTTCAACAAGTGAGTTTAAGGAATGAACCGGTCGAATTCTAACATAATATGTGGTCTGGTCGGATGGTTTATGCGCTAGACACAAGGACTGGTTGATGCGAGTGGTCCAAGATTCGAATTTTCTTCACAATATTCTTTTCTTCATTAAATTTCAGCACTTCCAGCTTCTAGCATTAAAACAATTTTGGGCGCAATTGGGTTAGCTAATGCACATGTGGCCCAGCAGTAGAAGAGTCTTTTGAGCAAGGTGAGGTCTTGGGTTCAAATTCAAGCATTTGCTTCCTTCTTCTTTGTTGTCTTTATCCTCCTTTTTTATATTTTTCTCATCTTCGTCCCATTTTCAATCCATTTTCTTCCTTCACTCTTTTAAGCTTAAAAACACCTATTTTTCTGCAAAAATAAACAAAATACCTTTCTCCAAATAATCAAGCAATTAATAGTATTTTTCTGAATATCATGCTTAATTATTTAATTAAAGTCACAAAAATCCACTTAAAATCTAGGTGAATTTCACACCGATCAGTCGTGCAAATGGAAAACAAGTTGAGGATGAACATGAGAAGGTGGACTCCACAAAATATCATGTATCTGAAGAAAAACTAGTTGAGGAAAAAATGCAAGTTTCAGCTGACGAAATATTTCCTGTCGATCGACTAAAGGCCAATATCTTGGAGACGATAAAAGATAAGTTTGAAGTGAGCTCTAAATCTTCTTCAACCTACGTCAAGCCATTTACAAAGAAGTTTGACAACTTGAGGATTCCAACTGACTACCAACCTCCCAAGTTTCAACAATTCGACGGCAAATGCAACACAAGACAACATGTGGCGCACTTCGTCGAGACATGTAATAATGCTGGGACCTATGGAGATCATATGGTGAGACAATTCATCCAATCTCTAAAAGGAAATGTCTTCGATTGGTACATCTACTTGGAAGCTAACTCCATTGATAGTTGGGGGCAAATGGAAAAAGAATTTCTCAACCATTTCTACAACATACAAAGAACAGTTAGCATGTTGGAGCTAACAAATACTTGTCAAAATGATGAATAATATGTCATTGATGACATCAATAGATGGTGGAGCTTAAGCCTCAATTTCAAAGAAAAGCTATTAGAAACTTCAACTATTGAAATGTGCATTCAAGGGATGCAATGGAATCTCACTACATACTCTAAGGAATTCGGCTTAGAACTTTTGAAGAGTTGGCTACAAGAGCTCACGACATGGAGTTGAACCTGATATCAAATCACATCGAACGACCTTTTATTCAAGACTCTTACGAGTTTGAAGACATGTCATTCGATGAGCCCGTGGAAGATGAACCGCAGACAAAAATTGCGGTATCTATAAAGATCTATAGAAATGAAGTTGAAACAAGGAAAAACAATGCATCTCAAGATAGGGGCAATGAACTATTGACAAACTCAAATTCAAAGCTCCTCGACACGAGCTAAAACTGTCTACATTACGCTCCTTGATATGAGCCAAAATTATTTACAAGTCAAAGCTCCTCGATACGAGCTAAAACTGTCTACTCATTACGCTCCTTGATATGAGCTAAAACTATCTAAAATCCCTACAGGTATAGCTCCTCGACACGAGCTAAAACTGTCCACATGATGCTCCTTGATACGAGTTTAAACTGTCTAACTCAAATCAAATCTCCTTGGGAAGAGACTAAACTCTCTACACACAAAGCTCCTCGATACGAGTGAAAACTATCCACATTGAGCTCCTTGATATGAGCTAAAACTGTCTACACATAACGCTCCTTGATATGAGCAAAACCAAACACTAATCAAAAGCTTAACTTTTTTTCTTGTTCATGTAGACCTATTTTTATTTTAATGGGATCAAATTAACCCTTGAAATTTAAGCAATGACACACTTTAATTAGAAAAACATGCAAGTAAAATAATTCCTTAGTGGTCTTCTCTTAACTCCTTAATTGAGTGATGACTCAAAATCACATAGCTCCCATTACTCGTAGATAATATGTTGGCTATAAAAACCGGATAAAAAGTTATTTTCCATATCTGAGGTGCAGAATTGCAAAATGCAATAATTGGATAAGTGTTGTGGCCATCTTAATATGAAAAACCCCATTCATAACTGAGTTAACGGCGATGGATAAGGATAGCCAAATTGAAAATCATGTTTTTGTGTCATTTTTCTAATTTTTTTAACACAAAGTGCATTCATGTTTTAGTTTTAGGGCTTATTTGATATTATTAAGTATAAAGGACGGACTATAGATCTAAATTAAAAATGAAATTGAAGTTGAAATTGATATGAGATTGCAAAATGTAGAACATACAAAGAAAGAAAACCTAAATTACACAGATTATAGAGTGGGATTACGAAGGACTTAGCTGCAGATCTAAATTAAAAATGAAATTAAATTCCTCAAATTGGCAATGAAATTGAAGAGATGGACAAAATAACCCATAATCATCGAAAAGAAGGTGCAGATCTACCTAAAAGAGAGGGCGCAGATCTACTTGAATCAAATGAGAGATGCATTCGTCGTCGTACGCGAGTACAATGAAATTATAAGTGGAATGGGGGCTCTTGATTAGTTAATTCAATTTCAAGCTTTGTTTTAGATTTCTTTCACATTATTGCCCCTTCTTTATTGTATGCATGCAATTAGCCACTTTTTTTATGGGAAAAATTTTTAAATGCCCAAACTCAAATTACAATAATCATTTTTGCCCACTTTATGCTAATATGTTGGCTATGTAAACTGGATAAAAAGTTATTTTTCAAATCTGTGGTACAGAGGTACCAAATACATCAATTGGATATGAATTCAAAGTGTTGTGCTCATCTTAATATGCAAACCTCATTCATTATTGAGTTGATGACGATGGATAATTAAGGATAGCCAAATAAAAAATCATGTATGATGCCATTTTTCTTTTTTTTCTTTATTCTTTTTTAGGGCTTATCTGATACTATTAAAGTGTAAGAGATGGTATGTACTAACAAAAAATCAGAAATTAAAACCTAATTAAGATTTCAAAAAAATGAAAAAAAATCAGAAACAAAAACCTCATTTAGATTTTAAAAAGGAAACCTAATTTAGATTTCAAAAAATTAAAGAAAACCTAATTTACATTTCATAAGTGACAGACAATCTGGAAAAGAAAGATAAAGCGAACTCTCAAAACCTAAGTATAGAACATACATGATTCAATCGATGGGTGAAAATACTTGAATAGGTAATTTTAAAATAATTAAAAAAATTCCAAAGGACGTAGCTGGATATTTAAATTAAAAATGAAATTAAAGTTGAAACTGAAGTGAGATAGCAAAGTGTAGAACATATAAAGAACGAAAACTAAATTACACAGATTACCTGTTTTAGAGTGGGAATCCGAAGGATTAGCTGCAGATCTAAATTAAAAATGAAATTGAATTACTCAAATTGGTAATGAAATTAATTAAGAGATGGACAAAATAACCCAAAGTCATTGAAAAAAAGGTGCAAATCTACCTGAATCAAATGAGAGATGCCTTGATCGTCGTACGCGAGTTCAATGAAATGATAAATGGAATGGGGGCTCTTGATTAGTTAATTCAATTTAAAGCTTTGTTTTAGATTTATTTATTTAACGTTATTGCCCCTTCTTTATTGTGTGCTTGCAATTAGCCCATTCTTTTATGGGAAAAAAATTTAAATGCTCACTCTCAAATTATAATAATCATTTTTGCCCAGTTTATGCTAATATGTTGGCTATGTAAACTGGATAAAAAGTTATTTTCCAAATCTGTGGTAAAGAGTTGTCAAATGCAGCAATTGAATATCAATCTAAAGTGTTGTGTCCATCTTAATATGCAAACCCCATTCATTACTGAGTTAATGACGATGGATAAGGATAGCCAAATAGAAAATCATGTATGATGTCATTTTTCTTTTTTCTTTTTTAAGGGCTTATGTGATACTATTAAGTATAAGAGATGGTCAGTACGAACAACAAATTAGAAAAGAAAACCTAATTTAGATTTTAAAAAAATGAACAAAAAATCAGAAAAGAAAATCTAATTTAGATTTAAAAAATGAAACCTAATTTAGATTTAAAAAAATTAAAGACAATCTGAAAAATAAAAATAAAGCGGAATCTCAAAAACTAAGTATAGAACATACATGATTCAATTGATGAGTGAAAATACTTGAATATGTAATTTTTAAATAATTAAAAAAATTCTGAAGGACGTAGTTAGAGATTTAAATTAAAAATTAAATTAAATTAAATTTGAAATTAAAGTGAGATAGCAAAGTGCAGAACATACAAAACATGAAAACTAAATTACACAGATTACCTTGTTCAGAATGGGAATCCGAAGGATTTAGCTGCAGATCTAAGTTAAAAATGAAATTGAATTCCTCAAATTAGGAATGAAATTAAAGAGATGGACAAAATAACCCAAAATCATAGAAAAAAGACGCAGATCTACCTTAATCAAATGAGATATGCCTTTGTCATTAGACAGGCACCCCGGTTCGGAACCGCCAGGGTACGAAGCTTTCGGTTCCGGAACCGATGGTTACGGTTTTAATTTTTTTTTTGGATTTTAAGCGTAAAAAATAAAGAACGGAATTGAACCTTCCTTAGCCGGTTCTGGTTTTTTTTACCGGAACCGGCGGTTCCGATTCCGGTTAAAACCGACAGTTCCCCGGTTCGAACCGCCTGTTCCGGTTCATTTGTGCATGTCTATTTGTCATCGTACCCAAGTTCAATGAAATGATAAGTGGAATGGAGGCTCTTGATTAGTTAATTCAATTTCAAGCTTTGTTTTAGATTTATTTCACGTTATTGCCCCTTCTTTATTGTAATCTTGCAATTAGCCTATTCTTTTATGGAAATTTTTTTTTTAAATGCCCACTCTCAAATTAAAATAATCATTTTTGCCCACTATATGCTAATATGTTAGCTATGTTAACTAGATAAAAAGTTATTTTCTAAATCTGTGGTACATAGTAGCCAAATACAACAATTGAATATCCATCCAAAGTGTAGTGGCCATCTTAATATGGAAACCTCATTCATTACTGAGTTAACGGCGATGGATACGGATAGCCAAATAGAAAATCATGTTTGGTATCATTTTTTTTCTTTTTTTCTTTTTAGGGCTTATTTGACACTATCAAGTGTAAGAGATGATCTGTACGAACAAAAAATAAGAAAAGAAAACATAATTTAGATTTCAAAATAATGAAAAAAAAATCAGAAAAGAAAACCTCATTTAGATTTCAAAAAGGAAACTTAATTTAGATTTAAAAATTAAAGAAAACCTAATTTACATTTCATAAGTGACAGACAATTTAGAAAAGAAAAATAAAGCGACCTCTCAAAAGCTAAGTATAGTCGATGGGTGAAAATACTTGAATAGGTAATTTTAAAATAATTAAAAAAATTCCGCAGGACGTAGCTAGATATTTAAATTAAAAATAAAATTAAACTTGAAATTGCGATTTCAATGAAATGATAAGTGGAATAGAGGCTCTTTATTAGTTAATTCAATTACAAGCTTTGTTTTACATTTATTTCACGTTATTGCCCCTTCTTTATTGTATGCTTGCAATTAGCCCCTTCTTTTATGGGAAAAAAATTTAAATGCCCAGTCTCAAATTACAATAATTATTGTTGCCCACTTTATGCTAATATGTTGGCTATATATAATGGATAAAAAGTTATTTTCCAAATCTATGGTACAATGTTGCCAAATACAGCAATTGGATATCAATCCAAAGTGTTGTGGCCATCTTAATATCCAAACCCCATTCATTACTGAGTTAATGACAATGGATACGGATAGCAAAATAGAAAATCATATATGGTGTCATTTTTCTTTTTTCTTTTTTAGGGCTTATTTGATACTATTAAGTGTAAGAGATGATCTTTATGAACAAAAAATTAGAAAAGAAAACCTAATTTAGATTTAAAAAATAAACAAAAAATCAGAAAAGAAAACCTCATTTAGATTTCAAAAAGAAATCTAATTTAGATTTTAAAAAATTAAAGAAAACCTAATTTACATTTCATAAGTGACAGACAATCTAGAAAAGAAAAATGAAGCGAACTCTCAAAAGCTAAGTATAGAACATACATGATTCAATCGATGAATGAAAATACTTGAATAGGTAATTTTTAAATAATTAAAAATTTTTCGAAGGACGTAGCTGGAGAGTTAAATTAAAAATGAAATTAAATTTGAAATTGAAGTGAGATGACAAAGTGTAGATCATACAAAGAAAGAAACTAAATTACACAGATTACCTGGTTCAGAGTGGGAATTCGAAGGACTTAGTTGCAGATCTAAAATAAAAATTAAATTGAATTCCTCAAAAAGACAATGAAGTTAAAGAGATGGATAAAATAACCCAAAATCATCAAAAAGAAGACGCAACCTGAATCAAATGAGAGATGCCTTCGTCGTCGTACGCGAGTTCAATGAAATGATAAGTGTAATGGGGGCTCTTGATTAGTTAATTCAATTTCAACCTTTGTTTTAGATTTATTTCTCGTTATTGCCCCTTCTTTATTGTATGCTTGCAATTAGCCCCTTCTTTTACTGAAAAATTTTTTTAATGCCAACTCTCAAATTACAATAATCATTTTTGCCAACTTTATGCTAATATTTTGGCTATGTAAACTGGATAAAAAATTATTTTCCAAATGTGGCACAGAGTTGCCAAATGCAGCAATTGGATATCAATCCAAAGTGTTGTGGCCATCTTAATATGCAAATCCCATTCATAACTTAGTTAACGGTGATGGATAAGGATAGCCAAATAGAAAATCATGTATGGTGTCATTTTTCTTTTTCTTTTTTCTTTTTTTAGGGCTTATTTGACACTATTAAGTGTAAGAGATGGTCAGTACGAATAAAAAATTAGAAAAGAAAATCTAATTTAGATTTCAAAAAAATGAACAAAAATTTAGAAAAGAAAACCTAATTTAGATTTAAAAAAGGAAATCTAATTTAGATTTCAAAAAATTAAAGAAAACCTAATTTACATTTCATAAGTGACAGACAATTTGAAAAAGAAAAATAAAGCGAACTCTCAAAAGCTAAATAAAAAACATACATGATTCAATCGATGGGTGAAAATACTTGAATATGTAATATTTAAATAATTAAAAAACTGAAGGACGTAGCAAGAGATTTAAATTAAAAAATAAAATTAAAGTTGAAATTTTAGTGAGATAGCAAAGTGTAGAACATACAAAGATAGAAAACTAACTTACATAGATTACCTGGTTCAGAGTGGGAATCCGAAGGACTTAGCTGCAGATCTAAATTGAAAATGAAATTGAATTCCTCAAATTAGCAATGAAATTAAAGAGATGGACAAAATAACTCAAAATCATCGAAAAGAAGGCGCAAATCTACCTGAATCAAATGAGAGATGTCTTCGTCGTCGTACGCGAGTTCAGTGAAATGTTAGTGGAATGGGGGCTCTTGATTAATTAATTCAATTTCAAGCTTTGTTTTAGATTTATTTTACATTATTGCCCTTTCTTTTATTATATGCTTGCAAGTTAAAGGTGGTATGTCCCTAGTCAAATAAGCCAGACAAATTAAATCAGTCCCAAAGACAAATAAGCCTGACTAAAAGTCTAAACAGGTGGAAGGCCCAAAAGCCCGCATAATTAGGTCAAATCAAGCAATGACCAATCAAATTGTGTTATATATGGAAAGACCCAAACCTTCTGAATCAGGTCAAATCAGCCCTGGATCAATCAAACTGTGAGTTATATATAGGGCTTCCTCACCCTCCACCTATATAAGGAGCTATTCTCCATTCATTTCAAATACCCACAAACACTCAGATACCTGAAGAGATCCGAAGAACACGAGCAAAGACGAAAGTCCAGCCTCCTTTCAAGGTCTTCAAGTCAAGAACAATCTTCGATCAGAGATCAAGGTGCTGAACCCTTCCAATCCGGGCTTCTTCAAGTCAAGAATAGCCTCCGATCAGAGATCAAGGTGCTATGTTGAAAGTGAAATTTCACGTATTTTTGGTCTCATATTACACCATTTTTGATAGAATGTGGCCATAATTTTGTGTAGAATGGAGTGGTTTTCATATCTTGTATTATTAAGATGCTACTAAGGTGTTTTTTTAGTTTTGAAGGGCAAAATATGAAAAAAGTTTAAAGTTGGAATGAAGAGTGAAAGTGTGAATGAATGCTGAAAAACACACGTCCACATTGTGTAATTTTTCTGTATTCATGTAAAAGTTCAAATTAATTATATGATACATGGTTGGAAAGGCACGGAAGATAGCGTCTTTTTAGCGCAAGAATCACTCAAATCGGAGTTCAAATGAGGAAGTTATGCTCAAAATCGTGAGGTCGTGCAGCTGCCAACGAGAATTTCCCAAAATTTCCGAAAATTAGCCCATCTTTCCTATTTCTTGGAGCAAAATTAATTTCCTTATCTCATTCCCTTTTCCTATCTATATATATTTCACATCATTATTCATAAAAGACACCACCCTCCACTAGGGGATCACTCCCTACCATCCATCATCTACCATCATTTACATCTATCCCATCGTCCATCCACACCGAAGGAGATTCAAGGGCCGTTCAAGAGGGAGATCATTCAACCATAAAGACGGAGAAGGAATCTGAGATAACTCCAACACTAGGGTTTTACTATTCCTTTCTTTTGTTTTCGTTTGTCAAGACTTCTAGTATGAATTTGATAGCCATGGGAGTTGCTTATAACCCCATGAGCTAATTTCATTTACAATTTTAAGGTTTGAAGGATAAATTTAATTGATTTGGAGACCTAGACAAATTTTGAGAATTCATGTAGTTGATATTCTGATTTTACTTAATTTATTCAGACTTTGTTTTTCTGCTTCGTAACGTCTTCATATTGAATTCATGACATTGCTCGTGATGCTTGATTTATTATGTTAGCTTGGGTGCGTTCATGATTGATATTGTCTATCTGTTAGGGATTAAGGTAGTTCTGCTATAAAAACTTTAATTCCGTGAATTGGTAAATCAGATACTTGAACTGTTTAGTGGAACAATGCATTCTGACATTCAAGTAGGAAGCGAATAAAGCCTTGTAGTACTTTCAGAAAATATCTTTTTAGTCAAACTTACCATCCGAAGGTATTGTTGTTTGCGTTGATTAGTGTCTAGGAAGGAGGCTTGGTAATATTCACGCACCTTAGGGTTAAAACCAGATTATACTGTTAGCTTTGAATCAGAGCATATCCGGTGGGAAAACAGGGTTATGTGGTGTATTTTCATAGAATTTGCATGAATGAACAATTGGAAGTTTAGGAATTCAAATTAATTAATTTATACCGGATTACCTTAGAACTGTTGATTCTCTTTTGAATTAATCTTAAATCTTTCTTTTATGATTTTTATTTTATTAGTTATTTAATTTTTATTATTTAGATATTAAATTACAACACCTTGGAAATTAGTTACTTAATTCTGATTAGTTAGTAATTTATAGTAAATAAATAATTGAATGTCCTTTTGGGACTGATAATTTAACTAGGTTGCTTGTCACTACAATTGATATCCTTCACTTGAGGATTTAATTGAAGTGCGTAAAAAACGCTTATCATGCTACACCCCTCCGATCTAACGTTCCTCAAGTCAGAAACAACACTCGACCTGAGATCAAGGTGCTAAGCCCCTCAGATTCGATATTTCTTCCAATCAGATTCATCCAGTAGCCTTCGTGAAGTCAATGTTGTTCTACCAAATTGAACGGCGTTCTTCGTAAAGAAATCTTCAAGTCAACGTTTAATCCGAATAAAGTATCGACGCCTCCAGATTAACGTCACAAGACTTCAAGTCCAAGCTCGGACAAGCTTCATTTGAAGATCCGGCTCAACATACAGTCAACACACACTCAAGTCAAACATACAAAAATATTACTACTAACTACAAAAATATATAGTGATATTTCAATATTTCCCCTACAATATGTTGCACATAAATGTTGTGTGCAACAAAAATTCATGTGCAGTAAAGTGTATGTAGTAAAGAAAAAGTGTGTGCAGCAAAAAAGTGTGGTGGTTTGGCAGTGGACCGGCAGAGCTCCGGCGGCGGCTGTGGTCTGGCAACTTTTCCGGTGGCTGCCAGCGGTCCGACAGTTTTCTGGCGGCGGTTTTCGGAACCGCCGGCGGTGGCGGCGGTCTGCCAGTTTTCCGCGGCGGCGGCAGTGGTCCAGCGGTGGGTGGGGATTTAGGATTTGAGGTTTAAAGGTGTATAAGTTTAGGGTTATATTTGGTATTTTACTTTTATATTTTGTATGTGATAGTAATTATTTTAAAACAATGTATCTAATAGTAATTAGGGGTACAAAGTGTGTATCTAATAGTATTTTTTTCCTTAAATTAATAAATTTTTAAATTTATAATATGAAATTAATGAATTTAAAATTATATATTTGAATTTATATTTATTTAATTGTTTTAGAAAGATTTTCAAATCCTTAATCAATTGTGTCATTTGAAATTTTTCTATGGATAAAAAAATATTTTAATATTATAAAAATTAAATTAATAACAAAATTAAATTAATAAGTAATAATTTTATTTATTTATTTAGTATTAATTTTTTACCAAATTACCACCACACATCCCCAACCCTCCACGCGTAGAAAATGAAAAAAAAAAAGAATAATACTATTAAGTATTGCTGCGAAATGCACCAAATTTCTAAAAAAGAATTCCACCATTAATTTTATTTGAGAGAAAAATATCATACATTGCGTTTTTTTTTGCAATAATTCTTAAAGGTGGGATTTTTTTATAAATTTCTCAAATGTGAGAAGTGTTTAATTTGCAATAAAAGTAAAATTCGTGATTTTATTTATTTATTTTTTTTGTAATTAACCTTTTAAAAAATCATCCCTACACACACCTATAAACTTTATACAATTCTCAACACACCCACTTTCCACACATCCTATCTCACAAATTAATTTTCTTTATCTTTTAATTTTACCCCTCTTATTATTTCATACATAAAATAATAGGTTTTTTCAAATTTATTTGACATAAAGTTAAAACATACACTATCAAAATCTCAAACAAAAATAGATTATTGTACAATAGATTTTCAAACTCCACGAAAACTTAAAATAAAAATCATCACAAATTTGAGTTTTTCCTTCTTATACATATAATTCATTTAACGTGTTATACATGACTAATAATAAATAAAAGGAATATTTTCAATTCAAGGCTCAAATTATATGTTGGGGCCTGTAATATTCTTTTTATCAATCCAGGGCCTGAAAAATTCTAAAGTATCAATCCAAGATATGGAATACTAACACCGTTCACTTATTCTCTAACGAAATCTCACATGTAAGTTTGATTGCCACCTTAATTTCATAGTTGGCATTTAAATATTATTTAAAGCAAGTAAATATAGATAAGATATATATGGGGATTTACTAAAATGAAGATATATATATATATATATATATATATATATATATATATATATATATATATATATATATATATATATATATATATATGAAACCCGCGACAACGCGTGATCATTTATTTAATTATTCTTATTTTTCATAATTAAATAATTTGTGTTATATAACGTAAGTTATTGAAATTTTTTCTTATAGTTAGACAATTTATTTTATCAATGTAAAGAATTTGCAACAAATTATAATATTTGACTTTTGATAATATAACGTATAATTAAATTATGTATAAAGTTAATATATATGTACATATATTCTAATTATTTAAATAATGTTGATTTTTTTTTTGTATTATTACTATCTAGTACAAAATATATACTAATATTATTGGGAGATACAAAGTATATATTTTATTATTAGCAGGTACAAAAATAGGTAATGAAAAGTCTCAACTAGCCATTTATAAATGTCGTTGAATACAACTGTATTTAATACAATATTTTACGTATATCGTGCAAATTTCTTATTGTAATATAATTTGATAAAAAATATATATCTAAATATTTTGAATACTTATCTAAATATTTTTGAATACATTATTTAGATTTCTTATCTTATATAATTTGGATATAAAATATGTTTAAATATTATGAATACTTAACCAAATATATTTAAATATTCTGAATACTTATCTAAATATTTCTGAATACATGCAAATTTCCTATCGTAATATAATTTGGATACCAAAATATATATAAATATTCTGAATACTTGTATAAATATTTTTTGTAAATATTTTTGAATACATCGTGAGGATATTTTTATCGATAATATAATCTGGAGTTGTGAGAATTTTTTATCTTAATATAATTTGAATATCAAAATACATGTAAATATTTCTGAAGATATATTTAATTAATTAATTAATTTTGAATACAATACAATACAATTAAACTTATTTTTAATGTTTGAACACGATTAACTAATCCCCAACATATCTCCTATTTTTAAGGAGAGATTAATGGTTAATTAATTTTGAATACAGTTAAACTTAAATAGGGATAAAAGTGGTATTTAATTAATATAATTTGAATATTGTACCTAATACTAATAAAGGTTAATAAATTATATCTATAAGTAATGGACTCTATTTTTTTTAAATGTTACTTTATAACATAATACAATTGAAAACTATTTATTACTCCTCATATCTCTCTAAAAAAATGTGCAACCACATAGGGGCAATTTTGTCTCTTTGCTATATATTTATATAGTTGTTAATATTTTATTTTTTTCATTGTATTTAAGTGAAATTATGATCAAAACATGTAACTATTAGTAATAAATCCTTAATTTTACTGTTTGTCTAAAATAAATATCAATTATATATAAAAAATATATCAATTTATTCTTTTTTTTCTATATATGATTTGATTAGATACTAATTAATTTATTTATATTTAATGATTTATTTATTAATTACAGAAAATGATACTAAAGTAAATAAGTCATAATAAGTATATAGGAAAAATAAATAAATAGTAAAACTATACGTGAATGAATCAAATGACAAAGGACTTTGATATACTATATTTAATATATATATATATATATATATATATATATATATATTGATTATTTATGAAAAATAAGGTCAAACATTTTATAATTAATTAGAAAAAAATTTTTAAAATGTTTTAAATATTCGCTATATATATTAAAATATACGTAATATTATAAATAATATTTAAATGGAGTATTAATTTTTACTCATGATTATGGTTTAATATTTTTTATAACTATATAATAATAATTCTATTTCCACTAATTGTTATTTTTAAGAAAATAATGTAATATATATATATAATATAAATAAAATTAATTTATATATAATATTCTTTTAAATATTCATAAATTTATAATGAATTTATTAATTTTAATTTTTTATTTAATTTTATTAGTTTCAAATTGGATTAATTACTAATAGGTACACACTTTGTACCCCTAATTACTACTAGATACATTGATTTAAAATAATTATTATTTAATATAAAATATTAAAGTAAAATATCAATTATAACCCTAAATCCATACACTTTTAAAACACAAACCCTAACCCCCCACCCACTGCCGGACCTCCGCCGCCGCTGCTGGCGATCGCCGAAAAATTGCCGCAGGCGGACGGTCACTCGAAAACTACCGCCGCCGAAAAATCCATACCGCCGGAAAATTCCGTACCGCCGGCGGCCGATCACCGAAAAATTCTGTACCGTCGCCGCCGGAGCTGCGCCGGACCATCATATTTTTTTACTGCACATAATTTTTTTTACTGCACACACTTTTGTTACTGCACACATTTTGTTGCACACAATATTTATGTGCAGCACATTATAGAGGTAATATTAGAATATCACTATATATTTTTGTATTTAGTAGTAATAGTTTTGTATGTTTGTATCTCATAGTAATTAAGGATTTTTTTTGTGTACCTAATAGTAATCATCCCTTTCAAATTATATAAACAACTAAAGAAAATAAATTTTATAATTCATGTGTCATAATTGAATATTAAGATATATGTAAATAATAAATATTATTATACTAAATTTTAAAAATTAACAAATATTTACAAACTTAATTTTAATGTTATTTGATATAAAATAATGATTTAACTTATTGAACTTAAGCTTTCGATTATATACATGAATTAGTTTTTCAACCTCTTATTCTCTAGAAGTAAATCGATTCAAGAGTACTTGAATCGTCGATCCTCTTTTGTTTGAAGAATACTTGAATCAATACTTTAGAGGTAAATCTTAAAGAATACTTGAATCGATTCATAAGAGTTAATACTTGAATCGATTTTTTTCCTCTTGAAAAATCGATTCTTAAGATGTAAATTAATTCAAGAATACTTGAATTCGATCCTCTTACTCTTGAAAATTTGATTTTTAAGATGCAAATCTACTCAAGAATACTGGAATTGATTCTCTTCATCTCGAATAATCGATTCTTAAGAGGTAAATCGATTCAAGAATACTTGAATCAATTCTCTTCCTCTTGAAAATACTGGAATCGATTTTTTAGAGATAGATCGAATCTCTACTTGATTCGCTCTATATAAATAAATTTTTATACTTTCATAAGTCAATTCTCTAGAGGAACTTAAAGAAAGCTCGTATTCCTCTTGGAGAATCGAATGTGTGTATTTAGAATGAATAACCAAAAAATCTTATTTATATGTTTGTGAGAGAGAATATTATATGAAATATTCTTTTTCACTTTATATATATATATGATTTAATTTAAAAGATTTAGTAATTAATTAATGATACACAAATAAATAAATAAAATATTGAAAATTTAATCATTATTAAAAATATGAAACACATTATTTAAAAAAATATTAAATGAGAAAATTAATTAAAAGTAAATAATATATATATATATAATATAATATAATATAAATAAATTAATTTATATATATTATTATTTTAAATATTCATAAATTTTTAATAAATTGTATAAATTTATTTTTTTATTTAAGTTTATTAGTTTCAAATTATATAAACAACTAAAAGATAAATTTTATAATTCGAGTCACTCTCTTGTGAGACGGGTTATTTGTAAGACGGGTTGACCCATCACTAAAGTATATTTATTGTATAAATAAAATATGTTTATTTGTAGTTAAAGTATGTTTAATATTAAATCATATTATAATATGTGAAAATCATATTTTAATGCATAATCAACATACTTTAGAAAACATAAACATACTTTATCTATACAATAAGCATACTTTAGTGATGGGTCGACTCGTCTCACAAATAATCTGTCTCACAAGAGACTTTGTCTTATAATTCATACTCCCTTCGTCCCACGGCAAGAGTAGTTTTTGCTTTTTGGCACGTGAATTAAGAAGTATTATTATTCAATGTGTAGTGAGTAGTTGTATTAGTGAGAGTATGTGCCCATGTTTTAATTGTATTAGAGGAGATGAGTGGGTCCCATGTGTGTAAAAAAGGAAAGAGGACCCTTTGGGTGGGACAACCAAAATGGAAAAAAGAGACCATTGCTGTGGGACGGAGGGAGTACGGAGGGAGTATGTCATAATTGAATAAATACTAACTTTAAAAAATTAACAAATATTTATCAACTCAATTTTAATGTTTATTTGATATGAAATAATAACTTAACTTAAAGAATTTAAGTTTTCGATTGTATAAATGAGTTTTTCAACCTCTTATTCTCTAGAGGTAAATCGATTCCAGAGAACTTGAATCGTCGATTATCTTTCATTTGAAAAATACTTGAATCAATACTTTAGAGGCAGATTTTGAAGAATACTTGAATCGATTCTTAAGAGGAAATACTTGAATTGATTTTTTCCTCTTGAAGAATATATTCTTAAGATATAAATCGATTCAAAAATACTTGAATCGATCCTCTTACTATTGAAAAATTGATTTTTAAGATGCAAATCTATTAAAGAATACTTGAATCAATTCTCTTCATCTTGAAGAATCGATTCTTATGATGTAAATTGATTCAAAAATACTTGAATCAATTATCGATTAAAAAATACTTGAATCAATTCTCTTCTTCTTGAAAAATACTTGAATCGGTTTTTTAGAGATAGATCGAATCCCTATTTGATTCGCTCAATCGAAATAAATTTTTATACTTTCATAAATGAAGGAACTTGAAGAAAGCTTATATTCCTCTTGGAGAATCGAATGCGCGTATTTAGAATAAATAATCAAAAAGTCTTATTTATAGATGAGGTGAGAGAAAATATTATATGCAATACTCAATCCGTCCCGCGTTAAGGATTACACTTTCCATTTTGCATTGTCCCAAGTTAAGGTTTACATTTCCTTTTTTTATTAAGTTGGGCCCACACAAAACAATTTATTATTTCATGTAGGACACATACACAACACTAATATAATTACCCACTTTACATTAAATATTATTTCTCTCACCTCATTATACATTAAAATATTATACTTCCTCCGTCCCATACTTATCTTCATATTTTCCGTTTTCGTCCGTCTCACACTTATATTTACCACCCAAAAAAGGAAACTTCACATTAACCAATAATCTTAATTTAAAAAATATCACTCTCACCTAACACACATAACATACTTTATAATTTATTTATTACCTAAAAATATCACAATACCCCTCAAAAGTCAATAAAGTTGGTCAAAAAGTAACTTTTCTTAAACTTCGTATCTACAGTGTCGGTGAACTTAACTCCGGGACAGAGGGAGTATCTCTTAATCTCCGTGCAAAAAATAAACGTCAACATTAACGTGGGACGGAGGGAGTATTATTTTTTCTTTTATACATATGATTTAATTTAATATTAATTAATTTATTCCATTAAAAGATTTAGTAATTAATTAATGATACCCAAATAAATAAATAAAATATTAAAAATTTAATCATTATTAAAATAAGAAACACATTATTTAATAAATAAAATATTAAATAAGGAAATTAATTAAAAGTAAATAAGGAAAATATTAAAAAAATATTAAAAAATCTAAAAATTTGAGAAAATAACACGTCACATTGGAGCGCTCTGAATTATATATATAGACAACACGTCAGCAAGAAAAGTTTCTGCTATAGTATACTTAATATATATATATATATATATATATATATATATATATATATATATATATATATATATATATATATATATATATATATATATATATATATAAAGAAACAACAATCTAAGTAGAAAAAAAGCAAAGTTGCGATGAAAGTAAGGCTGGGCAAATGAGAACAGTGATGAAAAACTAATTTTTCCTATTGGGGCAAGAAATCAAAAGCAAGGTTTGGGCAAGGAAGCAGTTCTTATTCATGGTTTTCGAATCCAATAAATCCCCAATCAAGTTTTAGGGCTAGAAAGCAATGTAAAATTTTATGTTTGTGGACAAAGAAACTCCTAAAGAGCATAAAAGTCGTCATCAACACATGCTTATGGGCTTATTAAGTTTGTGATGGAATTGAAGCTACAACAATGTGAAAGTGAAAGCAAATCCAATAAGATTTTTTCAATTTTTTTCCTTTATTAATCATAACAATTTATCAATTCATTTAAGTTCAAATTGACTGTAAATGTTGTTGGGAAGAATGATAGATGATTTGGGAAAATAGGTCATTGTTATTATTGTAAAATGTATACTCCCTCCGTCCCGGCGTAAGAGTCCCTTTTGCTTTTTTGCACATAGATTAAGGAGTATTATTATTTAATGTTTAGTGTGTAGTTGTATTAGTGAGACTGTAGACCCCATATTTTAATTGTATTAGAGGGGGTGTGTGGGTCCCATGTGTGTAAAAAATAAAAGGGGACCCTTTGAGTGGGACGACTAAAATGGGAAAAAGACCCTCTTTGAATGGGACGGAGGGAGTATGTAATTTATTTCTAATTTATGCCTATGACATGTTTGATGAAATGTCTGATCAATATTCGATGAAATATTCTCTCACAAGTACTTATTCCAACTGAAATACTTTCATTGTATTGTTAATTTTTAATGAAAAGACATCATATTACCACGTAATCAAGAACTCAAATACCAAATATTGAGAGGCAAAATATTTTTTTTTTCCTTTCAAAACATCTGCAATTGCAGTTTCTAACTAAAACACTCAACATCTACTTTAATGTAGTAATTCATGTATGATTGTTATCTCATTCTAAAGTCAAGAATTTTAATCTAATTGAACCAGCATAACAGATATGGTTATACATATCTTTCATCTAAAAGCCAAAATATCACATAACAAGGTTGATAATAGAACTTTGCAAATAAAGGTATGATCCTTCAAATGTAGCTATATTCAAAATCTAAATCAATAAAAACATAGCTACACTAGTATAGATAATTCAATTTATCGAAATTCAATTATGGGAGATTAGATACATTTAAGAAGTATGACCCCAGATTAAGCTATTTCATATGTATTTTTCCTAGCAGAAGCTAAAAACTTTTCCTGGTATGTTGTCATTACATAACAAACTTGTGAATACAAGAGCCTCACAGCATATGGTAAATATCATTCATCCAAATATAGAGTCTTTCATCAACAAATTATGCCCATTAGACGACTCAAACAACTCATAATAATTTTAATTAATAGTTGTTGAAAAGCAAAATAGCAAAGTATAACTTGATAATTCAAATTCAATCCAAATTAAAACAAAGTAAATTAAAACTAAGAAAACTTAAAAATATTCAGCTGAAGACATAATTTCAGTTTAAAAAATATATAGTCCAATAGAATTTCTAAAAACTGTATTCTACTTCTTTCGGCTTATCATCTCCTCTACTTTCGAAGATGCATTGGTTTGAATAGATGAGGTTCTAATAGCTAGGCTGCACCTTCCAAAAATATATTATGAATTAAACATATTATATAGTGGGATAACAAAAAAATTGAAAAATATAGAAAGTTATTCATGTTCATCCTCTTTACATGACCTTTTATTATGGCCAAGTCTGTCATATTTACCACATTTAATCATCTCATATCTTCTCTTAACTTTATGGGGATCTTTCCCTTCTAAACATGATTTATGTCTTTACTTTTTGGCCCTTTCTAGTCGTCTTCTTAACAACAGTGGCAGTAGAGGTTCGTTGTCAGATTTAGGCCAAAAGTCGAAACCCTTCATTGAATTTATTTCATGTTCATATGCCTTCAAAAAGAACTCTACTGTGAAATATTTATTCACATATTTCTCTGGCCTATCTTTTGTAGATCTAATAGTAGCACATGCAAGAACATAAGGTACCCCAGTTAAGTCCCATACTCTACAAGTACAAGTGCCATTTTCAAGATAGACCATATTTAATCATCCCATATCTTTTCTTAACTTTATGGGGATCTTTCCCTTCTAAATATGATTTATGTCTTTACTTTTTGGGCCTTTCTAATCGTCTTCTTAACAACGGTGGCAGTAGAGGTTCGTTGTCAGATTTAGGCCAAAAGTCAAAACCCTTCATTGGATTTATTTCATGTTCATATGTCTTCAAAAAGAACTCTACTGTGAAATATTTATTCACTTATTTCTCTGGCCTACCTTTTGTAGATCTAATAGTGGCACATGCAAGAACACAAGGTACCCCAGTTAAGTCCCATACTCTACAAGTACAAGTGCCATTTTCAAGATAGACCACAAACCTTTGAGGCCTAAGTGCAACCTCAAATAAAACCTCCCCATATGAAGTTACATGCCACATGGTACTTTCCGTTATAAAATCATTCAACTTGCTTAGTATGTCTATACATATTATACCACATTTGCGCTTCACCTTTTCTCTTTTTTCTTCAAAAATGCCGTCGCTTTAACTCTTATTCTATCAATGAGGATATCAACAGGATTATCCTTCCATTTTTTAATAACACTATTAAAGCACTCAACAATGCTACTAGAGAAAACTTGACATTTAACTTGATCTTGAAAGTGTGCTCTACTCCATCTTTCTACACATATTCGACTAACAAATTCCCATGCGCTATAATTTTTATCCTTCAACATTTCCATATGTTTGTCGAATTCATGTTTAGTGGTAGATTTTGCTGCTGACCAAAATAAAGACCTAACTTGTTCGTCTTTCCATTTCTTCTCGATGTTGCTAAATAAGTGACGCATACAAAAACAATGATAGGGAGAAGGATGCAATTCTTCTAATGCAGCCACAAGTCCCTATCATGACCAAAGTGCACAATGATTATTATGAGCAAATTAAAAATCAGTCATATGTGTAATATATATTGATGAGAACATAAATAAATAACAAGTGTTTTTACCTTTCCTTTGATTAGAAATGAATGTCCATCTTTCTCCACGAATGGATATTTCTGCAATGTCATTCAATAAGTTCTTTAAAAACTAATGCCAAGTATCTTTGGTTTCTGATGCAACTATAGCATATGCTATGATAAAAAACCATTGTTGCCATCAAGACTCACTGCTGCAAGAAGTTGACCATGGTAGTATCCCGTTAAATGGCATCCGTCTAACGCAACTAATGGCCGACATCCAACTAGAAATCCCTTCTTAAAAGCATCTTACAAATATATATTTTATCAAAACCTTGAAGTGCCATCTTTACGATTCGAAACTAATGAATCCACAGTAGATCCAGGATTAGTTCTAAGTAACTCTTCACAATAATCAACTAATTTAGAATATTGTTGAATAACATTGTCATCAAGTGACTGAAGTGCATATGATTTCACTAGATATGCCTTTGCTATACTAAAAGTGACATTAAATTTTTCCGCTATTAAAGCTTTCAATTCCTCACCCATCATCTTCGGATGCTTTCTGAAGTCCTCAATTACCATGTCACCTAACCACTTAGTATTAGCAAACTTTTCTTTCACTTCTTCTTTTTTACAATTATGACTATTGATGAAAGTTTTCACCTTATATGTTTCCATATGTCCTTCTTTTGAACAATATATAAGCCATGGACATCCATCCACACACTTCACTCTGCATCTTATTTTATCTTTTCTAACAAACTCCAATCGATACATATATATTGCGAATACCATAACTTTTAACATCATTATAAAAATCATCAATTAATGTATACAACATCTCAAACCTAAAATTTACTGATCCTTGACTAGCTTGCGTATGTGTAGAATCAATTTCATTCTCAGTAATTGATGAATCAGAACGATGAATGCTTTTTAATTCCATCAAAGATTGTATAGTTTCCATTTCAGAATCGGCATCAATCACATCATCTAGCTAATTATTTGGGATTGTATCAACTACCAATTGAGAGTAATCACCAAAACAATCATCATCGTCACTATAATTCTCATCAATATTCCACTTACCCAACTAATGGGTGTCGAAACCAATAAATAATAAACCTACTAAAATTACTACAATAGATAGCGATAAGTAGGGTCGTATCCACAGAGATTGGTAAACAGATTTATTCAACGAAATTAAATAAACAAAGATTGGGGGGTTTGAGTTTGTATTTAAACTAAAATTTGCAGAATTATAAAATGAAGTAAAGTGATGAAATAAATATCTAGCCTAGACAATTTTCGAAATAGTTCAACAAACATGATCACGGATGCAAAGATAACTCTTTCACATTAACACCAAATTGGTTATAGTTGTTGGTACCACTTAACAACCTAATCTTTCCATACTCAGTCGATAATTAGGGTACCACCTCCAATTACTTCTCTAGCCAAATAAACAACCCTAGATACCATCGTAGGATTTAATTTACCGATCACATTCAATTTAGAAAGACTCAATTCAAGCCAACAAATGCACATGTAGGTTCATTTAGACTAGGTTGCATATCACCTATAACAACAATCGAAAGTGAGATGCGAACGATTATGCTACTTGCCACAAATATTAGAAACAATTAAACAATTACAGATTTAACGTTCTAATTGGCACATATCATTTTCACGAATTATTTAATTGATCAGATTAAACAACTCGCCAAACAATATAATCGAGCACATAGATTATACAAATGATGCAACGTGAAAAGAATGAAAACTAATTAGATCTCACATGATAATATTGAACCACGCCTCCGATTATCCAGCTAGACGAAGGATTTAGCAAATCATAGTAATAATTGAATCAATGCAGAAAAGTATCTACTCCCAAATCTTACAGAATGAGAACGTGAAAATACAGAAAATAAAGCAGAAGTAGAAGTCGTGTCCAATTCGTTTCTGCCTTCAAGTCTTACCCCTATTTAACTTAAAATAAAAACATAAATATGGAAAGAAGATCGTGTGATGGAAGTCTTTTATGGGATTGATCTCCTCCTTAATCTCTTCCTAAAATAACTAAAATCAGTGCAGGAAATAAGAGATTCCTAAATTATAGGAGGAGATGAGATATGATATGCGATACTTGAGATTTGGCCACTCAAATTAATAATTACACTCCATGTCCCACGCCTTATCAGCAATTTTTATTCTGTATTTTTCAGCATTTGCAGATTTCCTCCAGCATTTAAGGCGTGACCATGCCTTACGCACAGTCTGCTCCTCTCTTTGTAGCCCCACTTTATCATCTTCCAAAAATAGTCCAATTAGCCCATAGAATCAATTAAATCCTTTTCATACCTACAAAATATAAATCTTGATCAAAACAATCATTTAAGGATTAATTAATATCTAAACATGGGAAAATATGACATCAAAGTATGACTTTTTTGTTACTTATCACCAACTCTCTAGACATCTGTAAAAGATGTAAAACAAATTTCATTCTAAAAAACATACGAAAACATAATTGCAAATTGAATATATATCAATTTTCATTTCTCATCTATTAACGTCACATTAAGAAAATAAAAAGAACATGCATCACATATTAATTAAATATTTCATTAACAAGATAAATAATAATGAAATTATAGTTTATAACAAACAAAATCATTAAAAATGTACACACAACATCACAAAATTCATGCTGAAATTGTAATAAAAATGCACGTACTTTTAACTTGGTAGTGAAACACAAAAATTTGAAAAGATGAAAGCTAACCTCAAATTCTACGTGATAAGAAAGAATTAGAGAAATGAAACTTGAAAAATATTTTAATCTTGAAACACACTTCAAACTGCTGCAAAATCAAGAACAGAGGAAGAGAAAAATCCCAAAAGATAACATTGAGTTTATTATTGCGTCGTTTGAACTTCTTTCTCTTAATATTTAATTTATATTTCAAAATTAGGTGACTGTATGAAATGATGTGAAGATTAAACTTACACATCATATTCTGTTTAAAATCAAATTGATGGTGTTAGTATTTCATATCTTGGATTGATAGTTTAGAATTATTTAGGCCCCGAATTGATAAAAAGAATATTTCAAACCCATATTGATAGTAAACATATAATATGGAAGAAAAAATCCCTAAATAAAATGTAACATTTAACAGAATGCTTATAAGCATATATTTCTAGAGAAACTCTCTTGTGAAACGAATTTTTTGTGAGACGGTTGTGAGATGGGTCGATCCAATACTAAAGTATGTTTATTATATAGGTAAAGTATGCTTGATTGTTGTTAAAATATGTCAATAATGAATTATATTATAACTCCATAAAATTATACTTTAATTCATAATTTATCATACTTTTGAAAACGTACTTTAACCATCATTAAGCATACCTTATCTATATAATAGGCATACTTTAGCACGTCTCACAAACCGTCTCACATATATAATTTCTCACGAGAGAGTTTGTCATATTTCTATTTTCCATTACTTTAAATACAAGTTCCATGCATGCATTAAATTACATCAATAATTATTACTAATATTTAACATCTACATTGCATTAATTAATGTTAAAGGAACACGAGACCTAATGCCAAGGTGGAATAAATTCAAATGAATACCCACCTCTCTACAATACAAATAGGAAAAGAAAACAAGGTCAAACGTAAACTTATCAGTACAAAAATTTTGTTAACCATGAGTTTATTACATAAGAACTTAGCTGGCTATCTACTCTTCTAACTGGGGTTTGAAGGGCTTGTATGTCTTAACATCACTGGCAAGTCCTTGTATGGAACCGGCAGTGGCAACGAGGGAGACGATCAGACAAGCCCAGCTCAGTATCTTCAGCATTGTCCATTGGAATGAATACTTGGGTATCTTGGCCTGTGCAATGTGCATTTCTATCGGAAAATATACGGTGAGTGGATAGAACGATGCTGCTCCGATCAATCCCAAGAAGTGATTGAAGAACGGAAATATCATGGCGATCACTACTGTTAATATCACGTACAATGTTCTCCACACTAGTCTGAAAATGTTGACGTAGTAAGATCCATATAGTGGGATATGGACCGAGTGTTCTGTTGTAATCAGCTTGCTTTCCGGCCATTTTTGTGCGCAGAGTTTCTCAACGAAGCCAAATAAAGGTTGCGCGAATACATAAATAGTTGATATAAAGTTTGAAAGATATGAATGTGGTCGTGTAGAAATGATTAGTGCTGTAATAGGTTGTGGCCTAGGGTTAGATCACGTGTACTAGCATGAGATTCATGAGATAGATAAAAAGTGTCTCATTTTTATAGAAAACAGTGATAGTGATGTTAATTTAGGGCTTGAAAGAAAGGGTGATACTTTTGACAGTTTCATGTTTTTGTCTGTACCTGATATGCACCAATGAGGTGGACCGCTATGCAAACATTAGCGAAGTCGACCAACCAAAAGGGCTCGTAGAATCCGAATCCGGTAAGGAAGTTGCCGGGTGCATCGTTACCGAAAGCAGCGTAGCCAATGCAACCGCAAAGGATGTAAAATAGGGTGGTTGTTGTGATTCCGATGAGTGAAGCCCTCTTCATAACCTTGTTCTCCGGAGGTGGAGACTTCAATGTGTCCTGCAAACTCAATCACATTGTAACATTTAGTACGAAAGTCTTGTTTGAGACGGTCTCATGGATCAAGTATTGTAAAAGGAAGCTCAATCCAACTCAATTATCCAAAATTTATGATTGTTGAACATCTTACAGCAGAACTTCTCTTGTACTTATTTAATATCACAATCGCTATCAACTTAATTAAATTCATAAGATTTTTTTCTTTAAATATAATATTAATATATTTTCTTTCAAGGGATTTCAAAAATTGAACAACTTATTTTGGAAATTGATAAATCTATTCATCAAGGTAGTTAATATATATGTTCATTCATCATCTGCTTAACGGTGACAAGAATCAAAGACTAATCTAAAATTTCACATTAAGGCGGAGAAATTTTGTTTACTATCATTTAATTAGTACTTTAGTTCAAAGGGTTGAATTAAGTCATAAAATGTCAAAATAAAAAGTTTCGTGCAGACTAATTTTAATTGGGAGCGAATGCCTCCTCACACCTATTCTGATTTTCGGCGTCATTTATTGTATATTCTTTTTGTGCCGTGCTTTTAGATGAACTACATATAAAAAAGAGAAAAAAACTATACTCTAAAATAATAAGAACTCTTATGCGACAATTGTCAGATTTCCCCTCCATTCTACTTGTCAATCATACAACTAGTCAGGAGATGATCGTAATTAGTAAAAAAGACGCATAGGAGTGAGAAAAAAATTATGCTATGAAAGAATAGTAAGAACCCTTATGAGACAAGAGACAATTGTTAGATTAACTCTCATTATACGTGTCAATTATACGATTAATAGCATTAAAGATGATGGACAAAAAAAAAAAGTCCTACCGTTGCGCTCTCAGAATTCATCCCGACAAGAATAATTATTACTATCCATAGCTATGACAAACATACACCTGACAATAATCTAAATTGATTTTTTTTTATTATAGAAAATTCCAAGAGAAAAGATATCATCAAATCTCAAAGGGGCTTTGAATTAAAGAAAACTAAAAAAATAAAAGAAATTTGTGGTCCATCAAACACATAATTAATGCATGAAAATTAATGTGTTCGTATCCCTAAATTGGCTTGTATGTAAAATATCCAACATGCATAGTGTCATCTACTTTATTTCTATGGTCCTCCTGCATGCATATTTTACATGAAATTACTATGCTGCAATTTTAACACCAAACAAAGTATCTTCAGACATCGTGTGCTCTTTTGAAAAGAGATCCTCCTGTTAGATGTTAGATGGGTTTTTTTAGACGTTTACGAGATGAGTTGATTCATTACTAAAATATACTTATTAAATAAGTAAAATATATTTATTTATAATTAAAATATGTCAATAATAAATCATATTATACATGTTTGAAGAGAGTTTTTCTTTTAAAAATGTTTTACACCAATTAAGACAATTTACTTTAATTAATTAATTATTATTATTATTATTATTATTATTATTATTATTATTATCAAAGTCATTGAAATACTAGTAAATTGTTTTACAAGAAAAAAGTATCTTTTCGAAATAAAGAACAACTTCTGTGATGTAATTGTATACAAATATATCTCCATATATTTCATAATTGTCATTATCTATATTATTATATTCGTTCAATTAATCAAGTGATTGTTGTGCGCGAAGTTACAAACATTTAATTAATGTATGTATTTTTATTAATATTAGTGTATACACCTTTGAAATTTTGCTATTAATATTAAAAATTTTGAGTCAGAAATGAGAAATTCTCACTGAAAAATAGTAGTGCTATATATTAACACTAATAATATATGGAAGTATATACAAGAAATAGATAAATAAATAAACAAAGATTTTTATAAGATTATTTCATATAAGGTTTTACGTTAGATTGATAAAAAGTTATAACTTTTATAATGTAAAGTGATACTCAATTAATAAAAAGTGATAATGTTATTTCATGAATTAAAAATTTATAGTATAAATAAAAAGTGATAACATTTTATAGTGAAAGTAATAATACTTTTATAGCGAAAGTGATAACTAATTTATAGAGTGTAGAATAATATAACACTTGCAAAAATAAATAACTTGCACATGATTTTATGCAACAAAAGAGTCACTTATTTAAACATTACTTTTTTTTTCTAATCATGAACAAATTATCATTGGAAAGATAAATACTTGTGTGAAAGCGTATGACGTAAAGACTTACGTGAGACGGTTTGATAGTGATAACTTTTATAAAAGAAAGTGATAATAAATTAATGAAAAGTGATAGTATTATTTTATTGAACAATTTATAGTATAAATAAAAAGTGATAACATTTATAGCGAATAATGTTTTATAGTGAAAAGGATAACATTTTTAAAAAGTCACGCAATATCTACCCTTATCGGAAAAAGATGATATATATTGTTATCTATCCATCTATATATATTATAATTCATTCTAATAATTAAGAGGTGATGTCTTTAATGCGGTTCATTTATTATTTTTTAAAGATTTTCATGTCTTTTTGGTTGGGTGGAATGTGCTCCTTATTAAATACTCCCATTCCCTAAAAAGTTTCATCTTTATTTTTCATATTGTTTAATGAATTTCTTTTATCAATATTATTGAAGCTTTTATTGTTCATTTTGTTTAAAATTTTTTTTTTATTAAAATTATTAACTTTTGGGAGTATTTTATTATTAGATAATAAATAAAATATACAGTAATATTATGAGTGTGAAAATTATACTTCCTCTATCCAGTTACATCTTTCTTCATCCATTATCCAACAATACTTTTCATCCTCCAAAATGAAAATAAAATTTTATCCGTTGATATACATTATAAATGTTGATATATACTTATAATAATAAGTTAGAAAATTTATATATATATATATATATATATATATATATATATATATATCCTAAATTATAAATAAATCTAAGGATAATACAGCCATCAATATAAATATATATGCATTGAGAATGTGTTTCTCTAAGGTAGATGATTGGTTGAAACCCTTCAGAAATCGTTGAAGGCTTCAGAAAATATATATATAAGCCATTAGATGCTTCGTTGAAGAGCCTCCACAAAAATATTGAACTTTCTAAGTTTATATTATTTAAGAAAATTTATATTTTATTAATATTATTAACTTTCATTATTTTTTTATTAATATTGTTGATTTTTGGTGGTATTTCAGTATTTTTAGATAATAAATAGGTATAAAATCTATTTTTCTATAAATTATTTTTTATTAGTATTATTGATTTTGGTGGTATTTCAATATTTTTTTATAATAAATTAGGTGTAAAGTAATGTTATGAGTGTGAAAAAAAACAATCAATTTAAAATTAAACTAACTTTTAAATTTATTGGATAAAATTTTATCTTTTTTTTTGAAAAATAAAAAATATTGTGGAACGGATGATGAGGAAATGTGCAACTTTTATTAGACAGAGAAAGTACAATATTATATATATATATATATATATATATATATATATATATATATATTTCAATTTGTATTTGTGAAATATTATTTTATCTTAATAATGAAAATTCGAAACATTATAATAAAACAATAAATTTTATTCGACTATTATTACATTCAATATCTATTTCATGGATATAATTTCTATTTTGATTTTTTTTAATTTAAAAATATTTTATCATCAAATGTTGATAGTGATGTAATTTTTGAATTCAGTTGAGAAAAATGAATGATGAATTATATTTGAATATAGTAGAATAAACATGAAACTTCCTATTTGGAAACATGTGTTTTTTTTTAAATGTAATTTAAAAATATTATATTATCTTGATAATGATGAAAAATTCAAAAAATGGGATAAACGAATAATAAATTATATTTAATATAGTATGATAAACATAGAACAGATATGTCAGATGTATGTCCAGCACATTTACATTATAAATGCAAACAATTAAGTGACCTACGTGTTACATTTGAATGCAGGCAATTAAGTGATAGATGTTAGAATGGAAATTGGTGTACCCCAACAATTAGGGAGTGATAGATGTTAGAATGGAAAATGGTGTACCCCAACAATTAGGGCCACCGTCCCTGCCCTGGGAATTGGTGGAGGAGGTAAATCGCAGGATGTGCCTCAAGTGGCTTATAGAGAGGGCTCACTGTTAAACTTGTGTTTGCAAGGGGCCAAATCCATGCCAAAGGCTGCAGCAACCAAGCCAGTTGTAAGTCCTTTCCACTCTCCCCTCTACCATTTAAGCTATGCCTTGGGACCAATAGATGTTAGAATGCAATGTGATAAACTGAAGAATAGACACAATTTTCATTTGAAAATTGATTTAACCAACTAACAGTATTCAATGACTTTGACTCCATTCTCACCCTCAAATTAACCAACTTTATTATTTAAATTTGTAAATATATTTGTAAAAGAATAAGCTTAATTTAAATTTATAAATATATTTGTAAGAGGATAAATTAGATTTAGCTTACCTGTATCTCGATGAGTACAGTGGAAAACGCATAGGCAAAAGTTATATCTCCAGTAGCTTGGAAGCTATCCCAGACCTTCTCTGCCCCTCCAACGTCCACCCTACGGCGGTTCCCGTTACACTTGTGACAGCCCTATCTCCACTTCCTATAATATTTTTTAGTAAATAAACAAAACACAAGAATGGGGTTATTATGTGAACTTATGTCGTACTATATCTTAAAGATTTAATGTTTGTTTTAGAGTGTGAATATTTAATGTTGCAATTATTCTTATAATTCATAAACAGGAGTTTACATAAAATATGATTTACAAGAGCCTAAACAATAATACACTGTTTTTGTTGCACAAAAAGAGAATATAAATCCTAAAGGAGTCCAAGAAATAAATCCTAAAGGAGTTCAACTTGGATGCATTTGGTATATCGGTGCACCTAAACAATTTTAATTGTTAGATTAATTTTTGTTTAATTTCTATCCTTAAACAAAATAAAATAATTAATTTTTTTAAAAATTAAAAATACCAACTACCCTCACTTCAAATCTATAGGAGTGCATTGGTGCACCAATGCACCCAAAAATCACCCTAAAGTATGTTATATGAATTAAAAATTATGACAAACTAAAGATTACATTACATTTAATTATATCATTTTGATTTGAAATTATATTTTAGATGAATAAAGGTGACTAACAAATTAAGGAAAGGGATTCAAAATGTTCCTATAAATTCCATCTCTCTCACAAAAAGATACAAAGTTTTTTTATTTATTTGCTTATCTCAAAATATCTTCGCATTTAAAAAGAAAAAAAAAACTCAATTTAGTAATCTCACGCTACATTTTAATTTTAAAAATGGCATCACCACCAAATTTAGTACTCTCTCTATCCGCCCGCAAGGGCGTCGTTTACTTGCATGTGAGTATCATTATTTAAAGTATGTGAATTAATCGAGTATTTTTATTTAATATATAGTGGGTAGAAGTAGTAGTGAAATGTGTGAATCCTACATTTTAACTATATTAGTCAAGTGTGCGAGTCTCATAATGTCTAAAAAATAAATAAAACCCTTCGAGATGAATGTCTAAAATGATAAAATAAAATTCATATTTTATATTTTATTTATTATAAAAAATATCCCACTATCTCTAAAACCAAATAAAACAACTTTTTTCTTAAAAAAACTAAATCTATATTACTGTGACCTTTTGTTTGAAACGATTAAAATTTATGAATTTCCACTTAATATTACCTTACCTACAAGCTTAGCAATGGAGAGTCCAAGTCCAATGGAAGAATAAGCAAATGACATGGCAGCTGCTACAATGGAGAGCCATGAAAGCTTATGGAAATTTGGTATTTGGCTTAGAATTATTTGGATTCCACCAAATATGGCCATGTATGGATAGTTTGATGTGAAACACACAGCATATGACCCTTCTTGTGGAAACAATTTGACCTCTCCACAGCCCTAAATTACAACAATTATTAATTAACCATTAAAGAAATTAATTAGTAAATAAATAAATTAATATACTTGCACCATGCTTATAGAGGCAGTTATTGTGTACCCAATAGTGACACCAACAAGATTGGCATACTGAGCCACCCCACACAGCTGAACTTTATAACCACCTGATCATTTAATTGAATTAAATCATGGGGTGAAATCAAGGTTCATTGGAAATACAACTCTGGTAAAAATTCATTGATTAATAAATTAATGAACCAAATTAACTTGTTACCGAGGTGGGGACGGACAACGTCCATGTAAGTGTAGTTCCGGTAGCCGTGGACGAGGCCGGGGTGGCGGTAGCAGTCGGCGAGGAGAGTGGAGGTGAAGTAAGTGATGAAGGAGAACGCGGCCAGCACGGCGGGGCCCACGACCCACCCGAGCTGGGCTATAGCCCATGCTAGAGACAGCACGCCCGACCCGATTACCGCTGTTATTATATGGGCACTTGCACTCAACAACGTTCCTATAAATCAAACAGACATTGCATAATTTTCTCTTTCTTGTACACATGTATGTATATGTATGTATGTGTATGCGAACCGGTTCTTTGGACGCGGCCATCGTTGTCTAAACTCTTGGTTGCGCCGCAGTCCTCTGCCGCTAGATCTGTGCAGATTGCTTCTATGTTCATGGAGGTCTTTTGTGGATCTTTTGCCATCTCTCTAGTGTGTGAGTGTGTGTTGAATTGTGTGTGAAAATGTGAATTTGAGTTAGGAAAACTGGTTCATGCCTTGGTGGAGGGAAAATTTATACTAAGGGGAAATCAGAAATGTGGATAATGGAATTGAGGGGGGCAGGGGAAAATGTGAAGTTTGGAAATATTGGATTGTGGTGGTTAATGTGGATAATATGTTATTTATAGTAGCGTGGAATATGTTAATATGGGTAGCAAATTTGTAGAGAGTTGTTTTATCTTTGACTAGGCAGGGAAGATAAGAAAATTTTGACTTAAAAGTTATAAATAATAAAGTAGATAAGTTGTGTAAGTATGAAGTTTTTTTTTTTTTTTTAATAAAAAAAAAAAAATGGTGTACCCCACCATTAGGGGCCCCCACCGCCCCTGCCCTGGGGATTGGTGGAGGAGGTAAATCGCAGGATGTGCCTCAAGTGGCTTATAGAGAGGGCTCACTGTTAAACTTGTGCTTGCAAG
The DNA here is from genome assembly GCA_023678885.1 of Pogostemon cablin. Taxonomy (NCBI): domain Eukaryota; kingdom Viridiplantae; phylum Streptophyta; class Magnoliopsida; order Lamiales; family Lamiaceae; genus Pogostemon; species Pogostemon cablin. The sequence goes on from CM042970.1 coordinate 18,023,730, forward strand.
CATGGATTCGAACCTTCACCCTGCAGCAACCAAGCTCAGCTGGAAGGCCTTTCCACCCTCCCCTCTACCACTTGAGCTATGCACTGGGGGCTTTTTTTTTTTTTTTTTTTAATAGAATGTATGAGAGGAGGTAGTTGTTATGATTTTATTTTTATTTTTTTATAAAGTAAAAGTTTTTGCGCATTGTAATGAGAATGATAAAAATAAATAAAATAATGAGGAAATATAAAATATTTATGAATCATATAATTATCCTTCGACATGACATCAGAGCATGTGCTGATATTAATCTAGTTATTATAGGATCTGAACAACTTCTCTTTTAAATTCTTATTTCTTGAACCTTTTCCTTTGAAACTAAATGGAAGGACCGAAAATTGTTCAAAAATAGTAAAATATTCATCATTATCCAATAAGATAATTTTGTTTTTCTCACAAGTGATATTTTAGTGAGATCAATTTTGCATTAGGTCTCAACTCATGGAGATGTTAATTATAACGGTCTAGTCCTTAATGTTTTATAATTTTTTAAAAAATATTATATTCTAATTAATGATCATTACACCTTTGTCCATATAACAATAATTTAAATATTAATGGCAAAAGCTCCTGCGCCCCGGGGACACGGAAGGATACTCCATGTCCCCATGTAAATACAACTCTCCCATTATATTCTATTTAAACATATGCATAGTTAGGGGTTTAAATTGTAAAGGGACGAAAATTATAAAGGCGCACGGAATGTGCTCCGTGCATCCGGGTGCACAGGAGTTTCACTTAATATTAATTATAACACATGACAAATATCTAATAAGTAAAATAAGAGTAAAATAAAAAATGAAATAGGCGATGCAGTTGACATTTAAACACACAACTAAGTTCGCAATCTAACGAAACAGCAATCAAACATGCCACCAATGACCGTATTTTTACCACATGGACCATAGAAAATAGAAGGATGAAAATTTGGCTAATTGAATCAATGAGCCCCTCACATTTATAATTTGTCCGCTACTGCCAAAGAAAAAATAATTGGTCTGTCAACTGGGCTTACAGTGTAAATCATGTGATTGTCTTTAATTTAAATACCTATCAATACATAGGGTATTTAAGATTGGAAATGGAATCACAAGGTTTAGAGTAAGAAAAAATCAGGATTCATATACTAAGTTATGTAAACCATATTTATAAAAGTGTCTGTGAAGAAAAAACCTTCTACAGTAAGTTGATGAGACTCGTTTATATATTAATTAAATAAAAGATCTTACTATACCAAATAAGATGATGGATCATTATCAAAGTATTACAATGAACTTGTGGCTATATTCCAAGAAATTGATCACAAAACAAATTCGAAAGAAGGATCTTTAAATGAAGTAGTACAACGTCATTTGGAAATGTCTAGACTTCTAGTCCATATTTCTTTTAGTGGAATTGATTTTGAAAGAATTTGATAACATTTAAGGAGAAATCTTATGCAAACATCCAAACTTTATTTGGAAAGCATATATGCATATTAGAAGAGATAGTATCAACAAATTACAAACCATGGGAGGTTCTTGCCCAATTCTTGAACACTTAGTTGTGGTGGTTAATCGAATCAGACAAAGATTACATCTTGGGCATGAAAATAATTGTGGGTATCAATCTAATGGTCAGCCCGATAATCTCATATGTGATCTTCATGGTTTATCGGCTCACTCAAAACACCATTGCTATGAAATAATTGGTTATCCTGATTGGTGGGTTTTCTAAAAATACAAAATCACAAAAGAGTGGAGATGGAAAAGCTATGAGGACATCTATAAATGAAATCGAGCACAATAATGAGGGAATATCATTGACTACGACGAACATTGCTCATTTGGGTATTTTTGGTAGGGCAAATGCTATATCTGTTTTTCTTTCGAAACGATACTTGGATTATTGATACAACTACTTCAGATCTTATGATTAAAGACTTTAACCAAATGTAATGTATTTGTCCTCTTCTCAATCTATTATTTCTATGGGTCATAGTTCTACATGTTCTATTGTGGGTCATTTTATTATATACACTCACATTAAACTCTATGTAAAAAGTAAGTGATAATTTTAATTTATAGTGATCATATTGTGATGATGTTAATATTGTGTAGATTGTTATTTTTAAAAGTGCATATAAATTTTGGAATCGACAAAAAGGGAAAGTGTAAAGTAAATTAAGGGAAGAAGAGAATAATTTTTTTTTAAATAGTAATATATAATACTATAATTTTCGTTATATTACACTACAAAAAAGTACTTCCTCCGTCACAAGAAAACATTCGCACTTTTCATTATGGTCTGTCCCATGAATACTTTCACCTCCTAAAAATGAAAACAATACACAATATCAATAATCTTACAATACTACAATATTATAAAAATGTCACATTCTTTTTACACACAATCTAGTCAAAGTCAACTATATCATACACTTTATTCTACTCAATTACCCAAAACACCCACTCTCTTTCTTACATCACACTAACAAAAAGTTACTTTTCTTAAACTCCGTGCCAAAGAATACGCGAATGTATTCCTAGAGTCGGAGGATGTATTTTTTAGCAACGGAATCCAACAGAATTCAATCATTGGTAATTATCCCAATGGATTAGCAACCAAAATAACATTTTGTATTAGTAATGGAATACCAAGGGATTTATTCTCTATTTTACCAACCGAATTCAATCAGTTGGTACTTACCAACAGATTACCAAGGGAATTTTTATATAAATTACCAATGGAATTTTTAGCAACGGATTATCAACGGAATTGATTTTTAATTACTAAAAATTTAGCAGCCACCACTTTACCAATGAAAATTTACCAACGAATTATGTTGCTAATCCGTTTGTAAATCAATTTAACAATGGAATTAAGGTTTTTACCAACTGAATATTTCATTGATAAAATATTATTTTTTAGTGTTATTTATATAAAAACTAAAATATAAATATAGATTAAATAAATGAGTATTAAACTGTTAAGACTAAATCATAGACTTATTTCTTATTCCTTTAGAAAATACTATTTCTTTGTATAGATTGATAGAGATTAATACAATCCTTAATTTATTGATCTTAATGTTAAACATGTTGTGATTATTTCTTTTAGGGTAAATATCAAAATTGGTCCTGTAAGTATGACATTTTCTAACTTTAGTCCTTTATCATTTGCAATTCTCAATTTTGTTCCTTTTTTGTCCACTTTCAGTCATTTTGGTCCAAATTTAGTCATTTTTATCCAAATTTAGTCCTTTATGTTAAAAAATATCCAAAAATGGTCCGAAAGTGTATACATTTAGGACCAAAGTGGACAAAAAAATGACCAAATTTTGAAAAAGGGACCAAAACTGGACCAAAAGGACAAAAAAATGGACCAAAATGACTAAAACTGGATAAAAAATGACCAAAATTGAGAATTGCAAATGATAAAGGACTAAAGTTGAAAAATGTCATACTTACAGTATTAATTTTGATATTTACCCATTCTTTTCTCACATCCTTTTATGGTATTAGCCTGACAACCAAAAACCAAATATCCTCCATGGTCGCCCCCTTTGATCCCCTTCCCATCGCCACCATGATCCACATGGTTGCCATCAAACTCTCTTCCAACAACCTTCCCCTCTGGAAACGATAAGTCAACCCTATGCTTACTGCCTTTGATTTGCTAGGGTATATCAATGGCACAACAGTTGCACCAGCGCTAACCATTTCCTCCGACAACAATGCGTCCATTCCTAATCCCGCATATGACCCCTGACTCACTACAGATCAGCGTCTTCTTGATGTTCTCTTCTCAACGCTTTCTGAAGAAGCCATGACTGAAGTAGTTGACTGTACCACGTCGCACCAGGCCTGGACAATGTTAGAATCCGCATTTTCTTACTCTTCCATTTCTCGAGTTCAACAACTACTTGAGGAACTTCTCTTCCTACGCTGTGGCTCGCTTTCCATCAAAGATTATGGTACACGCTTCAAATGTTTGTGCGATCAGCTTTCCTCCATCGGTAAGCCGATCGACGACTCGGACAAGAGTCACTGGTTTCTGTGTGGTCTCAAATCTCAGATTGCAAATGTTGCCGACACTTGCATGTCAATGTAGCCTGTCACGTCCTTCTCTATCTTGCTGCATCAGACGATTCAATTTGACTTGATGTCAAAGGCTATACATCCCTCAGAAAATTCTTCTCAGGTTACTTTTCCAGCCTTCGCAGTACCACATCCCAGAAATCTTTTATCTTAGCCTTGGCAGTACAACAACTCCTCCAGCAACAGTGGTCGGTCAAGTTGTGGCTGTGGTGGTCGTTCAGGCAGCGTGGTATGCCGCCTCGCAAACCACGTTGTCAAATCTGCCGTGGTGAGCATTATGTTGACAAATGTCCGTTGTATCTTGGGCGTACTACTCCGGCTAATCTTGCTAAAGCATTCCACTATTCCTGCAATGTCTCGAGTCCCTCGGATTGGTACATTGACTCTGGAGCATCAGCTCACATGACACCAGATTCATCATCTCTTGACAACATTCAACCATACTCTGGTAGTGGTATTGTTAGTAATGAAAATTCTTTATCTATCTCTCATACTAGCTCTACTTTAATAAATAATGGTGTTCGTCTTCTTGAAGTCTTGGTTGTGACTCACATCACTAAGAATTTGCTCTGTATCAGCAAACTAACTCATGACTATCCTATTGATGTGCTTTTTCTCTGATCGAACATTTGTTATTTAGACCCGCACCACAAAAGGAACCATCGCACAGGGATATCTTGATCGTGGGCTCTATGTGCTAGATTGTGGGACACCGGCTTTACTTGCTGTTGTACATTCTAGTCGCTGCAGGACTAGCTATGAACTTTGGCATCTTCGTTTGGGGCATGTCCCATTCGATCTTATTTCCATGCTCTATAAGTCTGGACATCTAACTATTACATCTTTATTACCTAATCCATGACTTTGCTTTTCTTGTCAGCTTGCTAAGAGCAAACGTCTCAATTTTTCTTTAATGATAAGCATGTTAATTCTGTATTGAATTTGATACATTGTGATTTATGGGGCCTTGCGCCAATTACTACTGTTGAAGAATTTCATTACTATGCTGTTTTTGTTGATGATTTTTCTCGATTTACATGGATTTCACACGTTCGTCTGCAATCAATTTTCTGCCCATGTTAAACAATTTCAGAGTGATGGTGGTTCTGAGTTCGTCAATAGTCGTCTTCATGCTTTCTTTGACTCTCATGGCATCCATCATCGCATCTCATGTCCTCACACTCATCAAAATAGACGTGTGGAATGCAAGCACAAACACATTACAGAAATGGGTTTAACTATGTTCTTTAATGCTCATGCTCTGGCTATCTCCTTGTTTGATGCTTTTGCTACAGCTACCCATTTCAAAATCGTTTGCCATCAACAGTACTGGGTAATAAATCTCCGTTTGAGCTTTTATTTGGTAGTGCTCCTTACTATCCAAATTTTAAGCCCTTTGGTTGTCGTGTCTTCCCATATTTGTGTGATTATTCGCCTCATAAGCTTGCTCCGCGCAGTGTGCCATGTATTTTCTTAGGCTATAGTTCTGCCTATAAGGGTTTTCGGTGCTATGATCCTGCTACTTCTCGTACACATATTACGCACAATGAACAATTTGATGAGTCATGTTTTCCTTTTAATTGCCTCTGGTTCTGCAACTCCTTGTGATCAGTTGGACATCACATCCTTTTTTGATAGTTCTTGCAGCTCTACGAAATTGTCGGCCCCTTCACCAACACATACACCTTCATGTGCTTCATGTCTACCAAGTTTGGAGTCATTAAATGCAGTTCCTTTGCCGAATACTACCAATGATCAGCCATCTTCATCCCCACCGACAGCACTGCCAACACCAGCAACACCGCCAGACCCACCATCAGCACCTCTTAACACTCATCCAATGATCACTCGAGTCAAGGCTGGTATTTTCAAACCACGGTACCCTGTTGATCTTGCAACCACAACCTCCAATGAACCACGAGGATTTAAATCAGCTGCCAAGCATCCACATTGGCTTTCGAGTATGAAAGAAGAGATGGATGCCCTTCATGCAAATCAAACTTGGGATCTTGTACCTCCACCTCCGAACACAAATATTGTTGGCTCAAAATGGGTGTTTCGCACAAAGTATAAGGCCAATGGCTGCATTGATCATTACAAGGCCCGTTTGGTCACCCAAGGATTCACTCAGATACTGGGATCAGATTCCCATCATACTTTCAGTCCCGTTGTCAAGGATCCAACAGTTCGAGTAATACTTGCTCTTTCCGTTCACTTTGGTTGGCAATTCCATCAGCTGGATGTCAAGAATGCCTTCTTGAATGGTCTCTTGTCCAAACCTATATACATGGCACAACCCCCAGGTTTCATTGATCCACTGTATCCGACCCATGTTTGTCGACTTAAAAAGAAAATATATGGTCTTCGACAAGCTCCCTTAGCTTGGTTTCAACACTTCAGCAGCTTCATGTTTAGTCTCGGGTTTCAACAGATTCGGTGTGATACTTCTTTATTTTATCGTTGTCGAGGATCTTTAGTTATTTTTCTCCTATTATACGTCGATGATATTATCTTAACTGGCAACAACACCTCTTTGCTTTGGCAATTCATTTCAGGGGTTGGCAAGGAGTTCGCTCTTAAAGACTTAGGGGCACTGACCTACTTTCTAGGTCTTGAAATCACATCTCAACCGATGGGTCCCTTCATTGGTCAAGCAAAATATACGCATGATATCTTATCTCGTGCCCAACTCCTTGATTCAAAGCCCGTCGGTACCCCCTAGCTGATGGAGTTTTACTACATCAGCATGGCACGCTATTTAAAGACCCTTCTTTGTACCGATCGTTGGCTGGGGCCTTACAATATCTCACTATCACTTGGCTTGACCTCTCTTATGTTGTTAATCACGCAAGTCAGTTTCTTCATTCCCCCACTGATGAGCGTTTTGATGCAGTGAAATGGATTCTTTGTTATGTCAAGAGCACTATTCATCTTTGGCCTTCTTTCACTCGTCATCCTAATTTATCAGTCCTCGGTCACTCTAACACCGACTGGGCTCACTATGTCGACACTTGTCGCTCCACTTATGGATACTTCATTTTTTCAGGGAAAATCTTATTTCTTGGAGTGAAAATAAACAGCCTACTGTTGCCTGTTCGAGTTGTGAATTTGAATATAGAGCCCTTGCTAATACTGTTGCTGAGGTTGTTTGGCTCACGAACCTGTTACATGAACTCTGAGTTCCTGTTGTTCGTCGACCTATTCTATTGAGTGATAACAATAGTGCGGTCTTTCTCAGTCAAAATCCGATTTCACACAAGCGAGCCAAGCATATTGATATTGATTGCCACTTCATTCGTGATTTAGTCTCTGCAGGGAAACTTACTACCAAGTTTGTACACTCTAATCTCCAGCTGGCTGATATTTTCACCAAGAGTCTGCCTCGTCCATCATTCGAGTTGCTTCGATCCAAGCACTGCGTTTGCTTTCCCCCTCGCAAAGCTTGAGGGGGGTGTTAAGACTAAATAGACTTATTTTCTATTCCTTTAGAATATACTCATTCCTTGTACAGATTGATAGAGATTGATATGATCCTTAATTTACGAATCTTATTGTTGTAATCTTGTACTATTAATAGTGGCAATATACGCTATCACAAAACACGTTTTGATTATTTCTTTTCTCACATCCTTTCATAAACATGTAGAGGTAATTTACGATTTTGATAATTGAGAATTTGAGACAAATATTAGTATTGTGGAGGATAATAATAGTAGATTGTTAAACAACTGCAGTATCCTACACATTCCCATAATACTCTTCATACTCCAATTATAGTAAAAAAAAATTCCAATATATCATATCTTTCATCTACCCAACAATTTCACAAATACCAACTACATTTAGGCCCATACTTAACCTTAATTTTTGGATTTGGGCCCACTAATCAAAATTTCTAATCCAATTAACTTAACCCAATTACCCTTAACCCTAATCACCCAGTCAAAATAGATTTTATATTTCTTAATCCCCTGAAAAAATAATCATAATGGTTACTCCAAAACAGAGAGAGTACTCGTCTCTATTTTTAGAATAATACTTTTGTATATAAAAATATATTCAGTTTCTTTTGATTCTGATCACTTAAAGCTGAAAATTTGGTGACGGTGGTAGAAAGAAGTAACAAAATACGAGTTTGTTTCTTTTGTCCGTGGGTATACAAGGTATGTAATGATATAATATTTTATTTTAAAGGGTATACACTTTAATTAATAAGGGTATAATTTTTTTTAAAGAAAAAATTAGCTGAAATATGAATAATATAAGGGTAGGTCTTTCACGTGAAAATAGTTATCACTTTCGCTATAAAATGTTATCACTTTTTATTTATACTATAAATTGTTCATAAAATAACATTATCACTTTTCATTAATTAAATATCACTTTTTTTATAAAAGTTATCACTTAAGCCCTTACGTGAGACGGTCTCACACAAGTCTTTGTCATAATATAAATGTTTAATTAAAAAAATTATTTTTTTAAGAAATAAATTATACACGTTCTTATACTAAAAGATTTATATTATTTAATATTAAGTAGTAGTATAACTTTTCGAAAAATGGAGAATATAGGGTCACCCAAGTTTTAGCCCCAAAATACAATATACATGTCCATTTTTCAATCTATAACTCGTCTACTAAATTACATTACATAAAATGAACAAAATTGAAATAGTATAAAGAAGTAACAGAAATTATATTACATAAAATGAATAAAATTGAAATAGTAGAAAGAAGTACGTTCTTATACTAAAAGATTTATATTATTTAATATTAAGTAGTAGTATAACTTTTCGAAAAATGGAGAATATAGGGTCACCCAAGTTTTAGCCCCAAAATACAATATACATGTCCATTTTTCAATCTATAACTCGTCTACTAAATTACATTACATAAAATGAATAAAATTGAAATAGTATAAAGAAGTAACAGAAATTATATTACATAAAATGAATAAAATTGAAATAGTAGAAAGAAGTAACAGAATGCAATATACTTGTCCGTTTTTTAATCTGTAACCCATCTACTACTATAAAATTACGTTACATAAAATGAATAAAATTAAAATAATAGAATCTGGATGATTAATCCTTTGATTAAACAGAAACTACAAGTCTGTTAAATGTTCAAAATTACATTATGTGAAAAGATAAACTTAAAAAAGAGCGAGGCTCCTGTGCATCGGGTGCACGGAGCACATTCTGTGCGTCTTTACAATTTTCATGCCCTTTTGCAATTTAAACCTCTAGTAATACATATGTTTAAATATAATTAGAGGTGGAGGGTTGTGTTCACATGGGAACACGGAGTATCCCTCTGTGTTCCGAGGGCGCTTCGCCCGGACTCGAATCGGAAACCTTAAGTGTGTTAGACTAACGTGATAACCAACTACATCACGAAACCAGATGACATCTGCTCTAAAAAAATTTTATTTCTATATTGTTCTGTGTTAATAAATATAGTATAACATTATTCTCAACATTTAAATGTAATTTTCAGCCAACAAAGTACAAATTAGGTAACTAATTTTTTTTTCTTTCTTTTAAGTATTTGAGATGAATAATAAATGAAAAGATTTTAGCAAAAAGTGTATTTTATTTGAAAAGTAATAAAAAAACTTTTAAAATGAAATTTTCATGATTAATTCGTAATAAAATATAGATTAAAAATTGATATCTAATTAAAAAAATGTAAAATAATTTTATTGAGAGAATATTTTTCTTTTTTAATTGACAATCAATTTATAGATAAATAAAAAATATATTGTAAAATATTATTTATGTGAGAGATTGAAAGACTCATGAATCAATAGGTTTGAATCATTATTAAAATTTATTTTTCAATTGATAAAATAATATTTTCTCCGTTTTAGTAATGTTTTCAATTTTTTTTTCATATAGGTTAAGAAAGTTGTTAACTTTTAGGATATTTAGGTATTTTTTTAATAAATAAATGGTAAATTATATTAAGTGTGTTAGGTAGTAGTGATAATTTTTTATATGAAGTACACCCTCTTTGTCTCACGTTAAAATAGTTAGGGATGACAATGGGTAGGGTAGGGTATGGGTATGTCAAACCCATATACTACCCTATACCCTATCCTCCATATACATACCCTATTCTATTACCTCAAAATAGAGCATCGGATAGGGTATGGGTATATCCACCGAGTATACGGACAATTCGCAAGTATATGAATACTCGTAATCTTGGTAAATTTTGCGAATAATTCACGGTTACCAGAACCCATCCGACCCTACCAGCCCAATTTTTTTTTAAACTATAATCCACCAAAAAATAATTATAATACATAAATAAATAATCTAAAATAAAACACGCAAATTAGAAAACAAAGTCAACAACAAAAACGTCTAAATCTATGTGCATTAACAAGAAAACATCATAAATTCATAGTTAGTCAAATAAAATCATAAAACAAACATCATAATCCAACAATTGCTTCTAAGTTCTTCAAAGTCCAAGATTTAAGTAAACATACTTCCTCCGGCCACTTACAAAGTATACATTTTACCATTTTGGGCGTCTACTTCAAAGGTATCCATATTCATCATTTAGTAAAACGGTACACCATATGGCCCACAACTTCCCTCTAATACAACTACCCACACACATATAATAATACTCATTAATCTACGCATAAAAAGTAAACAATTACCTTCTAAGTGGCCGGAGGGAGTATTATAATTCTTAATTACTTAGTATATTAGGATAAGAATATAAATTTTAATTAAAAATATTAAACATATTATAATAAATAAATATTAAATACATTATAAATTTTACATCAACAATATTATCATATTAAAAATGAAATATTAGATTTAGACATTTAATTAAATGTATAATACTATTATTATTATTTTATATGTATATATATATATATATATATATATATATATATATATATATATATATATATATATATATATATATATATATATATATATATATATATATATTCGAGTAAAATTCGGGTCGGGTACGGGTAAAAATAAGAGAAATCGTACCCTACCCTTACCCGCATAGTTCCCTTTTGGGTTCGGGTACTACTCGATCCGTTACCCAATTTTTCACACCCATTATGCGGGTACCCGTCGGGTAAAATTCTCATCCCTAAAAATAGTACTTCCTCCGTCCCATTTAAAATTGCACATCTCATTTGTCTTGCATATCTTCTTTGTAAAATACAAAAGAGATGTGCACTCTTAAATGGAATAGAGGGAACATTTATTAATACTCTCTTCGTCCCAACTTCAACTTTACACTTTCTATTTTGGTCCACCCCAAATTCAACTTCATACATCTATAAAAGGAAAAAACAGCCAACTAATATGCATCTACCATATTTTAATTTCAAATTTGTCATCACATTTCTAACACACATAACATACTTTATCATTTATTTATTATCCAAAAATTGTTAGATTGTATACTAAAAGTCTAGCTTTTTGTATGAACAATGTTACAATAATTTATTTGAAATAAGAATCACATGATCAAATGATTGCGTCTTATAATTTATTTATATGTACGATGCAATAGTCCACTTATTTTATACTGTAGATATATGTTGTGCGACAATATGCGGAAGATCATATTATCGATTTTCTTATAAAGTATAAACAGATGCTCACAACGAGATAGACGAGGACTCTCTATCTGGATGATTGTAGTGTGATTTGGTATTAGTTTGTCTAGACTATAAAATCACATTAGTGCACTTTGTGTATTGCGTAGGACCGCTTGAGATCGTTCAACATATACTGACTATATAGGAGAACTTGATCTCAATTATTATGGATGTTCGTGCTCTTAATCCCTATACAATAACCTCGACACGTAAGCCAGTATATATCTCTTTGATTCATCAATGAGTGGGATTTAAATATTAAATCAATAAACTCGGTGAGTTGGAAAATAGTGTTGTATCTGTGGTGTGCTGTTGATTGTAGAAGGAATCTGTGTCCTATTAAATAGGTTAATGATGTCCCCTTGAGGAGCTCATAAGGATTATCATGTAAACACTGCAGGTGGATTTATTCCAGCATAATAATGAGATTGAGTGGTACTACTCTCGGATGAGATATTAATTAATGGAGTTTTCAGTAACTTAATTAATTAATGGGCATTGTATATCTTAAACATGGGGAGACTAACGGACTCATAATAAGAAGGAGCCCATAACGTAATCTGGGATTAAAGTGGCAGTACAGTAATAATATTTTAGAGGAATATATTATTATTATTGAACTTAAATATAAGTTTTGGGCTAAACTTGGATGCCGACTTTAATTTCTCCTCCTGGTCCTCGCTGTAGCCCATATATAAGTCATCTCAACTATCTGGAACCCTAATAATCTATGCCTGACACACGAAAGACATAGGAAGGAATCATATTGAGAAGATCTTGATGATCGTTGTCCAAACGACGTCAAGATTGGACTTGTGAATACAACAGAAGATCAAGAGGTTGTTTACTGTTGTTGTTCGTCAATTTCCATGATTTATCTAAAATCTTATAGAACTCTAAATTGAACGTGTCATACATTGTTGGAAATCCACAGAAGAAGGGATCGTTTTGGTGCATAAATCACTCAATTTAGAGATCGGATGAGGAAGTTATGCCCAAAGTCATGAGACTGCGCATGCTGCCGGCGAGGATTCATTCTCTTCTTCAATATACCCTGGTGAAAGGTAATACGTTTTTATATTTTTGATCTGTTGATTTTGAAATGCATGGAACCCTAACAGTTCACGTTAACCAAATGATCGAACACCAACAATTGGTATCAAAACTTCGGTTTCGTGATGAAGCGTGACACATTAAGCTAGGGTTTATATGTCATATGTGATTAGGGTTTAGAATTAAGTTTCTTGTTGAATATTCTAATTGGACACAGACACACGATTATCGCATGATGACTCAATAGTGGGGTTGAGCGGTGGTGACAAGGTGGCGAACACTGAATAGAAGCGATGGCAGCTAGTTGATGTTAAGCATGACGGTGGAGCAATTGGCTGAAGCGACGGCATGGCACTGGTCGGCGATAAGCAGGTGGCAGCGCATTGTCAAAAGGCGCGATTGGGCATCTCAACGCGTAGGCACAGCTGGAGGATCTCCGGCGCTGCAGCGTGTGGGATTCTCAGTGCAGATGTGTGACGTCAAAGTGATGCGAGTAGAGATGTCTGTCGATGTGGACTCGATGAGATACCAGCAGGCATAACGAAATGATGTTGGCAATGCTCGGCAACTGTACGAAATGAATGGCTGGAGTAGGCAGCAGATGACCGCCGCTGAGGGATGAAGACTCGCTGGCGGCACGATTGCAAGACATGGACGAAGCCAAGCGATCCGATCAGGCTTGAGCGAGTCGGACGACAGTTCCAGGTTGAGTCTGACAAAGTTTAGAGCAGGTCAAGCTTGGATCTGAGCGAGTCAGACAAATGGGCAGGTCGAGTCTTCGAGGAGGCTGGCTCGAGTCTTTCATGTCTAAGCCAACTGGATGAACAAACGACACACGGCAGGCACCCGATGAGGCATTCGACAACAAGCTCGTTGGGGTGCTGGCTGTGCACGGAGGCGCGCTTAGTAGCATGCTCGTCGGGGCTTCCGATGGCGTGCTGGACGTGCGGATACACTAGCAAGAAAACTAGATTCCGAGTAAGGACAGTTCAGGGTGGGTCTGTGAGTTCTGGGCAAGTTTCACAGGGTCCCGGTCGAGTCAGGATGTGCGGGCGGGCGAGGTTACTCGAGTCGAGCTCTGGAATGAAGAGCAGCTCGAGTTGAGCTTCAATTTGGTGCCAGATTCTAGATTTTTCTTCGGGGAGCTACCCCGCGACCTGACCAGGCAGGTCGATCCACGTCTGCATTACCCGCATTCATTCTTGGTGGCGAACAATCAAATTTGCCGATATATAACTGTTTATAATTTATTTAATTATCTGATTATTGTTATACATGTATGCGTGTTTTCCGTGATTTACTGTCTTATTTGCCGAAATAGGAGCATACTAGGTTGTTATTTTATTATTCAATATTATATGCATGTAAAAATCCTCGGTGTTTAATAACTAAGTGGAAGAGGGGATTGGTAATTAATTTCCGCGGCCTCCATTATTGGCTTGTATGTGATGTGAGAAACTTGCGTGTTGCATAGACCTTCCTCCCCAATGGATGAGTTTATTCACGGATCACTGGTACAGACTTCATTAAATAATTATTTTATAATGTGATGCACGTAAACTTGTATGTTGGCTATAGTGCATTCCTCCCCATCAGATGAGTTTATATGTTGTTCACTGGTACAAACTTATAATTGATGATTGTAGAAAGTTACCCAAGCGCGTGTGTACTTCTCCATCTGTAAGGCACATAAGCTTGCACAATGGACTTGGGATCAAATAATGGTGTACACGTAGGTGCAAATAATAAGTATCCTCCCCATCGAAGTCACTGTTGTTATTTGCATGGCTAAAGAGAAACCGACTTTTAATTATTTTGTCATGAGGTTAGGTTGACAAATGAAATTAATGGGTAATACCTTCTCATGTAAATATTTGGGTTTGTATACGTCCACACCATCGTGGCATGCAGACTCACGGTGCTTGAGATGTTAGTGAATTTTATTTTATATTATTTTGAGGGAATCAATATAAATGGATAAATTCGAAGGATTTGATTGGTGTATTTATTTATATGATTCTCATGATTTTCAAATGATTTTATTTCACTTATTGTTGACTAAAAGAAATTATTTTTATTGGTCCAAAATTAGATGATTAGAAAATAATCTTGATTTGATTTTTACTGCTTAGGAAAATATATGTGTTCTCACTAAGGATGTCATATGATGTCTATTTAAGTCTCTATTGGAGAGGTGAGAGGTTCATAGAAATATGATGGTCTCATGCGACTCTTCAGATACTTGAGTAACTTAGAAAGGCAAGAGGTCATGGTTGAATTGATGAATGAACAGGAAATACTTGGAGTAGAAATTGAAGGGGAAAACTAGATCAATTTATTCACCATAATTTGCCTAGATGTTTTGAGCAAGTTCCACTGAATTACAAGAGGCTGTATTCGGTGGGAAACTTCTGACAAAACATGTGGCGAAGGAAAGCCATTTTCATCATGATGTGAACAAGGTTTGTATCTCATTTACTAGTTGTTGAAGCATGATTAGTAATGACATTTACTGACACGTTGTGTATAAATACAAGAATCACTAAAAGCCTGCAACTAAGTGATAATGAGATTACTGTGGACATGGGTAATACTACAAGAGTAGTGCTTGTTGCAATGGGAGTTGTTTATTTATCTTCTAATAGGAATAAACGTTTGATTATGAGAAATTATTTTTACGTACATTTTCATAGAAAGAATTTAATTTCAGTTTCTATGCATTTAAGGATGGATACTCTATATCATTTAGATGACATGGTCATTATAATGAATGACGGAGCTATAATCTTGATCGTTGTCATTTTCACCTAGATTTTAGTATCTTTGTTTGTGGATTTTTGAATGTTTTCATCCGTATTTGTGTGACTTTTGGTGGAGTTTATTTAATTATGAGAAATGTTGTATGGATTGATAGAAATATGTAAATGAGCTTAAATATGTGCAAAAAAGGTTAAGAAATGGAAAAAACGGAGTCGGGAGCAAAACGGAGAAGGAAGAACAAGGCACGCTCGGACACGCCCTGTGTGCAGAACACAGGCCTGTCCGAGGTTGCAGTGTTCGAGCATCAGAACGCAGGACTCGTCCAGGAGAAGGCCGTGCACCTGCGCTCGAGCCGTGCGCGAGCCGTGCGCCAGCGCACGCCCCATGTGCGGAACACGGGCTGTTTGAGAAAGCCGTGCACAGTCGTCAGAAATCTCTACACGTCCATGAGAGAGGCCGAGCGCTGCTGCACGAGCCGTGTCCGGGAACACGTAGAACATGCCAAACTAGGTGTGCACTACACGAGCCGTGCACTGCTACACGACTCGTGTAGGTGCAAAAGATAGTTTAAATTTCAGAATATTCCGGAAGCTTCTAGAAGATCCCTAAGTGATATAAAAGACTGACTTGTGCGAAATTGAAGAGTGGAGATCAGAATTAGAGCAGTTACACACACTCCACACCACATTTTCACACACTAGATCCATTTGATACATCTCCATACATTTGATCTATCCATTTCACTTGATCTTTAACAATTCATCCATCAATTCATCCATCCATCACTTTAAGAAGAGGAAAGCACCAATGATTGAAGAAGTTAGCATTTTGAAGAAAAAGAAGGTTATCTCCACAAAAGGAAAGTCAATCTATTTTTCAATTATTGATTTTCTTCTTATTTTGGCTCAAATGGAACAAACCTTTAAATGTATTGATCTAAATACAATATGTAGTGGCTAGTCCTATAGTAGGGCTAATCATATGATTGGTTGAGAAGAATGCTAGATATGTAGGATTTGAGATATTGAATTGAGTTAATTTTGGACTTCCTTTTATGATTAATGAATCATGTTTTATTTCAATACTTGTGCGATTAAATTCTCTATTCATAGTGTTAGGATGGCTCCAATATTATGATTAGGTATTTAATTGAATCATATATTAAGATAAGCATATATGTTAGTGTGAGGGGAGGTAAGCCATATCCTTCTTATGCTTAGAACATTCATAGGGGGACACTTAAGAAATTGAGTGAAAAGAACAAAACTTATGATCATAGTACCTTAAGGGAATTGAGAGTAAGAACAATTCTAGGAAATTTAGACTTGTCAAAGAGTCGAGAACCTAATTGCCTTGGCCATAGGGATTAGGGGTAAAAACGTAAATGCTTTTAGTCCACAATTAATGAAGTTCAATATCAAGAGTGATGCATATCTAGCTAGATTCTTAACTATGAGTATGATTAGCCTTGCTCTCTTCTTAAGTGCATTCTATCCACATTCCATTCATCTTGTTACTCATTTAATCTTAGATAAATTTAGTTGTTAATTGATTTCTTAGTTAATTGATTAGAATAACAAGTTGTCTAAATATCAAACCTTCAATCTTGTCACTCTTATAAAGCATAAATCAATGACAAATCTGGATATAACCATGAGTTTACTGATGAAAGTGAAAATAAGCGTGTTTGATTGTCCAATTAACACCTTATTGATGACAATTGTTGTTATATATTAGCACAAGGGTATTATATTCATTATATATGAGAACAAGGTGCACCTGGGATGTTTTGTTGTGTTTTAGGTGGAAAAAGGATCAAAAGTCCAAAGTTGGAGAAAATGTGCAATTTGTGTATGAATGCTGAAAAATGCACGTCCAACTTTTATAATTTTTCTGTGTTCTTGTGGAGCTCTAAACAGAAAGTGTAATACATGGTTGGTAAGACACTGAAAATAGGATCATTTTGGCATAAATAACACCCAATTTGGAATCCAAACGAGAGAGATATGATCAAAGTGGTAACGTCACGCGAGCTGTTCCTGCTCAAAACGACTGTCGAATTTGCATGACTTGCTATATATTCCAATTTTTTATTTTCAGTAAGTTCCTTATATGGATAGAAACTCAAGGAAGATAAGATCGCGTGAGCGCAAGAATTACTCAAGTTGGAGGTCGTATGTGGAAGTTATACGTGAAAATGTGAGAATGCGCACTGTAGTTCAACCAGAGTTTGACCTCCTCTGTTAGGTTCGACCACTGGTCGTGGTCAAACCAAAAGCCTGAACAAGCGCAAAATCGGGATTTTTATCCCCTGTTCATGAATTTTCGTGCTTTCCAAGAAAAAGCTCATCCTAAGTCCATAAGGAGAGCTTACAAGTATAAAAGGGATGCAGATCACACAAAGAAGACACAAAATAATAGAAAGACGGATTGGATACAACACAACACAACCATCCTACACCCCACAAGGGGGTTCACCCCCCAACCATCATCCACATCCTTTCCTCCATCCATCCATCACTTTGAAGATTCGTCTATAGAATCAAGAGGAGAACTAAGCAGAGGATTCAAGACGGAGAATGACGCGATGATTTCCACATCTAGGGTTTTATTCGTTTCCTAATTTATCTTGTATTTTCCAGACATCCGGGTAAGATCTATCCAACACCCATGATTTTTCTTCGTAACATCATGGGCTAGAGCATTTTTTGTAGAACTAGGGTTGTGAAGGTTTTACGAATTAATTGATCTTTCGTGTGTAAACTCCGTACAATACTACTTGTGGTTTATTTAATATAAGACTATGCTTTTTAAATTCATACTCACAGTCGTTTTGTGTATCATTAACTGTTATATAGAGTCTGAATACATATATTGGTTATTGGATGAGTGCGTTCACTGCTGAGCAGGATTACATGTTATAATTCTAAGTGAAGGGATTCCGAAGTCTTATTAGAACTATCTTATATGAATACTTATTATTGAATTGAATTCGGGTTATTAAGTAGGATAAAGAGGATAATTTTATAGTACCTATAAAGGGAGATCATATCGGGTTAGAGTACCAATTGGCCAGAGAAATAATTGATACTGATAGTACCTAGAAAGGGGGTGGAATTATATCTCTTGGTCCTTATTCACACGTGTTACACACATGTTTACTTGTGTCTATAGAGTAGATATGCATAGTTTAGTGATGCGTTCATATTCCACAAGGCAAAGTCGGACATCAACACACGGAAGGGAAATTAATGAGTGAAACTGGATTATCCTATGACTACCTATTCTCCTACTTGATCCACTTTCGTATTCTTCGAGTGATATTTTATTTAATTTGTTATTTTAATTAATTATTTATTAGTTAATCATTCAATTCTAAAACGTTATTGCCTTACGTCTTATTTAATTTAGTAAATAATTAAATTGATAATAAGCCGTCCTTTGGGTTCGATAATCACTTGGTCGCTTGCTTAAGCTACAATTGATATCCTTAATACTTGGGGATTAATTTTGCGTGCAAAGAAAACGCGCATCAAGTTCTTGGCACTGTTGCCGGGGACGGCTGTTATTATTAATTTATTATTTCTAGTTTGATTAAGATTTTTATTCGTGATTAATTATTTCTATATAACCTTGAATTTTTCTTTGGTACTTGTGCACTAAGAAAAGGAGAGGAAGGAAAGGAATGAATAACACACTGAGCTAAACATGGCCAGAGCAAGGCAGAATCCGGATAATATTACCATACGTGAAATTTTCACAAACTATGGAATTGGTAAAATGGGATTGATAGGAGCAAGGGGGAAGATGATGATTTTGAGATACATCCTGCTCTTATTAACATGGTGGAGAAGAATTCCTTTTCTGGAGGTAGTTTTGAAGATCCATATCAGCACCTCAAAAGATTCCTTGGTTATGCAAACACTCAAAAGGGTGATGGAGCTAATGATAATGCTAGGCGAATTACCCTATTCAAGTTATCTTTGATTGATGGAGCGGAAGCTTGGTATGAGACTCTTGATACAGCCTACTATACTACATGGGACCAACTGCAGCAGAAGTTCTTAGAAAGATATATGTCACCCTCAAAGATCTTAAGAATGAGGCAAGACATCACCCAATTTTTTATGAATCAGGGTGAGAAAATTTATGAGGCGTGGGACAGGTTTAAAGACATGCTTAGGAGGTGCCCACAACATGAAATGTCTAAGGCTCAGTACATAAGTATCTTCTACTATGGATTGGATTGTGTGTCGCGTGTTTTTATTGATGCATCATCAGGAGAAGCGCTGTTATCTAAGACAGCACTTGAAGCAGAAAAGTTTTTTGAAGACATCTCTATGAATTCACGTGACTGGCCTATAGAGAGAGTAAGAGGATCATATGTATTTGGCAAGGTAGCACAGGTTGAACATCAAGTGGTGAAGCCGACAAGGGATGATGAGATCGTTTCTAGTCTAGCTAACATCAACAAGCTACTAGAGTCCCAACGGAAGCAGATTACAAAGTTGACACAAAAGGGCCTAGTATGAAGCAGCACGAAGTGAAGAGTGTTGAAGATACCTTCAATTGATACATGGCTAGGAATGATGCAAGGGTTGATCATCTTGAAGCTACTATGAAATCTAATCATGCAGATTTGTCTAAGAATATGAAGGAGCTTACTTTGATGATGGGGCAGATGGTCGGGAATGTGAATCAATTGATACGAACATTGGAGAAAGAAATGTTCCCGTCTCAAGACATAATGAATCCGAAGTAGTGCCATGCCATCACGTTAAGGTCTGGAACACAGTGATGGACTAATGAAGCTGAAAATGAATTTTGAAGCGACAGGAGCCTGATTCAACCCTGACTCGACCAACATCAAAGGTCGAACTGAGCAGGGGAGGTCGAACAGGGCACCAGGGCGACGTCCTGAGGAGTCAGAAGGTCAGTTCGACCAAAAACAGGTGGGTTCTTCTAAAGACTCTGGTCGAACTGAGGTCGAATACCACTATCCAGAGTACTCTGTTTTGTCTGAAGCTCAATTCAACTACTATCACTCCAGTTCGACCAACCCTACTGGCTGAACTCAGGTCGAACAGCACTGTCCCGCGCACTCTGTTTTGTCTGATGCTCGATTCGACCACGATCACTACCGTTCAACCAAACCAGTTGGTCAAACTGTGGTCGAACCGGCATGTAAGAGAGAGAATGCACGTTCAAGTGTGCAGTTCGACCACTATTTAACTAATTCGACCAGCAACCCTGGTCGAACTCAGGTTGAATCATTCTGTTCTGCACCATTTTCCATGCCGAGTGCTTTACATGATGTTAATGCTACTCCCATGTCATCCCAAGGACAGAATACTAAGCTTATAGTAGAGAAAAAGTGGGAAAGAGCAAGGAGGTTGAGAGACGAGAAGCTTAGACTGCAGATGAATAATGAAGATGCAGTTTACTCTCTTGCTCATGCAATGAAGATGCCCATGGAGATTCAATCTTGCAAGAGAATAGATGTGGTCTCTAACTTGTATAATCTTGATTTTAATAGGACAGATGATTCTGAATTTGAGTTGAAAATTGACAAGGAGGTGTCTAGACAGCCATGGGAAAAAGGTAATTCCAAGGATCATATACTTGTGACCAAGAAAGGTGAGGTGTTGAGTGTAGCCAAGAAGAGGGAAAGAAAGTACTTGAAGGTGAGGATGCGAGAAGACCATCCTCCGATCCAGTAGCCTACAAAGGTTATATCCGTCGTGACTCACCGACGTTAAACATGAGCGCCTGTTGGGGCTTGCCCTTCCGTTTTATTGCTTTATTATTTCTTTCGTATGAGTAAGAAATTTTTATATTTATGGTGCTTACTAATCGGCAATTACATCTCTTTGCAGACTTAGTTTCAACTTACATTTTTACTAAGTTTGGGGGGTGTGATGTTATTACCTCATTGCAGCACCAAGAGTATAATAATTTCTTTGTAATGTTTGCTAGGGGAGTTAATTTTTTGAGGTATGTTGAAACTTTAATCGGTTTTGATGTGTCAATTTTTTGTAATTTTCCTAGTGTTCAGTGGTGTTTCTAGTGTGTGGAGTCGATTAAATAGTCAATTGAGTATTCCTATTTTATTATGATGAATCATGTGATGATGAGTGTGCTTGACCTTTGATGATAGAAAAGGTAAAAGAATGGCAAGATGACCGAGTTGAACAACTCGAGGAGTTCGTGTATACGTTGAAGAAAAATCAGGTGCCCTCGTTTCCTTATTCTAATTTTTAATATGTGCTTTTAATTCAGGGAATGAAAGGATTAAGTTTAAGGTGGTGATCTATGTGAGCTTATTTTTTGAATTGTGTCTAAATTTCATATGCTCTTGAAATTGATGAAGGAAATGTACTTGAGTTATATTGTGGTATGAAATTCTATGTGTACTTGAGGGATATTTCTTACCATGAAAGGTGCTCTGTTACTTGTTAAAAACCCATGTGAGATTTTGAGCTTATTCATGTTACATAATCACAAGATTTCTTTTCTAGTGAGTATCGTTTTTGTGTGTGTATTCTAGAACTTGCCTTTTGTCTTACTTGAAACTACACGTGTGTTAGATAATGGGAGATGATCTAAGGCCATCCTTGAATTTATGAGTCACTTTGCCAAATAATTTCCTACCAAATAATTATATATCCGTAGTTAGCCCGTTGAGCCTAAAAACCTTATTTCTTTGGCAACTTACGAAGAAAGCCACTTTAATATTTGAGCCTTAAATTTCTATATTTATGGAGAATTAAATGTTGTCAAAGTGTGTGAATTGATTTTCATGGATTTTGGAAGGAATAAAATATTTGGAGCTATACAAGTGATTATGAGCTAAAGAATATGAGCTGAAGAATAAGTTGCTTAGGGGTAGTGCCCAAAACTGGTACCCTGAAATATTAGAGGTAGTGCCCGAAACTGGTACCTCGAGAAAAAAGAAAGGAAAAAATGAGAAGGAAATATTTTTGAGCTTGAAGGAAATGAGAGAAAAGAAAATTAGAAGAGCATGAAGCTGGATAGCCTTAAAGTTTAAAAAAAATCTACAGTACAAAGATCTCCAGTTTTAATTCTCTACTAATTGAGTTACTTTATCCAGATATTTTCTACCCTTACCAAAGAGCCAACATTACATCCTAATGAAAATCCTTTTTGATCCCATTGTCGAATCATACTTTAAGTGGTGGAGAGTTTGAGACGTTTGGCAAGTTTATGGTTACGCATGCACTTAAATTGAATCTGAACGTAAACACATTAACCCATAAGTGTACATCTTTTAAAATTGAGTGCGAGTGATATATACTTCTCGTGAGAACGTGTGAATGGAGCATTTAAATTGGTAGTGATTGTCTTATATTGTATGCTATGAATTGACTATTGCATGTACTGAGAGTTGCACGACTTAAGTTGATGACAATTGTATTTTGAATGGGGTATTGGTCATAGTCATTGTTTTCCCACTAATTTTCTTACTCTCTTTCTCTTTATTTTTATTTTGTTGCCTCAGGACGAGCAACGGGTAAGTTTGGAGGATTGATGAGAGTGAAAATAAGCGTATTTGATTGTCCAATTTAACACCTTATTGATGAGAATTGTTGTTATATATTAGCACAAGGGTATTATATTCATTATATCTGAGAACAAGGTGCACTTGAGGTGTTTTGTTGTGTTTTATGTGGAAAAATGTCAAAAGTGCAAAATTGGAGAAAAGGTGCAATTTGTGTATGAATGCTGAAAAATGCACGTCCAACTTTTGTAATTTTTTTGTGTTCTTGTGAAGCTTTGAACGGAAAGTGTAATTCATGATTGGAAATCCACTGAAAATAGGATCGTTTTGGCTAAAGAATACCCCAATCGGAATCCAAACGAGAGAGATATGATCAAAGTATTAATGCCGCGCGAGTTGTTCCTGCTCAAAACGACGTCCACTTTGCATGACTTGTTACATATTCAAATTTTGTAGTTTCTGTAAGTTCCTTATATGGATAGAATGCCAAGGAAGAGTGGATCGCGTGAGCACAAGAATAACTCAAATTGGAGGTCGTATGTGGAAGTTATGCGTGAAACGGTGAGACTACGCACTACAATTCGACCAGAGTTCGACCTCCTTTGTTAGGTTCGACCACTGGTCGTGGTCGAACCAAAAGTCTGAACAAGCAAAAAATTGGGATTTTTACCCCCTTTCATAAATTTTCATGCTTTCCAAGAAAAAGCTCATCCTAGGTCCATAAGGAGAGCTTACAAGTATAAAAGGGGATGTAGATCACACATAAAAGACACAAAATAATAGAGAGATGGATTGGATACAACACAACACAACCATCCTATACCTCACAAGGGGGGTTCACCCCACAACCATCATCCTCATCCTTTCCTCCATCCATCCATCATTTTGAAGATTCGTCTGTGGAATCAAGAGGAGAACCAAGTGGAGGATTCAAGACGGAGAAGGACGCGATGACTCCTACATCTAGGATTTTATTCGTTTCCTAATTTATCTTATATTTTCCAGACATTCGGGTAAGATCTATCCAACACACATGATTGTTCTTCGTAACATCATAGGATAGAGCATTTTTGGTAGAACTAGGGTTGTGAAGGTTTTACAAATTAATTGATCTTTCGTGTGTGAACTCCATACAACACTATTTGTGATTCATTTTATATAAGACTATACTTTTTAAATTCATACTCACAGTCGTTTTATGCATCATTAACTGTTTTGTAGAGTCTGAATACATATCTTGGTTATTGGTTGAGTGCGTTCACTGCTGGGCAGGATTACATGTTATAATTCTAAGTGAAGGGATTCTGAAGTCTTATTAGAACTATCTTATATGAATACTTATTAATTGAATTGAATTCGGGATATTAAGTAGGATAAAGAGGATAATTTTATAGTACCTATAAAGTGAGATCATATCGGGTTAGAGTAACAATTGGCCAGGGAAATAATTGATACTGATAGTACCTAGAAAGGGGGTGGAATTATATCTCTTACTCCGAGGTTATTCACACGTGTTACACGCATGTTTACTTGTGTCTATAGAGTAGATATGCATAGTTTAGTGATGCGTTCATATTCCACAAGGCAGAGTCAGACATCAACACACGGAAGGGAAATTAATGAGTGAAACTGGATTATCCTAAGACTACCTATTCTCCTACTTGATCCACTTTCGTATTCTTCGAGTGATATTTTATTTAATTTATTATTTTAATTAATTGTTTATTAGTTAATCATTCAATCCTAAAACGTTATTGCCTTACGTCTTAATTAATTTAATAAATAATTAAATTGATAATACGCCGTCTTTTGGGTTCGATAATCACTTAGTCGCTTGCTTAAGCTGCAATTGATATCCTTAATACTTGGGATTAATTTTGTGTGCAAAGAAAACGCGCATCATTTACTTTCCCTTGGGACGACATATTTATAAATTTTGTTACTTGGTCACACGTGTACAACAACGATGAGTCTCTTACTCTTAAACATTTTACTAGAAATGCAACTAAGAACATGGTGCCGTTGCCGGGGCGAAAGTCTTCGGTGTAACATGTTTGAATTTGTTAGCTCTACTTAGGATATTTTTTTCTTATTTTTGCATTTTATATTTGTTTTGAAAATCTTGTTCTAAATTGTTCTTCTTGATAGGTACACCAACCTTGAAAGTAGAGAAGGAAGAGCAACAAAAAATAGTAATTGGAGAAGAATTGTAGTAGATCTTGAGAAGAAGAGCTAAAAAAATGGATCAATGCTACAACAATGTAATATATGGGAGATGGCAAGGAGCTTACAATGTGAATACATTTCAACCGTATCATGTAAACACTTATTCCGTACCAAGTTCTTACAACAATCAAGTTCCTACGGTTACTCCTCTATCCGAAAATAATGCCTTGATGGAGTTGCTTAGAAGATATGCTTATGGAAGTGATACAAGACAAAGTTTTCAACAAAGTCTTTCAAGCTATAAGCCTCAAAATGCCTACTCAATGTCTACTTCCAACTTTAATGGGAACAAATGTGGAACATGCCCAATTACCAAATGGGGAATGGAACATGTGTACAAAATGGGTATGTCCAAGGAAATTTCCAAGAATAGTGTCCACCATATGATGATGGGAAACCTACCTTGCAAGATCAATTAAGTCAATTGATGAAAATGCTTGAAGAATGAAGGGAAGAAAGGAAGAAAGAGGAAGAAGAAAATGATAGGAGACTTGAAGCCCTAGAACGTCGAATGAGTCAAATGATAAGTGAACGGAACACTCTTCACGAAATGGAGAATTTTCAAGAGAAGATTGAAGAATATTAGAGGTAGAAGAGTATTCAGGGGATAATGAAGAAGACTCAAGAGATGTTGAGCTTATTGAGTATAAGGAAGACAAGGTAAAAGAAAGCTTAGAGAAAGAAAGTGAGAGGAGTAAAGAGCCTAAGCTAGAAGAGAGCTTTGAGGATGAAGAGATTATCCATGATTTCTTGTCTCATGTTGTTAAGGAAAATTCTAGTGAAGATGAAGAATCAAGAGAGGAGTATGAATTTGATGAAGTGGAACAAGGTCTAAAAGCACTTGATGATGAGTTCGGGAGTGAAATGAGCATTTCTATACCTTTTAACTCTCCAAGTTGCATTGAATTTCAAAATATTATTTATATTGACTTTTTCTTACCCATTGATTCTTCTCAAAGCCTTAGGTACAAGAAAGAGCTTGAAGAGATGTTGGGGACATCTTTGATAAAAAGGAATAAGTGGTGATCTCGAAAGGAGCGGTTAATGGAGTGTAAGCTCAAACGAGTGGAATTTTTAAAGCCAATCTCAAAGGATGCTACTATGGTCGTTACTTGCCACAAATGCCTAATAGAGAAAGAAGCACAGAGATTAAAATTTGATGCCAAGAACGAACGATATCCTCAGCCATTCCGATGAGTTCTCCATATTCCATCCGGCTTGAAGACATTAAACTTAGCACTGGATGGGAGGCAACCCATTATTTGTTTTATTACTTTCATTTATATGCTTTGATTTAGTTTTTGTATTTTTGGCATATAGGTTGATTGTGCTCATTGAGAAGAATGCACATTGGAAATACAAGAAGTGCTTGATTTGAAGTGTGAATGGACGTCTCACCACTTCTTGCAAGCTTAAAGTTCAACTCTTGTTCACTTTAAGTTTGGGGGGATAGTGCATGGTGTGTCGTACCTTGAGTGTTGTGATGCATATGCTTCTCTACAAGAAGATCATTGGAGGAAACTAAAAGAGTAAGTCCCACCACTTTTTGCAAACTTAATTCTCAACTTGTTTCGATTTAAGTTTAGGGGGAGAGTACGTGGTGTGACTACACGGCCATGACTGTGGTCGTGTACAGAACACGGGCCGTGTAGAAGATGAGTACACGAGCCGTGTACCTGACACAACTCGTGTCGTGCTCAAAGTTCCAGTTCGTATTGTATGCAATCCATTTTTCCATTCTAGTCATTTCCACCTCAAGAGACATGTTCAAGGAGTTCACTTTACTATTCATCATTTCCATTTGTTTAGCATATATGTGATTTTGAATTAGATTTGCTTGGATTGGCATGTTACTTCACTTGTTATGTACTTGGGAGGTTTACTTACTTTATTTATGTAGTTTTACTTGTTTTATTAGTTTTTCTTATTTTTGAATAAGGTGGCAAAATCTTGAGCTTACATGTTATTGGATGATGAGGATATGTGCTTGATTTTCTTTTGATGGATGGAAGGTCATTTTTGCTTGTTATGTGTTGTTGTGTTGTTTCTTGTTGGTGAGTCTCTGTTTTGTGTTTTGTTTGAATTTTTTTTCTTGTATAGGGTTGATTGGTGGTATGTTTTGGGTTGTTGTGAGTCATTTTTTAATGTGAGTATTGGCATGTTGTATGTGATAATTGATGGCAAACCATGTTGAGAATCTCTACTTTTTAAAATTGTGACATGTTCTATTTAACTTGTTCAATTTTGAGATGAATTGAGGTGTAATTAGTTCCTAAAGGTCCGAGCAAAATCTTGTGAGCATTTGAGCCTCAACCGTGCCTCAACGGTTAGTTTTTCATGAGTGGATCGATTGAGCCTTGATAAACTAGAACTTGCTCATGGACTACGGGAATGAGCCCGATTGGTGGAGGTTAGTGATATGATCTTAAGCCATCCTTGTTACTGTAAAGTCATTGCTATATATTTTCTTACCTTATACATCATCCCTAGTTAACCAATTTGAGCCTTAAAGCCTATTTCTTGTGATATAAGTACATTACAAGTCATGATTACTCACTTAAGACTTATATATATCCTTTGTGTTGGTGATTAAGGAGATGATGGTCTACGATGTTTGTTGTGAGAAATGTTCAAGAGAAAGAAGGAAATGGTAAACAAGCAAGAAAAAAATGAAAAGAGCTCAAGCAAAATGTACATAACCTCAACATAAGAAAAAAAGAGCAAATCAACAAAAATATGCTCAAGGAAATCAAAAGTCAAAAGGAAGGAAGCATGAAATCAAGAGAAGCTCAAGAAATCCAAGGAACGATAATGATTATTGCTTGTAATTTGAAAAGAAAAGAAAGGAATATAGAAACGTGAAGAAGTTGAAGAAGTTGATCATTTCTTCGTTTACTTACACTTGATAAGTCACTATTATCCATAATCTCCCTACCCTTACCAAAAAGCCTAACATTACATCCAAAAGTAAAGTTCTTTTTACCATTAGTTGAAGCCTTAGAGGCTTGTGAATGTAGTCCGTGAGCAAGCCTATGCTGCGTCGGGTTCAATCGATTGATGAGTGAAAATTACCCTACTTCATAGAGTGTTGAGTGCATTTTGATACCTGTTGTGAGACTTGGACAGGAAAGGACTTTATTACTCTTAATTTTCTTAGAGTTGAACTTGTTAATTTTTCATTTCATGATTTTAATGTTGTAGTGTGACTTGATATGATTTGTAGTCCTTATTACTTATGATGTGTTGTTGTTTATGTTCTTTAGGTCTTTCTCTAGATGAAAATTACCCCTCTCGTTTTCTCATTTTCGTTGCTCGAGGATGAGCAACACTTTAAGTTTGGGGGTCGATTGGTGTCGCTTTCACCTAAATTTTAGTATCTTTTACTATGTATTTTTCTGTATTTTTATTCATTTTGTATATCATTTGGTGGTGTTATATGAAGATATGGAGATTTATGCTTTGAAATGATAAATGTGTGATTTTCATGATTAAGTGCCTTAAATTGTGCCATATTTAGAGAATGGGTAATTTGGTGTAATTTGTGTGTTTTTTAGGTAAAAATGGATTCTAGACACGATAAGGAAGATGTGGGAAAAACGGAGCTCAATTTGGAGTTGAAATGAGAAAGTATGAGCCAAAGCAAAATGCTGAAAAACGCAAGTCCAACTTGTGTAATTTTTCTATATTCTTATAGAGCTCAAAACTAGACTTGTGATATAAATCCACGGAAGAGAGGATCACGTGAGCACAAGAATCACTCGAATTAGGGTGCGAATGAGAAAATTATGCACGAAACGGTGAGATTGCGCTACACGCGATGCACCTAC
Source organism: Pogostemon cablin (assembly GCA_023678885.1). Lineage (NCBI taxonomy): Eukaryota > Viridiplantae > Streptophyta > Magnoliopsida > Lamiales > Lamiaceae > Pogostemon > Pogostemon cablin. The sequence goes on from CM042970.1 coordinate 18,052,883, forward strand.
ACGCCCCGTGTGTACCTACACGACTCGTGTAGGTGCAAAAGGCAGTTTTATTATATTCACTTGTTCTAGATGCTTCCATGGGGGTATATATACATGTTTTGACCACAAATTAAGGGATGAATCATTTTGGATCAGTTTCTACACACACTAGACACCTAAATCACACACATTCATCTCCATCTCTTCCACTCTTCACTTCATCCATCCAATCCTCTTGATCTCCTCAAATCCATCCATAAATCCATTCATCCACCAATCTAAGAAGAGGAATTCATCATTGGTTGAAGATTTTAGCATGATCAAGGAGTAGAAGTTCACCATCAAATGGGAGCCAACTTACCTTTATTTTGTTATTTTCTTCATTATTTGGCTCAATTGGAGCATGATATGGATTGTATTGATTTTATCATGATATGTAGTGGTTAATCCTCTTGTGAGGCTAGCAATATAATTGGTTAGGAATTATGTAGATTTTGCACACCACATGTTTAATGAAATGATTGTTATGAATATTTTCTATCATGAATGCTTATTCTCATTTTATGTAAGATTTGTGTGATTAAATTCTCTATTCATAGTGTTAGGATGGTCATTTCAATATTATGCTTAGTGGTTTAATTGAATCATTGATTGCATGAGATGACTTAGTTCATGTGAGGAGAGGTAAGTCATACCCTTCAAGTGCTTAGAACCTCATGATAGGACATTAGTGATGAACTAGTGAGGAGAATCCAACTTATGATCATAGTACCTTCATGAGAATTGAGAGTAAGGGACAATCCTAGGAGATTTAAACTTGTAAAAGAGTTGAGAACCTAATTGCCTTGGCCATAGGGATTAGGGGTACAAACGTGATTGACCTTAATATCATAACATGAAGACCATCTATGCATGTGTGTGTGTGAGTCTATATATACCTTATCCATAAATGTTGTTTTCCTTACATACTTCTTAGATTGTTCACCTTCATCCATCTTCCATGTCCATCGTATCATTCTATCTTTAATTGTTTTCCTAGTTGTTAGTTTCAGTTAATCAACCCCTCTTTAATCGATTAGTCCTACTAGAGTCAAACATCTCTCAAATACGGATACACACTTTCGCCCTTGGGTTCGATATTATATAAATTTTGCACTTGGTCGCTTACGTGCTACACACGATATAGTACACTTGCTCTAATCAATTTAAACAAAATTGAAACCAAGTTCATGTCATGTTCTTAATCGCATTTCTAGTAAAATATTTTAGAGTAAGAGACTCTATCGTTGTTGTATACGTGTGACCAAGTAACAAAATTTATAAGTTTGTCGTCCCAAGGGAAAGTAAACTCATGGTTATGTTCGGATTTGTCATTGATTTATGCTTTGTAAGAGTGACAAGATTGAAGGTTTGGTATTTAGACTACTTATTATTTTAATCAATTAACTAAGAAATCAATTAATAACTAAATTTATCTAAGATCAAATGAGTAACAAGATGAATGAAATGTGGATAGAATGCACTTAAGAAGAGATCAAGGCTAATCATACTCATGGTTAAGAATCTAGCTAGATATGCATCACTCTTGATATTGAACTTCATTAATTGTGAACTAAAAGCAATCACGTTTTTATCCCTAATCCCTATGGCCAAGGCAATTAGGTTCTCAACTCTTTGACTAGTCTAAATCTCCTAGGATTGTTCTTACTCTCAACTCCCTTAAGGTACTATGATCATAAGTTTAGTTCTTTTCACTCAATTTCTTAAGTGTCCACCTATGAATGTTCTAAGCATAAGAAGGGTATGACTTACCTCCCCTCACACTAATATACATGCTAATCTTAATATATGATTCAATTAAACATCTAATCATAATATTGGAATGGTCATCCTAACACTATGAATAGAGAATTTAACCACACAAGTATTGAAATGAAACATAATTCATTAATCATAAAAAGAAGTCCAAAATTAACTCAATTCAACATCTCAAATCCTACATATCAAGCATTCTTCTCAACTAATCATATGATTAGCCCTACTATAGGACTAGCCACTACACATTGTGTTTAGATCAATACATTTAAAGGCTTGCTCCATTTGAGCCAAAATAAGAAGAAAATCAACAATTGAAAAGTAGATTGGCTTCCCTTTTATGGAGATAACCTTCCTTCTCTTCAAAATGCTAACTTCTTCAATCATTGGTGCTTTCCTCTTCTTAAAGTGATGGATGGATGAATTGATGGATGGATTGTTGAAGATCAAGTGAAATGGATGGATCAAATGTATGTAGATGTATCAAATGGATCTAGTGTGTGAAAATGTGGTGTGGAGTGTGTGTAACTGCTCTAATTCTGATCTCTCCTCTTCAATTTCGCACAAGTCAGCCTTTTATATCACTTAGGGACCTTCTAGAAGCTTCCAGAACATTCTGAAATTTATACTGTCTTTTGCACCTACACGGGCCGTGTAGCAGCGCACGGCTCGTGTAGTGCACACCTAGTTCAGCGTGTTCTGCGTGTTCCCGGACATGGCTCGTGCAGCAGCGCACGGCCTCTCTCATGGGCATGTATCGATTTCTGACGACTGTGCACGACTTTCTCAAACAGGCCCGTGTTCCGCACACAGGGCGTGCGCTGGTGCACGACTCGTGCGTCGGAGCACGACCTTCTCCTGGCGAGTCCTGCGTTCTGATGCTCGAACACGGCCACCTCGGACAGGCCCGTGTATTGCACACGGGGCGTGTCCGAGCGTGCCTTGTTTTTTCTTCTCCGTTTTGCTCCCGACTATGTTTTTCTCCATTTCTTAACCTGTTTTGCACATAGTTAAGCTCATTTACACATTTCTATCAATCCATACCATATTTTTCATAATTACATAAACTTCACCAATAGTCACACAAATACGGATGAAAACATCCGAAAATCCATAAACAAAGACACTAAAATCTAGGTGAAAATGACAATGATCAACCCTCCAAACTTAAAATGTTGTTCGTCCTCGAACAACAAAAAATAATAAACAAGAGGAGTAATTTTCACCTAGAAAAACACCTAACGAACATAAATCACAACACATCACAAGTAATAAGGATTACAAAATCATATTAAGTATTCCTACATCATCAAACTTATAACATGAAAGATTAACAAGTTCAATCTTAAGATCACAAAAGAATAATCAAATCCCTTTCAATCTAAGCCTCTCATAGGATATCAAATTCACTCAACACTCTATAGAGTAGGGTTTTGAACAATAGTCATCAACCGGTTAGAACCGACTCACCATAGGCTTGCTCATGGACTATGTTCACAAGTCACTCTAGTTTCAATAAGTGATCAAATAGGTCTTTATCTTAGGATGTAATGTTTAGGCTATTTGGTAGGGTAGGAAACTTTGGGTAATAGTAACTATTCAAGTGTTGATAATCGAAGAGATGATTCTTTTCTCCAACTTCTTCACTTTCAAACTTCCTCACTTTGTCAATTGTTCGAAAGCACTAAATATCAACATACCATGGATTCATTGAGCTTCTTTTGAATGTCATACTTCTTTCTTTGACTTTTGTATTCCTTGAGCATATCTTATGATTTTGCTCCTTTTTCACTTTTTTTGTTGAAGTTGCCCTTGCTTTTAACTTGAGCTCTTTCATCCTTTTTCTTGATTCAATATTTCTTCCATTTATTTGCACATTTTTCCACATCTTCCCTTGTAGACCATCATCTTCTCAATTACCCACACATAGGTTACATATATAAGGCTCAAGTGGGTTTTCATGGCTTGTATTGTGCTTAAGTTACAAAGAAAAGGCTTATAGGCTCAAATTGACTAATTATGGATAATGTTTAGGTAAGGAATTTTATGGCTATGACTTCATTAAACAATGATGGCCTAAGATCATATCACAAATTTCAACCATTCGGGTTTTGTTCCTATAGTTCATGAACAAGTTCTAGTTTGTCTAAGTACAACCGGTCATCTCATCAATAATTAACCATAGAGGCACGGTTGAGGCTCAACTCTCACAAACTTTTGCTTGGATCAAAAGAAACATAGTTACCCTCCATATTTCTCAAAATTGAAAAATTATGTAATTCATGTCACAATTTCAATTAGTAGAAATCCTTAACATGCTTGTCATCACCTATCACAAACAATCCATCATAGCTCACATTCAAAAACATTCAACACCTTCCCAAAACATACCACCAAACCATCCCTACAAGAATAAAAACAAAACAAACATAACACAATAACAAAGACTTAACAAACAAGAGACATAACAAAAGCTCATAACATACATGACTAAGATCATTCATTTCAAAAATTAAAGCACGTCAATTCACATCCATAACAAGTAAGATCAAATTCTCATCACATCCAAATTATGAAAATCAAACTAAATTACCAAAAATAACGAAAAATAAATCGCATAAAACTGAAAATAAAATCCCAAAGTAAAACTTCCAAAAAATAAACAATTTAAGTACAATCCAATCCAGATCTAACGAATCCAATCAAGTCTAAAATTCTTCAAATGAACTACTAGAAGTGATAAGCACTAAAATACTCCCTCATGGCTCTGGAGGTGGAGGTGGATGATAGGTATTCCATGGAATGTACGCACGAGGAGATGCTGGGAATTGGAAATTAAACATCATTGTCATCATCTCCTCCATGTTGTTGGAGTGCACCCGAGACTGCTCCTCGTAGTACTCCCTACAACGCTGTCTAGCTCTCAATTCTTGAATAGGCATTCCATATTGGGGTCCCATTGGTGGCTTCTGTTGTTGTTCTTTCTCCTCAAACTGTGGTGGCTCAGGGGCTTGCTCTTCAAATTCCACCTGCTGATGTGGTGCCTCCTGCTCATCTCCTTCCATCGGTACTGGCTCCGCTCTCAAATTGGCTAGCTCGAGTTTCTCTTCAACCCTCATCTATCTGAGAACCTCTTCCACTTCCTCTCTGATTTTTCTATAAAATGCTCTCACAACCCTGGAGTGATTAGCACTAGCCATTGCCAAATTAGCAAACCTCCTTCGAGTATACACTGTAGTGAGCTCTGGAGCTGGCAAAGGAAATGGAGCCCCTTTTTCTTGCCTTAAACAATACTGATTCCCGGCTATAGACAAAATTCCATCCTCATCAACTTCTGATAATTCAATCCTTCACTAACTGTAACTTATCCAATTTGATCCCTTCCTAATGGTGGGTTAATGTGGCTGTTAAAGGTTATTAAAGGGATTATCAGTGCTAAGCTAACATAAAATGTGGAGAGAGGATTGCTCCCTATGCATTCTTGTGCCTTCTTGAGGGGGTGAATGAGTGATGTTTATTGCTATGGGTATTGGATAGCCTGACGTCATCTGAATCTAGATAAATCGCCAGGCTATCTTACAATATACGTGTACAGTATAAGCATTAAATGCATTATCATCTCGTGATCCTTTTTAGGATCCGTCTTAGGATATTCCCTATACAGATATCTTAGGGGATATCTGTATAACTTCTCAACAAGTGGCTAACATGAAGAGGAGGGCCGAATTGTTACGCTCTCCAAAGAGAGGTTTGGTAGACGCGCTCCACGGCCCACGTAATCGGGAGCCTTTGGCCTAGGCCCACGTTCTCAATGGGCTTTAGAGTAGGCAGCCCAACTCCATTTCTGATAGGTGAGGGCCGGATATTCCAGGCCCTACCACATTAGTCCCTAGATTTCGTCATCATTGGTGCGTGGCAGATTAAGGCAGAACCTTCTCAATTCACGCGTGTGCGTGTAATTTTTTGAATTTCAAACCCTTGAAATGACTTCTAGGGTTGCCAGGGATTCTGAGGCGATGTTTCGATCCCTGAGCATATTTTCGAGACACATTTTCATCATCAGACGTGTTTGGCATTAATTGATGTCCCGTTAGTGGTGGTGTTGATTGGGGAGGTGTGCTATAAAAAAGGGGGCTTCATTTTCTTCGATTCTTACTTTCCTTTTATCGTTTTAGCTTCCGACTCGTAATCCCTCGCCGACTCTCCTCAGTCATTAAAGCATGAATCCAGAGACCATTTCACAGACCAGTCGGACCCAAAGCATGTGGTGAGTGGCGAGAAGGGGTATCGGAATCCCTAGAGAGGGCTTTCCAAGATCTACAGGAAGAGACTGAAGTTTCTTCGTCGCGGCGAAGGCTTTCGGCAGCCACCCGCTCTCTTCCTTCTTCATTTGCTATAGTGGAGGATGTGCCGGATCCAGAGAATATCCGGGCATGTATTGCTTTCCATGATAGGGCCCACAATGGGATGTGGGCCCACTTCCAAGACAGCATCATTCCTCGTTTCCAATTTGAGGAATTATCTTCGAAGTATGCAGCGAGGGTGGAATTCATTATGCCGATTGAGAATGAGAAAGCGAGTGAGTCGACTCAGGGGCGAGTGGCAGTGAATGTCCATATGCTAAAACTAGGGTTCCATCTGCCCCTTCATCCTTGTTTGGCGAAACTCCTTAACTATTGAAATTTGGCTCCGCATCAACTATCCCCGAATGTCTGGGCTACGATAATTGGGTTTATACTCCTATTTTGTAAGAAGGGGTATCGCCATCTGTCTCCTAAGGAAATCGACTACTTATGACGTCCTTCGGTGGAAAATTTACATAGAGGGTTTTATCGAGTCAACCCTTCTCGTGGATTGACTCTCTTAGAGAAGTCTACCTCCATAAAGAATTGGAAGGAATGGTGGTGCTGGAAAGCGGGCGTATGGAAGCCGCCTCAAATTAGGGTTCCCTCGGCCTTCCAGCTAATCCGTTCTCGTGGAGGTACGTCCTTCTATCTCTTGTCTTTTATTTGTCCGAGAGGTATAGTAATCGTGCCTCTAACCCTGATTTTCAGATAGGGACACTCGTCTGGGGCCCCCCACTTTCCAAAGAGTTCTTATAGCTAGTGAGCATCATCAGTAAAATGAGTGCTTAGGAGAGAAGCACCAACATCATTACCGACGAGCTCTTGAAAAGGTATGAGCTCATGGTGGGTCCAATTGCGTCGGTCCCTTCGTCGGCGGTGACTGTGGCTGCTCATGTTGGTACAAGTTCGGAGCCCCCGAGGACCTTTCTCGCTAACCCCGACATTCCTTTTGGGGTGGTGGTAATTGCTATGGGGTCGCCCGCCTCTCTGGGTCAGGCGACTGAAAGGTCAGACGCCTTAACATAAATAATAGAGGTGGACGAGTCTTCCCCGATAGAGCCGAGTCCCCAAGGCCCACAGGAAGGTATGGTTTCATGTTGGCCCAAATTCTCACACCTAAGCCTATCTCATGTAAATTTATCATCACACAATCATTCCAAATCAATGTGTCATATTAAGATCACTCAAACGATCCACATTCAAAAGATTCCCTAATTTCATCTCATGAACCTTAATTTCACTTCAATTCAAGATTCAAATTGACACATGTATGTTCAACAATTAATAACACATTCCAAACTCCCTATATCACAAAGCCCATACATCGATTTGCTCAATTTCTATCAAAATCTAAAAAAAATCAAAAGTTAGTGCTCATAGAATTCATACCTTCAATTTTGGACTTGGAGAAGTGTTTTTGATGTTGGACTATGAAGAAACACACTCTTAATCACTCAACTAACCTTAATGCAGACAATTTACTAACAATAGATGGAGAATGGAGTGTATTTGGGCTCAAAATCGAACTTCTCAGTCCGTACGGTGCGTTTGAATCTGTTCTGGAATCGGGCTTTTAAATTCTGCCTTTGAACGCTACACAGCCCGTGTTCCGCTACACGGCATCAGTCGTGGCCATGTAGCATTTTTTTACTTTTGAGCACGGCTACGCATTACAGGGTCGTGCTCCGCAAACGGCCCGTGTTCCTGTTCTCTGCACGGCTCGAATTCGGAGCTCGCCCTTGACCCTGGGCGAGTAGCCTCTTCTGATGTCAGTACACGGCCAATCCTTACATGGTCATGTACTGAACACGGCTCGTGCAACAATTTTCCCTGTTTTTCTAATTTTCACACTTCACCCTTCATTTCGCCCTGTTTTTTCCACTCCTAATCCACCCTATTCATGCTCAAAAATACCTCAAAGCATTAGTACCAAAATTATGATCAAATGACGGATTATCATGTACTTAAACACCTCCAAACATACCAAAATGAGCCTAACTCATGAGAAAAAGTTCAAAATGCCATAAGATAATATAAACACACATGATTCATCACTCATTCAAGCATAAACAAGTGGTAAACAAGTAGTGAGTCACACCACGCACTTTCCCCCCAAACTTAAATCAAAACAAGTTAAGAATTAAGTTTGCAAAAAGTGATGAGACTTACCCTTGTAGTTTCCACATGAAATTACCTCGTGATGACTTATGTGCATTTCCAAAATCCAAGTATGACCACTACACACCCCCCCAAACTTAAATTAACACAAGTGTTAAAATTTAAGTTTGTAAAGAGTGGTGTGACATATATTGTCATTCCACCTTTAGCACTCTTGTCTTTCATTATATGCACTTTTCTCCATGAGCTTCACCACCTACATACCAAATCTACAAGAAACAATAAAAACAAAAAAAAAATCTACACTACTAAACAATCAAAGAAGTTCAAGAAGAGAGAGTATCCACATACACTATCTCCTTTTAAGAAAGAGATAGGTAATTTTTCACCCGATGACCATTTACCACAAACTCATTATTAGGACCCTTAAACTTCAACGTATGTCCACTCAACACCTCAAGCACTTCATATGGTCCCATCCACTTAGACTTAAGTTTTCCAGGGAACAACTTGAGTCTCGAGTTGAATACAAGAACTTTGTCCCAGGGAGCAAATGTCTTCTCCTTCACCTTAGCATCATGCAATCTCTTCATGTTCTCTTTGTAAATGATTGAGTTATCAAATGCTCTTCCTCTAAACTCCTCTAACTCAACCAACTTCAACAACCTTGCTTGACTACTCTCCCCTTCATCCATGTTAAGGCATTTAATAGCCCACAATGCACGGTGTTCCAACTCCACGGGAAGATGGCAAGCCTTTCCATAGATCAATTGATACGGTGACACACCAATGATGGTTTTAAAAGCCGTTCGATAAGCCCATAAGGCATCATCAAGCTTCTCCGACCAATCCTTCCTCCCTCCATTGATTGTCTTCTCCAACACTAACTTTATTTGATGGTTGAAAACCTCCACCAAACCATTTGCTTGAGGGTGGTAAGGTGTAGACATTCGATGTTTCACTCCATATTTCTTCAACAAGCCCTCCATCAATTTATTCACAAAATGGGAACCTCCATCACTTACTAGTGCCCGTGGAACTCCAAATCTAGCAAAAATATTTTTTTTCAAGAATCTTTGAACAATCAATGCATCATTTGTTTTAGTGGTGATTGCCTCCACCCACTTAGACACATAATCCATGGCTAGTAAGATGTACACATATCCTTTAGATGAGGAAAATCGCCCCATAAAATTAATGCCCCATACATCAGTTATTTCCACATCAACTCTTAAACTCATGGGCATCTCATCTCGCTTACCTATTCCCCCTATCCTTTGACATCTATCACAATTAGCCACAAACTTCTTTGCATCTTTAAACAATGTAGGCCAATAGAAACTCGATTGTAAGACCTTAGCTCCCGTCTTTTGATGACTAAAGTGACCCCCACACAAAGACGAATGACATAGTTCAAGAATCCCCATGACTTCTTCATCTGCCACACACCTTCTTATCACTCCATCATTGCAAATCATAAACAAAAATGGCTCATCCCAAAAGTATTTTTTCACTTCAACATAAAACTTTTTTACCTTATACTCATTGAGCAACGTGGGCTTAATCCCACAAATAAGAAAGTTGACATAATCGGCATACCAAGGCGGCATATTCACCATGAGAATACACACTTGCTCAACTTCAACTTTCAAAATTTCTTCATCTGGGAACTCATCCCCAATCGGCTTCATGTCTTCATTCTCACCTCCATTTTCCAATCTAAACAAATGATCCGCGATCACATTTTCCACGTCCTTCTTATCCTTGATAATCACATCAAATTCCTACAAAAGTAACACCCAACAGATTAAACGAGGTTTAGCATCTTTCTTACTCATTAGGTATTTTATGGCCGCGTGATCCGTGTAGACAACAGTTTGCGTTCCAACCAAGTATGGCCGAAACTTCTCAAAAGCATACACGACGGCTAAAAATTCCTTCTCTGTTGTGGTGTAATTAACTTGGCATGAATTCATTGTCTTCGAGGCGTAATAGATTGCTTTAAACTTTCACTACAACAAAAAAGTATTAAGACAACATATATAATCTGTTATCCATTAGCTTATTTTAGGGAAAATGTTATGTAGTCAAAGTCTCTATTGTCTTAGAGTCTATTTATGACAATACATTATAAGTGTAGTCTTTGTGCATTTTTTCTTAAAAAAGACGCACAAAGAAAACACATTATATGTGTTGTCTTTGTGCGTTAATTGACAACAAATTATATGTGTAGTCTTTATGCAATTATATTCATAATTATTTTTAAATGACAACTGATTATATATGTTGTCTTATTTAGTTAAAATAACACATATATGTGTTGTCACATTTATTAATTTTTTTTATTTATTAACCTATGGAATTGATAAAATTTAAAAAGAATTAAACGCATTCTATATGATCCACAATACACAACATTAAATAACTATTTCAAATCCAAATGTTGGCAAACGCCAAATACATCACATTAAGGAGTAAGGATATAAAACAAATAGTATTTGTTCGAATAGAACTACTCGGGAGTCAATACCCATGAACCACACACTGAATGAATAAATAGTAGAAACCAATAAGCGTAGAGCTTTAACCAACATAAGTGAATCCAGAAATTGAGGCCTTCAAAATCAACGTCCACCAGACAATCAACAACAAATTACCAAATGTACAGTTTATGAATATCTTTGCCCATGTCTAAACTAAATTAATAATTCAACACAAATAAGTTCTACATATATCAATACACAGCAATTTAAAATAAGCTTACAATTTATGAACATCTTTGCCCATGTCTGAACTAAATTAATAATTCAACACAAAAAAGTTCTACATATATCAATAAAAGGTGAAGTTTAAAATTGCCTATAAAGTGCATATATAAATATTTTAAAACCAAAATTTTTTTTATCAAATGAACTTCTTTATCACGCCTTTAATGAAGTCTAAAACTATAACTTGAGCAGCTTTGTTTTGTCTAGAGAAATGGTGATATTCAAATATTACAGGGTAAAAACAAATAGAAGCTCACTTGGCTGCATCTAACACGCATCAGAGTCACATCCTTGAGACCTCGTGACATTCCATAAAGCTTAGCAGGATTAGAAACAACAGAGATATGATAATAATATGACACCTACAGAGTTAAATCATAGGTATTTAGATTTTCAAACGTACCACAAAGAGATGCAAAAAATAAAAATTTCAAAAATACATTTTAATTTACAGTTAAAGATGTGACCTTCAAAGTAAAGTAATACTGTAGTAGTGACTCTTAAATGAATAAAGATTTAGTTAATCAAATTATATAGCAGAGAGGAACTCCTAAATCAAATCAAATGTCACATTCACAGCAAGAAACTTCGACATTACATAGTCAATTGCATGAATTCTGTGAAGCTGTGGTCTGGAAGGAACAACTATGCAGAAAAATAGAGTCAGGAGACCATAGGCATAGAGCCACTTGCAGTTTAAACGGAGGTTCCACAACCCAATATATGATTTAAAGCTTATCTGCAATACTTATGTCGCTATGGCATTTTCTTAACATCAGCAAATGAATTTACATATATAGGTTAACCCTAATATAGGGATATTACATGAGGTAATTTCATGTTTATAGTGTGGGATATAAACAAAAACTTCAACAAGACAGATATACAAGCAGTCTAAGTAAAGCACAAAAGGGCTGCAATACACACACAAACAAGCAGCACTCACATTGTAACCAAGTACATGAGCATCCAGGCGGACTGGACTCTTTATTGCTCTCTCGACTATACTTTTTCATTATTAACTTGACTGCCGTTTTCCAATATATTGAACTTGCAGAGAGGACATGTGGCATTTATCTTTTACTAAATACAAGAATAGACATTATAATAGTAAATTGGCCCCAAACGTGAAACTAAAACATGATAAGCGTATGCATAAAGAAAGGTGAAGAGATCAAAATAGCAAAAGATCAAATACAGTTTCAAATTAATTAGTGATCATGATGATTGTTTTCGCAAGCATACAAAAAAAAAAGTAGCTGGCAAGTTTTACCATTAGTACACGAGCAGTCAGCCAGGTCATTTGCCTCTTCAATTTCACACAGATAGTACGGCTACTATCTGCAAACAAGTTACTAAGAGCAAAAGCAGAAGAACAAGATTATCAAGGCAGTTTATCAGATTCAAAGAGAGAAAGGGAGAAATGCTTGTAGTTCAGTTGCAAAAAGAATACATCAAACTTTCAAATGAGGCTTGGGAGTTGAGAGAGAGAGTGAGAGGGCTTAGGGTCGGAATTCATTCCCATTATCATAACCATTGGGATGTATCCAAAGTGAGTAATGACTTTGGCCTTCTTCATAGCCCTATCGCGAGTGGTGCTGATAACATTTATGTAGAGAAAACTAAGAATAAAAATACCTTCCAAGGATGAGAGCTATCAAAACAGTAGTTCCAGAAGAAGTGTTGACCCTGCTGTCTTCACCCAAATCCATATCTGCTACAAAAAATCCTTTACTCAGACAATTCTCGACTTCCACTCTGAATGTGTCATTAACTTCATCTTGTGGAAAATTAGCATCCTTGAAAAAGAACCTGATGGCATTCTTTCTAACATAGGCAGCTGCCTCAGGACCTCTATGACCATCAAAAACCTGTACATGATGCAAAAGAAGCAGACAAATGATGCATGATGGCCTCAATAGAAGAGCGAACAAATTCGCACGTTAGAAATAACTCATTTAACAAAACTTCAGCTACTCGTGCACGTTAGAAATAACTCATTTAACAAAACTACAGCTACTAGTGCAATCAATGGATGCATTCTCTTAATTTCTCTTAACATGACAGAGAAAATTTCATATCTACTCTCTATGCCTTCTCCATTGGTGGATTTTATGAGCTAATTTCGATCCTAATACCAAATCCTACAAAACAAGTTTATAGCAGCAGTAATAAAACTAGCCCAATCTCTAAGACATGAATGTTTTCTCAAAATCAAAAGCATACAAGGAATTATTAATAATATTAACACTATCACGACAACATGATCCACAAGATATGTGGTCTAAAGTGTTGCCTGTATTAATTAATAAGCAAAATTAAAACTAGCTAATGAATTATTAGTGCAGATTATTTGAAATAATTTGTAGGATCTGAAAGTGTTGCCTGTATTTCAAAATTAACAATCACTAATTTCTGCTTCAATCGTGCATACTTGTTCATAATTTAATCTAAAAACAAACGACTTGAGAAAAATATGTTGAAACTTACCTGGTTTTATCCATGAATATGAGCCAATATTGTGAGCCTTCGACAACGATAATTTGGAAGAAAGCGATGGCAGAGGTGTGAGGCAGGGCTTTGCGAGCCTTTTATCCTTACAAAACATGCAAGATCAAGATCATGAAAAATTAAAAAAAAAAAAAAGAAAATTATTTTCAGGTTCGATTGTTATTGCAGACTGTTTATAACCAACAACTATAACTTATGTTCTTCGTTTGAAGCTATATGAATTCTATATCTTCTTAATGTTAATTTTTACATAACCAAAACATAACAGGAAACATTTGATCATGGTTTGATTCTATGAAGTTAAGAAGACCTAAGAGGGAGTATAATGCCTGTATATAAGTTAAGAGGATAATTTTTTTCTAAAATAAGAAGATAAAGCTTATATATAATGCCTTAAGTCTCTATTCCTAGTATATTACTATATAATTCTAATAAGGAAATAAATAAACATATCTCTATCTCAAAGATAGAGAGAGGACCTAAGTTAAATTAAACTCCTACAAGAGTTTCACAACTCAATAGCAATTGAATCATCATCCTTAAAATCCACAAATACTGCCCATAACAACAAAAAATGTACAAGCGTGAGCAAATTTAATTGAAATAGGCAGGGGAACTCAGGGATAAGCCCTAAGTGGAGTACTACTGACAGCGGTAAATTAGGGCAAAATTTTGGAAGGATGGGGAAGAGAAAATAGAAAGAATACGTTGGGGGGTGATGCGCTGTGTTCATTTTTTTTTATATTAGAAATAATATAAAATGGAATTGAAGTAAGCATTTTGGAAATAAAAAATTATAGAATATTATCTTTAATCAATTATTATTATTTAGTAAATATTTTTTTTAATTTGATATACAATTACTTAAATTAGCTTTTACATTTTTAAGTAAATAATTTTAATTATTAAATAAATTTAATTTTAAAATTTTTATAGTAATTAAAATTTTCTCAGCATAGTTTTTTTAATAAAAATATTTGGAAATTTGAATCCTAAATTTTATAATTTTTTTAAATTTTATTTCATATTTAATTAAAATTATAGAATTTATTTTTATATATTGAATGTTTAATTAGTTTTAAAAAATTCATAAATTTATGAGTAATAACATATTCAAATTATATATGTTGCATCGAAATAAATTAATTAGAAAATATATTATATTATACACAACATATATTGTCATATAGTATGTAGTTTATGAAATAAAAAAATAAAAAATAATTAGAACAATTTAAGACAACATATATTGTTATATATGATGTCTTTGTGATTAAAAAAAAATTACGACAATATATGTTGTCATATATGTTGTCTTATAATAAATTACCTAAAAAATAACATGTTTGACACCACATTAAGACATTACCAGTCAATATGTGTAGTCTTAGTGCGTGAAAAAAATTTAAGACAATATATATAAAGCATACAATAACAAATATTTCTTATCTATGTAGTCTATTTACTGGTGTCTTAATACTTTTTGTTGTAGTGTTTTTCTCCCTCGTTTGCCCCAACACTATTCCTATGGATTGATCGCTTGCATCACAATGTAATTCAAATTGTAGGCTTCAATCTAGGGTAACGAGTATTGGAGAAGAAGTCCTTAAGCACCTGAAATGATACACAACATTCATCATTGAAGTTAAATGGACAATCTTTTTCAAGTAATTTACAAAGAGGTTTAGCAATTTTTGAAAAATCCTTAATGAAGCGTCTATAGAAGCCCGCATGACCTAAGAATGATCTCATCCCCATCTCACTAGTAGGAGGGGGAAGACGTTCTATACCTATCACTTTAGCTTTGTCCACTTTTAACCCATGTTTTGAAATATGATGCCCAAAGACTATCTCATCGGTCACCATAAAATAACATTTTTCCCAATTTAGCACAAGATTCGATTTTTTACACCTCTACAACACAATATTGAGATTAGTCAAGCAAATATCATAAGAGGAACCATACACGGAGAAATCATCCATAAACACCTCCATAATATTTTCAATTAAACCATCGAAGATAGACATCATACAATGCTGAAAAGTGGCAGGGGCATTACATAAACCAAAAGGCATCATTCTAAATACAAACGTACCATACAAAAATGTGAATGTCGTCTTCTCTTGGTCTTCCAGAGCAATCAATATTTGATTGTACCCAGAATACCCATCAAGAAAACAATAGTACTCATGCCCCGCAAGTCGATCCAACATTTGGTCTATGAATGGCAATAGAAAATGATCTTTACGAGTATTTTCATTCAATTTACGATAATCAACACATACTCTCCAACCCGTGATAGTTCTAGTGACAATTGTTTCATTTGTATCGAATCGAACAATTGTCATACCAATCTTTTTTGCCACTACATGTAAAGGACTTACATATTGACTATCAATAATTGGAAAGATTATTCCCGCATCAAGCCATTTTATCACCTCTTTTCTCACCACTTCTTGCATTATACGATTTAATCTACATTGGTTTTGCACACAAGACTTCTCATCATCAATCAAATGAATCTTATGCATACACATAGATGGACTAATACCTTTCAAATCTTTTATACTACAACTAATAGAAGATTTAGCTCCCTCAAAATTTTTAACAATTTTTCCAATTCTAAATCATTAAGGGAAGAAGATACAATTACCGGATACGTCTCATTCTCTTTCAAGTAAGCATACTTCAAATTCTCCGGTAATGGTTTCAACTCTACCTTCTTCTTCTCTTGTACTTCTTCTTTTGGTTCTTCATCAAGTTTCTCCACTTTTACTTCCTTTGCTTCCTCACTTGTGAGTTTCCTACAAGCATTTAAACCATGCAATTCATCAATCATTTCATCATTTTCTAAACAAAAAGAAGAGTCAGATTTTATAGATTCAATAGAGTAAGAGTGGCTTATGATAATCTCCAATGGATCCTTGGAGTGAAGATGATACATATGCTTTTCAACAATGTTGTCCACAACCTTCAATCTTCTACATTCCTCCTTGTTCCGAGGATACCTCATAGCCTCTCTTAATGAAATATCACTTCTTCCTTATTCACCCTTAAAGTTAGCCCCCTTACTCCACATCTATCAATGCTTTTCCCATGGCAAGAAATGCACGCCCAAGTATCAACGGGACATTAGCATCTTCATCCATATCAAGTACCACAAAATCAATAGGAAACACAAACTTGTCAACTTTGATCAAAACATCTTCCACAATTCCCTTTGGATGTGTCAACGACCGATCGGCTAACTGAAGTGTGACCGACGTCGGTTTGACCTCATCAATACTCATATTCTTGAAAATTAACAAGGGCATCAAGGTAATGCTAGCCCCCAAATCACATAAAGCTTTGTAGTTCTCATATTCTCACATCTTACATGGAAGAGTGAAACTCCCCGGATCTTCCAATTCAGGGGGAAGTTTTTTTTACAATATAGCACTACACTCCTCCGTTAAATTTATCATTTCAAACTCACCCAAGTTTCTTTTCTTTGACAAGATATCCTTCAAAAACTTGGAGTAGTTGGGTATTTGAAGCAAAGCATCCGCAAAAGGAATATTCACATGTATCTTCTTCAACATTTCAACAAACTTGACAAAGTTCTCTTCTAATCCCTTTTTCAAGCATCTTTGTGGAAACGGAATTGCAACGGGCAACTTAGCAATTCCCTATTCATCCCTTTCAAACTTCTCTTCTCTCTCTTTACGTATTGTTTCTCTACATCTTCCCCATTTCTTTAGAGACTTTACCTTTTCTTCTTCAAGTATAGGAGTACTTTAATATTTTTCAACAATCTCAACTTCTTTCTCTTTCCCTTCTTCGTCCACTCTTTCCATAGGCTCAAGTTCACACTCTACTTTCTCTACTTCTGTTGGCATAGAAGGCCATTCGTATTTTGTTCTACTACGAAGTTCAATAGTCTTACATTGCTCCTTAGGATTAGTAATGGTCGTAGACGAAAACTTTTCTTGACAATGAACACCCCCCTTTTCACTTGTCATTTGACTCATTTGTGTTTCCAAAGCTTTGATTCTCTTATCATTCACTTCATCTCTTTGCCTTCTTTCCTCTTTATCTTTCTTTATGAATTCAAACATTTTAGCCATTTGATCTTCCATCCTAGGCTTCCCTTCACCATTTGAAGATTTCTCCCCCGGATTGATGCCCGGTGGAAGAGTGGGGGCATTCCCTTGATTTCCATATGACAAATTTTCATACCTACGAGGTTAATTGAAATTTCCTTGAAAGTTACCTTGCCCACATCCTCCTTGCCTTTGTGGATATCCCCCTTCATGATTACCAAAGTTACCACCATAATTTTTTTGGAAGTTCCTTCCTTGCATGAAGGCAACTTCCTCAACACATCTCTGGTGGACACCAAGTATCTTGAATTCCAAAATTAGAGGATATACCTTGTTGAGGCATAAATGTAGACATTTGACAACTCTGAGAAGATTGACCCATATTTGGCATAGACATGCCTTGTTGAGGATTAGGAAACACTTGTTGATTTATCAAAGATAACGTCACACCTTGTTGAGGATTTGCAAGCACTTGTTGGTTCACCATAGACTTGGACAAAGAATCCAGAGACACATACAAATTAGCATTCATCCTCTTAAGTATCTCCGTAATTGCCTTGTCGGTTACATTCTCCTTAGGTACCTCTACTTTTTTTACTTGTTGCAAGCACAATTTGATAGAGAGTTATTTTAGTATTTTATTTCTAGTCAATCATTTCCTTATTTAGAATATTTGATTTCTTATTTCCTTATTTCATATTTCTGCACTAATTAGTGTTAGGGTTTGATTGTGGGCCTTGAGCCTCTTTAAATGCCGTATGTTATTCTAGGGTTAATGAGTAGTAAGAAATATCTATTTGCAACCTTATTGGTTTGTGGCAGAGTTATCTCTATGACCTTCTTTGTAGGAGCACAGCTTACGGCTTGTGGAGAATTTCATTCTCCGTGGCCCTCTCGAGGGATTATCTTTTATGTATTTTATTTACTATTTATCTCTATCAATTGGTCCGACCTGCCGCTCTCTTCTTCATTATGACTGGTGGAAAAGGGAGATTCGAATCGATGATCTTAGAGAGATGCAATAAAATTAAGAGGGTTTTATATGACGCTAACGATGTCCTAACTGACCTCTGTGCAAAATTCTCCAACATGGAGAACAAACTTGATCTTGTCCTCTTGAAATTGGAGAGGTTAGGATTGATGGGATCACCGCCTTTGCGGCCACTTTCAACCCCTTATCATACAGTGTTTGTTTCCGAGGACAACCAACCTACCACGCAACATGGATCGTGCCTTCTTGTAGCCATTCCTGTCGCCACCACACCGGCTTCGATTTTGCCACCCACGTCGATCACGCTACTACGGATGGACCTTCCGCTACCTGTGGTTCTACCAACCCCTTTGGTCAAGCTACCAAAAAATATGGAACTTCCTCTTTTTGATGGTTTAGACCCGAATGACAGGCTAGAACCTGCAGCCCAATTTTTCGTGGTTCATGACTCTCCCTTGTGCGGCCACGTGGATATTAGTGTTCTACCCGTTCTATTGAAGGGTGCTGGTGGGGAACTCTTAGGTCCCATTGACCCCTTCACAAAGGAGCCCCGACTTTCCCTTCCAACTAACATTGAACCGGATGGGTATGGTTAATTACAGCCTTGGGGTCAAGGATGTTCGGAGGGGGAGGCAGTTGATAGAAAGTTATTTTAGTATTTTATTTTAGTCAATCATATCCTTGTTTAGAATATTTGATTTCTTATTTTCTTATTTTTTATTCATGCACTAATTAGTGTTAGGGTTTGATTGTGGGCCTAGAGCCTCTTTAAATACCGTATGTTATTCTAGGGTTAATGAGCAGTAAGAAATATCTATTTGCAAACTTATTGGTTTGTGGCAGAGTTATCTCTGTAGCCTTCTTTGAAGGAGCGCAGCTTACAGCTTGTGGCGGAGAATTCCATTCTCTGTGGCCCTCTCGAGGGATTATTTTTTGTGTATTTTATTTACTGTTTCTGCATCTCTATCACACTTCTTCCATCTTAGATATTCTCTCCCTTCAAACATGCCTGCAACTCTATCCATAGGTCATTGACCCGTATTCAAAGCAATATCTTCACATATAGCAATAGCTCTTTCTGAAGTTTGCCCCAATATAGAACCTCACGTCGAAGCATCAACAAAAATCCTTTCACTTCCATTCAACTCGGCATAGAAAAATCCTACTTGTTGATCTTTGGGAAATTCATGTTGTGGACACTTTCTTAGCATTTCTTTGAACCGGTTCCAAGCCTCACTAAAAGTTTCAAGAGGCATTTGTTTAAACTTTAATATTTGACCTTTGAGATGCAACATCTTTAATGGTGGGAAATACTTGCTTAGGAACCTTTGAGCCAACTCTCTCCATGTATTATAGAATCTCGGAGGTATAGTATGAAACCAAGCTTTAGCTCTATTCCTTAATGAATAGGAAAAAAGCTTCATCTTGACAATATCGTCACACACTCTATTGATCTTTATGATATTAGCTAATTCCGTGAATTGAGATAGGTCAGCATTTGGATCTTCCATAACTCCACCTCCAAATTGATTTGCTTGCACCATATTGATCAATCCCATCTTGATCTCAAAATTATTAACATTTAACGGCGGCCCCATTGCATAATTCTCAAACTGCGGTTGGAAATGATCTCTGATGTTCATCCCCGCTCCATTATGTCCATGGCCCTAAGGTTGATTTTGCACTACCGGAGGAGCTTGTTGGTTATCTCTATCTTCTTGTTGTGTCATCAAGTTTTGAATAATCGCTTGCAATTGTTGATTTTGCAAGTGCATTTGTTGCGCATAAGCTTGTGGCACAAACTCCGGATTAATATTTTCTCCTCGAACATTATCACCCCCTTGAAAATTTCTCATATTACCCTCTTCACCAACCACATTTACATTATCCCTTATGTTTTTCATAACTTCCTCCATAGGCTCTAACACTTCTCTTATTTGTCTTCTTAAGGTAGCTTCCAATTCCAAGTTCAAAGGTTCAATAGATTGAGACCTTGAACGAGTTCTCATGTACCTACAAGAATTTCTAAATTAGTTCTCCAAGTAAGACAATTAAATAAGTAAACAAATAAAAGAAATACTCTTATCAAAGCTAATAAAATTCAAACTCGTTACAACCAAAAGTTTAACATTTCCCCAGCAACGGCACTATGAACTTGGTTTCAATTTTATTTAAATTGATTAGAGCAAGTGTACTCTACCGTGTGTAGCACGTAAGCGACCAAGTGAAAAATTTATATAATATCAAACCCAAGGGCTAAAGTATGTATCCGTATTTGAGATATGTTTGACTCTAGTAGGACTAATCGATTAAAAAGGGGTTGATTAACTAAAACTAACAACTAGGAAAGCAATTAAAGATAGAATGATACGATGGACATGGAAAATGGATGAAGGTGAACAATCTAAGAATGTAAGGCAAGCAACATTCATGGATAAGGTATATATAGACTCACACACACACATGTATAGATGGTCTTCATGTTATGATATTAAGGGCAATCACGTTTGTACCCCTAATCCCTATAGTCAAGGCAATTAGGTTCTTAACTCTTTTACAAATTTAAATCTCCTAGAATTGTCCCTTACTCTCAATTCCCATGAAGGTACTATGATTATAAGTTGGGTTCCCCTCACTAGTTCATCACTAATATTCTATCATGAGGTTCTAAGCACTTGAAGGGTATGACTTACCTCCCTCACACTAACTAAGTCATCTCATGCAATCAATGATTCAATTAAACCACTAAGCATAATATTGGAATGACCATCCTAACTCTATGAATAGAGAATTTAATCACACAAATCTTACATAAAATGAGAATAAGCATTCATGATAGAAAATATTCATAACAATCATTTCATCAACATGTGGTGTTCAAAATCTACATAATTCCTAACCAATCATATTGCTAGTCTCACATGAGGACTAACCACTACATATCATGATAAAATCAATAAAATCCATAGCATGCTCCAATTAAGCCAAATAATGAAGAAAATAACAAAATAAAGGTAAGTTGGCTCCCCTTTGATGGTGAACTTCCTCCTCCTTGATAATGTTAAAATCTTCAACCAATGATGAATTCCACTTCTTAGATTGGTGGATGGATGAATTTATGGATAGATTTGAGGAGATCAAGTGGATTGGATGGATGAAGTGAAGGGTGGAAGAGATGGAGATGAATATGTGTGATTTAGGTGTCTAGTGTGTGTGGAAACTGATCCAAAATAAAACCTCCCGTAACTTGTGGTCAAAACATGATACCCCCATGGAAGCTTCTAGAACAAGTGGATATCATAAAATTGTCTTTTACACCTACACGGGTCGTGTAGGTGCACACGGGGCGTGTAGGTGCATCGCGTGCTGGGCAGTCCCACCGTTTCGCTCATAACTTTCTCATCCAAACCCCAATTCTAGTGATTCTTATGGTCACGCGATCCTCTCATCCATGGCTTTCCAACCATATATCAAAAGTCTAGTTTTGTGCTCCATAAAAATATAGAAAAATTATACAAGTTGGACTTGTATTTTTCAGTATTTTGCTTTGGCTCGTTCTTCCTCATTTCAACTCCGAATTGAGCTCCGTCTTTTTCCACATATTTCTTATCAAGTCTAGAATCTATTTTTACCTAAAAATCACTCAAATTACACCAAATTACCCATTCTCTAAATATTCACAAATATAGCACAATTTAAGGAACTTAATCATGAAAATCACATATTTATCATTTTAAAGCATAAATCTACATATCTTCATATAACACCACCGAATGATATACAAAATGAATAAAAACAAACAAAAATACATAATAAAAGACACTAAAATTTAGGTAAAAACGACACCAATCAAATCTGTTATGGTACGTTGGTGGATAAATTTGTACACTCTTAAATCATGTTTATCCCACAGATGCAACAAATTGAAATTAATAACGCGTCTTCAAATCCTAATAAGAGAAAGACTCATATGGAAATGGTTAGATAAATGATGAGTTATTTGGAATTATTATATTCATTTTTTGGATATGCCATAGAAACAGTATTTCGTATGAATGTTTGTCTGTTTGTGGGATATCCTAGAAAAATAAAGGGTGATTTATTTAATAGTCCAAAAGATCAAAGAGTGATTGTTAACACGAACGCTAGATTTTTGGAAAAGAGCTATGTAATGAATCACAAACCCATGTATAAATTGTTTTAAAGGATGTGAGAAGGAAAACATAAAGTATAGTACCAATGTACAAGAGGATATACCACAAGTAAACTGCATCGCGTGTCACATCTGATACACAATTTCATGTAGCGCCTTGTCATAATGGGAGAGTAGTTTTACAACCGGATGAATTTATGTTTTAGGAGAGTTGTGAGACTTGGTCCTTAGTAAACATGAAATTGACCCATGGATACGACGATGCACTACAAGATAAAAATGCGATATCTTAGCAAGATGCAATGATTTCTGGAATAGGATCTATGGATTTTAAATCAAATCTCGGAGCTTGTACGACCACTAAATGGTGTAAAAACCATTGGATGTCAAGACAGCTTTCCTGATTAGAAGTCTTGACGAAAACATCTATCTGAAGCAACCAGTATGATTCATTGCAAAAGACTAAAAGCATTTTGACTTTAAGCTTAAAATTGTCCATCCATGGACTAAAGAAAGCTTCAAGATCATGGAACATCTGTTTTGATGAGGAAATCTAGTAACATGGATTTAATCAATGCACGGATGGGTCTTGTGTATTGGAAAAGAGTGACAGAAACATGGTGGTATTTGTTGTACTGTACGTAGATGGTATTTTGCTCATTGGAAACAATGAAAGAGTATTATCAGGTGTATGTGTACGGTTGATAAAGTAGTATGAAATGAAGGACTTTAGAGAAGCAAAATATATTCTTGCGATCATGATCATAAGATATGATATTGTGCTTATCTCAAGCTTCATAAATTGATACAATTCATACTCGTTTTAGCATGTGACTTTATCTAAGGAAATGTGTATTAAGACACAAAAGAACATAAAGGAGATGAATGTGGTTCCTTATGCTTTGGCGAATAAAGAAGCCTAATCTATGGAATGCTATGCACGAGAATGGATATCTGTTTTGCCGAATGTGTGGCCAGTGGGTATCAAGGTAACCTGAAACAAGAATGTTGAACTGTGGTAAGACATATACCTGAAAAGGATTAGAAATTATATATGGGCTCACTGGACAGATTCATTGCTTCTTGTGGGTTACATAGATTCAGATTTTTCAAATCAGATAGAGACGACAATAAATCCACCTCAAGGTTATGTGTTTATTTTGGAAGTAGAGCCATAATGTAGAGGAGTGTTATATAGAAATATATTTCGGACTCTATCATGGAAAAATAATAAATTGGAGCCTATGAGGCAGCCAAAGAATCTGTATGACTCAAGAAACTTCGTAATGGTCTTAGATGTGATTCTAAGTTTGCCCAAGATTATTATAATTTATTGTGATAATAATGGTGCAGTTGCAAACTTGAACAAATCACGAGCCCATAAGGCAATTAAACACATGGAGCACGAGTACCACCTGTTATGAGAAATCGTATGATGAGGGAAAGGTTGTTGTCACCTAGATTGCATCGGATGATAACCTAGTAAATCCATTTACAAGGACCTTAAGGCAAAAGCTTTTGATGGTCGTGTAGTGGAAGCGGGAATCAGATATATGGTAGTGGAGTTGACAACATAGTCTTTTAGTATAAGTGGGAGATTGTTGGATTGTATACTAAAAGTCTAACTTTTTGTATGAACAATGTTACGATAATTTATTTGAAATGAGAATCATATGATCAAATGATTGCGTCTTATAATTAATTTATATGTACGATGCAATAGTCCACTTACTTTATACTGTAGATAATATGTTATGCGACAACACGCGGAAGATCATATTATCGGTTTCCTCATAAAATATAAACAGATGCTCACAACCGATATAGACGGTGACACTCTATCGGGATGTTTGTAGTATGATTTGGTATTAGTTTATTTTGACTATAAAATCACATTAGTGCACTTTTGTGTATTGAGTAGGACCGCTTGAGATCGTTCAACTTATACTGACTATATAGGAGAACTTCATCTCAGTTATTATGGATGTTCGTGCTCTTAATCCCTATACAATAACCTCGATACATAAGATAGTATATATCTATTTGATTCATCAATGGGTAAGATTTAAATATTAAATCAATAAACTCGATGAGTTGGGAAATAGTGATGTCTCTATGGTGTGTTGTTGATTGTAGAAGGAATCTGTGTCCTATTAAATAGGTTGATGATGTCCCCTTGAGGAGCTCATAAGGATTATCATGTAAACCTTGTAGGTGGATTTATTCCGGCATGATAATGAAGTTGAACGGTACTACTCTCGGATGAGATATTAATTAATGAAGTTGTCAGTAATTTAATTAATTAATGGGTATTGTATATCTTCAACATACGGAGACTAATGGGCTCATAATAAGAAGGAGTCCATAACGTAATTATGAGATTAGAGCGGCAATGCAGTAATAATATTTTAGCAGAATATATTATTATTATTGGACTTAAGTATACGTTTTGGGCTAAACTTGGATACTTAAGCCCAATATAGACCCGACTCTAATTTCTCCTCCTAGTCTCTACTGTAGCCAATATATAAGTCATCTCAGCTATCCAGAACTCTAATAATCTACACCTAACACATGACAGAAATAGGGAGGAAGCAGATTGAAAAGATCTTGAAGATCGTCGCCCACACGACGTCAAGAATGGACTTGGGAATACAGCAGAAGATCAAGAGATTGTTTGTTGCTGATGTTCGTCAAATTTCATGATTTTTCTAAAATCGTGTGGAACTCCAAATTGAACGTGTGATACATTGTTGAAAAGCCACAGAAGAGAGGATCATTTTGGCTAGTAAATCACTTAATTCGGAAATCAGATGAGGAAGTTATGCCTAAAGTCATGAGACTGCGCATGCTGTCGGCGAGAATTCATTCTCTTCTTCAACATACCCTGGTGAAAGGTAATACGAGAAAATATCAATTTTGGCTCTGTATCTTTTACCAAATTCAATTTAGTCCTGTAACTTTAAGTATTTTCAATTTTAGTTATTTAAGTTTCAATTTGGTCCTGTAACTTTTAAAATATACAATTTTAATCCTATAAGTTTCAAATTTAGTCCTATGTCTTTTTGAATTATCAAAATTTGTCCTTTATAAATTACACCATATTTCAAAAGATACAGGACTAATTTTGATAATTTAAAAAGATATAAGACTAAATTTGAAACTTATAGGATTAAAATTGAATATTTTAAAAGTTACAGGACCAAAATTGAAACTTAAAGAACTAAAATTGAAAATACTTAAAGTTACAGGACTAAATTGGATTTGGTAAAAGATACATGACCAAAATTGATATTTTCTCAAGGTAATATGTTTCTATATTTTTGCTTCCGTTGAATTAGAAACGCATGGAACTCTAACGGTTCACATTAACCAAACGATCGAACTCCAACAAAAATATCATATTATCCATAAAAGTAAGCCAAAAGTGATTTTTCTTAAACTTCGTATCTACAGTAAACGTAGAGATAATTTGGGACGAAAAGAGTAATAAATATAATAATTAACTTAATATAATCAAATAATATTAATACACCATATCAAATTTGAGTAGTAGAGATTTTATCAAAAATTATATACAAAAGAAAAATCAACTATAAAGTCTAGAGATTTTATCAAAAATTATATACAAAAGAAAAATCAACTATAAAGTCAAAATGGTAAAATGGATACCTTTGCATATAATAATAATATTCATTAACCCACGTGCAAAAAGCAAATGAATACCTTAGAATCAAACGAAGGGAGTACTTAAAAAAATATAAATATTAACCAAAATAAATTCTCCCTCTTAGAATAAAGTATACTCCCTCCTCCTGCGTTAACGTTGACATTTGCTTTTTGCACGGAGATTAAGAAGTATAATATTTTATTGTGTAGTGAGATAAGAGAAATAATATTAACGTAAAGTTGGTAGTTGTATTAGTGTTGTATGGGCCCTACATGGAATAATTAATTATTTTGTGTGGACCAACATGACAAAAAAAGAAATGTAAATTGAGACAACTCAAAATAGAAAACATAAACCTTAACATAGAACGAATGAGTATGATCCTTAAATTCACTTTTATATAGAAGTGTTAAAATAAATAAACAGTTTAAGATTTCAACTCAATTCGACTAGATATGGCGCTTAAGATTTTCTTTAATAAAATCATCATGTAGTGAATGAACAAAGTCTAAAGTAATTTCTCTTTACTCCTTCAAGATTACCTACTTTTGGTACAGACAGTGAATATGATCTCCTCAAGTTTCCCTACGATCTACTATATATATAAAAAGAGCAAGCCCGTTGCCCGGCCAGTTTCTCCTAGGTAGCAGGTAATTTTCTTTTCTCACTTTGTCTTTGTAGTGTGCTTGTAAAAAATAAATATATACTTATTGGATGGACGAGGGAGTATAATTTAAAGTAGAATAAAATGTATATTTGTTATTATTGAGTTTTAATACAGTATAAAATCTTATTTTAAAATATACTTCATTTTTTTTTTGCTTTTTTGGATTGGTATGGATCAGTTTGGGTTTCGGTACGATTTATCAGATGATATCCTAATACATACCATAAAATATTTATGTTTAATCCAAGTAGGGAGGGTCAAATAATCAATATATTTGTTTCGATTAATAACTATATGGATTTGATTTTGATACGGGATTTGACAATATCTATTTACCATACACAGCCTACAAACATCATTAATTTTAGAAACCAATTAAAATACACTGTGGCATCGTAAATATGAACATCTCAAGAATCTTTATCATTAAACAAAATTCAATTATTAATAATAAAATAATAAAATAAATAACTACCTATTAAATATATTGAGTTATTGACACCTAAAATCACGCAATTTAATAAACCTATCCAGACCAAAAATCATCCTTAATTTTATCCTTATCTTTCATCAATATCTTAGACTATCCCCATCGGTGACACTTCATATGGGTCGCTCTCTACCTGCAAAAAAAAAGGAAAATTGTTAATTACTCAGCAACCAGTTGGTTTATCCTTACCTGCCACAACCTAATTGAAATGTGTGCCAACCCAAATATATGTATCCATATGTTGACACTTGTCAAGCAACCATTGGTGGGATTTTATTTTTTAAGGATAGAATTTAAATTTTTTATTATCTAACATTTAAATTATGTAAAAATAATAATAATAATCCAAATTCGTAATTTTTTTCTCTATAAATAGACTACAATATTGATATGTTTTAGACACAAAACGAAAACACTCTTTTTTCTCTCCATCTCCAATTATATCTTCTTCTTTTTTTGAGGTTTTTTTTATCATTTCTCATGGATCCAAACAATCCAAATTTCTATCCAAACTCACAAAAATTTTCAAATTTGATGATTTTATTAATTTTGGAAGTTACCAAAACTCTCAATACCATCAAAGCTCCCAATTTTCGCCATATCTCAATCAAACATCAATTTCCAAACAAGTTCAAGCATCACAAAATATTTCTCGAAATTTATTCAATAATGTTCAAAAAACAAGCCCCCCACCCCCAAATACCAAATGGTGTGTGAAGGAAGATGTTGCGCTTATGTCATCTTGGTGTTTCATTAGTGAAGATAGAGTGCATGAAAAAAAATCAAAAGTCTACTTCATTATGGAAACAAATTCATCAGATGTTTCATGACACTCGAGCAAAAAATCCTGAAGAAATGAATGAAATGACTGTGGATATATTGAAAGGTCGCTTCAAACGACTCAATCAAAGTGCAAACAAGTGGATTGCAGCTTGCAAGGAAGCACATACTCGAAGAATGAACGGAATGAGCCAGAAAGATATCGAGAAAGAAGCTCATACAATTTATGAAACAAGTGGTACTAAGTTTACTGATTTAATTGTATTTAATGAAGTCATGTGTAAACATCCAAAATGGGAGTTGAAATTAGATCGTGACTCAACACATTTCCGTACTGAAGATGAGGAGGAAAATGACGAAAGTGGTGGAAGTTCCAGAAGAGCCAAAACAAGTGAGGATTGGGGGTATTCTATTCCCGAAAATCTTGAAACTTCAAGTAGTGGATGCTCAACCATTGCACGTCCTAGTGGTAGAGATAAGGCGAAAAAAAAGGGAAAAGGTAAGGCCTCACAATCTTTTGCTACGAATGAGGTTGCTGCTGAAATTCGTGCATTGAGGATCACTAGAGATAATGAAATTGAAGTAATGAAAATTTTGGGAAAAGAAAAATTGAATTGGAAAGAGAGAAATTACACAGGAATTAAATGAGGATGAAAGAACTTATGCTGAATACATTGCTAGCTAAAGATCACTTATTTCCAGAAGATGAAGAAATGAAACGCAAATTAATGGCAATTGTATTTGGACAGTAGATATGTCTTACTATTATGTATTTTAGATATCGCATTTTAATTAATGTCCTTTAATTAAATGTATTTTAAGCCTTTTAATTAATTTCATGTAATTTTAATCAAGTAATTGAGTTGTCAACTTTTGTCCTTCATTTGTCTGTGTTCTCCCTTTATTCACATGCAATTGTCAAGACCATTACTCAACCTGCCTTTAGTCACATGCATGCACATTATTTTAACTTTATTCACGTGGGTTGTTCAATACCATTACTCAACTTGTCTTTACTCACATGCATGTACAGAACTTTAAGATGGTTTACACATGCTATCCTTGAATTATTTCTCTATATATACTTTTTGAAATTGTTCATAAATTACACACAACTTTTTTTCCTCAAATGCAAAAAATGTCTTTCAATAAAAATTCATTTGTTTATTCAGATTCAAGTTCTGGTTCCATCAATTTCCAGAATTTGATGAATGGAAAAATCGAGTTGTTGAAAGCAATCATCAAATTGATAAGATGATTGAGGATGTGATCTTAAACAATCCTAATATGATTGTGGAAAATCACACTCCTAGAGCTAGACGAAGATATATTGAAAGAGAACGTGAATTTGGTTAGGAGCGTTTGATGAATGACTATTTTGTCGACAAACCAATATATCCTCCTGAGGTTTTTCGACACAGGTTTCGCATGCAAAAATCATTGTTTCTGCGTATAGTGGGGACAGTTTCTTCTAATGATGAGTATTTCCAACGACGGCATGATGCCACAGGAAGACAAGGGATTTTAGCATTACAGAAATGTACTGGAGCTATGAGGGTGTTGGCATATGGCACATCAACTGATTCTGTTGATGAGTACTTGCGAATGAGTGAAACTGTGGCAAGGAATGCTCTCATAAAATTTGTTGATGGTGTTATTTCTTGTTTCGGCAACGAGTATCTTAGAAGGCCTAATGAATAAGATTTGACTAGATTACTCTACGTCGAGGAACAACGTGGATTATCGGGCATGATAGGCAGTATTGATTGCATGCATTGGGAATGAAAAAATTGTCATACTGCATGGGATGGACAATATGCTGGAAGAAGTGGGAAGCCAATAATCATTTTAGAAGTTGTTGCATTAAGTACGTGCAATGATATTAATGTACTACATCGTTCTCCAGTTTTTAATGATGTGCTGGAAGGTCGAGCACCAAACATAAATTATGTTGTGAATGGTCATGAATATGATAGAGCATATTATCTTACTGATGACATATATCTTTCATGGGCTGTACTGTTAAGTCAATTTCTGCTCCACAACTCCAAAAGCATAAGTTGTTTGCTCAACACCAAGAGGCCATCAGAAAAGATGTAGAGCGCGAATTTGGAGTTCTATAAGCTCGTTTTGTATTTCTTAGACGTCCATGTCTTGTTTGGGATAAACTGCAGATGGGTAAAATTATGATGGCTTGTATCATCATGCACAATATGATTGTAGATGATGAGTGAGATACATATCAAAACTATTATGATCCCACCGAGTTTATTACGGATATGCCTATAATTACGGAATTAAATATTTCTAAAATATAAGATTATTTTAATTTTAAATATAATTATTCAAAAAATATAATAACAATAATATATAATTTAATAATAATTATGTATATATGGATGAGAGATAAATGAATATTTTATTAAAAATGTAGGTTGAGTTGGGTTGTTGATGTAGTATGAAAAAATTGAGATTTGATTGGGTGGTAGGTTGTATATGTGAATGAGAGGGAAATAAATATTATATTATTGGGTTGGGTTGTTGGTTATGGATGGGATAAGTCTTATCAACATTGAAAGTCTTACGTCATCATTACATTTTTGCATTTAATACATTCATATAGGAAAGAAAGTGATCATATTTTAACAGTGAGGTTTAACCTCAGTAAACCAAGTAAAAACCCCCTAAATTGTTTCTACTCATCCCCTTATCAAACTTCTGTAAATCTGGTAAAAAAAAGTGTTATTATCTGCTTTCAAATTTAAAAGGCTGCTTATACAGTGTTATTGCCAGATATGGAGGATTACTCACTGCCGATTGGCTCTTATTTTCTGGGGTTTGATAGCTCCACCCAGTAAGTTTCTTCCCTAATTTCAATTCCTCTGTTTTTACTGTTTAGTTTTGTATCATTATGTTGATTAAATAACCAAAATTTGATACCTACTCAAAAATTCAACAAAATTAGAGCATTGCGATTAAATTTTTATGAATTATGTATGATCAATTGGGTGGTGTTTCTCCAATTGGCTCCTAAAGAATGTACGTTTGCAAAAAATTTAAAAAATAGGATGATTACAATGATCGTGTAATGTATGATGTAGGTCATTGAAGGCAACTGTTTTAGATGCAAATCTGAACATTGTAGCTCAGGAGATAGTTAATTTTGATTCCGAATTGCCCCATTACAAGACTAAAGATGGGGTTTACCGGGACCCTTCTGTCAATGGGAGAATTGTTTCACCCACTATAATGTGGGTTGAAGCATTAGACCTCATTCTTCAGAGGCTCAAGAAATCCGGGCTGGATTTTGGAAAAATTGCAGCCGTATCGGGTAGTGGGCAGCAACATGGCAGTGTATATTGGAAAAGTGGGAGTTCTGGGATTTTGTTGTCGTTGGACCCGAGTAAACAGTTGGTTGATCAACTTGGTGAGGCGTTTTCGGTAAAGGAGTCGCCTATATGGATGGATAGCAGCACTACAGAACAATGTAAGGCAATTGAGAAAGCTGTAGGTGGTGCTCTGGAGTTGTCGAGCCTTACAGGCTCACGGGCATATGAAAGGTTTACGGGGCCACAAATTCGAAGAATATTTGAGACACAACCTGAAGCTTATGAGAATACTGAGAGAATCTCCCTTGTTAGTTCTTTCATGGCTTCTCTTCTTATTGGGAGCTACGCTTGTATTGATCACACTGATGGAGCTGGAATGAATTTGATGGACATTAAAGAGAGAGTTTGGTCAAAGAAAATCTTGGAGGTTTTTGGTGTATTTGCTACTTACATTGCATTAATTTTATTTTGTTTGGTTTTCCACAATACAATCTACTTTGATCTTTAGAATAATGAAAGTTGAGCTTTTGATGTTAAAAATTTCATCTTATTTAGGTCACGGCACTGGGCTTGGAAGAAAAACTTGGAAAATTGGCACCTGCATATGCTGTTGCTGGTCTAATTGCCCATTATTTCGTAAAGAGGTCAGTTTCACCCTAATCATGTAACTTGCATGATGTTCAATTATGAAGCTTTTATGAATTCAACCTTGTATATTTTTATAAAAACCTATATCCTATCTAATTATAGAGATGTTGCTTTATTAATCTAAAGAGAAGTAAACTTATCTATGGGCCTTGGTATTTTTGAGTGACTCCTGGCATTGTATTTTAAATGCCAAATAGAAATTTTAGAATAAAAAATTCTTTTATCTGGCGAGGAATAATTGCAAAAACCCTTAGACGTGCTGATACTGTTGCTCCGCATCTTGTGTCACTGTTGTATCTATATGCATTCTGTGAAATCCTCTTTTTTTTTTCTTTTTTTTTTGAGTGAAACTGTGAAATCCTCTTTAAAAATACTGCCGTGGTTTATGTCTAAGACTCCTAATGAAATGATTTCAGGTATCAATTTGACAAAAACTGTCTAATTATTCAGTGGTCTGGTGATAATCCTAACAGCCTAGCAGGTAAACTGTTTCTTTAACGTTAGTGCTATATCTCTCATGAGAAGATTCACCACTCTCCAATAATGATGATTCACAATTTCCTTTCCTGATGTTTTGTTTTTCTGGATTATACCTACTTTTGGAGCAACGTGTTCCCTGTATTCTATTCATAACTGATTTTCCAACATCGACTCATGCTTTGGCTGCCTATCAAGCCTCTTATCAAACATCTGTATTCATATGAAGATATCCCATGCATTAGTTCAAGACAGGGCTATCATAGTTCATTTTGACACATAATAAACGCTGAAGAAACCTTAAAAATTCCAGCCAATCTTAATTTAGGAAGCTGCAAAGCTAACTTACCTAGTTGTTGGTAGCAATGTACACATTAGACTTCTCTGGTTACTTAAAGTTTGTTTGGTGTGGAATTACACTAATTATTAGCATGAAGATCTTGATGTGTTCATGCAAATTTGCATGTCCTTTTTTATATGGAGTGAGCATCTGTTTGCTGTACACTTCGAGTTGACCTCTCATAATTAGCCATCTGTACATATGTTGTATTTATTTTCAACAATTGTTAATTTCTTGAGGAGAATTATTATGTTTAGTTTAAGTTTACTTCCCTCATCACGATAATAGTACTAGTCTACCACTTTTTATGGTCATTGAACTATCTAGCATTAATTAATTAGTTACATCTGCACTCTGCAGGTTTAACACTCAATAGTCCTGGGGATCTAGCCATCAGTCTTGGAACCAGCGACACTGTAAGTCAGTTTGCACTCATCTGCTTATGATTTCAAGTTGTGGAATCGAGTTCAGAACTCAACATGAAGTAACTTGCATACGTAGCTTAGGAAATCCCCACTCTTTTCTCTTACGACCAATATACTACTTGAACTGAGTATTTGTATGTGATATTTTCTAACCCTGATAAATTTAGATTAAATGGGATTAAATGAGAAACAATCATCTATTTATAAATCCTTTTCACTTCCGTGATAAGCAACCTATAAGACTTTCAGTAATAAGGCAATATTACAAAGACTTAGCAAAAAATTTGATGTGTCCATTCACTATCGAATTCCCACTTCCCAGAATAAAATCCAACACAGCTTGATCTACCCTATTTTTTTTCTGTAGGTCTTTGGGATCACTTCTGAACACAAGCCATGTTTAGAAGGGCATGTTTTTCCTAATCCAGTAGACATAAAAGGCTACATGGTAATGCTATGCTATAAGAATGGTTCTTTGACCCGTGAAGGTATGAACAAACTTTTCAAAGACGGTAATATCTTTTCTATAGCAATGTAAGTTCTTTATTAACTCTGTATCTCCGATCTTGGTAGACATACGTAACAAGTGTGCGGATAAATCTTGGGAAGTTTTTAATAAGTTTTTGCAGCAGTCAGAACCCTTTAATGGTGAGTGCTTGAATCCTGCCATCTCATATTAAATTTATATTTTGTTGGATGTTTCTAACTACCCTTCTTTAACAGGTGGAAAGCTAGGATTCTATTACAAAGATTATGAAATTATTCCTCCCCTGCCAGGTAAGCAAACTAGTAAACAAAGTTGATAAATGAACAGCAGTTATTTTAAATTTCTCAACTTAAAAAATAAATCTAACCAAATTTAACCATATCCATCTCACATTTTGGTCCTGAACCATCCTTCCTGAGAAAAGGCTTATACTAGGATTGAAATTTGACCCGCAATTTGAGTCGAAAAAGTTAAGGATGTTTGTGCATTGTTGTTATATTACTGCCCTAAGAAATGGTTGAAAGTTCATGGTGCATCGACAGTGCCGTTTTGGTGTAAAACTTCTTAGGAAATGGACCCTTAATTTAGGTTAGTTTGACTTGACAAACATGTATTGTTCCATCATAATTTTTGGGGGTCCGTTCAGACATCGAAGTTCAGCATGGTAGATTGCCCTAGGCCTCAACAACTATCCTCACTCAACGTCACCAAACCGAATAGCATCTATATGATGCAGATAATCCTTTAATTTCTTCATTTGATTGTACTTTCCATGATCTAAAACTGAGCAACAAAAAGGATCTGAAGAACCTCGAAAGCACTCCTGTGACTGCATTCTTCTGGACATTCCTACATGTTTAGCATATTCTCCTAGTTGGTAAAATCGTGACACGTTGAAAATCAGTTTTGCACATACATATGCTTGAATTCTTGCTTTATTGTTATTGCAGTTGGATTCCACCGTTACGTTCTTAAGAATTTCAATGGACAAACATTGGATGGAGTAACTGAACATGAGGCGGCAGAATTTGATGCTCCCACTGAGGTTAGTAAACCCAAACCTTAAGTTCTAATTTCTATATTAACATGTAAGCTCACACGAAACTACTTCTATTCAGATTCGAGCATTAGTAGAGGGTCAGTTTCTCTCCATGCGAGCCCATGCTGAAAGATTTGGAATGCCTTCGCCTCCAAAACGCATAATTGCTACCGGTGGAGCATCCACCAACAATAGCATTCTCACTGCAATATCTTCCATCTTCGGTTGCAATGTCTACAAAGTCCAAAGCTCGGGTAAGTCCGGTTAAGAACATCCTTGTACAGTTGAATCTGTTTTATCCATCTACTTGCTCCTATCCGCAATGAGGCTGTTAGAAACTTACTCGTTCGTTTACCATTTATTGGTGGTTATGATATTATTCAGATTCAGCTTCCATGGGAGCTGCTCTAAGGGCCGCTCACGGCTGGTTGTGCAATAAAAAGGGCATATTCATCCCAATCTCAAGCATGTACAAGGACAAGCTGGAAACGACATCTCTCAACTGTAAGATTGCGGTGACAGCAGGCGATCAAGAGGTCGTGTCCAAGTACGCTGTGTTGATGAAGAAGAGAGTTGAAATTGAGAATCGCCTCGTTGAAAAACTTGGTCGACTATGAACTTTGCACATATGTTCACCTCTTCTACTCTTTTGCTCATTCTTTCTCAAACTTCATGAATTAGCTTCAATTATTTGACTTGTACATATATAAATAAGAAATGATGTGGACATGGAAGCTATGTCAAATTAAACTTTAACCATTAAAAATATAGAATTATAAAAATACTTTAACAATGTTCTATGCTCATTTAATATATCGAATTATATTTATATATATATATATATATATATATATATATATATATATATATATATATATATATATATATATATATATATATATATATATATATATTGGTATGCTTTCACGTGTATCCTTCGTTGTCCTCACGGTTTCACACTTTGTCTGCTGCTAATTATAATTATAAACATAAATAAATAATTCAAACATGAAATGATTTCAAAGAATAATGAAAAAGACTTGGGGTAACGAAATGATTTGTATAAAATAAGTGATAATATTTTTATTAAAAAATGATTATCAATATATTGATAAAAAATAATAATGGTGTTAAAAAGAAAGAACATTTAAAAAAAATAATAACATTCTTAATAAAAAAAATAATAACTAATTAAAAAAATAATAACTAATTAAAAATGTCTGCATAACTAAACAAAAGGTTATAAATTTGAGAAAAATACAAAATTGTTTGGAATGCTTTCAAAGAATAATGACAAAGACTTGTGTAACCAAATGATTTCTATAAAATAAGTGATAATATTTTTATTAAAAAATGATTGTTAATATATTAATGAAAAATAATAATAGTGCTAAAAAGAAAAAAAATATTTTTTTATAAAAAATAATAACATTTTTAATTAAAAAAATGATAACTAATTAAAAAAATAACAACTAATTAAAAATGTCTACATAACTAAACGAATGGTTATAAATTTGAGAAGATAAACTCTATTGTGACACGAATTTTTTTGAGACGGTTGTGAGACGGGTCAACCCATTACTAAAGTATGCTTTTATAAAGTATGCTTATTTGTAGTTAAATTATGTTAATAATGAATCATATTATAGTACCATAAAATCATACTTTAATTCATTATTTGTCATACTTTACAAAACTTATTTTAACCATAATTAAACATATTTTATCTATATAATAAGTATATTTTAATACATCTCATAAACGGTCTCACGTAACGTCTCACAAGAGAATTTATTATTTGAGAAATACAAAATAAAAGAAGTATGAGGTGGGTAATAGTCTTCTTCCACCAGTCCAAAAGTCATGAAATACTCTAGCGCTTCATAAATTTTCAGATTTCCCTATGAACGAATAACTTCATGTTGCTTAGACAATTTATTTGCAAATCCATATTTCAGCCTTTGGTATACAAACAGATTGCAAATCCATATTTCAGTATTTGGTGTACAAGCATGCAATCAACAATACAAAAGGCTAGGCAACAGGATGCAAAAATTTGTCTTACACGAATCCATGTTATATTTTGAAGGATGCATCTAATTAAATTATTAATTCAAACTCAGTTGA
The DNA here is from genome assembly GCA_023678885.1 of Pogostemon cablin. Taxonomy (NCBI): domain Eukaryota; kingdom Viridiplantae; phylum Streptophyta; class Magnoliopsida; order Lamiales; family Lamiaceae; genus Pogostemon; species Pogostemon cablin. Next base: position 18,090,126 of record CM042970.1, read on the forward strand.
AATTGTATAACATCAAAATGGCATATATTACTCAATTGAACAAGAACCAAGAATCAATCTTAATATTCATTATATCCAAACTCAGTTGAAATTGTATAACATCAAAATGGTATATGTTACTCAATTGAACAAGAACCAAGAATCAATCATAATATTCATTATGATGTAACAGCTTCAATCATCATGCGATCGTTGACGCTCTCTAAGTAAGAGTATGATCTATTTGAGCAATAATAGTCAAACTATCCGTAGTTGTTTTTTTTAATTCTTCAAGTTTGCGAAAACTGCTCAAATTTGCAAAATTCTTTGCTAAAACTAGAAATCAATTTAGAATTACACCAATCAAAAGATCTTACAATCCCACACAAGGGATTTACATATGATTCAAGAACACAATATTACAAAATAATTATCACGTACAACATATTTTACCTGACATTTCTAAAAAAAATATGAAATAAAACAATACACCCCACATCTTACTCAACAATTAATTTCTACCACATGAATTTACAAGTAATATAAATAGTCGAACTTCTTGGGTCATTTTAATTTCTCGATTCTTATAATAAGTGAACCTATTACAAGGGCCTCCACGGTTTTCAACCTATATTTGATATTTTGATTTGTGGGTAATGTAATTTTGTTATTCCACTGTAAAATTGTTTATTAAAATTGGATTTTAAGGTGAAATTTTTTTAATAAATTTAAGATGAATTATATTTTCTGTCCATCTAATTATGTTTTATATCTTTTTCTAAAATAAGCTGCTATTTTCTTTATTCATGGATTTATATGTTCATGATTTTAAATTAATGGACGCATTTCAAATTTTGGATTTGTATTTGATATTTTAGTTATTTTGAAAGGATTTTTAAATGGGTCACTTACAATTGGATACATAAAATAATGCATAATTACTATAAACTACATGATTCAAAGTACTATTACTCATAACTACACAATTATGATTGTGATACCAAAAATACCCCTATGTGTTTGCACAATTTATTTGCACAAATTTGTTTTGTACAATTTCGTTTGCACAATTTCGTTTTGCACAATTTGTTTTGCACAATTCAAGTTCCGGCAGAGATTCGGCGGCGGTCGGGCGAATTTTTTTCCACAATTTGTTTGCACAATTTGTTTTTGCACATTTTGTTTACACAGTTTAAGTTCCAAAGGAGGTCAGGCGGTGGTCCGTCGTATTTTTTTGCACATTTTGTTTGCACATTTTAAGTTTTGGCGGGCGGAGGTCAGGCGACGGTTCGACGAATTTTTTTGCACAATTTGTTTTAACACATTTTATTTGCACACTTTAAATTTCGGCGGAGGTCCGGTAATCGGCAGCGATCCGGTGAATTTTTTTTCACAATTTATTTTTACTAATACTATATCAGACAATTAATAGCAAACCAATGCAATACTCATTCACCCTTGTTAATTCATCACATTACAGAACCCTAATTAGTAATTAGGCCAAAGAAATTAACTCATAAACATATACTAAATCCAACTAAAAAATTATATTTCAAATTGAATTAATTAGTGCCAGAAGCAGAACTTTCAATTAGGAACTGGATATTCTCATGAATCCTCATGCCACGAGCAACACAATTTCTCAAGTAACTTCACACGTGATCATATATACATACAAATAAGTAAGGCTCATGCCACAATTGCCACACCCCTGTTGAGGATCTGTTGCTCTTTGTTTCTCCCACCTTCATGCCCTTTGGCATCTTTGGTGGAACTCTCTGGATTTATTTATATACCATTAGTAATATTGCAATACCTAAACTCAATTTTGTTGTACTAATATTATTATGTAACCTGGATTTTGTGGTCCTTTAGAAGAGGATGATCTAAAGTTGGCTGTCTTCTTTTATCAGCACAATCTATAATATCTCCATCTGGGCTCTACAAATTCACCAAACATTGCTACTTTCATTAATTAATATACACACATTACATTAATTGTTACATACATACCTTAATGCTGAACACAACAAGTTTATTAATCTTCCTCAAATGTTTCTCAATCCTTGCTAATCTCAACCTGCTAACTTGTGTGTAGTTTAAACAACCTTGCCATTACAACACCTAAATTAACATGCTCCTTCCCACCTTCTACCCCAATCCCCAGATTCAAGGTTTTCTCCAAGATTGATGATGCCTCTGCCGACCAGTTTTTGCGCAACAATTCCATTGTTGATTTCATGATGTTTAGAGGGATGATCATGCCCAATTGCAAATTGCTCTTGTTTCCTACCGCAAGAAGTTCCCCTGGTCCATTCTTCAACCCTTTCTGCAAGTAAGTTTCCATTTCGCTTTTGTTTGCTCTTCTTCTTTTTATAATTGCTGAGTTTTATTTTAAGAAAATTTACATACATCTTCAACTTTGGGGATTGTTGGAGCCTTCTTGCGGCGCGGTCGGACCATCTTTGATGAATTCTGCAAAATCTATAGGCCAATAATACAACAGATTAATAGCAAAACAATTAATCAAATTGTGCACTGCAAATCAAGACGATTCAATTTCTAGTTCGGATTAATTTTTAAATTTAATTTCGACTCTGCAACAAACAGTGAAGGTAGTAATTAATTTGTGTATGGTATCAAGATTCACCAGAAACTAACAGCTTCAATAAAAATAAGATTCGTCATCAGGCAAAAAAGAAAATTGGAAAATCTAATTGGAGAATGAAATTTCAGGAAGAAGTTGGAGATGGTGAATTTCAAAATTGAAAGAAAACGTAGGGAGTGTAATCCACCTCTGCTGCCGCAAGACACTCCGGATGCTCCTTAGCCACGGAGGAGACGCTGGCGCCGCCAAGAGAAGGATAAATTCGCGCTGCGATGATGGATTGCCCGATCGGAAGGAAAGAAGCGATGAACACTGCGCACCGAAGAAGGAAAGAGAACTGTCCGTCAGACACAAGTTGAAGGATTTGTTCGTTTAGTCGCCATCGTCGTTCGCCGAAAAGGCATCAGAAAATGTGAGGGAAGGGTTGCTGCAATTGGTAGGAGGCGGATCTGATTTACTGGATTTGCGAGATTAACGAAATGGGTTCAGCTTTGGGAGCGTTTAGGTGGACACGAAGGAGATGTTTGAGGAGCTAAACTTGAATATGCATCTATGGATGGTGGTTGGAAAGAGATGCACGGCGGCGATTGGGCAGAGGAGAGGCAGCGATTGGGCGAAGGAAAGGAGGCGGTTTTGTGAGGTCATGCGGGGGAGGAGACATCACTTGAGCAAAGACAAAATTGAAATCTGATATGTTAAGGGTAATTTGGTCCCTTTAGTGTTAATTTATGTAGTGGAGAAGAATTTTTCTTTCCCTTTGTATTTGAGAGTATTTTAACTTTAAAGTGTGTACCTTACAATAATAAACCCTTTTTTTAAATTCTTTTTCAAATCGTGTCATTTAAAATTCATACTAATGAGTGAGAAATATTTATAATAATAATAATTATTATTATTATTATTATTTTTAAAGTAATATCTACATCAGATTATCAAAAGATATGTTTTTCACTTTTATGCTTAGAATTTGTAAATATATATTTATTATTATTGAATTACCTTAAATAGAACAAAATACCCCCACTGATGTAGATATTACTTTAAAAAAATAAAAAATAATAATAATCAAAAGATATGGGTTGAAAATAGAGTCAGCAAGATTAAGAGAGTAGTGTATATTTTGTTCTATTTAAGGTAATTCAATAATAATAAATATATATTTACAAATTCTAAGCATAAAAGTGAAAAAGGATTGAGAATAATTATTCAATCCAGTAATTTTGGTAGCAGATTACATTACAGTATTGACAACAAATTGTCGCCATCATATGAATTTTATCCTGAATCTTTTTCCTTCCCTTAAATCCAATGAAAAAGGGTTGTTAGATTTTTTTTAAAAAAAAAATCAAAATTTTATTAAGTCTCCCACCCCAACAAACCTACCCCCACACACTTGACTCCAAATTTCACTGAACTAATCACTCCCTCCCTAATACATATACATCACTCGGGTATCTGCTTCTAATATGGCCCAGAGAAAAAGTGAAGTTTAAGTAAAGCACGAAGAGAGGAAGGGAGAGAGTAAGAGTGTGCACGGTGCAGTTTGACGGTTTTTCTAATATGCCTAGTATTCATTTTGTTATATACAATTTGATTTAGTAATAAAGTGTAAACAGCAGTAATTCAAATAACATTGATTATGCTGTTTCGATCTATTTTTGGTAGTTTTACTTATAGATTAATTTAAATAATAATAATGTTCTCTATTAGTTTTTTTGGTAGCTAACGAAAATTTATAAGATAATTCAACCAATAATTATCCATTTCTTATTTTTTAGAAACATAAAATAGCTTAACAAACATTTAATTAAAATAATTTAATTAACAACAAGAGTGGGTTTGTTCAGTTGGCCATTCGAATATTTACCAATTAAAAAAACATTAGTATTGTGTATGTGCGTTTCGATCGTTTTTTGCATCGATTTTTTCGGTTTACAATTTTTCCAGCCCCAAGAGAGAGAGCGCGAGCTTATCAATGACCAGACACGAGGAGTTGCCCGTGCCCGTTTTCAAGTCACTCGAACCGGTTTATGGAACCGGGTCGCAGCTTGAAGAAGCCCAACTCCGGTTCAACCAATTGAAATCTAAATTTGTTGAATTCTTGGTCACGCCCCTGATTGATATCTATGCCCGATCTCCTGGTACGATTATGTTTTTGTATATTAATTGCACTCGATTTGATGGGCTATCTCATCAATTTTGTTTACACTGGTTACTTTGAACTGATGATATGATGTCTCTCTCTTTCTGTAGGGAGGGTGAATTTGATCGGAGAGCACATAGACTATGAAGGTTACTCTGTGTTGCCTATGGCGATCAGGCAAGACACGATCGTGGCGATACGAAAAGTGGAGGGTGAGAAGGTGTTGCGGATCGCAAATGTGAAGAGTGAGAAATATTCCCTTTGTACTTGCCCTGCCGACCCTGATCAGGTTCGAATCAACTCTAATTCAGACTCTGCTACGGGATGTGAATCGCCAAAAAGTATATATATACTCCCTTTGTCCCACGTTTGTTGTTGGGATTGATGAATAAAGTATAAAAGGTAGATGAGATGTATAGTGTATTTTTATTAGAACGTGAACAAATATGTGGATACCCCAAAAATGAAATGTGCGAATAAGTACGTGGGATGAAGGGAGTAATTTATTTTCTACTGATCCTGCCTCATACACTAGTGCCTCACTTTCGTTTTTCGTTTGGCTACATAGATTGTTATTTCGAGAACATGTTTATTTTGTCTTAGGATCAAAAGTTTTGGAGTAAACTACTTTGCCATGTTTTTGATTGGCTTTCACAACTTTGTTGGCTGCAAAACTTTATTTGAATGGTTTATTTCTTTAAACATGTCATTACAAGTTATATGTAGTTAATTAATGGGCTTTCTTTTGATTATTTTACGCCATATATGGTTAAAATTGGGTTGGGTAAATGTCAAAATTAGTCCTGTAAGTATCATAGTTGTTAAAAACGCAAGGCGCACCGAGGCGCAAGGACCCCTAAGTGCGCCTGAGGCGCAAGGCGCGCCCGAGGCGCGCGCCTGGGCTACATTTTGCCCAAAACTCAATTTATAATATATATACTCAAATATATCCTACTTACAATCATATTACCTAACTAAACTAACATAAAAATTACATAACATCACATAATGATACATAATAACTCATAATAGCATCATAACACAAAATATAAACACAAATAAATCCAAAACTTAAAATCTTCCACGCAAATAAGTAGCAAGTTAATGAACATTTCAATAGATAAGCTATTAGCAAACTAATTAGTCCTCATTATTCATCCTCCTCGTCCTCGTCCTCGTCCTCGTCCTCCTCCTCCTCCTCAAATTGATCATCTTTCTCATTAAATTCTTCCTCTTCATTCACATCACACTCAAGATCAACTTCAATATCTAAATCTTCATCTACAAGCCTTAAAGATGAGGCTTTAACCCTCTTTCCTTTATCCAATTGATCATTTCTCTTTCCTTTATCCATTTGATCCTTTCTTTTAGCACTTGAAGTTGATGTTGTATCGGCTTTGGACTTTTTCTTTTAATACTTGTAGTGTAGCACTTGAAGTTGAAGTTTGTCTCTCTTTTCGTGTGATGCTTGATCCGTCCTTTGAACAAATTTATCAATTAAACCTTGGCCTTGCCTTTTTCTTTTGTTTCCTTTATATGATGAGACAAAAGAATGTATGGATGTTGAATCCTTTGTCCCTGAAGCTCCGCCTTCTAGTTCCACATCATTAACTTCAAAATCATCAAATACTCCTCTCATACTCGAAGCCTTTTCCAACTTCTTCTTGCTCATATAGTTTTGGATTTCTTCTCTTATGTGAGGAGGAACATTTTTGCAGTCTTTTGCATTCCGATACCCCCCCGCAAGGTGTTGCTTTGCTCGGTGCGCTCCTCCTTTAAAAACACTTGAGCAAAAGTTGCATTTCGTTTCATTCCTATTATTATTCACTATTTCACAGTACTTCCACGCCGGGTCTTTTGATAAATTAATTGTTGATCCACTACCACTTTCATCCATCTCTAATTGTTACCTATGTAATGGAGTAGAGTAGTATAAATTATCAAATAGATTAAAAAAAAACAATCTGAAAATAATTGAAAAAGGAAAAAAAAACAGTAGGTTAAATTATATTGGTGAAAAAAGAAGAAAAAAGTAAGTTACTCAAAAGTCCAAACATAACAGAAAAAAGAAAGAAGTAAACTAAATTAGAAAAAAAAATTAACATAAAGAAAACAGAAAAAAAATCTTTAAAAAAATAAGAAAAAGATAAAAAAAAAACTCACTTTCCGGCAGGTGGCAGGCTGGCAGCTGGGCGGCGGTGGCGGTGGCGGCGGCGCGTCCAGGCGGCGGCGGCGATTCAGGCGGCGGCGGCGGCGGCAGATGGTGTGGTGGAGTGGAGGTGAAGGCAGCTGCAGCCCACCTCTCTCTTCTTTGAAAATTCTATTAAACCCTAACCCTAATTCTCAATTTATATACTCCTTATAAGTGGGCTGCCCCCTTCTACTTATAAAAACGTTTTAGCACTTTAAAATAGAAGTAGCAACTTCCAAAAATAAAAAAAAGGGAAAAAAACAGAATGTTTCAGAGGCGCGCCTTTTAGATCTCTCCGAGGCGCACCTAGGCACGCGCCTGCGACACAAACGCCTTGGCCTGAAAAATATCGGCTAATCTAGGCGCACGGAGCCTCCGCGCCGCAGCGCCTTAGGCGCGCCTTTAACAACTATGGTAAGTATGACATTTTCCAACTTTAGTTCTTTATCATTTGCAATTCTCAATTTTGGTCCTTTTTTGTCCAGTTTTAGTCCTTTTGGTTTCCTTGTGGTCCAGTTTTGGTCATTTTTTTCAAAATTTGGTCCTTTTTTTGTCCACTTTTGGTCGTAAATGTATACACTTTCGGACCATTTTTGAACATTTTTTTAACATAAAGGACTAAATTTGGACCAAAAGGACTAAATTTGAACCAAAAGGACTAAAAGTGGACAAAAAATGACCAAAATTGAGAATTGCAAATGATAAAGGACTAAAGTTGGAAAATGACATACTTACAGGACCAATTTTGATATTTACCCAATTGGGTCTCTGCACAAAACAAAACATCTTTGATGATATTTGGAGTCCCTGCTGAAAAATGTGATCCCTGTGGAAGTTTAGCATTTGTTTACCTTCATAATTCTTTGTTCAAACAGTCACCTCTATTAGTTTGTATAAGCCGAGTTCATGATGGATAAAATCGTGTCTGCACTCTGTAAATCAGGAATGGTTTAGCCCTTTGATTTAGTCATGTTTGGTTCTTTCGATATATTGTAGTTTGCTAAAGAAGAATTATCTTGTTTTTCAGGAAATTAATCTAAAGAATCACAGATGGGGTCACTATTATATCTGTGGGTACTGTGCCTGCTATTTCTCTTGAAATGCCAGATTTTGGATAGTGTTTGTTTTATGTACATTAGTTTCACATGAAAGTGTGTAAGGACATGTAAGTGGGAGTCATCCTTTAACCATGGTTTTGGGCTAAGTTATGCCTCCCTAGCTTATATGCCCAAGAGCTTGTTGCTTGTTAAGAAAACAGATGGTGTTAGGGTAGTTTCAGGACATCATGATTGAATTTCTTTCGGCAAATTCTGAACTTTAATTTATATTTCAGAATTACTCATTTCTGCATTTCAGGTACAAAGGTTTCTCTGAGTATGCCAAATTAAAGGGGATAGATGTTGGTGAATCAGTTGGACTCGAGGTTGTTGTTGATGGCATTGTTCCTACAGGTACTTTCATTCAATCTATGACTATATGCTTCTAACTAGGTGGAAACACAGGTATTTGTTAGAAGTTAGAACTAAGTACACTTTTTTTCTCATGTAGGATCTGGTTTATCAAGCTCCGCTGCATTTGTTTGCTCATCTACAATTGCAATAATAGGAGCAAATTTCCCTAAGGTTTTTCCTTTTTGCCCATTATATCTCTGTTTGTTGCCACAGTAATCTACTCAAATATTATTTTGTATAAATGGATATTGAGTACATTATCCATAGAAGAGATTCTGAGAACATGTGATCTTGTGTTGTTTGCTTGTAACTCGATTTTGTTTTAAATTTTATTTTCCAGAAAGAACGTGCTCAACTTGTGAATGTGAAAGACACATTGGAACTCAATCTGGTGGAATGGACCAGGTGATTTACCATATTCCTCATAATATTACGTGTCGGAAAGCCTCAAAATATGTATGCCATGTCTTTTTTGTAGCTCTAACATACAATACTATGTTGCTTGATTGGGCAGGCAATATCAGTGATGGCTCAATCTGGATTTGCTGCACTGATTGATTTCAACCCAATTCGTGCTACTGAGGTCCAGCTCCTTGCTGGTGGGACATTTGTTATAGCACATTCACTCGCTGAATCTCAGAAAGCAGTCACTGCAGCAACTAATTACGACAACAGGGTCGTTGAATGCCGTCTAGCTTCTGTAAGCTTGTTTATTTGTTATGATTTCCTTTCCTGATTTAGGTGGTCATCTCTCTTTATTTGGGGGGTATTGCAGATTGTATTAGGCATAAAACTCGGGATGAGCAGCGAAGAAGCAATAAGCAAGGTGAAGACACTATTTGCAAGAAGCAATCATTAACGAAAAGCTGCAGACTGTATTTGCGAATTCTCCTCCTTCCTTGGATGTGTTGAGAGCTGCCAAGCATTTCAAGTTACACCAGGTGATCCATGTTTTATGTGGTATGTATATCTTTTCAACAAAGTAAGTCTGTTTTAACACAAGATGAGAAAAACCACTCTATTTTCTTCATTATTATAAGTACAACACACGCCCTCCTCTCATTCTTTCTGACTAGTGCAACCATTTGAATTTTAGATTAATTCATGTGATTCCCCATTTTACTGTTATTAATTGTTTTGTCTGGATTATTAAATAGGATAATGCATACATTAATTTATATATCATTAAATTGACATTGCCTAGTCGATCGATCATTTATAAATATTAATCTAATGTTGGGTTCGATTAATAAAAGTCCGTAGACATGACTACTAACAAATCTTAAGTTAATTAATGTTTGAACTATATACTCCAAGTGTTTGAGATATAATATCCTAACATAGCTCAAATGATAAAAGGGGATGAAACACCTCCCTGCAAATCTGAGGGTGAAAAGGTGGGATTTCCACCATTTATTATTTCCTAGTGGTGCGTTACACAAAGTATTGAGATATAATTGAATTTTTTCTTCTTCTCCATATTTAATAATAAAATTATCATTAAGATTCATGGATTCATATGATTAGTATAGATACATAAGAGTACCTTTAAAAAAAAATTATCTAATTTAAATTCAAAATAAAATATTCAATGCACAACACAAATAGTAAAGAGAATATAGTCACCTTGCTTCAAGCCACGTCCATCTGAAAAAGTTCTTCGATTTCCCATTGATCAATAACGAATACGAAGTAGTGTATGGGAAAACCAGAGGGCTTTTTCAGAGGGAAACGTGGCTTGAGGCAAGGTGACCCTATATCATCTTTACTATTTCTATTATGCATGGAATATTTTATTAGATTGATGAAGAGTATGATGGGCTCTGGCATGTATGGACATCACTCAAGAATTTGTAGAAGGGTTGATGTATCTCATATGATCTTTGCTGATGATTTGTTGATACTGGGATATAAACCCTCAAACTGTTACAAGCATTGATGTGAGTCTGAAGACGTTTTTGGCTATTAGTGCACATAAATCTAACATTTTCACTACAGGTGTCTCAACTCAAAACTTAGCTCATATTTGCACCATTCTCCCTTACAATAGAGGAACTATCTCGTTCAAATACTTAGGTATCCCTAAAAGGAGTAAAAGAATTGGAGTGTAGGATTTTACTCCTCTCTTAGATGATATCAATAACATAGTCCAAAAATGGCTTTTAAAGCTTTTATCATTCACAAGTAGACTTGAACTTATTACTTCTAGAATTTATGTCATCTTATCTTTTTGGTGCGCGATGGTCAAAATTTCAAATGTGGTGATAAGACGGGTCGAAAGCTTGATAAGAAGGTTCCTTTGAGGATCGAGAGCGAGTGCTGTCAGCTGGAAGGATGTTACCCAACCTAAGCAATCGGGAGGATTAGGATTAAAGGATATAACTATGTGAAATAAAGCACTCTTATCCTCGGCTTTATGGGATATTCATAGTGAAGCTAATTCACTTTGGGTAAGGTGGATCCACTCCATTTACCATAGATATCATTGTTGGATGGTGGTCGCTCCAGATGCTAACTCTTCCTATCTATGGAGAACCATGATCTACATTACGAAATAAGATTGCATTAGTAAGGGATGGAGACGGATTGGTGGAGCAGATTATGCATACATGTTGTGTGGGTGGAAGGTTTCATTCTTCTTTAGATGTACCAAGCTCTGAGGAAGGACGCCACAGTCTACATTTTCTTTATTTACAAACATTTTTGGCATAAGTGGATTGTCAGTAAATACAACTTCAGGCTATGATTATTGCATAGAGGTAGGGTATATACAAAAGGAAGGGTATGGAATTTGGAAAGAGATATGATATGTGGGTTTGGTATATGAAAGGTGGAGACACAATATTATCTTTTTTTCCACTGCCCATACACCCTAAAATTTTGGACATTTGTCAAGGCTTGGATTGGATAGAGGCGTAGAGTTACATGAGTGACTGATGGATTTCAAAAGATATACTGGCGGATACCCGCAATGATATAAAGGCAAGGAGGTTACTCATTATTTCTTCTCCACCATAATCTACCATATATGGATGGAAAGGAATACGCTTCTCTTTGGATCAAGAATGCTATCTCCGACTCACATTGTAGATAAAATCTTGAATCAGATACGGTTTTTAAAATTATCGTTGATGTATCATTTGAAGCTATGTAGCTAAGGATGTAGGGATAGGAACTTGGAATTGCATTGTATTTTTGTATTATGTAACCGCTGATAATGAAATAAAATTTACCAATTTCAGTAAACTCTAAATCCTAAAACCTTAACCGTAAACCGATGAGATGAGGGATGTCTTATCTATGTTTAATATCTGCTATAAAATGAAAAGGAAATGCAGCTTTGAATTTGAAAGTGACACACCATTCTCACCATCAACTCAAACCCACTTTCTTTTTTATTGTTTTCAACTTTTCATTCATCTCTTCACCGACCACTATTTTATTATTTCTTTTATATGCTTTTCACATTATTAAATTTTTTTACGGCCTTCTGTTGTGCGTTTTCCTACATACTAATTTAATCCCCAATTATCAAGAATATCAGTTGTAGTGACAAGTGACCAAGTGTTAATATCGAACCCTAGGACATTCAATTATTAACTTCTAGAATTACTAAATTAATTAAGACAAGTAACTAATTTCCAATGTTGTGAATTTTAATTATCTAAGAGACTGAAAATATTAAATAACGAATAAATAAAACATAGAAGAAATATTTAAATTTAATTTAGGAGAAATCAATCGTTCTAAGATAATCCGGTATAAACTAATTAATCCGAATCCCTAAACATACAATTGTTCATTCATGCAGGCTTTAATGAAATAACACCACATAACCATGTTATCCACTTGACTTATCTGATTCGAAGTTAACGATTAAAACTGGTTTAATCCCTAAGGTTCGTGAATACTACCTTGTCCCCTTTCTAGATACTAACAAAGCAAGAATGATACCTCCAAATGGCACGAATGACTAACAAGAATTCTCTAGAAAGTACTACAAAGTTTTATTCAACATCCTGCTTGAAAGTCTAATTGCATTGTTCCATTAGATCATTCAAACATCTAATTTATCAGTTATGTAGAATTAACATGTTCATGGGGAAATTACCTTAATCCTTAGAAAATAAACAATTCAATTTATGAACGCACTCAAACTAACATAAATACATAATAAATCAAGCATTATGGGGAATGTCATGACATAATATGAAGACATTACGAAGCAGAATAGCAAAATCTAAATAAATCAAATAAATCAGTATATTATCCACATGAATTCACAAAAGTAGTCTAGTTCATTAAATTAATGGCGTCTATTCTTCAAACCTTAAAACTATAAACAAAATTAACCCATGAGGTTAAAGCAACACTCATGGCTGTTGAATTCATATCAGAAGTCTTGACAAACGAAATAGAAAGATAGGAAACAAAAATCCCTAATGTCGGCATTGTTCCGCTTGCCCTCTCCGTCTCTCCAATTGACTTATCTCTCTCAAGTATCACTTGAAACTCCTTTTGGATCTGGATGGGTGATGGGATGGGTGGGAGACGTGAAATATGGTAGAAGAATTGTGAATTGGAACCAATCTCTATCCCTTGTGTTTCTGGTCCTCTTTTATACTTGTGTGTTCCTTCTGACTGTTTCTCTATCCCTTGTGTGTTCTGGTCCTCTTTTATACTTGTGTGTTCCTTCTGACTGTTTCTTTGGGTCTTTTTTCGCAAAAATACGCACAAACACGTACTAGGAGGTGTAAAACATGATTCTGGACCAAACCGCCTGAGACTCGCCCACAAACCGGCCAGCTCGGCTCGAGCTGCATCCTAGGTTGCGGAGTTTGATGCTGAACAGTACACGTGACGGCTGCAGACACCATGCTGACTCTGTATGACCCCTGCTTGGCATGATAGGAGCACCTAACGGCAAAAATCTGGTCCAACTCGGCTAGAGCTGCTGTTGAGCTGCACTTCTTCGGGTCTATTCCATGCTGTTTTTAATTCTGATTTTTTTTTCTCTTGTTTTAAGCTTTCAAAATTTACAAAAACACCTTAGTAGCCTTAAAATCATGCAAGCACTAAAACCTAATCATTCCATGCAAAAACAATGACTTTCCTAAGAATAACGGTATAATGTTCACATATAAAATACGTAAATTTCTACTCTCAATAAAACCCCAAACTTATGTGTCGTGGTTGGAAAAGTGTACATATTTGATTCATTTCATTTAAAGCTGACAATTTATTATTATTATTTATTTATTTAATTTTGCAAATTCAATTTTGGGAGTAGATAATTCCTTTTTAAAAAAATACTTTTTAGTGATATAGTAGTACTTCACTCTAAAACAAAAGCTATACATTTCAGGCCATGATTTACATGATAAAAAGGCAGTCTGATATTTTCACATAAAGACAAGCTCAAAATTAATATAACACCTAAGTTTTATTCAATAATATTTTAAATTGTTTTTTTAATAAATGCAGTTAAATTTAATTTTTTATTCAGCTGTTTATTAAAAATACTACTAATAGCAAACTTTTAAATAAATCATTGTATCACTATCACTTAATATATATTACTGTTTTCTTCCACCATCCCAAATGTATTAATTTATATATTTTCTTCGTCTCGCTTTAACGTTTACGTTTGCTTTTTGCTCGTAGAATAGTTAGTTGTATTAAACGTTTATATTTACTTTTTGCACGTAGAATGGTTAGTTGTATTAATTTTGTGTGAGTACAACTAAAAAAAAAAAGAAACGTCAAAATAAAAAATGCAAGTACATATTTATATTAAAGGAAATGTAAGGAAAAAAAATATTTTTGGATTTAGCGTCCAAAATCAGTAAATGAATACTTTTATGAAATATATTTTAATATTATATGTCTCATTTAAGTGTTCTTGTGAGACGAATATGAGTTGAAGAGATATTTAGTCTCATAACTCTCGTTAGATTCTGCATTAACTTATCTGCTTTCTCCAATGGAGGCCTCTCTTCCTCCAGACTCCTCGTTCCTCGGTTTTGATTGCTCTACTCAGTAAGCAACTCTTCAACTTCTTTTTCTTTATCACTCTGCGCCAATTGAATAATCTGATTTCCATACTAATCACTACCATAAATCGTTTCTCTTATATGACCATTTAATAAATTACAGTCTCTAAATTATTGATTAGGTCGCTGAAGGCAACTGTATTAGATGCAAACCTCAAAATATTTGCTACAGAGGTAGTAAATTTCGATATAGAATTGCCCCATTACAAAACTAAAGGTGGGGTTTATCGGGATCCTTTGATCAATGGGAGGATTGTTTCACCCCCTTTGATGTGGGTGGAGGCATTGGACCTCGTACTAGATAGGTTAGAGAAGTCGAAATTGGATATCGAAAGGATTGTTGCTGTTTCAGGTAGTGCACAGCAACATGGTAGTGTGTATTGGAAGAATGGGAGTTCTATGGTGCTAGCATCATTGGACTCCAAGCTTACTGGTTCTTGTACTCATGAGAGATATGCAGGGCCGCAAATTAGGAGAATACATGAGACGCAACTGGAGCTTTATGAAAGCACGGAGAGGATATCGCTTATTCGCTCCTTTATAGGTTCGCTTCTTATTGGAGGTTATGCTTGTATTGATCAAACTGATGGGGCGGGAATGTGTTTGATGGATATTAAGCTAAAAGCCTGGTCTAAGATAGCTTTAGAGGTTTGTTCTTGCATTTTGTCATTGACTTCTCAGCATTGTCTTTTGTTACCATATAATAGTTGCCATGGAATTGAACCACTTGTAGTCCTTTAATTTGGTATTTGGGAATTATGGTAGGCCACAGCCCCGGACTTGGAGAAGTGACTTGGAAATTTAGCAGCAACACATGCTATTTCTGGTTTTATGTGTAACTACTTTGTGGAAAGGTTGGTTGCTCATGCTATGTACAATGAACAGCACCGGGTTGCATGTCTAAGACCTTGTCCATATGAAGCCAATCATATCTCTTAGGTTTAGCTAGAATATCAGACATATGGTTTTTCAAATTCATTCTCCAAACTCCCATTTTCATTTTCCCAAACGAGTCTGACTCCTATAGTAGTATCTCATAAAAAATTTCATCTTCATTAGAGAAGTCTACTGACTTGCGTTGAATTTTTTTCGCTTTAAGATACAGTGTCTTATATGATACTTATACTCATTATGGCTAGTCAAGATAATGCTCTATATTGTTATCAGATATCATTTTAGAAGAGATTGTCTCGTTGTTCAATGGTCTGGAGATAATCCTAACAGCTTAGCAGGTAAACTTTTATCTACAAACATTTGAACAGTTCTCAATTAATTTCTTTAGTCCTAGTTCCATGTCTGTGTAATGAACCAGTCCTGCCTCCTTACATATCAACCTTCAATTTTTATTTTATTGTATTGTAAGACTAATTTTTCTAAATGTTTCTTGCAACCAAAAACCAGTGTAAAAATTAAATCCAGATTAAGGTGTATATTGGAGTCAGTTTTGGAAATAATAAAACATTGCAGCCACATATTGGTTGTGCAGTTGTTTCTTTTGTCTGTGTTTATCTGTTTCTGCGAATCATGTTATGCTTATAATTGATGTGATTTTGCTACATCCGTAACTTGCTACTCTGGCTTGATTGATCTTACATTTGAAACCTGAAGGATTGACCCTCAATTCTCCCGGAGATCTGGCAATAAGCCTTGGCACTAGTGACACTGTAAGTTGAAAAAGACTAGTTAGTTGCTCTCTTGGACTTATGATAGATTCTGTGATCAGTAATTATAAGACTAACTAAGCATGCATGGAAATTTGTCATTTCATATTTGTGATGACGAATATAAACACACATGAAATTATGAAAATAAGTTATGTTGCAGGCTGGTCACTTATATTTCCTATTGTACTGAATGATGGTGCACATGCAGGATATTATATAGGTTTCAAGAATTGCAAATATCGCAGTATCCTTCTACTTAAGACCTACCTATATATATTTTTCACAAGAGCTTATTACTTTTGATGGCTCTATCTAAGCATAAGCGGCAAAGACTTCAAAGATTGCAAGGTGTCGCAATCCTTTCGTTAATAATAAAACTCCAATTTCTCACTATTTTTTAGTGCTCTGACAAAAAAAAGAACTTGTGATATCTGCAATGCAGATCTCTATTCCACTATGATATTCTATTTAGTTTCACTCTGAAAATTTCTTGCATGTACCCCCGACTTGGCATTACTTACTGACTAATCCTGCATTCTTGTCTTCCAAAGTCATTCAGGATCATGTTAGTAATTGATTGTATCATGACAAGTTGGACACATATAAGAAATCTCTAGAGTGGAATACCATTGTTCATTGTTGTGGAATAGAATAAGAATCTGCACCAATACACCAGAGGTGATATCTCAAGAAATATATATTGGCATTGTTACTTGTTAGTGGAATTTCATTGCTGAAAGATTTTCTTCATGCCCAACTGAATGCTCCATAGTCTTTTCTCTCCATAGAATTTCATGTTATTTGGCATGCACTAGAATAGAACAGCTTTTATGGATCCATCAAATTCTAAATTGTAAACTTGACCACTTCACCTCTACTAGCATTTAACCGTACAATCATTCATGTCTGTATCTTTTGCTCAAACTTATTTATTCTCCATTCTTTGTTTATATTAAACACATATAATAGGTATTCAAAGAGCATATGAGGTGCCCAAATTGGTATCTTGAAGGACTTCTACAGAGGAGATATAAGCATATCAACATAATGCATGTTTATTTTCTTCCAGCATCAGTTCAATTATGAGTATCTAATTCATCATTATGAATTTTCCAGGTATTTGGGATAGCCACTGAACAAAGACCCAGCCTTGAAGGACGTGTTTCCTGATCCAGTGAATGCAGAACACTATATGGTAATGTTGGTCTACAAAAATGGGTCTTTGACACGTGAAGGTACTATGCTAACATATGATACTCCCTCTGTCCACAAAAAGAAGATACAAAACTAGGCACAATATTTACGGAAAAGTTTATATTTTAATATAAAGAGTATAAAATGTGAGTGGATATGATTTTCATTAGAGCACGTATTGTGTAATAGAAGGGTTTCAAAAGGGTATATAACACCTTTGGATGGGCGAAAATGGAAAATGTGTCTATCTTTGTTGGACAGAGGGAGTGCTAATTTTTAAATAAAGCAATATTGAAGGTTCACATTCATAACATGACTGCAACATGATAGACATTCGTAATAGATTTGCGAAAAGCTCCTGGGAACTTTTTGATACATATCTGCAGCAAACACCACCTCTTAATGGTTAGTAGAGTTGCTATACATGTTCGAGTGAAATTGTTTTGATGTGTTACCTCTAATTATTCCCATGCTACAGGAGGAAAGGTGGGTTTTTACTACAAGGAGCATGAAATTCTCCCACCACTCCCAAGTGAGTAATCCAAAATATCCTGATTTATTATGTTTTATTTCAAATATTTAAATGCCATTCTCATGAATTCCCCTTTTCTATAATTTTTTTGTGTGTGGAAGCAAATGTTGCAGTGCTGCAGACCTGGATGGACATACGTCTAATTTTTTCCATCTATAAGTTTGCTATGAAATATATTACACAGAAACAAAGAATCAATGACACTCAAAATTTTTAAAACCTCAGATTTCATTGAGAAGAAACGCTTGTTGATCATGTTTTGACCATAAGGACTAAACAATTAATTGATGATAACTGTTTTCGTTTTGTAATAATAATTTTACAACCTCTAAATTTCTCGTCATCCAGTTGGTGAGCATCGTTATGTTCTTCAAAATCTTGATGACTCTCTCTCTGGACCCATGGAGCTTAGAGCTACTGAATTTGATGCTCCGCTCCCTCTGAGGTTGATTGCCTGAGACACTCATTTGATTGCTTATTAGCAGAAAAGTTCATTTACTCGTGTGTACTTTCAGGTTCGAGCTCTAATCTAAGGACAGTTGCTGTCCATGCGTGCTCACGCAGAGAAAATTGGAATGCCTTCTCCTCCGAGGCGGATCATTGCTACTGGTGGAGCATCTTCAAATAAGTGCATTCTGAACTTGATAGCTTCCATCTTTGGATGTGATGTATATACAGTTCAAAGGCCAGGTAAGCGTCCACTTCTGTCAGTGCTTATATACGCGAAAGCATGTGAATTACGTACATAAAAAAATATACGTCTGAAAGGGGCCTTTTTTGGCTTAGTTTTTAACTTGTATGCATTGGTTAGATCTCTATCTTGTTTCTATAGCTTCAGAGGTATTTCTGATTAAACATCGAATTAATCTAAATTTATCGACTCAATTAAACTCCTACTTAAGAAGAGCAACTTGTGTCAATTTCTGCTCAATTGAAGCAAATCGTTTGATCTGAATGCATATCTCATTGCAGACTTGGCTTCTCTGGGGGCTGCGCTACGAGCAGCGCATGGTTGGTTGTGCCACAAGAAAGGCACTTTGGTGCCTATAGAATGCATGTATATGGACAAACTGCAGCACACATCTCTGAATTGCAAGCTTTCAGCGAAGCCGGGCGACCGAGAACTCGTTGCTAGGTATACTTTACTGATGAACAGAAGAGCAGAGATTGAAAATGAGTTGGTTCAGAAATTTGGACGTATATAGCAACTCATGAAGGTATATGCCACTGCAGCACTGTGATTTGTTATGTGTGTAATTGTATGTCATTTGTGTATGTGTGTCTTGATTGATTTAATTGGAATATTGAGTGAAGTATTATTTGCAATAGAAATGTGTAGTTAGAGTAATGATTGTAACAATGACATACAGTTATTAATAAATGAAATAAATGAACTAGTAGATGGAATATGTAATTTCATTTGTATCCTTAGTGTTATATTTCTTATTTCACATTATTTCACATCATTGGTTGAGCAATGAGTGTGAGAAAAATAAATTTTAAAAGAAAAGTATTAATTAAATGTAAGGAAAATGGTTTAGACTTTTCTTTCTCCTAATTACTTATCTAATGAGTGAAATAACATTAGGATGTAATAATAAAATGTAACAATAGATTACATCACTTGTTTTAGTAGTTTCACAGACTTTAGAAATCATTCAGTAGCAGTAAATATATTTAAAAAATAATCTCAAAACTTTTTAATTATATGTAATAGCAAATCACAAAAAATGTACAATTTTTTTTTAATTCCTCTCTATTCATAATTACCATTTGGGGTGAGAGTAATCCAACTATTCAATAAAGGGCCTATTTCCAGATTATTAAACTTCCGCTCGGCTCATTGAATAATTCATGTTTAGCAATAATTATTTTATTTTATATAAAAGAGACGTGAAGTATGATAGACGAGTTGTGAGATAGATCGATTAAATGTTAAAGTATGATTGGTATATAGACGGATTGATCAATTGTTAAAGTATAATTTTTATATACATAAATTATATTTATTCATTATTAAAGTATGTCTTCTATAGTATGATAAATAATTAATTAAAGTATATTTTTAGGATATTAAAGTATGATTTACTACAAATATGTTTTAATTATCGATAAACATACTATACATACATATATAAATACTTTAATAACGGATGAACTCATCTTAAATTCAATTTACCTAAAAAGACTCAAGTTTCTACGTGGGCCTTTTTAAATCCTATAAATTTACTTATTATAAAATATACTATATATAATAATATACTCCCTCCGTCTTACCTTAACGTTGACGTTTACTTTTTGCAATGAGATTAAGAGATATAGTATTTTAATGTGTAGTGAGGTGAGAAATAATATTTAATGTAAAGTGGATAGTTGTATTAGTGTTGTGTGAGGATCCAACATGGAATAAATAATTATTTTGGGTGGGCCCAACTGACAAAAAAGGAAACGTAAACCTTAACTTGAGACAACCCAAAATGGAAAACGTAAACCTTAACGCGGGACGAAGGGAGTATATCTTAACTATATTATAGCAAAAACTTTTCTTGCTAATGTGTCGTCTCCAGAGCGCTCTAAAGTGACGTGTAATTTTCTCAATTTTTTTATTTTTAATAATTTTTTTAATATTTTCCTTATTTACTTTTAATTAATTTCCTTATTTAATATTTTCTTTTTTAAATAATGTGTTTTTTATTTTAATAATAATTAAATTTTTAATATTTTATTTATTTATTTGGGTATCATTAATTAATTACTAAATCTTTTAATGCAATTAATTAATTTATATCAAATTAAATCATATATATAAAGGGAAAAAAGAATATTCCATATAATATTCACTCTCACCCCACCTATAAATAAGACTTTTTTGTTATTCATTCTAATACACACATTCGATTTTCCAAGAGAAATATGAGCATTTTTCAAGTTCCTTTAGAGAATTGATTTATGAACGTATAAAAATTTATTTCGATAGAGCGAATCAAGTAGAGATTCGATTTACCTCTAAAGAATTGATTCAATTATTCTTCAAGAGAAAGAGAGTTGATTCAAGTATTCTTGAATCGATTGACCTCTTAAGAATCGATTTTTCAAGAGGAAGATAATCGATTCAAGTATTCTTGAATAAATTTACATCTTAAAAATCAATTTTACAAGAGTAAGAGGATCGATTACTTGAATCGATTTATATCTTAAGTTTCGATTCTTCAAGAGGAAAAAAATCGAGATCTACTTCTAAAGTATTGATTCAAGAATTCTTCAAGTGAAAGAGGATCGACGATTCAAGTACTCTTTAATCGATTTACCTCTAAAAAATAAGAGGTTGAAAAACAATTCATGTATAGAATCGAAAGTTAAAGTTCTTTAAGATAAATCATTATTTCATATCAAATAACAATAAAATTGAGTTCGTAAATATTTGTTAATTTTTTAAATTTAGTTTATTTACATATATCTTATCTTTCAATTATGACATGTGAATTATAAAATGACATATGAATTATAAAATTTGTTTTCTTTAGTTGTTTATATAATTTGAAACAAGTAAAAAAATAAAATTAATAAATTCATTACAAATTTATGAATATTAAAAAGAATATCGTATATAAATAAATAAATAAATAAATTATATATATATATATATATATATATATATTTACACTAATTTCTTAAAATAACAATTAATGGAAATAGAATTACTATCATATAGTTAAGAAATACTAAACCATAATCATGAGTAAAAAGTAATATTTCATTTAAATATTAATATTACATATATATATATATATATATATATATATATATATATACATATATATATATATATATATATAATTGATACTCCCTCCGTCCCAGGTAATGAGGGCCGGAGTCCTTATGTTAACTATAAGGTCTCCGGCCCTCATTACCTGGGATGGAGGGAGTATTTATTTTAAACAAACAATAAAATTAAGGATTTATTATTTTTAAGAGTTACATACTTTGATCATAATTGCACAATGAAAAAAATAAAATATTAACAACTACATAAATATACAGCAAATAAACAAAATTGTCCCTATGTGGTTGCACATTTTTAGAGAGACATGGGGAGTAATAAATAACTTTCAATTGTATTATTATGTTATAAAGTAACATTTAAAAAAAATACAAGTTAAGATTTTTTCAAATAATTAGAATATGTGTACATATATATTAACTTTTTACATGATATAGTTATACTTTACATTACAAAAGTCAAATGTTATAATTTATTGTAAATTCTTTACATTGATGAAATAAATTGTCTAGATATAACAAAAAAAAAACTTCTTAATTAATATTGTTACGTTATATAACACACATTATTTAATTATAAAAAATAAGAATAATAATTAAATGATCTCGCATTATACGCGGATTTCATACTAGTGTATATATATATATATATATATATATATATATATATATATATATATATATATATATATATATATATATATATATATATATATATATATATATAATGAATTATAGAGTAACATTAATATAAATAAACATATATATTGTATATAATTTTTTTTAAAAAATGCATATATATATTTTAAGAGTTTGTTATGTTAACTCGTTGTGCAACTATAAAAAATTTCTTTAGATTATAATATTTTTCATCTCAACTGCAAAACGTAATAATATAATATAATTTAATTAGAAGTAATATTTTTTATTTAAATGAGTAATTTATTACACTATAAGATTAATTTTTTTATGTATAAAATCAAATACATGTAAACTCAAATCAAGAAATGATTTCCCATGTTTCAGTATTAGAAATAAGACGAATACTTGTATGAGATATTATTTCAAGAAATATTGATGAATTAATAAAAAATAATATTGGTGCATTGAATTATTTCATGAATAATTATAGTATAAATAAAAAGTGAGAACATTTTTTTAATAAAGGAATATATTTGTATGAGTTTCACAATGAGACAATTTTACACTTTTGTAACTAGTTATCATTTTTAATTAAGGAAACTATCAATTTTCTTTTAAAATATTATTATCATTTTTCAATTATACTAATTGTAAATTGTTTTGAAATATTTACAACACTATTATCATATTTTACTAATTTAGTATAACTTTTTATTATAATATCGTGAGACGTCTCACTCAAGTGTTTGTCTTTAATGAAAAATGATTTTCTTAAAGCGCTTTTCACACTTCTTTTGTAATTTATTAAGGAAGTGTGAAAAGTTTGATATGACGAAGAGAGTACTATCTTTAATAAAAAAAATTATTATTCCCGAGTCTCCTTAAACTTAAATATTTTCTTATTACACGTAGATTATGGAGTATAATAATTTAATCTTCTGTCCCGCCACAAAAGTTACATTTTACTAATTAGAACATTCCGCTATAAGAGTTACATTTTATTTTTTAGTAAATGAGACTCACATAAATCAATCATTTTATCTTCATGGGCCCACACACAACACTAATACAACTACACATTTTACATTAAATTATTATATCTCTTAACCCACTACACATTAAAATATTATATTTCTTAATCTCCGTGCATACAGTAAACGTAACTCTTTTTATGGGATGTAGGGAGATAATGGATTGAGAGAATATAATATTTTAATATGTAGTGGGTAATTGTATTAGTGTTGAGTGTGGGTCATGTGTAGTAAGTTAAATATAATAATTGTATTTTATGGGTCATATGATCAATCCAAAAATAAAAGAGACAATCTCCTGTGAGATGAGTGTGAGACGAGTCGACCTATCACTAAAGTATGCTTATTGTATATATAAAGTATGTTTATTTGTAGTTAAAGTACAATATGTTAATAATAAATAATATTATAACACATTAAAATCATACTTTAATGCATAATCAATCATACTTTAGAAAACATATTTTAACAACCATCAAACATACTTTATTTATGCAATAAACATGCTTTAGTGATGGATCGACCCGTCTCACAAATAACCTATCTTACAAGAAATTTTGTCAAAATGAAATAGATATTTTGTAATAAATAGATATTTTGCAATGAAACGAATAAAAATATCAAAATGAATGCTAAGTATCAACAGGGGGATAAAAATGTCAAGTGACGGAAGAGTTAATTGCATTAAAATACACAACCTTTTTCTCTTTTTTCAATTTAATCGCGAATTTTTTTATTGTAAAAAAAATACATGACCTTCTTATTTTTTTCTCAATTTAATCACAAATTTTCTCTTTATCAATTAAATACATGACTTTTTTATATTTTTTCAATTAAATCACAAATTTATCTTTTTTTAGTTTAATATATAATGATTTTAATATTTTATCATATAATTAAAATTCTTTCCTAAATAAAAAAGTCTATTAAACAGTTTTATGAATTCTTACTAATAATAATTTTTTAAGAATTAATAAAAAAAATAGACTTTTAAGACAATCATACTTCCTCCGTCCCACACCAAGGGTGCATTTTATTTTTTTGCACGTAAATTAAGAAGTATTATTATTTAATGTGTAGTGGGTAGTTGTATTAGTGGGAGTGTGGAACCCATGTTTTAATTGTATTAGTGGGTGAGTGTGGGACCCATGTGTATAAAAAAGGAAAGAAAACCCTTTGGGCGGGACGAGCAAAATAGAAAAAAAGAGACCCTGGGTGCGGGACGGAGGGAGTATTTTTAGTCCACACGGCTAATATTATTTAAGAATTATATATATATATATATTAAATATAAATTATATAACATAATTTTATTAATAATAATTAGGAAGTGAATTTTATATTAATTTTTTTGAAAATAAACGTGACACCAATTGATATTTCTTGCTAATATTTTTTCCTGAGTTTTATATTTAATTATTCATTCAAGTATTAATTTTTTTAAAAAAAATTAACGATCCTCAAATTATTTAAAAAGATAATCAATTAAAATTGAAACAACTTACGTCAATTTTTATAAATTGTTTTACAATTTATTTAATATTTAAAATATAATCCATGCATTATATTTAAATTATTTAATGTGTATTGATTTTTATTAAAAAGATTTTTGAACAAATGGCAAAATATAAGGAAAATTTTGTGATTAAATTGAAAAAAAATACAAAATAGTCATGTATTTAATTGATAAAGAGAAAATTCGTGATTAAATTGAGAAAAAATAAGAAGGTCATGTATTTTTTTCAATAAAAAAAGTTGGCGATTAAATTGAGAATAGAGGAAAAGGTGGTGTATTTTAAAAATGTGAGACTGCTTCGCAAGCATTGCCCTATAAATAACGATGAAATAATAGCTTTCAAAAATAAAAGATAAAAAATTTAATGAAGTCGAACCGTATTTAAGAAATAGAATTCATGTATCATACTAGTATCAGAATTTCATTTACTCTGACCAGTCGACTTCACATTAAAAGATATAAATTTATTATTTTATTTTTAATCATTAATAAAATTAATGAACATCTGTATTTTAAAATTGTTTTATAAACAATTAGTACTTCTTATTTTATTTTTATTTGAGATTTAAGATAAACAAGTCTGGATCAAAAAGGTTAGAACTAAACTTTAGAAAAAAAATTAAAAATTAAAAAAATGTCTTTAACATTTAACAAGCCAAGCTTTTTTTCAAAGAAATATTACCCTCGTTCAAAGAAATATTTACATAATGTGAACTAGTTTGAAATCCAAGCTGTACGAAAGCATCTCATGGTGAGTCCCTTAAATTTTATTTAAATATTTATTACTTTTTAATAAAAAAATATTATTTCCTTCGAACCTATTGTATTTACATATTTTTATGCGCGAATTAAAAAAAAATATTTTTTATATGCTCCATAAAAAAAGAAAAATAATAAATAATTTAGTTAATCTAATAAAAAAATGTGTAAAATTATAGGGATATATAAACAAATAGATATTATATTAAGATGTATATAAAAAGTAAATATTACTCAGTGTATTTTTTAAAATTTTAAGTAAAAATAAAGTGTGAAATATTACTCCGTGTAAATTTACTTTTTATTAATTAGAAACTCTTAAAATATTATCCCTCATTATTTAACAAATATTAGTTCTTCTTCTTCTCAAATGAAACATAAATATAAATGTGAGAAAGGAGTATACATCAGCCCACACTATACTTCCTAAGGAAAACTCAAACCAATTCCTATCCCTAATTACAAAATGTGAACTGGTTTGAAATCTTAGTTCTGTAAAAAATTTATGAGATGATGTGACAAGAAAGCATCTGGACCCTCAGCCTAAATATCTCAAAACAGATAAAGGAGGTATAAAAAGAATTTAAACATGTTGATGGGCATAACAAATTTGCTGGAAACAGCATTGGCATTAAATTAATTATTAATTAATAGAGTGGTATGTTAGAACACAGTACTGCTCAAAGCTGCTGAACTGATATACATACATACATAGGCAGAAGCATAAATATGAATAATTATGAGAGCTGTAAGAAGTTGGCAGCAAACACACCAAATTATGGAATCTCCGTACGGCTACATTTCAATGCATCCATTAGTTTAGTTGAATCCCCATTAATACACTTAATGACACATTTAACATCCTTAATCATCCCACTATATTCTTGAAAGGTAGTATTGTGATCATGGATGGTTGCATAGGTTAAACTTGTGTTTTCAATGTGTTATGTGATGCCTAGTAAGTAGGCCGTGTTGCCGTCCGTCTGTTTGAACGAGACCCTTTGTGGGAAACGGGGGAGGTTCAAACAGACCGACGTAGAACACAAAGGAACAACTCACACTAGTTGCGGTGGCAAGATGATCACGATTCATTCGGTTTCACCTATTCTTGCTCTTTCATCAGTCAAACCAAGTGGATTACACTTGGAGCTTGTTTGCTAGTGGAGATGAAATATAAAAAAATATGTATAATAAAATTTGTTTGACTTAAGATTATATAAATTACGGTTTGGTATCGTGTAGAAATGAGATTGTTGATAACTACACATTAATTATCTTATGTTTGTTATTGATTATTAACAAATGAGATGACAAAGAACACGAAGGAACAACACGGTGGCAAGATGATCATAATTCTTTTGGTTTCACCTATTCTTGCTCTTTCATCAATCACCACATGGATTACAATTAGAGCTCGTTTGGTAGTAGAGATGGGATATAAAAAAAATAATGAATAATGAGTTCTGTTTGACTCTTGCACAATGTATTATAGTATGGTATCATGGAAAAATAAGATAGTTGATTGCTAGATATTGATTATCATGTGTTTATTATTGGGTAAGTTTCAATTCCACCCTAATACACACAAGCAAACAAGCTCTTATTGTGAACAAACAAACCTATCCTTAATTGGATTTTGAGATCAAAATCCAGCCACATTGCCCAAGTTCAGTTTGAACAAAAAGGGCTGGTCTTAAAAAATCAGATTAATCAAATAATCTTGATCCTAATTAGCTTGACATCAACAAAACAACTACAAGAATTTTCTTGATCCCAATTGAAAAAGTTCCAAGAATCATCTCTACAACACCTTTCATTCATTCGATTTAAAATCAGAAAACATATTCTGCAGACAAGATAATCAATCACAAATCATCAAGATTACACAACCTAAAAGTTAGAGAGAGAAGAAGCAAGAATCATGTTGAAGGAAGAAAAAACATAAAGTATCATCATCATCATTACCCATAACCATAACTCCCCACAAATTGCACCTTCATAACTTACAAAGATAAAATAAATACACAAAATGTATGTAATGTATACCACCATTTTTCAATTCTGCTCCACACTAAAACCACCAGTTAATCTTGCCTTTGCCACCACAAGAAAAAAATGTCAAACACATGGTAGAAGAGATTCTCTGTTTTCCATTGGGTCAGAAAAAAAAAGGGCCAATATATATAATAAATTCCTCTATTTTTTCTTCTTCTTTTTTTCATTTTTTTAGGAGAAAAACTGTAAAAATAATGCCTGGCTCCATCCTGTCTGCCTTCAACCAGCAAAGATAAACAAAAAAAGGGGGGGGGGGGGGGTGGGATTTTTTTTTTTTCCTTTTTTCTTTCAAACCACATTGTGCTTCCCTCATCTGTGAAGACCCCATAAAGAAGACAGATTACCAGAGCCACTGTCAGATGACACCCCTTTTAAGAAAAGGGCAAACTCGTCTTTCCACCACAAGGGCCTCCTCCACCTCCTTCTGGGAGGCGCCACCGCACCGCCACCACCTCCTCCCATTGTTGTCCACCAAATGCAGTTACAGGGCCACCCCTTTTGTAATGCTTGCTTGCTTGTCTGTTTTCTTTGGCTTTGAAAAATGACAGTGAGAGAGAGAGAGGAGAGAGAGAAGGGGGGAATTGGGAGATGGAGAGTGATTGGTTGTGTGGAGGAAGTGTAAATGTCAAAGGGGGTGTGTTGGGATTGGAGAATCAATGAAGAAGAGATTAATTGAGAAATAATTAAAGGGGAGATTGGGAAGTATGGGGGAGGCCGGTGAGAGGCCATTTTCAACTTTCTCTTTGTTCCTTTTTTCCAACACACTCCATTTTGTCTCTCCCTCTCTCTCTCTCTCTCTATATATATACCATTATTACACACTTTTATGTGTGTATCTCTGTGTCTCAATTTACATATCCTCCTTTCTCTAAATTAATCCTACCAACAAATTCTATATTCATTTGGTGTGTTTAAATCCAATCCCATTTAATCAAATATTATTATACAAATGTACTACTCCAAAGATTGGCCATATCAATTTTACAATTTTAGGGAACTATTTTAAATGTATTTATTTTTTCATTTTTAGTAAAAGGGACATCATAACCTATCGTATTCTTCTAATACAATTATTCACTACACATATAATTATGTGAGATAGATTGATCAATTATTAAAGTATGATTAAAGATAATAACAGTATAATTCGTTAAAATATAATGAATGTTACATTAAAGTATGGTTTTAAGAGGGTTATAGTAATCGAGTCAACCCAAAACGAACATCATCAGACTCAAATTCGGCCCATTTAGATTTTTAAGGTGTAAGTTTAACTTGAGCACTATTCGAATATTGGTATATAGGTTCGAGCTTGACTCATTTGAAAACTAGTGAGCTCGCAAATAGTTCCGATTTAGCTCCATAATGATAACTTAATTTCAAGCTCAACTTTGAGCTCGGGCATGGGTCTAATAGAGCTGGGTCTCGGTTCGTTAACATATGGTTCTACCCTACATGCGAGAATCTAGTAAAAAACAGCTCACGAGTTTATTAACGAACAAATTCACGAGCTTTCAAACTAAATAATAGCAGGCTTGAGTTCTGCTCGATAATTTTTTGAGCTCAATATTTTAGCTCATTTAACTTAGCAAAAAAATATGAATGAATATTTTATCGAATAGAGATCCGAACGACTACATCCCTAAGTATGACTTGGTAAAATATGATTATGATTTTAATGTTGTTAGAGTGATTATCTAAATCACATATGAATCATACTTTTACAACCTTAAAATCATAGGAGTTTTTAATGAATTACACAACGTACTATAGGTTGTATTTGGATGGAAGGATTTGGGAAGGGATTTATAAATACTTCCCTCAAATTCTTCCCTCAAATTCATCCCTCATGTTTGGATAACACTTGAAATCAATGGATTTATAAATTCAAGATTTTAAATCATGGATTTGATTTTGAATTTTTTTTAATTGTTTTTTAATGGATTTCAAATAACCGTATCATTTGAAATCCTTCATGTGTAATTGATATATTAATATATAAAAAATATATATAATTAATAAATTAATTAAAAAAAACTCTGTCACCCAACCTACCCCCTACCCACCCAACCTACCCCCTACCCACCCACACCAAACCCCCCACCATCGGCTACCCAACCCCCTCTACCCCCACACCCCAAAAAAATTTTTTTTATAAAATTTTAGATTTTTAATATTTGAATAATAAAAATATTATCACCCAACCCTACACCTTACCCACCCCCCACCCCAAAAAAATTTTTTTTAATAAAATTTTAGATTTTAATATTTAAATAATAAAAATATTACCACCCAACCAATCCTCTACTCACCCCCCTCCACCCCACCCCTACCCCCACCCCAAAAAAAATTATTTTTTATAAAATTTTAAATTTTAATATTTAAATAATAAAAATATTATTACCCAACCCACCCCGCCATCACCCAAAAAAATTATTTTAATAAAATTTTAGATTTTATTTTTTAAATATTAAAATCTATTTTTTTAAAAAAAAAATTATTTTGGTTGGTGGGTGGGGGTGGATGAATATGGTGATAATATTTTTATTATTAAAATATTAAAATTTAAATTTTTATAAAAATTTTATTTTTTGGGGTAGGGGGTGATGTTGGGGTGGGGGGTGGGTAGGGAGTAAGTTGGGTGGTAGAGTTCCCTCCCAAAAAAATTATTTTAATAAAATTTTAGATTTTAATATTTAATATAATACAACTTTATTATTTTTATTTATCATATATAAAATTTTATGTTAAAAATAATTTTTGGATTATAGATTTGAAATCCTTTCAAAAATCTATAATTTATCCAAATAGTGGAATTCAAATGAATTGATTTAAATTATTTAGAGATGTACATTTTTTTAGTTTTGGATAGTTATTATACTGCACAAACTCCAAATAAAAAAAATTAAAAATTTTTTTTGCCCAAATTGGAAGGTGAAGTAATCGACGAATAGAGACGAGGAATTAATATGTACAAGGAAA
Organism: Pogostemon cablin; assembly: GCA_023678885.1. Classification (NCBI taxonomy): domain Eukaryota; kingdom Viridiplantae; phylum Streptophyta; class Magnoliopsida; order Lamiales; family Lamiaceae; genus Pogostemon; species Pogostemon cablin. The sequence goes on from CM042970.1 coordinate 18,120,706, forward strand.
TTTTGGTTTTGAAAAAAAAAATGTCATTAGATTTTAGCTATAACTTGGATGGAATGTTGACATGGTTCATTTCAGAAAATCTTGTTCATAAATTATTTTATCATATGATTTAAACAAAAGTTGGTGCAAATGGGTGTTTGGATCTTGATGCGCGAGTTCAGAATCGACTCAACAACAAAATAATCATTTCCTTTTTTAATTATATGTAATTACTTTGTAATATTGATATCATTTATATTTCAACACACCATATTTAATTAAAAATGATAATCTTAATAATTAGACAAAGTCTTGTGAGACGGGTTATTTATGATAGGTCGACCTGTCTCACATCCATTTAGTGCCTTAATTAATTAAATAAAAATTCTTTAAAATATTAAAATATCCTTTCCTAAAATTTTCACCTTTCTTTTTAAGTTTAGTGGAATGGAGAAAGTAATAATTTAAACACTTTGTACATAAGGTGTACAATAAACCAAACCTCTAATCTATAAAATGTATACAAAGTTTGCTTAAAATTTACTTGAATTCCTATTTTTAGAAATGTGTCTAAATTTTGAGGCGAACATAAATAAATAGTAATTGTGAAGTAAATAGTAAGATGGAGAGATTGATAATCTCTTAAACGTCACTATTTTACAATTCAACATAAAGTTTGGGCTAATTATACTGTGCACCCTGTTGCATCCTAAGATAGGGTGCACCCACTTTAAAAAACGTATACAAATATAAATAAAAACATATATAATTATAAATAAAAATGTATATGTAACAACAAATTTTGTATTTATGATAAAATAAACACAAAAGTGAGTTACGAAAATAATCCAAAAGACTTAATTTTAAGAGTATGTAAGCGGGTTACAAATCTCTAATCAATCTTCTAATTCTTCTCTCGAACCAATTTGGCTTGACTTTTGACTTGTGTGTTGACTTTGACTGGAGCATGTGTGCTGAGTTGACAACGTGTGTTAAGTCGGATCTTCGGTTGAAGCTTGTCCGAGCTTGGATGTGTAGCCTTGACGTTGATCCGGAGGCGTTGAGCCTTTACTCGGATTGAACGTTGACTGGAGAGTTTTCTGTGGAGAAAGTCATTGATTGAAAGAACGCCGGATTGGAGGGGCTTGACACATTTATCTCTGATCGGAGGCGGTTGGCTGGATGAACGCCGGATCGGAGGGACTTGAGACCTTAATCTCGGATCGGAGGCGGTTGGCTGGATGAATGTCGGATCGGAGGGGCTTGGCACCTTAATATCGGATCGGAGGCTGTTCTTGACTTGAAGATCTTGAAGGGAGGCTGTTGCTCATGTTCTTCGAATCTCTTCAGGTGTCTGGGTGTTCGTATGTTTTAGTGTGTCTGGAATGAATGAAGGAGGGCACCTTATATAGGTGAAGGGTGAGGAAGCCCCATAAATAACTCGCAATCTGATTGGTCCAGGGCTGATTTGACCTAATTCTGCGGGCTTGGGCCTTTTCATCCTTGCAATTTGATTGGTTAATCCAGATTTGATCTATATCAAATATGGTCTTGATTTGATTCCAAATTTGATTTGATCACATCCAAGGAGTTGAGCTTTTATATCTTTGATTTTCAAGCCTGCTTGATTTGGACTTATCTGACTGGATCTGACCCAATTATCAATTATTTACTCATTTATTTTAGGAATTAATTTATTTAAATTCCTTAATAAATAAATAATTAATTGATTTTTAATATGTAATTTTTCACATATTTTCATTTAATAGGCAATAAAATTCAAGTGCCTATAAATACCCCCTCGCATTTTATTCATGGACGCCTTTGTGTTGAAGTGAACAAATTGCGATACTCCATCCTTGATGAATTTTATTACTTGTCTTACCAACTTGATACGCATAGTTTGAATTATGACTGAACTTAGCAGAGTGTTAAGCTGCCTACGTACCTCTTTGAAGAGGATCAAGTCATAACGTAGTTCAAGTGGACATGATTTGATTTGGGGGGTGCTGTACACAGTTTATACTCATGCGAGCCAAGAGTAACATGCAGATTATGCTCATGCGTCATGGAGCGTTGAACTTGAATTTGCTGACAGTTTATACTCGTGTCAATGAGTCTTCAGTTTGAACTTGTAGACAGTTTATACTCGTGTCAAGGAGCCTTCAGTTTGAACTTGTAGACAGTTTATACTCGTGTCAAGGAGCCTTGTGTGTACATTTTTCACTCCTGTCGATGAGCTTTGTGTGTAGAGAGTTTATTCTCTTCCCAAGGAGATTTGATTTGATGTGTAGATAGTTTGTACTCATATCAAGGAGTATCGAACATGTAGAGAGTTTTGTCTCTTCTCAAGGAGTTTTGATTTGATGTGTAGATAGTTTATACTCATATAAAAGAGTATCATATAGACAGTTTACGCTCGTGTCGAGGAGCTGAGAATTTTAGATAGTTTAAGCTCGTATCAAGGAGCGTAATGTGTGAGATTTTAGATAGTTTTAGCTCATACCAAGGAGCGCAATGTGGACAGTTTAAGCTCGTGTCAAGGAGCTGAGAATTTTAGATAGCTTAAGCTCGTATCAAGGAGTGTAATGTGTAGAGAGTTTCGTCTCTTCTCAAGGAGATTTAATTTGAGTTAGACAGTTTAAGCTCGTATCAAGGAGCATTGTATGGATAGTTTTAGCTCATATCAAAGAGCTTAATGTGCAGAGAGTTCCGTCTCTTCTCAAGGAGATTTAATTTGAGTTAGATAGTTTAAGCTCATATCAAGGAGCATAGTATGGACAGTTTTAGCGTGTGTCAAGGAGCGTAACATGTAGATAGTTTTAGCTTATATAAAAGAGCGTTGCTAGTGGATTTTTAGATAGTTTAAACTCTATCAAGGAGTTTGTGTATAGATAGTTTTAGCTCATATCAAAGAGCTTTGAGTTGAGGATTTTAGATAGTTTAAGCTCATATCAAGGAGCATAATGTGGACAGTTTACGCTCGTGTCGAGGAGATTTGCACTTGAGTTTTTCAACAGTTCATTGACCCAATATCTTGGGATGCGCTATCTTCTCTTTACTTCATTTCTATGAATCTTTATGGAAACCGCAGTCTTTGGATGTGGTTCCTCTTCCAAGGGCTCATCAAAAGGTATGTCTTCAAACTCATAAGAGTCTTGAATAGATGGCCATTCGATGTCATTTGATGTCAAGCTCAACTCCATGTCGTGAGCTCTTGTAGTCAATTCTTCAAAAGCTTAGGCCAAATTCCTTGGAGTATGTAGTGAAGATTCCACATGCATACCTTGAATGCACATTTCGATAGCTGAAGTTTCTGACAGCTTTTCTTTGTAATTGAGGCTTATGCTCTTCCATCTGTTGATGTAGTCTATTACATATTCTTCATTACCTTGAAGAATATTTGTTAACTCCATCATGCTAACAGTTCTTCGTGTGCTATAGAAACGGTTAAAGAATTCTTTTTTCATTTACCCCCAATTGTCAATGGAGTTAGTTTCCAAGTCGATGTACCAATCGAAGGCATTTTCTTTTAGAGATCGGATAAATTGTCTCACCATGTGATCTCGATAGGTACCAACATCATTGCATGTCTCGACGAAGTGCGCCACATGTTATCTTGGGTTGCATTTGCCATCGAATTGTTGAAACTTGGGAGGTTGGTAGTCAGTTGATATCCTCAAGTTATCAATTCTCTTTGTATATGGTTTTTTGTAGGTGGCAGGAGATTTGGAGCGTACTTCAAACTTGTCTTTTATCGTCTCTATGACGATGTTCTTTGATTGGTTGATATGAAGCATTCTGTAAGTTGAGACTTCAACTTTTTCCTCAACTTGCTTCTTTTCAGGTGAATGATGTTTCCTCGAGTCTTCCTCCTCGTGCTAATCCTCAACTTGTTTCTTATTTGCATGGCTTGTCTCTGCATTATCCATTTTCTTCATAAGTACAGAGATCTTTACGTCTTGAGCTTTCATATGTTTGTTGAGTCCTTCAATGGCTCTCATCATACTTGCAAGTTGATCCTCAATGGTCATAACACTTGTCGTCATCACTGCAGCTTCAGTTGAGGCAGGTGGTGAGCTTGGCGTGGAGCAAGGAGTTGAGCAGACTGAGTCATCATCACCATCTTTATCACCCTGCAATGGCTTATTGAGAGTAATCCCCACCACATGGTTTGTCTTTGAGGAGCATTTGGGCATACTTCTTGTAAAGTCTTCAACTTTATCAGTTTCCAACTCTAAAGGTTTTGATGCAATAGACTTTCTTATCGCAATCTTTCACAACTTATAGCTCTGAAGGCTTTGAGGTAGATGGCCTTTTGATCGCGATCCTAAGAGGAGTCATTATTTGTGCTTGTAGAGAGAAGAGAAGAGATGAGAGGTAGAGACTGTCCCACCGGACGTGCCAAAATTTGTAGCAACAAATTTTGTATTTATGATAAAATAAACACAAAAGTGAATTACAAAAATAATCTAAAAGGATTTAATTTTAAGAGTATGTAAGCGGGTTACAAATCTCTAATCAATCCCCTGATTCTTCTCTCGAACCAATTTGACTTGACTTTTGACTTGTGTGTTGACTTTGACTGGAGTATGTATGTTGACTGTGTTGACAGCGTGTATTGAGTCGGATCAGAGGTGATTGGCTAGATAATGCCGGATCAGAGGGGCTTGACACCTTAATCTCTAATTGGAGGCGATTGACTTGGATCGGAGGCGGTTGGCTGGATGAATGCCAGATTGGAGGGGCTTGACACCTTAATGAATAAAAAGTTACACAAATATGAGTGCACCATTGCACTCGGGTGCACCTAATATCAACTCTCAAACAAATACTGCTATAGGCTAAAATTGGACATTTGTATTATGCAGTAATATTTAAAATTATTAGAATCGCCCTAAATGTGTCCAATTATAGTGTATCGTACGAATAATCTCAACCATTAAATTAATTTACGTATGCATCCATCACTGGTCCGTAGCTTTTATGTATGTCGTTGGTTGCACATCTAAATCTTTGCACTTGTGGATTTTCTCTCCAATACGATTATACGATATTCACAATGCTTCCCATTTTTAAAATTTTAGGTAATCCTTTGTCTCTCTTATACACTGTTATGACTTTTCTTTTTTGTTTTGGATTTTGTAAGATTTAAAAATTAATTGTTTAGTGATATATAATTTAAGGGTAGGTATTGTGTGAGACCGTCTCACATAAGACCGTTTTTCACTTTTTAAAATAGTAATATCTTTCGCTATAAACATTATTAATTTCCCTATAAAATGCTATCACTTTTTATTTATAATATAAATTGTTCATGAAATAACATTATCAATTTTCATTAATTTATTATCATTTTCTTTTATAAAAGTTATCACTTTACGTGAGACGGTCTCACACAAGTCTTTGCCATAATTTAAATAAGAAAGAGAAATTATAAAATATTATTGGAAAACTAGGGAAAAAAATGTAGTTTTTCTATATATTTGATGAAAGTTGATTTATTTTTCCAAAAAAAAAAAGAAATAAAATTTCTTAGAATATTTACAACAAAAAAAATTATAAAATTTTGAAAATTTTTTTTTTTATAAAAATAAACGAAAAATTAAGAAAAGAAGAAAAAAATAACATTAAATCCTACAATTTTAAATATAACGTAGAATTAATAAAAAAAAATCATAACTTTAAATTTTTATTTTAAAAAAATATACATAAAATTTATTTTTTAAAAAGTTTAAATATTCTAAATATTTCTATTGATCATTATACATTATTATTTTTAACAACAGAATATTCCGTTGATAAAAAACTTAATTTCATTGCTAAATTTATTTAGCAATCGATTAACAACTAAATTCGATGATAAAGTGGTGGTTGATAGAATTTTAACAATGAAATCATTGGTAATCCATTGCTAATAATTTCATTAACAATTTATATAATGATTTTGTTGGTAAATAACAACGAATTTTATTCCTTTGGTATAAATATAATAAATTCGTTGACATTCATTGCTAAAAGAAAAATAAATCACTTTTTTGACAATTCGTTGGTAATTATCGACGGAATTCAATCCGTTGGTAAATTTCATGACTAATTTTTTTTTCTTGTTTGTGAATCAATACAAAGGCAAACACTTATGTGAGATAATTTCATGGAAGGAGTTTCGAACTGCTGATAACTTTAATAAAAAGTGAAATTGATAAAAAAATAATCGTACAATAAACTATTTTATGAACAATTCGTACTATAAATAAAAAAATATACTCCGTTCATCCCAAAAATACTTGTACACTTTTTTTTTCTTAAAAAAAAGTGCTATTATTGATAAAAAAATAAAAATAAAAAAATAAAAAAGGTAATGCGATAGTATATCTAATACAAAAGCACATATATCATGTAATGAAAAATATCAAAACTCACCTAGTTCCTATCAGTAATTCTTCTATACACATTACATTCTTCAATACACATTATAATAATACTTCGTACGTCGCAATAATATTTGCACACCTTAAAAATGGAAACAATATATAATATTAATAATCTTACAATATTACAAAAATGTCACATTTTTTTTACACACAATTTAGTCAAAACCAACTATATCATACACACTATTCTATTCAATTCCCCAAAATACCAATTCTCTTTTTACATCATTTCAACAAAACTTAATAAATTTCATGCCACCAAATACCTACTAAGTATTTTTCGGAAGGGAGCAACTTTTTTATTAAAAAATGATATTTAATTAAAAAAATAAAACGTTTCTAGCTCTTTTTTTAAATCTTTCTATTAATTCATTTCCAAACCAAACAATAAATTTCAAATAAATAAATTAAATATTGGCAAAAACTTGTGTGCACCAGGGCACACGGAGCACACTTCGTACGCCTTTAGAATTTTGTGTTAAATTGTATACCCTTTAATATAAAGATGTGTACCTGAAAAAAATATTAATAAAAAAGTGTATACCCTCTAGAACAAAATGGTGTACTCTTACTAATTAAAATGTATATCCTCTAGAAACAAAATGATATATCATTTAGAACAAAACAATGTATTTTTACCCAAAATACTAAATTCTAAAGGCGCACAGTGTGCCCCGGGTGCACGGAAGCCTCACTATTAAATATTTATTAAGTTTTAAATCAATCCATTTAAAAATTCTTAAAATCACAAATAGAATTTAAACCCAACTTTAATTTTAACAATTATTTTTTACTTTTTCTAGTAATTGAAGTGTACATTATTTGGGGTGCTAATAGTCAATACACTTTCTTAATAGATAGCAAATTATTTTAAATTTGACCTGAGCATGCATACACATGCATTATGTAAGACCAAACTCTTGACAAAATTATACAAAGTTGACTTATAGACCTTCTACCATTTCAACTCTTGTATTAAAACTTTTAAAGAAAAACTTGAGCCTATTGATAAGAAACTTAATCCTACTTATTTTTTTTATATTTTAAGACTTGTAACAATATGTGTAGTTAATGAAATAGTTAAATGTGATAATCTAATATATGGGTTTAATTTTTCATGTTTAACAAAGTAATATAATCTACTTAGTTAATTTTTAATTCACTTACAAAGTAAGACACACTTAGTATGATTTATTTTGTATTGATTAGCACAACCACCAAATATGTGTGCACCATGAAGAGTTAAGTTTTATGTATCACGATTCATTAGAAAATGTATACTATTTTAATTTGAATGAGTAGATTAATAATAATAATAATATTATTATTACTATTTTGTCATATTGTAACTTTTTTTTGGGTGGGATCAAAGGAACAAATATTATATTCAATTTATTTTGCTATGCATTTGATTCACACAACACTAATATAACTACCCACTATAAATGAGTGTTTGGTTCACATTGAGTTAATAATACTCCATAGACCTTAAAAATTACTAAAAATAAAGGAATTTACACACTAATTGCATTTAAGTGGGTCTAATTTTCTTCTAAGTTCGTTAATTAAAAACAAGGGGCCCGAAAGATTAGAACTTAAGGGGGTGGGTTATAATAACTCATGAAACTAATAAATAATTAAGATTGTATTTAGAATGAGTCATTTGAAATTCAATATATTTGAAATTCAATGTATTTGAAAATGAATGAATTTTAAATCAATTCATTTGAATTACGTTATTTGAATGTGTTATGAATTTTTGAAAGAATTTTTAAATTAATAGTTCAACAATTATTAAAGGATTTATTACTGATTAGTATAGAATATAGATTAATATTACTAATTGATACACTGTGATAAAAATATTACTAATAGATACAAAATATTGAGATGAAACTATCACTATAATCTTCCCCACTAATCCTTCACTTAACAATATCCATAATTTACACAATATAATCATGTTTATATAGCAATCGGCTAAACACCAGATAAAGAAACTGTTGGCGTTTGGATCTTTTGGTTAACGTGAACCATTAGGGTTCCATGCAATTCTATCGCAGCGAAAGCATAATCATAAAATTGAATTACTTTTATTATCTTTCACCAGGATTTGATGTAGAGGTTGAAGAACAAACGACCTTTCGATCTTCTATTGTATTCCTAAGCCACGTCTTGACATTGTGTGGGCAACGATCTCCAAGACGATCTCAATCTACAATCCCTAATCTGCTTTTCACGATTTTAGGCGCGTAAGTCTGCTGATTCGGATTGATGAGAGTGACTATTTATAGGCTACAACAGGGACCAGAAGGAGAAATTAGGGTTGGACCTCCCATTGGGCTTAAGCTTCAAGTTTAGCCCAAAACTTATACTTAAGTCCAATAATTATAAATCAGTCCACTAAAGAAATATTATTGCACTGCCACCCTAATCCTAAATTACGTTATGGGCTCCTTCTTATTATGAGTCTGTTAATCTCTCCGTGTTTAAGATTCAATACCCATTAATTAATTAAGTTACTGACAACTCCATTAATTAATATATTTATCGAGAGTAGTACCACTCAACCTTATTATCATGCCGGAATAAATCTACCTGCAGGGTTTACATGATAATCATTATGAGCTCCTCAAGGGGATATCACCAACCAATTCCTTTAGGACACAGATTCCTTCTACAATCAACAACACACCATAGAGACAGCACCATCTCCCAACTCACCGAGCTTATTGATTTAATGATTAAATCTCACTCATTAATGAATCAAAGAAATAAATATTGTCTTACGTGTCAAGGTTATTGTATAAGGATTAAGAGTACGAACATCCATAATAACAGAGATCTAGTTTTATTATATAGTCAGTATAAATCGAACGATCTCACTGCGGTCCTGCTCAATACACATGATTGAAACTTTGGTGGTTTGTGAATAGAGTGTGGTAGAGTGAGAGGAATTTGTGGTAGGTAATCAATGAGAGATAATTTAGCTCATGAGACTAAAAATGAGATTTATTGCAAATTTTTCTTTGGACTGTTCTTGCTCATTTCAACTCCAAATCGAGATCCATTTTCTCCCACATCTTCCTCTTCACTTGTAGAATTCATTTTTATCAAAATCACCAATTTTTCTGCAAAAATAAACAAAAATACATTTCTCCAAATAATCAAGCAATTAATAGTATTTTCATTAAAATCATGCTAAATTATTGAATTAAAGCCACAAAAATCCACTTAAAATTTAGGTGAATTTTATACCGATCAACACACAAAGTGCACTAGTGCAATTTTATAGTCAAGACAGACTAATGCCAAATCACACTACAACCATACCGATAGATAATTCATGTCTATCTCGGTTGTGAGCATCTGTTTATACTTTATAAGGAGCCAATATAATATGATCTTTCGTGTGACACCGCACACCATATTATCTACAGTATAAAGTAAATGGACTTTTGCAACAATTTATAAATAATTATGCTAAACGTTTGATCACATGATTCTCATTTCAAATATTGTTAAAATATTGTTCATATAAAAAGCTAGACTTTTAGTATACAATCCAACAGAAACAATTATTTTCTCTTCCTTATAACTGGTGCGCCGAGATCTCCGATCAGATTTTCCAATTGGAAATGCGAACAATCGCTGTTGTTTCTCCATCTTCGCTACCCTACGACATCAACCACTGATCGTGACATCGACCGAACCCCGATGCACTCTAGCTGCAAAACAGCGACTTCTCCACTGGATCCAATCAGAGCTGCCACCGTCATAGCTGGATTTCAGCTCTGACAGCCGTGCACCTGCTCGTCGACTGCTGGAAAATGCAAATTTATCGCTGAGACTGCCGCAAAAGTAGACCCGTCAACCTGCAACTGTTGTTCGTTGTTGAATCCTGAATTCTCTATCCAAAGTAAATACACATCAAAGTTGGAGGTATTCAAAAGGGTTTTATGTTATTTAGAATGGGTATTCAATTTACGCATTGAATTTGATGGGGGTATTTAACGTATTATCGTGAATTTAAAATAGAAGAAAAGGGTTGCAAAAGGTTTTTGCATTGCATCACCAAATTCATGATGCACAAAATGTAAATACACTTTACTTGATGAGTATTTAAAAGGGTCAGAAATAAATTAACATTGAGTAAAATATTATTGCATACAATTTACTTGATGGATATTCAAAAGGGTCAGAAATAAATTGAATACAAAATTCTACGTGGTATTCAGAATGAGTATTCAATATATTTTATAAGTGCATGCCAATCACGTACTCTACTTTTTTACTCCTTTAAGTAATGTCCGTTTGCTTCTCCTTCAACAGAGTAGAGTAGGCTGCATAGCACACAGCTTCTCTTAAGCCGCTCAACTCTTCTTCCAACAATTCATCAAATCTTTCTTTTATTACTTCTCCCTCGTTCCATATCAACAAGTCATAAAACAATTAAAAATTTTATTAATTTTAATCTAAAAATTTGATACTAATAATATTTGACCAGTTTTGATGGAAAAGACTTAATAATGGATATAACAAACACTTAAAAGATGGATTCAACGGGGTATTCAATTTATTTCATAAGAGCATCGGTATTGAAATTTAGATGACCCATTTTTTAGTCAGAAATAAATTTAATACAAAATTTCTACATATTATTTGAATGTATTGGTTGAAATTGAACACAACCTATTATTTGAATACCATGTGCAACTCTTTTTTATCAGATTGATTAATCCCAACTTATTTCCTATTATCACGAGGAGATTAATGGTTAATTAAATTTTTAATAAAATTAAACTTATAATAGGGATGAAAGGGGTATTTGATGGATTCAATTTGGAGTGGATAATATTTTAGTTTGAATATTATACCTGCTAGTAATATAGAAACCTGCTAGTAATATAGATAGATAAATTGTACACATAAGTAATGTATCCATTATTAAAATAACAATTTGATGTATATGCGCATATAGATTTTGCATATTTATTCTTAGTAAAAAAATTGCAAATATGTATAATATTGATTCTTTTACAATACAATTAAATTTTATTCTTTTGCACATAACATTTTTTAAATTTTTTTTAAGGAGCATAACTCATTTTACTTATGTAAAAATTTAAAAAATAAATAACCTATTAAAATATCAAATTTTTAAAAAAGTTAATCTCAACAAAATCACATAACTTTATTATGTACTCCCTCCATCCGCCCAAAAGATGGCATTTTGCTTTTGTGCACGTTAGTTAAGGAGTATTGTTATTTAATTGTAATAGGTAGGTGAAGTGTTTGTTTTACATTTAAACCCCTCCAGGCAATTAGTGGCAATATGCTAATTAATAAAAGCAGTAAAGATTAAAAAAAAAAAAGTACATTCACTTATGACATTGACGTGAAAAAATCATTATTCATATTTTAACAATTCTTACACAAAATATATGCTACATACCCATTAAATTTCAAATGGAATAATTACTGATAGGAACACAGTTTGTACCCCTAATTACTACTAGATACATTGATTTAAAAATATTACTCTAACATACAAAATATAAAGCATAATTACCCAAAATGACCTTTAACTCATTATAACCCAGAATACACGTTAACACCACACCACCCTACCCCACCATCTGCCATAGAAAGCACTACAACATTTCTCACCACGGAGAAATCATCATCAATGGACACCACCAAGTGCAAAGGCAGCACAACAGAGGAATACCAAATGTTACCACCTCTGCCGCCGGAGGAGGAGAATGACGCCTCCTCCCATTGAAAGACCCTCCTCCGATGTAGATTTCTCACCCATCGCTTCAATTCCCTTATGCCCAGGCCTATTCCCTCTTCCTCAGTGTCGATCTAGTCATCATCTCTGATTCCCCCTTCAACGACGATGTTTTCTTCTTCAAATACCTCCTTAAATCCCTCTTTGCCGCCGTCGAAAACCCTGCCCATTTATCTAATTCCCGTCGTTGCCATCCGGAGCCTCCGGATCGAGCTCCTCTCGGATATCTTCTGTAAGAGATGATTTGATTCACCGTGAATATGGAGAATGAAACTTCCCTTTTGGAATTTAAGTTATCTATTCTGTTCTTTCGCAGGCGTTACTTCCAAGGCATTGGGGCTGCACACGACGATGACCAAAATAACGCGACGATGCGGAGGTGCTCATGCAATCGACAAGTTGTCCGGTGGTGGCGGATTCGTGCAGTGGAGAGGGCTGAAAAATCGACTATTGGGGCTGCACATGATTGAGTAGAGAAACAAGTGTTTATTCTATATGCTGCACTCGTTGGGATTTACTCCTTCGAGACAAAATTAGGTTAACCCTCACCTATTGAAGCAAACCAACAACATTAGGAGGTCTCAATGTTAAAATAGCGACCGATTGAGCACACCAACAAAATTAGGGCTTGAAAAACCTATTGATGATTGCCAACGGCGAGGAGAACCGACCAATAAAACGACCACGCAAATGAGCTAGTGCAGTTGTCAAGTTGTTATTTATGGTCGCGTATTGGTGGATTCATGCGGCAGGGTTGGTGAACAATTGAATTTCAGGGCTGCACTCATAACAACCGTCGATATACCGGAAGAGGAAAACACAACTTCCGGAAGGCTGCTGCACACGATGGGATCCAGTGTTGCACTCAAGAATAACAGTGGATTATCTAACTGCTGCACACGATGAACAACGACTGCACATGATGGGAGACGGGAGATAACTGCTGCACTCGTCGGCATTGACCATGGTCAAAACGAAATCCACGTTAATTGAAAATATGCAGCAAAGATTAAGGGGGGTTGAGGGTTAATTTTGGCATTACATATTATAAAATGTATCTAGTACTAATATTTCTAGTTGTTTGTATCTATTAGTAATTCATGAATTTGAAATGTACCTAACAGTAACTATCCCATTTCAAATTATCTCTAAAAATTTAATAAATTCCCTCCACATATTACAAATTAGCCATTTCATGGCTGATTTACTCTAAAATTCCCTCCAAAATACCCTACTAATCTCTTCCTAATTTACACTATAAGTACATCACTCCACCAACAACTTGCAAACAAAAAAAGAGAAAAAAAAAGAACTAAAACTCTTAGCAATAAGGAATTAAATTTTATTGTTCAATTCTTGTTGGTGGACTCTTCAAATGGCAAGGTTGCACATGGTAGATTCAAGGAAGCTGCTGCCAAATTCTGTGTCAACTTGAAATCAATTAGAAGGACATGGGCAAGAGGAAAATAACAAATGGAATAAGGTAATCTTATTTCATTACTCAACTCAAAAAAGCTGCGTGCACCTCCCAAATCTACTAAATTTGATCAAGTGAAGCTGCAACTTATTGAGTTCAGTAAGAGGGAACAATTAGGAGCCTTGCAACTGAGATGAAAGTAGGCAAAAGTAATGTTGGAGAATGGGTACACAGGGGATTGATCAAGTCTCACACCAATGCAATCATACCAGCTCGCACATATCATCACAAGATAAGTAGGATGAAGTTCATCATATTAGCATTAGAAGTGAAGGCAGATGATAGTTAATCAATTTCAAGAGCATGCAGAAGATTATTCACATAAATGAGAAGTGGTTCAATCTTACAAGAACCACTAAACGATACTACTTGGTGCCAACTGAAATAGAACCGCATAGAGAATGCCAAAGTAAAAGGTTTATCACTTAGGTCATGTTTATATGTGCAGTGGCAAGACCTTTGTATGGTTCAAGTGGGGAATGCCTATTTGATGGGAAAATTAGTATATTTCCATTTACTGAACAAGTACCAGCAAAGAGAAATTCAAAAAATAGAGAAGCTGGAACAATCGAGACTAAAGCAATGCAGTCAATCACAAAGGATGTGACTAAAGATGTCTTGATCAATAAGGTAAACTCTCGTTATTGTCTACATAAATTCAGATTATATGTATCATTGAGTTATGAAACCTAAAACTTGTCATAAATTAGAATTCATGCAAAATGTGTCATTCTTGACATTTACTTTAGGTAATACCAGCCATCAAAGTTAAATGGCCAAGTGGAGCAAGTAAACACATTTATATTCAACAAGATAATGCCGAGCCACACATAGATGATAATGATCCAGAGTGGAGAGAGGCTGCATTTTAAGATGGATTTAATATGCACTTGGTATTCCAACCTCCTAATAGTCCATATCTAAATGTGAATGATTTAGAATGGTTTAGGGCTTTGGAATCATTGCAAACAAACACTGCTGCTACAACAGTTGATGAACTGTTACAAGCAGTCAACAATTCATTTGAAGAATTGTGTCACATTAAACTAAATGCAGTATTTCTAAGACTACAAGCATGTATGAGGTAAGTGTTGGTTTGCAAGGGATCAAATAAATACAAGATCCCTCACTTGGGAAAGAATGCATTATTAAGGGAAGAAACTCTTCCTACAGATTTGGAAGTGGAACTAGATCTAGTTCAATCAAGTATTGATCATCTAAATGGGGAGAATGCAGTGGATGGCTTAGAAGAACTCATTGAGAGTGTGGAAGGATTGGTTTGAGACATTGTGCAGTGATTTAAAAAGGTAGAAAGCATGAAATATATTTTGAAGGTTGGAAATAGATAATATCCAGCCTTATGAATGAAACATAGTCTTTTTTTTTTGCAAGTGGGGAGGGTTTTTTTGCTTATTTGGATATATAAATATGGAAAGGGGTATAATGTTAACTATAGATAGTTTGTAGATGGAAAAGTATTGTTTACTGCTATTAAACAAACTGATTTAGTAGTTTGTTTAAGCAATAAACAGTCTGCCCCACTATGTAAGCATGTTTGAACTATGCTATTCTACTATGAGATTATAAAATCATCATTGATTAGTTATGAACTCATCATGCATCATGCGTATGTGTTGTGCTTAGAAAAAAGAGTCTATGTACCACATAAAGCAACATACAATACACTCTCAGATTATAAAATCATCATAGAGTACGTGTGTGACACCTAAATGATCATGTGATGACAAATGAATGATGCATTTGTCTCCTAACATGGTCATTTGGTAACACTTGTAAAATGACCAGTGCATATAAATTGATCATAAGCACACAGACTTATCATTGCATATGAATTAATCATAATCACGTAGGCTTCACATCATAAATAAGCTCACAGGCTTCAAATTCATAAGCTCACAAGCTTCAAATCACCACACCAACAACAAATATTCAACTAACGAACATGGAAACAGACTTCAAGCTCACAGGCCTCAAACAATCAATATTGACACAACAATGGAATAGATCATAAGCTCACAGGATTCAATTCACCAAATTAACAACAAATAACTAATATTTGCTGCATTCACCCTCAGAACAATATCATCATTGGGTGTGTGTCTCCTAAATGCACAACCGATGACATAAAAAATAAATTTCAGCCTCCACAAATCATGCATGGTGATACTTTACATTTCTACACCTCCCCCCTCTAATTATAATCATCATTTTATACCCTAATAAGCATAATGAAGAGTTAAGGAGTAGCTATTATACTTCATCTGCATATTCGGGACACTTTGCCAATACAGGGCAAAGTAACTTTAGAAAACTGATCGCAAACGGATCAGGATGGCATTCATAGGTTGAGGCCGTATCTATTCAGGGGTCGAGGGATATGAGTCCGGCACCACTAGCCCTTCGTACATATCATAGGAGTTCGGCACCACCAGCCCTTCGTCCCATTAGGGTTACAAATTTCCAATTTGGGCGTCATCCTAATTGTTACATTTTCCTTTTTGGTATATGGAACACTTACAAATCAATCAAAATATTTTCATGGAACTTACATACAACACTAATACAAATACTTACTATGCATTAAAATATTATTTCTCTTAACTTAATACACATTAAAATACTTATCCATATTTTACTATATTTCTTAATCTCGTGCAAAAAGCAAACGTAACTATTAGGATGGGTGATTAGCCATTTATAGTTGAGATGACCAATTAAAGAATTTATCAAACCACATGGAGGAAGGTACAAGAGCTTAAGCGATCTCGTGTTTGTCATAGTTTAATAGAGACGATCATGAAGGGGTAGGATTAATCAAGGAATGACAATTAAATAATTAAATGACAAGATAAACAAAGGGATAGATGAATAGAAGATAGATGAATGAGCCAAGTAGATAGAGAATGAGACTAGCAATACTTAAAGCATGGAAAATCTAGGTATCTTGCAACGAATTCATATATCTCATGGGTTAATAACTAAGGGCCAATACTAATTCCACCTAAACTCCCTCTCGAGATGAATAGGATGTAGATCCTTAATAAGGTCTCAAAATAGCTCTAAGGTTGGTTCTCAATCAAATAATTTCAACTAGGTACTAAGTTCAATTGAAGAGTCCCTTCACACGATTAATCAACCTCTCGATCTAACCAATCGAATGTTTTATCAAAGGGTTCTAAATTCTAAAGGACATCTCTATCTCTTTAAGATTTATAATGCACATGAGGTGCATGATAAAATGATTCACTTAATTATCCTAAACACATAATTGACTTCTCAATCTAATCACATGTTTAAAATAACAAAACACACAAATCATCATAAACATCAAGATCTAAAGAATCAATGATAAAAAATCAATTAATCCAATAAACATAATCATTCAATTGTAAAATACCCAAAATTATCCAACACAATTCATATTGCTAATCGCACAAAGGAGATTAGTCTCTCATAGTCTCAAAGAAAACAACATAAACAATTGTATCTTCAAAACCCATGATTGAACTACAAAGAAGTCTACAAAAATTGGAATTGGAACTCCCTTGAATAGCTTCAATGATGCTTCTCTTCCTCTTCTTGCAATCTCTACTCCCCCTTGTTTCTCTAATTACTTGGATGGTAGGATGAAGGTAGATGATATGGATGAAAAATGGATGAAAAGGATGGTGTAAAATGAAGGAATTGGTGTGTAATGTGTGTGAACAGTGAAACCCTCGCCAAATCTGATCAAATGTTGAACTTAGGGTATTTATACCCCTTAGAAGCTTCTAGAAGGTTTCTGATTTTTTACAAAAATTGCACCTACACGACTTGAGTGCTTGCACTCAGCTCGAGTCGTGTCATGTCTTCTCAGCAGATTACGGCATCAAATAGAGCTTGAGTCGAGTCCCCAATACGACTCGTGCTCTGATTCTAGACTCGGCTCATGTGCAGAACTCGGGCATGAGGTGGGCGAGTAGGTCGTTCAAGCGTTGGCGCATGGCCATTCTGGACAAGCCTGTGCATGGCACATGGCTCGTGCTGCACCGGCTCGACTCGAGTAGCAGCACTCAAGTCGTGCTTGGACTGCCCTGTTTCTTCTTCTTTGTTTCATCTTCCATCTCCTTTTTTACTCCGTTTTCACCTATTTTTTATACGTTTAAGCTCATTCTCACACATTTCTATAAAAACACAAAATACAATCAAATAGCACATAAATACGGATAAAATAATACGAAAATGGATATAAAAAGAAACTAAAATTTAGGTGAAAATATCACTCATCACACCCTAAACTTAAAGTGTTGTGCGTCCCTGAACAACGAAAATGATAAATCAAGATGAGTGATTTTCACCTATGAAAAGACTTAACGAACATAAGTAATAACACATCAATAGCAGTAAGAACCACAAATTATGCTAAGTCATCCTACAACATTAAACTCATAACATACAAAAAATATTAACAAGTTCAATTCAAAGAGAATAAAATGTAATATAGTCCCTTTTGGCCCAAGCCTCACAATGGGTATAAATTTCTCTCAACACTATAAAGTGGGGTAAATTAACACTCATCAATCGATTGACTCAACTCGCTGTGAACTTGCTTGTGGACTACATTCACAAACCACCAAAGTTTCCATTAGTAATAAAAAAGGTCTTTAATTAAGGATGTAATGATAGGCTCTTTGGTTGGGTCGGAAGAATATAGGTGATAGTGACTAATCAAGTGTAAGTAACTGAAGAGATGATCAACTTCATCAATTTCTTAACATTCTCTTTCTTCCTTTCTTATCATTGTTGATCATAAGCACTAATCATCAACTCTCCTTAGATTTTTTAGCTTATTTTGATTCATGCTTCTTTCCTTTGATGTTCATGGTTTTCTTGAGCACATTGTTACTTTGCTCATTCTCTTATTTTAAGATTGCATGTCCATTCTTGCTTATGCTCTTTTCATCATTTTTCTTGTTTGTTTACCATTTCCTTTCTTCTTTTGCACAATATCTTATCATACCTTTCTAATCACCATCTCTTCAATCACCTACACAAAGGGTATATATATAAGGTTTAAGTGGGAAATCATGGCTTGTAATGCGCTAAATTCACAAGAAATAGGCTTATAGGCTCAAAGTGGTTGACTAGGGATGATGTTTAAGGTAAAGGATTATATGGAAATGACTATAAATAACAAGGAGTGCCTTAGATCATTTCACTAATCTCCACTAATCGGGCTCATTCCCGTAGTTCTTGAACAAATTCTAGCTTATCAAACACAACCAATCCACTCATGAAGAGTAACCATGTATGCACGGTTAAGACTCAAATGCTCACAAGCTTATGCTCGAACCTTAAAGAACTTACACCACATTCATCTCAAAATTGAACAAGTTAAGTAAAACATGTCACAATTTGAAAGTGTAGAGATTCTTAATCATAACTTGTCTCACTTATCACAACAACATGTCATCACTTATATTCAAAAATAACTCACGACATCTCAAAAACAAACCACCAAAACAAACCATAAACAAGAATAAAAATAAACACAAAACATATAAGAAAAGGCTCACAAATAAGAAACAATACAAAAAACACATAACATGCAAAAACAAAAATCACCATTATAAGAAAATGAAACACACATTCATATCATCAATAATCAATTAAGCTTACAAACATCCCAACCTTAATTGAAAAGGAAATCCTAAATTACGAAAGTAAACCTCCCACAAACATAACACATGAAGTCGCTTGCTAATCAACAACAATTCAAAACAATATCAAGTCATGCAAAGCACATAGAAGTGATGAGATATAAAGTGAGCTCCCTTAAAACGACATTTGGTAGTGGAAATGGTTAACACAGGCTTCCGGATTAAATGCACAACGAATCTCGACTTGATCTTCAGGCTCAATTAGTGCTTCCACTACACTTTATTTATGCTCAACAACTCATCAAAACTATTAGCTCAATAATTTCATTAAAAATATGGACTATCATGCACTTCAACACAATCAATCGGACCAAATTCAAACCAAACTAATGAGAAAAATTTTAAAATTGCCTTAAAAATACGAGAAGTATATGCTAACTAATAAAAAATGTATGTCATACCACACAACATCCCCCCAAACTTAAATCGAGACAAGAGTCGAGAATTAAGTTTGCAAAAAGTGGTGAGATGTACATACACACTTCAAATCAAGCACTTCTCGTATCTTCAATACGCATTCTCCTCACGAGCACAATCAACCTACAAGGCCAAAATGCAAGAAACAACAACTCCATTATTCTTATTGAAAATAAGAAATAAAGCAATAAAGATAATAATGGGTTGTCTCCCATCTAGCGCTAAGTTTAATGTCTTCAAGCCGGATGGGATATGGAGAACTCATCGAAATAGTCACGGATATCTTTCGTCCTTGCCATCGAATTTTAATCGTTGTGCTTCTTCCTCTATTAGGCACTTGTGGCAAGTAACGACCTCTGTAGCATCCTTCGAGTATGGCTTTAGAAATTCAACTCTCTTGAGCTTACACTCCATCGCCCTTTCCATTTTTGAACACCACTTATTTCTTCTTTCCAAGTAAACTCCCAATATCTCTTCGAGTTCTCTTTTGTGCCTAAGGATGTGAGAAGAATCAATGGGTAAGACAAAATCAATGTAAACAATATTTTGAAATTCAAAGCAACTTAAAAAGTTTAAAGGTTTAGAAATGTTCATTTCACTCTTCAAGTCATCATCACTTGCTTCTCGACTTTGTTCCTCTTTATCAATATCATTTGCCTCAATTGGCTCTTCAAATATCTCCTTTGATTATTCATCTCCAAACATCTCTTCTCTCTCCAATCCTTTTTCAACCTTACTCTCCTCTTTAACTTCTTCAACTTCAACTCGTTGACGAGTGACCAAAGCACTTACAATTTGGCTCAATTGATGCTCTAAGGCTTTAAACCTCTTCTCTTTTGCTTCATCTTGAGCTTTACAGTTTGCTTCCATCATCTCAATCAAGACTTCTAGAGACGATTTTCTTCCTCAGCTTGTTGGAAGTCTCATTCCATTTGATTGTCAAAATTCCCTTATTGAGTTGGATGATAATTTCCTTGAAAACTTCTTTCATAGTTGTTTAGAAAATTTCCTTGGAAATCATCCACTCCCATGAAAGAAGCATCTCATACTTGATGGTTAGGCATCTTCCGCTCTTCTTGCTCCATAGGACTAGGAATCGACACACCTTGCACATTTTGACCACCCCTCAAACTTGTACTATGCAAGACTTGACCATAAGCACCTTGATTCATCATTTTTATTTGTTTTGTCAATTCCAACGTAGCGAGGGTAAATATCTCGGAGGATTCATTGACAAGTACACTTGATTGAGAATTTTGGCTTCCACCACTTCCTTGAGCACTTCTTCTATATGATTCAAGTAAGGCGTAGTTTTGGAACGGAGGAGAAGTATTGGTGTTGGGATTCGGTGGAGAATAAGTGTATGCTTGATACGGGTGAAATGCATTTACATTGTAAGTTTGTTGTCATTCTCCATTTCTTCCTTGATTGTAGTATTGAGAGCTATCTTGATCCATTTGGAAATTGTAACCATAGTAGCTCTCATTCATGTAGCCTCTTGATTGTGGAAGTGGAATCCTAGTAATTTGATCCCCAAAGATATTTTTGAATTGATTCCAACCATCCATTTAGATGTTCTTCTCAAAGCTTACTACAACTCTTCTTCTCACTTTCTATTTTTGGCTTTGATCCCCCTTCTCCTTCTCTCAAGGTAGTTTCTAAGTACCTATCAAAACGAAAAAGTGAGATAAAAATTTTTCCAAAGCAAGTAATAAAAAGTAATAAAAATATCTCTAGTAATACTAATCAAAACACTCATTCGTTAAACCACTAGCAACCGTTATCTCGCCTGCAACGACGCCATTTGATTAGCCATTTGTAGTCAAAATGACCAATTAAAGAATTTATCGAACCATAGGGAGGAAGGTACTAGAGTTTAAGCGATCTCGTGTTTGTCATAGTTTTATAGAGACGATCATTAAGGGGTAGGATTAATCAATGAATGACAGTTAAACAATTGACAAGATAAACAAAGGGATAGATGAATGGAAGATAGATAAATGAGCCAAGTAGATAGAGAATGAGACTAGCAATACTTAAAGCATGGAAATCTAGGTAGCTTGCAACGAATTCATATATCTCATGGGTTAATAACTAAGGGTCAACACTAATTCTACCTAAACTCTCTCTCGAGATGGATATGATGTAGATCCTTAATAAGATATCAAAATAGCTCTAAGGTTGGTTCTCAATCAAACAATTCCAATTAGGTACTAAGTTCAATTGGAGAGTCCCTTCACACGATTAATCAACCTCTCGATCTAACCAATCGAATGTTCTATCAAAGGGTTCTAAATCCTAAAGAACATCTCTATCTCTTTAAGATTTATAATGCACATGAGGTGCATGATAAAATGATTCACTTAATTATCCTAAACACATAATTGACTTCTCAATCTAATCACATGTTTAAGACAACAAAACACACAAATCATCATAAACATCAAGATCTAAAGCATCAATGATAGAAAATCAATTCACCAATCAAAATAATCATTCAATTGCAAAATACTAAAAATTATCCAACACAATTCATATTGCTAATCTCACATAGGAAATTAGTCTCTCAAAGTCTCAAAGAAAACAACATAGACAATTGTATCTTCAAAACCCATGATTGAACTACAAAGAAGTCTACAAAAATTGGAATTGAAACTCCCTTGAATAGCTTCAATGGTGTTTCTCTTCCTCTTCTTGCAATCTCCACTCCCCCTTGCTTCTCTAACTACTTCAATGGTGGATTAGATAGTAGGATGAAGGTAGATGATATGGATGAAGAATGGATGAAAGGGATGGTGTGAAATGAAGGAATTGGTGTGTGATGTGTGTGAACAGTGAAAACCCTCGCCAAATCTGATTAAATGTTGAACTTAGGGGTATTTATACTCCTTGGAAGATTCTAGAAGGTTTCTGATTTTTTTACAGAAATTGCACCTACACGACTGGAGTGCTTGCACTCGGCTCGAGTCGTGTCACGTCTTCTTGGCAAATTGCGGCATCGGACGGAGCTCGAGTTGAGTCCCCAACACGACTTGTGCTCTGATTCTGGACTGGGTTCGTGTGCGGAACTCGGGCATGAGGTGGGCGAGTAGGTCGTTCAGGCGTTGGCGCACGGCCATTCTGGACAGGCCCGTGCATGGCACACGGCTCGTGCTGCACCGGCTCGACTCGAGTAGTAGCACTCGAGTCGTGCTTGGACTGCCCTGTTTCTTCTTCTTCATTTCATCTCCCGTCTCCATTTTTGCTCCGTTTTTACATGTTTTTCATACGTTTAGCTCATTCTCACACATTTCTATAGAAACATAAAACACAACCAAATAGCTCAGAAATACAAGTAAATAATATAAAATAGATATAAAAAGACATTAAAATCTAAATAATAATAGCATTCATCAATGAGATGGAGGGAGTATATGACACAAACACGGGAGATAATGCAGGGATGACATGACTATGAGGCATCACCAACAATGTAGGGGCAATAGCGTAATTTCGTAATTGTAATTTAAAAGTATTTAACAGCGGTACCTATGTTGGGAACAGTTTGACTAAACCTCATCATTAAATAAATGTTGGACCTTTAATTAAGCTAGTTTGTCCATGCATTGTCGTCTTATTCATTAATTATTGCGATTAATTAAAATATTAAGAAATTTAAATCAAATATAATTTTATTTAAATGTCTTAAACATGTATATGTCATTTTCTCTTTTGGATTTTTGTTCACGTTACATTCCACGAACAACTTCACTAGTTTACAAATGAAAACAACCCTAATTTTATGTCACCTAACAAACATTCAAAGGTTTCTTTTGAAGAAAACATGTTTATTAAGTTAATAATACTCATCAATAATTTAACAAATGATAAATATTATAAAGTTCGATAAAATACGAGCGCATCTGTTCGGGTAGTATTCAATCACCATTAATAATACCAAACCTAATTATTTAATAAATTATAATATTTCTAATTTTATAACACTTGCATTTTAATTTAATCGTTAGAGAATTTTTAAATTTTTATTTTAGTCGATTAATTATAATTTTTAAGCAACGAAATATGGTAATAAAGTATTTATTAACACACTTAATAATGTATCTAAAGAGCACGTATATATAAATAAATTGCTTTAGTGTCTTATAAAGGATGCATTAATACATGATAGTTGATTTTTTTTTTCATCCGACCCACCACATATATGCATGAGTATAATATTTTGTTTTAAAAAATATATTTTTTTATTATTAAGAGTATTATTCTCTTCGTTCAATAGAAGTTGACATACTTTTTTTATTTATTTCATAGAAGTTGACACATTTCATTTTTAGTACATAACTTTTTGACCTTTTTCACAGCCGCTTGTTTGATTTTTTCATTGATTCTATCAATTCTGTAAACATCTTTACTTTTCTATTCTCCCACCCCCTCTTATTTTCTTTTTTCTTTTTAATAATACACCATCTATTTATTTGTCCTTTTTAGTACATGGAATCCACACAAAAACAATTAATTTATTCTCATGGGCCTACATACACCTCTAATACAATTAGTCACTACACATTAAATATTATTTCTCTCCATTCACTTTACATTGAATTATTATACTCATTAATCTCCGTGTAAAAAAAATGATAACTTTTCTGGGACGGAGAGAGTATTATCATTTTTTAAATATTTTGTTGAAATATGAAAAGTATTTATGTTTCACTAAGAATATTACTCCCTCCATTCTCAAAACACTTGCACATTATTCTTTTTAATTGGTCCGTTACCAAAAGACTTATACATCCAAGAAATGAAAATAAAACACAATATCAACACACTTATAATACTACAATATTTTAAAAATGACAAATTGTCTTTGCGCACAATTTAGTTAAAGTCAACCATATCATATATTTTATTTAATAAATTTCCAAGAAATTATCCCTACTTTTTTTTATACATCATTACATCAAAAGTCTTTTTTTTTTTAATTTCATTTTAACAAATATATATAGGAGTATGTATTTTGGGATAGTAGTAATTTTTTTCTCGAAAATTAAAGGTATGCTAAGGTTTTATATTATAAAATAAAATATTTTATAACATTAAATACTAAAATATGTATATTAAGGGGTTACTTGGTTGGGAGTAGTGGGAGGAGTAATGAGAATATATGTATATTGATTATCATTGTTAGTTAATGATTGATGTAATGAGAATTAAAATTTCATAATCACTCTCATTGATTCAATAACAACTTTCACCCTTCACATTCATTTTCATTAACTCCTTAGTTTCCGATTGAAGAATTTGTAGCAAGCTACACACAATTTTTACGTTCATACCTAAATTCATGGTGCGAAACTGCGAATGCATGCAAGATTCTATGAATAGATAATTAACAATAACTAGCATGCAATCCATGAAACCGGCTGTTTATCTTTTTATTTATTTATTTTATTTTACTTATTATTATTAATTATATATAATTAAAGATAGTTCATGGTATTTCTTTTTTCTTGTTCATCATGTTATATTTGACCCTTAGAATTCATATTAATTTAATTAATTCTTTGAGCTTGTAATTTCAAATTTATAATTTAAGATACTATTTTAGCTTAATAGTTTATATTTTAATTTATATTTATTTTAATTTAATTTTATGATATAACTTTAATTGCACTCTTATAGTTCATGTTCTACTCTTATAGTTCATGTTCTATTTTATTCTAAAGTTAATGGTTTATTTTTGGGGTTTAATTAATATTAACTTTTAAGATATATTAGTTATTAATAAAAATTTAAATAGGACATGCGATTGCATGCAATCGGTTTTACCTTGTTGTTATTTAGATAATTTTAAGAGAAACTCTATGAGATGAGTCGACTCATTATTAAAGTATGATTATTATATTAAATAGGTAAATAATACTTATTTGTAGTAAAAGTATGTCAATAATAAATTATATTATAACATTCTAAAATCATTATTTAATTCATCATTTATCATACTTTATAAAAACATATTTTAACAACCATTAAGCATACTATATTTATATAACAGACATACTTTAACTCATCTCACAAACTATATCACATGTATAATGTCTCATAAGAGAGTTTGTCTAATTTTAATTTAAAGTGTGATAATATTAGTCGCTAAATTCACCATATTTCCGAATTCTATTTTTGTGGTTTTTTTTTTCAAGCATTTTTATGGTGGATAATGAATGAAAATTGAGTAACTAGTTAAATGTTTAAATTATGGGTTAAATATAATTTTTAGGATACTTTTGTAATACGGATATATGTAAAATGGATCGTGAGACAGGTAGATCCATTTTAAAGTATGGTTGCCGTATAAGTAAAATATGATTATTGATAGTTAAAGTATGTTTATAGTGAATATATTATAATAATACTTTAAAAACATCTTTTTTATTCATTATTCACAATACTTTCAAAAAATATTTTTCAATAACGAATTACGAGTAGCATATTTTGCCTAAGGCTAAAACTTGCGTGTCCTCTGGGATACTGTGCTCCCAAATTCCATATTTTTGAAAAGTATACTCTTTAGTATTAAATGATTATATCCTTAGTATAAGAATGTGTACTTTTATTTCCTAAAAAAAGTTAATTTTTTAATCAAACATTTATACTATTCATATTTTTCTTTTTATTGAAAAAAGTATGCTCTTATTAAGTAAAGTGTATACTCTTTAGAACAAAATATTGTATCATTACACAACACCCAGGGATACAAAAGACCAACTCTTTACCTTTATAACAAACTTACTTCAATAACAGATAAACCCGTCTCACATATAATTACCGTCTCACCTAATTTGTAAGGTGTTATTTGAAGTGAATATGAGTAGTTATGGAAATATTTTATCAAGATTAAATTATATAATAAAATGCATGAGTAACAATTGATCACGTGGTTGCAGCAATCACTTGAACTGCAGTTCAGATGTTAAAAATTATCAGTGAATTGAAACAATGCGAACATGCGAGGGGGGATTCTATGACTATCAATCCACCTTGACCAAACAATTTCCTTTGACTAGAGAAAGAAAACATGGGTTTGGCCTTTTTTTTCAATTGAGTATTTTGGGCTCCAACTCACCCATGCATAGTATAATTGAGTTTTTTTTTCTATAAATTGGGTTTACACGGTTTATAAATCTTATAATGTATATAGAGTATAATAAAATTGAAAGGGGACCACAGTTTACGCCCGTGTGAATCCAGTTGCTAGATAATTACTCTCTTTCCTATATAAATATCAATTTCTTTCACTGTTAAAATCATACTTTCTTAGAGAGAAAAATATCCACATTTCTACACATATTCCCTTACATCAAGACAAATTTAGGAGGATTAAGGATTAAAAGGAGATTGAAGACACCCTTCTAGAAAAAGAATTAATTTATCTTATTAATTTTTATTTTATTTTTAGTGTATTCATGGATAATTATAAGAAAACTTTCGCAGTTCTCATTTTAATCGGCTATCTCTTTTGTGGGGTTATGAATATAGGCTAGTCTTGTGTGAGACGTGTTACAGTCATCAGACCATTTTATATTTTTATAATCCGTTATTATTTTTATTATAAAATATTATTAATTTTGTTATAAAATGTTATTACTTTTTATTTATATTGTAAATTGTTCATGAAATATTAATTACCATTTTTTATTAATTGAGTATTACTTTTTATACGTCTCATATAATAACTTACGTAAGATAGTCTCACACACATCTTTGTCTATAAAGATAGATTAATTTTTTTGTATTATTTTATTTATGCAAATAAAATTGATTTTATTAATTTATATTTGGTATTTTTATTTTATTTATTTATAATTTTGAATGTTTGAGTTATATACTGAGGATTACTACTAGGTACACAAAAAAACTCTTAATTACTATGAGATACAAACATACAAAAATATTACTACGAACTACAAAATATATATGATATTCCAATATTACCCCTACAATGTGCTGCACATAAATGTTGTGTGCAGCAAAAGTTCGTGTGCAGCAAAGTGTGTGCAGTAATAAAAGTGTGTGCAGTAAAAAAGTGTGTGCAGCAAAAAAGTGTGGTAGTCCGGCAGACCTCCGGCGGCGGCGGTCCGGCAGTGCTCCGTCGACCGGCCGCGGAGCTCTGACGAAATAGTTTTCCGGCGGCGGCGGCAGTTTTCCGACGACCGGCCACCGGCGGTCCGGCGGTTGGTGGGGATTTAAGGTTTGTGGTTTAAAAGTGTATGAGTTTAGGATTATATTTAGTATTTTACTTTAATATTTTGTATGTGATAGTAATTATTTTAAATTAATGTATCTAATAATAATTAGGGGTACAAAATGTGTATCTAATAATAATTTTTCCTATACTTGAATTCAGTTTTGTTAATATGTTAATTGGACTTAAAAAAAATTGATGTATGATCATTGTTAAGGGTAGGTTTTGCGTGAGAGACGTGAGACCATTTTTTACTTTTTAAAATAGTTATCACTTTCGCTATAAATGTTACCACTTTCGCTATAAAATGTTATCACTTTTTATTTATACTATAAATTGTTCATGAAATAGTATCATCACTTTTCCTTAATTTATTATCACTTTTCTATTATAAAGTAGTCACTTTCTGGCCGTCTCACGTAAATTCTTTAAGTAAGACGGTTTCATATAAGTATTTGTCCATTGTTAATTATATTTTAAAATTGATGTATTATCATTGTTAATTATATTTTCGTTATATATGTTCATATATATTTGAGTAAAGCGCGATGGAAATAATCATTATCTTATTAGAATATTTATAAATAGACATCAATATTGAAATTGACGAAATATAATTTTCAATTGTGATGAGAAGACCCACCTAATTTCTAAAATACATAGAAATAGAATTTTACTGATTATTAAAAGTACCATTTTAAGAAAAATCTATAGTAATTACGTATCTTAGGCCTAGGGGAGATACATCTTGATCTTATCATAATCCATCCGTCCACCATCCCAATCTGATATATATTATGTATTATCAGGGTGTTAAATTAAAAGAGATCATAAATTTTATAAGAGTTTTTAAAGTAAACCAATCTGGTATATCTTATGTATTATCAAGATGTTTAAATTAAAAGAGATCATAAATTTTATAAGATTTTTTTAATGTAAACTAAGTTTACAAAATATCAACTATAAAAATATGGAGTATAATCCTTTTTTCAATCCATTTTTCATTTTATCATTTTATTTGTTTATTTCAAAAGTATTTACTTTCTTTTTTAAAAAAATTAAAAGGACCCTATTTACTGTTCATCATTCACTATATATAAAATAATATTACCTCATTCCGGTTTTAAGGTGTCCGAGTATTATTATTATATGTAAAGTGGACAATTATATTAGAGGGAAGTGGTGAGCTGTGTATTTTTTTACTAAATAGGGGAAATAGATTCCTTTGAAACGGGCGCCAAAAATAATAAAATTGACACCTTAGAAGCGGATGGAGTGAGTATTATTTCTTAATTAATGAAAAAAGAAATACATATATCCTACTCCCTTCGTCCCATCGAAAGGTCACCATTTTACTATAATGTGCGTCCCATCCAAATGTTATAATTTCTTACTTTTAGTAAAAAGGTATAACATGTGGTCCACCACTCACTACTAATACAACTACCCATTACATATAAAATAATAATACTCCTTAATTTACACATAAAAAGCAATCGGTGACGTTTGGGCGTCATGGAGGGAGTACTTTAAAGTGGACTGATGGGGTATTAATGAGCTTTGGTAACCTTCAAGAGAGTAAATATTCTATTAAACAATTCTTATGTTGTTCTACTTGAATTCTCATGTGTTATTTAGATTTAATATTTTTCTTGAGTTTAATTATTTCACATCATCTAGATTTTAATTATTTCTTTAGTTTATATAATTTCATGTTGCACACTACACATGGAACACAGTTTTCAGATTTAATTTAATACTAATTCTATCAAAATTTTCAATATACTTCCTCCAACATGAGCGGTTTATTATAATGTTAGAATAATTAATTGACACCTCAACCTTTTTGGCTTCACGTAAAAGCTTCAACAATTAAGGGGAATTATCTGATTTGAGATGGAGAAAATTGATGTAGATACAAATGTAATTAATGAATTTTTTTATTTTTATTTTTTTGATCGGAAAGTTATTAATGAATTAAATTAAAGTTTAAATGGAAATATTAATACACATTGACTGCAGAGGTCATGTTTGCAGAGGTCATGTCGCGTCTCTTCAATTCATAAAGGATGATATGGAAAGGGGGCTTTTACTTTCTTTCTTTTTTTAATCCTAATTTTAAAAGAGAATATCTTTTCATGTTTGAATTGACTAGTATAACCTCGTACGTTTCACGGTGTAAATGAAAGTTTGTATAAATTAAAATTTACATTTGAAAATAATAATATAAATTAAAAAATGAATTAAAAAATAAATATTAAAAATTAATATAAGTATGAAATATTTATTAAAATAATGTTAATCCAAAAAAATATAAATATCGAAAAAAAAATTAACAACATGAGTACCAATAAAACTTTTCAACCATATAAATTCAAAGAAAATATATATTTATTATCAAGAAAAATTTAAAGAGATTATATACTTTTTTTCATAATTACAATAAAAATTATATATATATATATATATATATATATATATATATATATATATATATATATATATATATATATATATTCTCTATAAAGTGAATTCACATAATCATTATGTTTTAATTATTTTATTTATAGGAGGAATATCAGTGAATTCACATAAATATTAAATATTGACCAAATCACTATATTTCAATTGTTTTTTTTATAAATTTTGTATATATACTTTTGAAATCTCAATAATACAATATATATATAGTACTTAATTATATCTTCAAATCTATAAAAACTATAGAAAATGAGAAAAAAACATACTTCATTAATTTTCATCAATTAATGATTAATATTTATAAAAATATTTTCACTATAAATATTTCCTAATCTTTCTAATATTTGTTTATTTTCTTATAAAAATATCATTATCAATTTATAATTGATAATCGATATTTTCTGATTGATATTTTATAGGATTAATTACTTTCTAATACACCATCATAAGTCTTATTATTGTAAGATACACTCGTTGAAATTTATTATTATTAGATAAAAAAAGTTAGAAGGATATATCTAATATAATCCTAATATTAACTAATTATTTAAACATTAAAAATATATTTATGGCCCATCTCACCGCTAATCCTATTTTGACGCCTAATTAATAGGCACTACCCTCTCTCTCATTCACATCAACGAAGAAGATGAGGTTATGAGGGTTGATTATCTTTCTACCAAATATCTTCAATTGATTTGCGCATCAAATTCAATTCTTTCTTATTTTGTTTCAAATCTCAACTTAATAACTCCAAATTCATTTTCTGAATTACACGCACTACACACAATTTTGCGTGCCCTAGTTTTCAAATTTCAAATATGGCATAAGACGGATGCTCCACTCCGAAACGCGGCATTCCGGTGAGATCAGAGCCGCCCCCACTGCCAAGATAGAAGCCGGCCGTACCGAGGAACGATTACTTTCAGCCACTAAACCTGGAGCAGCTATTACTTTCAGCCACCAAACCTGGAGCAGCTATTCACGGTTCGATTGACGCTGAAAGCTTGAGTTTAGATGTAATAATCCAAGGCTGTTATAATTAGCTGAAAACCACGACATGGGTGGGCGTCGGCCAACAACCATAACCCGTCTCTTGTTTTGCCAATTTTTTTACAGAATAGTGATCAAGATCCTGATGGGATTGATTCTATATTTTGAAAATAATTGAGCAATTTATTTTATGTCTACATTGCCTTCAAAATGAATTCTTCCCCTGAATGCATTGCCTCGTTCAATGTGGACATAAAATAGATTGGGATACACTAGTTGTGTATCAATAATTATGTTGTGCAAATTTAATTGTGTCATGCAACAACCTAATTGGTGCAACAATATAATTGTATTATACGACAATTTAATTAAAAAAATTTTAAGAAATGGATTATTTATGTTGTGCAGATTTATAATTGATTATGCAGAACTTTACCCGATTGTGCAAACAATTGTGCAAAATGTGCAAAACATTTAATAAATCATGCAGCAACTCTTTAATCCACATCTACAAAATATTTTGAAATGGGACATATTTGAGAATGATATTATTTTGTGATTGTGCATTAATTACAAAAAGATTTTAAAAATAATAAAATATCTCTTCTATTTTAATAGAATGGAGTGAAGGATAATATTGGAACTTCCCAATAAAAATTTGTACCCATAGTAATAAAAATAGACACATGTATCTAGTAGTAATTATAGAATATAATTTGTATCTAATAATAAGTCTCCCTATTTTATATTTGCTAAAATATTTGACCTCCAGCCATTGATCTTTTTCATTTCCACTTATCCATTATTTAAAAAAAATCCTTATTCTTCTCAACCAATCCATTATTTTACAAAAAAAATCATTTTTCTTCACAACCACACTCTCGTGCTAACATCACTGCTCGTCGGCAATGTTAACATCACCACACCACCAATTCACCCTCTTTACTGCCTCCTTCACTCTCTTTAATATTTTATGTCAATGTCTTTGCTTCCTACCCTAAAATATATATAGACAAATGTATTTTCTCGCAGAAGACTCATTTTTATCGAGATACATACTTACACAATCACACAATCATACATGTTTAATGTATATAGCTAAACGTATCTTGTTGCGGAAGTCTTATTACTTTATTTATAGGAGGAATATCAGTGAATTCACATGATCATTATGTTTCAAATTTTTTCTTTATAGGAGAATATTAAACATTGACCAAATCACTATATTTCAATTGTTGTATTGACAAATGTTGTATATATTATTTTGAAATTTCAATAATACAATATATATATATATATATATATATATATATATATATATATATATATATATATATTACTTAATTATATCTTTAAGTTTAAAAAATTATAGAAAATGAGAAAAAAACCTATTTCATTAATTTTCATTAATTAATGATTGATAATTTTCTATTTGCTAAAATATTTAACTTCACCAACTGATCTTTTTCATTTCCAGTTATTTATTATTTTACAAAATCTTTTTTCTTCTTTACTACACCCATGCAACCGTTGATCTTTTTCTTTCCACTTATCCATTGTTTTGCAAAATTCTTTTTCTTCTCGCTACACTTTCCTGCAACACTCTAACATCATCGTTCGTCGACAATGTTAACATCAGCACACCACCAATCCACCCTTTTTAAAGTCTAATAATACACCGTAGATCCTCGCATGTCAGCTTACCCTTTTTAAAGTCTAATAATACACCGTAGATCCTCGCATGTCAGCTTACCATCCATTCTTATTGCACCATACTACCCTCACCTCTGCCAATCGGGTACAAGAGTTCCAACGGCGTCGGCAACTTCTTACCATTCTATATATATATATATATATATATATATATATATATATATATATATATATATATATATATATATATATATATAATGAAATACTAAATAACAATTTCATTTGAGTCATTTTTGTACTAATAAATCAATGATCAATATAATATTGAGCTTCGGATCGAAGGAAGATCATGTAAAGCAGTAGAATATAACTTTTGTCTGTACCACTTTCTGAGATATATTGAAAGCAGAATAGAGTTGTGCGTGAATCAGGTAAGGCTGTATTATTGAAAATAATCTCAATATAAACACATAATATACTTATACATAATATTAATCCATTCAATCTCCTTCATTGCAGATTTTGCTTCCTTATTGTGTTGAAGAATATTTTTTATCTTCTCATTATTTTCTAAAATATAATTTTAAGAGTCTTTTGTCTCTTTTTATTTCCCTTGAAAATTTAATTTTAAGAGAAAATTGTTTAGAGGGAGGCCTTTACCCTGCCAAGATACAGATCGATCCCCATTCCATCCATTTTTACTCAGAATTTTAAAATTAAAAAAGAAAAAAATCATCACAACCTCATCAAACAATCACACCCTTCCCCTTCAGGATCGATGAATTTGAAATCTAAAGCAAGTTCAATTTTTCATTAGCAACACTTCATGGTGAATCCGATTTCGACGATTACGCCAACATCCTAGCATGACGCGCCGCCCATGGAGAGATAACCGAAAAAAAAAGCGACGTGATTCCAAACCGAAAAAAATAGCGACGTGATTCCAAGTTCCAACCGATGTAGAAGAAGGGTGGGGTAGAGAAAGAAAATGAGAGAGAAAGAAAGTTATAGAGGGTTTTGAATAGTTTGAAAGGTTATTTATAAAAATAGGTAAAACTTCTACCATATACTTTTCTTTTTTTCTTTGTTTTGGCGGCATCTTCCTTGGTATGCTACTATCCTCCTTTTATGTATATATAGATGTGTAATTCTTATTTTCTAGCACTAATTAATATTCAATCCAAAAAAAAAAATTAATTCCAGAGAGAAATGTATTTGAGTAAAATAATATAAAGTGAAAATAATTTTTGAGTTGAAATTCTAAATTAAATTTTGAATTAATATTTTCTAGTAATGTATTCGAGTTAATGTAGTTTCGAGTAAATTATCAAATTTTTAACTCGAAACATAATAACTCAAAAATTATTTGACTAAAATCCTTTAACTCGCATTATTAGAAAATTATGTTTACTCAAATCATTAACCCGAAAAGCATATCCTCAAAATTACATTTACACTAATCATTAACTCGAAAAACATTACCTGTAAAAACATTTAACTCAGTTTATTAGAAAAATATTGCGTAAACTATAATTATTAACTCGAAAAACATTTACTCCAAAAACATTAATTCAAAATTTTATTTACTCGAATATTAATTCAAAAAATATTTTTCATTTTATCATTGTTTAACTCAAATATATTACTCGAATATAATCGTGTGAAGGATTTTTTTCGTCAATTCAAAAAAAAAAATATATTTTTAAAAAGATTAGTATAGAATTTTATTTTTATTTTCTTATAATCTACATGGCACCTCAGCCAATTTCTTCAATATAGAATAAGTGAAAGTTGCTAGCTTGCTGCAATGCTTTCATATATCGTGCATAATATGTTTGTGCATGTACAGTGGACAATGACTTTACTTGAAATGATACCATGTCAATGCACCTAGATGGATGTTTTGGGAGGTCCCCTTCTTTATTATTGAAGGTGCAATTGAAAAAAGACAAAAAAAAGTGCATCTTTAGAGATTTCTCACCAACTATATTGGGAATTGATGGAGGAGTTATATTGCAGGACGTGCCTTAAGTGATTATGGTGAATGTTTCATCGTTTGACTGTACTTGCAAGTGGTTTAAATTCATGTAAAAAACCGAAATCGAATTTCCACTTTGGTCATGATGAGATTATAACATTGAGATTTTTTAATATATCTATTAGGTGAAGTATAAGTTTTTTTTATTAAAAATGTTACTAATTGCCATCTAACCTACTATGCTCATGAAATACTTCAATTAGACATTTACTTCCTCCGTCCCAACTTTAACTTCACACTTTCCATTTTGATCCGTCCCAAATTCAACTTCACATTTTCATAAAAGAAAAAAACAACTAACTAATATCCCTCTAACCTACTTTAATTTCAAATTTGCCATACACCCTTATTTCTCCAAGCCTCCTTATAACTCCAAGCCTCCTTATAACTCCCCCCTATTCGTTCCCAAATAGAATCGAACCTGAGTCTCCCACCATAGTGAGGAGCCCAGTGGCCAGGTGAGCTAGCCCACCTGGTTATTTGCCATCACCCTTTTAACACACTTAACATACTTTATCATTTATTTATTATCAAAAAATACCATATTACCCCCAAAAATAAGTCAAAATGTGATTTTTCTTAAACTCCGTGTCTACAATAAATGTGAAGATGAATTTGGGACGGAGGGAACATTATTTTTCATTAATCAAATATTACATTTTATTATATGTATCGTCACTTTTTATCCGTTTTACAAAACTTATTCTATGAAATGGTCTTACACAAGTTTTAGCCTAAATTTTTATTTTGATAAATGTTGTCTCACGTGAGTGTGAGTTTGTGTGTTATGAAGAATACCCTTTTATCACTTAATATATAGGTTCAACCTCCGTAGTGATAGCGGACAACGAAAGCAACATGACAATACTATTGTGTAGGTTCTACCATGCCTCTTGAATAGGTATTTTCGGATGTATGGACATCCCGACCCTATTACTTCATATTATGGATAAAAGTATTATACTCCTTCTATTCCGTGATTCTTGGTACATTAACTATTTTGGGCGTCCTGCATTTATTGTTACATTTCTATTTTTGGTAAGAGTGGAACCCACCTTACATAACTTATACCCCACATAATTTTTTAAATTACACCAATGTTGGATAAACATTAATTAAATAAGTCAAACTATCCCACTATACTTTCACCCGATGAATCATCTGCTTCATATTTCTCTGTTTTTCCTTTTATAGATGAACCCTAATTTCTAATTTGTCTTTCTTTAAACTTCAAATCTCTCTCATTTAAGTCACTCAAGAACCCTAATTTCTACCCTCCCTCACACGAATTGTCCCTCTCCATGAGTTTACCCTTTTCGGTGGATTCCGATTCCATGTCGGAATCAGAAATAAAACTTATAATATGTTGACGCTATTGGGTACTTTACCAGATCTGGACAAATTTATGTCAGCCCACACAAATCTAGAAGAAACGGTAGTGTCAGGTTTATAGATCCTTATATAGGGATAGTAGTATCCGACACTGAGGAAGCTATGTTACAGTCCTCGGCGTTGATGGTGCCTGATTCCAAATCTACGTTGGGGCAGCAATTCGAGGGGATTTACTACTCCGAATCGGAGAGACAAGAAATGCCCGAAGTATTCTTTCAGTTTATCACAATTTTATGTCCTGCTGTTAGCTAGGACTTTGCCGAAATATCAAAGGGAATATTAAGAGGGTACACTTCTTCCTTTATATATTTTTTCATATAAATTTGTGATTTGGGTTTAAATTTCACAAATATGATGAAATTATGTGACTGAGAAGTGTATTGCATGTTGTGTTTATCATAATTTATGCTTGTTTGAAGACTTACTACCATGTAATGTCATCACATGATAAATTAGGTGACACACACAAACATAATGTCTGTTTATACATAATTATCATTATTTTCACCTAGATTTTAGTGTCTTTTATGTGTGTTTTCGTATTATTTTATCCGTATTTTGTGTATATTTTGGTGGTATTTTGTGTTTTTATGGAAATATGTGAAAATGAACTTAAACATATGATTTTAAAGTAAAAATGGATTCTAGACGTGAAAAGGAGAACGTAGGAAAAAACGAAGCTCAATTCGGAGTCCAAACAAGAAAGTTATGATTAAAATAGTTTGCCACTTTGCATGACTTGTTATACTATCAAATGTTAGACTTTTTGTCATCTCTTAATATGGATAGAAAGCCAAGGAAGATAGGATCACGTGAGGGCAAGAATCACTCGAATAGGAGTTCGGATGTGGAAGTTATGCGCGAAACGGTGAGACTGTGCTGCACCTACTCGACCCGAGTACCGAACTCGCCCTACCGAGCTCGACCCGTGTACCGAACACGACCCATGTTTGGTCAAAAGTAAGTTTTTGGATCTGTACATCTTCCAGAAGGTTCTAGGCCCACAAATACAACATTTGGCATAAAAATTAGGCAGAAATCGTTCCTGGATTGAATCTACACCTAATTCACAATTTTTCACACATTTTTCCTCTCCATTCCATCTACCCTTCATCCCATTCACCCATCCTTAAATCCATCCATCCAATCCACCATCCAAGTAGTTAGAGAAGTAAGGGGGAGTGAAGACTACAAGAAGAAGAAGGAGAAGCTCCATTGAAGACATTCAAAGGAGGATTCAATTACTAATTTTTGTAGACTTCTTTATAGTTTGATCATGTGTTTTAGATATACAATTGTCTATGTTGTTTTATTTGAGACTATGAAAGACTAATCTCCTTTGTGAGATTAGCAATATGAATTGTGTTGGATAATTTTGGGTGTTTTGCAATTGAATTCATATGTTGATTGGATTCGTTAATTTTCTATCATTGATTGTTAATTGCTTGATTTGAATTGTTGATTTGTGTGATTAATTGTTATGAACCTGTGATTAGATTGAGAAGTCAATTATGTGTTTAGGATAGTTCATTGAATCATTTCATCATACACTTTATGTGCATTATAAGTTTTAAAGAGATAGAGATGATCAATTGATCGAGAGGTCAATTGATCGTGTGAAGGGACTCTCTAATTGAACTTAGTACCTAGTTGGAATTGTTTGATTGAGAACCAACCTTGGAGCTACTTTGAGACCAATGTAAGGATCTACATCATATCCATCTCGAGAGGGAGTTTAGGTGGAATTAGTGTTGGCCCTTAGTTATTAATCCATGATATATATGAATTCGTTGCATGATATCTAGAATTTTCATGCTTTAAGTATTATTATTCTCATTCTCTATCTACTTGGCTCATTCATCCATCTTCCATTCATCTATCCCATTGTTTATCTTGTCATTTAATTATTTAATTGTCATTTCTTGATTAATCCTACCCCTTTATGATCATCTCTATAAAACTATGACAAACACGAGATCACTTAAACTCTAGCACATTCCTCCATTGGGTTCGATAAATTCTTTAATTGGTTATCCCAACTAAAAAATGGCTAATCAATACACACACTCTATGTGAGAGTGAATCATTTACACAATGTCTGTTTATACGCACATTCTATGATGTGAGTGAATCTGTGATGAGAGTGAATCTCTGATGAAACTTGAATCTGAGAGTAATGAATATTTGTTTCCATTTGACTATTCAGTAGATTTAACTGGCCATGTATGATGACTAGAGCTGTCAAAATAGGTTGGTGGGGCAGTTTGACCCACAATCCACCCTTGAATGGGCCCAAGTGGGGCGGGCCACTTATGGGGCGGGTCATTGGTGGGGCGGGCCACTCGCAGAGCGGGTTAGTTGCGGGTTGGCCCACTTTCCTCTTTTTTTTGAATTTTTTTAATAAAATTTTTATGACATTTCACATTAACTTTTGTACCCTTAAAATATATATTTTAAACTCTAATAATAAATATTAAATTAGGGTATGTATTTTTTTTTGTGTCCACTAGTTTGATGTGGACAATATTTCGATTTTTTAATTTTTGATATTTTTAATATTTTGATATTATTTGATTTTTTGATTTTTTCATGTCTCCTATGATTTTAATGATGATAGAAAATGAACTATTAGTTCACACAATTATGTAAACTTGATTCATACAAATGTTTATCGAAATATCGATATCGATACTTTTTTCGGTATGTTAATTTTTCGATGTGAAACGATATGCCAAAATATCGATATTAATAAATATTTATCGAAAAATTGATATCGATATCGATATAAATTCGGTACGATATCAAATTTAATTTATCGAAATATCAATTTTTCAGAATATCAAAATTTTGGTATCGATATCGATAGGATGGGGGGTGGTGAGGGTGGGGTAGGGGTGGTGAGTGTGAGGGTGGGGTAAGAGATGAATTGAAAATAGTGAGTTGATGGTGGGTTAGTGGGTTGGGGGTTAACCCACAACCCACCACAACCCACTTGTCGTTGGGTTTGTGTGGGGCGGACTTTTTTGGGGTGGGTTACTGTGGGCGGGCCATTTTTGGATCAGGTTATTTGCGGGTTTTAGTGGGGCAGGGCGGGGCGGGTTAACCCAATGGATTCAACCCATTTTGACAGCTCTAATGAAGATTAATTCTTTGAATATGTCGTCACATGGCTATTTAGACTACACATACTCTATGATGATAATATCTAAGAGTATGCTAGTTGAATATGATGAACATGGTTCTGAAATATGGAAATAAAACATGCAATAATTTATATACATCCAAATTTACCTTGGTTGGAGACTAATTCTTAAAATTAGTCATCACATGGCCATTTATATGACACGCTCTAATGTGAATATAATCTGAGAGTGTTAGTTGCTCAAACCATTAATTGATTACAATCTGGTGCATGATACATTAGTTGAATAAGTAAAGACTATATCTATGTTCCCTGCTTAAACAATCTCTCATAAAGAGTTATTTGTTGTAAACATATTAATATTACACTGACAAAATAATCTACATCTCCAAATCTTCTAGAAATGTGCTCCAAATTTATATCTCCAAATCTTCACAAAAAGCTTTTCTTCAAAAACTGTCATTTCAAAAACTTGCTCCCTAATATAGTATTGACTTAAAAAAACTATCATATACTATATCTACATATCCTGCTACTTGCACCATTTACTTGCACCATCTTCCAAACCCCCTAATTCATTTTCTTGCATCAACAAATTCATGGCTGACTTAATCAATTCTGAATGTACCTCTAAATCTATGAGAAGGTTTCTCCACCTCATCAATGCCTCATTTCCCATATGAGGGATCTTGTAATTGTTTGATCTATGACAATTGATAATCTCTTTAAGGCATGATTGTCGGTCAGAAAAACTGAATTGAGCTTGATGCGCGACAATTCTTCAAATGAATTGTGCACTACCCCCATCAACTCATTTATTGTATATGCTGCTGTAGTAAATTGAAGAGATTGCAATGCCCTAAATCACCCCAAATCATTTATATTTGTGTCTGAACTTTTTGGTGGTTGAAATACAATGTGCATATTAAAACATCAGAACTTGCTGCATTTCTAAAATCTGGATCATTATCATCTATATGAGGGAGTGCATTATCTTGTTGAATAATAATATTCTTACTTGCATCTCTTGGCCACTTAGACTTAATGGGTGGTACAACCCACAATAAAATCACTAATAAGGAATAATCATCTTATTTCTTATTCAGGAGATTGCATTGTGTATAAATTCAATGATGAAATATTTCTGAGAGTCAGAAAACATGATTATATGATTTTTATGCATTAGATACTAATATCATTAGTATAACATTTTTGTGACCTCTTTTGTGATAAAATCCAATTGCTTAGTCACCATTGTACCTGCTACTCTATTCTTAGAATTTTTCTTTGCTAGTACTTGACGAGTGAATGGAAAAATACATATTTTTCATCAGATGTGCATTCCATATTTGCATCATAAATAGGCCTAGCAAGTGCACATAAAAACATAATCTTACCAATGAACTATTTACTTTGGCATAATCTATAAGGTTCTTGCTCATCTTGTATCAATTAGTATCTCTCATTTATTCAAGTAAGATTAAATCATTTCTCATCTATGTGAACAATCTGTGACATACTTTTGAATTTAATGACTTTCTTTTCATGGTTGACTTCAAATGCTTGAAGACTGTATTTCAATCCTCATATCTTATTCTCATGTGTGAGTGATGGCTTGATTGCATTTGAATGTGGTCTGAGCATTCCATCTTTTTCCACCTCCAAACTGTGTTTTTGCTTGTATGCATCTCTGTTGCAATCCCTCTATATGTTCCTCCTTGTTGGTAGCCAATGATTTGTACCTTTTCCTTATAAAAAAATATGAATATCTTTATGAAGTGAACCTTTCTTTTTACTGCTAAAAAAGGCATATCTGCTACCAATTTTTCTCTTGATTTAGTCCATACTCTGTGAACTGACTGTCTCGACACTCCAAATTCCGCCACTGTAGCCTTGAATCTACCTCGACCTATTTCTCCATCAGTGGACCCTTCCAAAAAGAATTGAGCTAGATCATTTAATTCACTTTGTGTTAGATTTTTTCTTCTCATTTTTCTAGTTATATGGAACTGATTGTTTTGAAGTGTAAATGTATTTATATTGTGTATTATGAGAAAAATAAAAATTTTAATTTGAGGGGAATTTTAATTTGGTTGACGCTTTTGATTTTCAAAGTTGTTGTGTATTAGGAGTAGGTAATGATGAATGTATTTGGAAGGAAGTTTAGATAAACTAAATGTGTAATATGCATGTGAGGGAATGTAATTTTAATGCTGATCCTGTTTTATGGACTCTAATGTCATGATTAGGTTTACTGTATAATTATATTTTTTTCTAAATTATTTAGTCATAATTTTTTAAATCATATTTATTCCTAATTATTGTTAATTATATTGTTAACTTACATCCTGGAAGCAAATTGATAAAAGGGTAAAATAGAAAAGATATTATAAATAACTACCTACTACATTAAAATACTATATTTCTTAATCTCCATGTAAACAGTAAATGTAATAAGAATTGCGAGATGGAGGGAGTATTATTTTTGTGGATCATTTTACAAAGCATGTGTGGGTTTATCATTTAAAACGTAAATATGGCAGCCTACTTTTGTTGCCTTTAAATCACTTGTTGAAAACCACCTTTAGTCTCGTATTCGAACATTATACTCTGATAATGCTGGCAAATTTCTTGCCCTACATTTCTTTCTCACCACACATGGCATTTCTCATCTTACAATGCCACCTCACATTCCTATACACAACGATATCTCAGAGCGTCGACATTGTCTTATTATAGATGCTGCTCTTGCTCTTTTGCTCCAAGCTGCTATACCCACGTATTTATGTACACTTTCCATTTTGAAGTGTCTCAAATATTATACACGTTCCATTAATAATAAAACTACAATATACATCTTAACTACTTTTTACACTTTATTCATCAATACAAACAACTTTATTCATTTTTATACTTTATTCATTATTTTCAATAACTTTATTTACATTTTCTTTTTAAATTACTATCTTAATTACCCATGTTTTTCTTACATTATATATTAATAAATAATATTTCTTAATCCTTACGTGTAAATGAGCATAACTACATGGGATGGAGGTAGTCACTTGGCCACTGGGCTACTCACTAAAGTGAGTGACCCAAGTTCGATTCCTAGTGAGAATGAATTAGGAGGGAGTTATAAGGAGCCTTGGAGAAAGGGGAAGTATGGGTGCTTGGTGACTAACTACTAACTATAGTAAAAACTAACATTTAACGATAAAAAACACATTGGATGGAGGCAGTAAAATAAAATATTTATTAATATTTTAATTATAAATAATATATATTATGATAGAACTGCTCTTAATGGGCCCAAGCAAATGATACAATAAGCAGAA
Organism: Pogostemon cablin; assembly: GCA_023678885.1. NCBI lineage: Eukaryota > Viridiplantae > Streptophyta > Magnoliopsida > Lamiales > Lamiaceae > Pogostemon > Pogostemon cablin. Next base: position 18,163,803 of record CM042970.1, read on the forward strand.
AGCCCACTTGACCCTAAGAACTCAAGGCCTATCACATGTTATTGGGCCGTTTGCCCAGAGGGTTCATCTCGAAACCTGTGTCCTAGGGCCAATAAACCGAGGTATTTCCAAACTCATCCCGTGCCTTTCCCATACATCCAACTTATAAATAATTCATTACTTACTTTAGCCACCTAGGGATATGATGGGGATCACCCACCAACCTAATGGCTAAGTAGGCTACTCTCAGACATTTAATGTCTCACTTATCTGATAGGGGCACAAATAATGCTCCGAGGTGACAACGATTAATGCTTGATAGGACCCGTCATTAATGCTACACATAGCATTAATGACAAGTAAGAGAAAGAATATGTATAAATAGTTGCACCCCCCAAACTTATGGGGAGGAATTTTTTCATGATCTGAATAATCTCGTTAAAAGCAATAAAGCCATAAAAAATTACACTCCCAGAGAGAAAGAGTTGGGAGGAAGTCTTGTTCTTGAGTATGTTATTTTATAAGTTGCAAATATCTTATGTTAGATTAGCCGAGTTGATTATCTTTAACAACCACATTAACTCTTAATCACGGGATTACAAAACTCATTATCTACATATATGTTATGTCTTTTTTTCTATTACTTCCATTTTCTCATGATAAACTTCATATTTTCTGTTTTCGTCTGTCCCACAATAATAAACTTCACCACAAAAACTGTAAAAATCACATCAATTTATAACTTCAAAATACATTTTAATTTGAAAATTATCACTCTTACCTAACACACATAACATACTTCATCAATTACTTCCTTTATTAGTTCACAAGATTATACTATTAGAGGTGGAAGTATGTCACACTATTTAATAGAGGCTTATACATCTGTCCATAAAAAACTCGACTTGACTCGTCATTTTTTAACAATTGTGTCGTATTTAAGTTTTTTTTAAAAGCCTATTTAATTAAGCAGGTCAGTCTCATGTCTTTTAGTAAGACTTTTAGGCCCAGCAAGCCTGCCTATTAAATATAAATCATATAAATATTATATATATATATATATATATATATATATATTATTTCCAGAGTGTTTGAATATAAAGTAAGAGTTATTAAGCATAAAAATCATGAAAAAAAAATATTTCATAGATAAGCCTAAATATTATATAACATATTTAGACCATGTATACTACTCCAAAAGTTAATGAAATTAATTAAAAAAAGTTTTCTTAAATTTCATATTGCCATAGAAAAGTACGAATAGGGCGCAGACTGCATGGTCGGGTGAAAGCAAACCTTGCTTGGGAAGAAGTAGATTATTGGATTCGTGACATGGTCTGAGATTTGAGGGAGGGAATGAGGTTTTGTTCCATAAGGAACCAGATCAAAATCCAGTTAGAGACTTTAATCCAATAATATCATATACTCCGATTCTATGTATTATAAAAAAAGTGTAGTTCTATCTAAGTTATTACCATGTTCAATTTATATTGTTCACAAGGATATTATGTTATATATATATATATATATATATATATATATATATATATATATATATATATATATATATATATATATATATATATATATATATATATCTCTTACTCCCTACGTCTCATGTATTTATGCAAAATTTCTATTTTTAGGTGTCTCAAATATTTATGCTCATTCCATTAATAATAAAAATACACTATACAGTTTACAGTTACATACTTTTTATACTTTATTCATCAATCCCAGCAGCTTTATTCATTTTTTTATACTTTATTCACTATTCCCAATAACTTTATTTACTTTTCACTTTAAATTATCAACTTACCCCTAATTTCTTCTTACATTATATTAAAAAAATATTTATTAATCTTCGCGTACAAATCAGCATAATTACGTGTGACGGAGGTAGTAAAATAAAATATATATATATATATATATATATATACATACACACACATACATATTATGTCTTTTTTCTATTACTTTCATAATATGTTTTCATCTGTTCCATAATAAATTTCATCACAAAAACTGTAAACACCACATCAATTTATAACTTCAAATATATTTTAATTTCAAAATTATCACTCTTACATAACACACATAACATAATTTATCATTTACTTCATTTATTAGTTGACAAGACTACAATACTAAGGTTTCCGTATGTCACACAACCCGACAGAGGCTTATACATTGGCCCATTAAAAACTCGACTTGACTCGACCTTTTTAACAATTGAGTCATATTTCATTTATTTTTAAAAACCTATTTACTTAAGCAGGTCAGTCTCATGCCTCTTTGTAAGATTTTAGGCCCAGACTTATTTTGTATATATATATATATATATAGGGCAAAAGGTCAGTTAGTCCCCTAATCTTATGTCATTGGATCAAATCAACCCCTAACATTTTTTCTGCTCGTTCAAACTCCTAATCTTTTTTATTCGTTAAAAAATTACTAACGCACTCCTTCAGAAGCTTCATATTCACACGAATCACACCCATGTCTCTCGTTCCTTTGAAGACCATTAAATCTCAACTTTCTATCTTCAACTCGTCTTTCCTTTCTCCTACTTCCTTTTTCTCTCTCAAGAAGAAAGAATCAATTTTGAGGGTTTCCATAAGGAATTACGAAAATTTTGAATTGTGCTGCTTCAGATAGCAACGAAGCTGTCGAGACTGTTGGAGATGCTAAAGAGGGTGATAGTTTTATGGGGGAAACTAAACTATATGTGGGTAATTTGCTTTATGACGTGGATAGTGAAAGATTAGGTCAATTTTCAGTGAAGTAGATGTTGTGGAAATTTCTCAGGTAATAATACATTTAATTATTGAATCGTTCGCATTTTGTTGAAATTTGAATGTTGATTGAGTTTTGATGCATAAGTTATTTATGGGTCCAAAAGTTATATACTTATTCAACAACCTCGTGGGTGCTCAAACATTTAATGAAGAGGTTAAAGAGGCAGGTTACATTGAACCTGATTTAAGAGATGATTTATTTGGGACTAATGTGGCTAGGAAGGTATCATCGATTTATTTCTACTCTGTTAGATTATACCTATCAAACAATAGAATGCCTCATCAGATAATATTGATCTGCTCGATGGAAAAAAGTAGTTGGTCTCTGATGTGGTTTGGTTTTTTAATGCTTCATTCCGGATATATCCTCATCTGATTCTGATGAATTTATGCAGAAGCTCCCTCAATATGATCAAGACTTGGCAATGCAAAGATAGGAGGCTGAAGCTACTGGCTGTGAAATAAACTTTGCTAAGCTTTTAAATCTAAAGAAGCAAATACTATTTACCAAAATCTGAATATATACTCCTTCCTTATGAATAATTGAAGTAGCTATCCTAGCATAAGAATTGAATAACAAAAATAAATTGTGTTCATCTCATTATGTTGAATAATAGAGGGTGGTGCCTTACTGAACCGCAGGCAAACACGCGTGAGCGTTCGTGGTGGTGCTTCAGGATTCCAATATACTACGTCCAAGATCAGAACGAGCTTGCCAATGGACCACTGCCGTCCCATTCTTGTGTGAGATGGAGTGCAGCTATTGAAGGTCTTGAGCTACATATGAGTAGTGGATGTTGTCAAAATGGAACTCCAAAGATACAAGAAGGAGCATCCATTTGCACAACTTTCAGGATCTGACAACATAATAACATTCACAAACTGAGAGGTATGAAATTAGCCATTGATTGTCCGTTGCCCTGGTACTGCGGTGGATTACAGTGACATATTGCAACTTGCATCATACCTTGGTGCATCGTCATAAAGCTAATCTTCTACTACAAGGTGTAAGTGCTCAAGTTTCCTGATTTGCATTTCGTGATTCAATTAGTATTTTGTAGCCTAGATGGCGCACGTGGTTGTTGTATGTCTGTAACATGCATGATGATGCCTCCTAGTCTTTTCCCTAGTGTTCTCATTTTTGTAAGCCCCTGCTTTGTGTATCGGTTTAGTTAAAGATGGTGAATAAAAGGAGTTGCTTTATTTCAGCAGGTGAAATGGATAAATTGGAATTATTTAAACAAGATGATGAATTTACATGTGTTGCAAGATGGAATGAGTACAATAATTTTTTGCTACGTTGAGATAACAGAAAAAAAAAGGTATTGGTTAATAGTTAATACAATTCAAATTGCAAATCTACAATAATTTTTTGCTACCTTGAGAGGAGAAACTAATTATAGTAATTACCCACAATACCACATGGGATAAATACAATAGATTAGAAAGCTAAATTGTAGTGCAAATATGATCATCAAATAATATATTACCGCATTTGCATCATGGGTATCAATTCTTGGGATGAATGTCACTACTTTGATATAGATATCCATGGATTGCATTGTCTTTTCTCTCTAAACCATATAAAAAAGTTTACAAAATATAATTTTAAGATATATAAAATATTGCTTAAAGCAATAAGCATGAAAATAGTTCAATAAATAAAAAAATCTTAGCTTTCAGTTTTGCAATATCATCTTGCTAATTCTTACAAACTACAAAAAATGAATGTCCAATATAAGTAACCATTCAAAGGTTCTGTGTATTGAGATACACATCTCAGATCACCTCCACGTGCATGTGCTATCTTTACAATTTTCTTAAAACCCATCTCTAGCTACCTCCACGAGCATGTCTAGTAATCGACACTATTCACGCAGAGTTCAACACTGAGTTCACAACATATCCAACTGATCATTATAAATGAAGATAATAATCTTCGAACTCAGATACATTAGCCACTTTTATTTCTTCCAAATCTCAATCTTCTTTCAAAATGCAAAAATAGAGAGACTGTGTAAGTATGTGCAGAAGAGGGTTGGTGCATACCTCCATAAAATCAAATAAAGAAAGTGAGTTAACAAGAGAAAGAAGAGAACCATGATCTCAAAACATCCTGAATTATATGAACTATTGGAACATAAAATCATTTTTAGAATAAAGTTCATCACATTTATGATACCAAAACAAGATAACATAAGTTAGAAACAGACATTAGTACTGTCAGCTGTGCTAAATATATATATTAATACTACAAAATTACAAATAATCATCTTCTTAGTTCTCCTCGTACCATTTCACTACATAGATGCAAAATATCATTCATTACATAAAAAAGAAATAAGAAGATGCTTAAGTTTTCCAAAACATATCACTTTGCAAGATAATGTTAAATCTACCAAATAATAAAACTCAAGCATTCTCAAAATTTTCTGGAAGATTAGTCTTTCCACCCCATCAAAAATCTCTAGAAGATTAGTGCCTCCACCAACATATGCTAAATTAGGTGAGAACCCCACATACCCATATAATGGAACATTAGGTCCACACTTGTTTCCATGCTGCAAAATAAAAATAAAAATTACATTAATATGCAAATCAACAATTTGTATTTTATTAGCATTTCAAATTAATATGCATACCCATTACAAGCATATTTAAGCACACAACTTTATTAGCAGAATTTTAATATTTTGCTTCTTAGTAAACTACATCAGAGTATCCAACTGTTCTTGGTTTTCCATTTTTTTCAACTTCATCTTAATCATGGAAATTAAAATAATAAAAACTACATCAACTTAAGCTTAGAATTACATGAATACAATCAAGGATGAAAATATCCCGATATATCCACTATATATCCATTTTTTCAGAGTACAAATATCGATATTGGGGAAAAAGATATATCTTTTATGATATTGAGGATATATCGGAAATATCTGTAACAATATCGATATTAAATTGCCATAGTTCAAATTTTCCCAGATTTTGAGATATATCGAGAAAATATCAATACAATATCGACAAAATATCGAGGATATATCGAAAAAATAAAAAAATTATCTATAATTTTTAAAAAATAAAATAATTTTTTCTTTACTTTTACTAACCAAATACTTTTTTTATTAATATATTTAAATTTAAAAAATAAAATAAATAATAAAGCAATAATAAAAAAATAAAGTAACACTTACGTTTGATTAATTAATTATCACTTTTTATTAAAATTATTATTACTTTTTATTAAAATTATTATGACTAAGTAAATCAAGAGGATTCACATACACAATATATTGTGACTAGACGGCACATTCAGAACTATATTCAGAATTTATCTAATTCGATGAGCTGGTACCAATATTGTTTAAAAACCTAGACGACTTGACATGTTTTACTTTTGAGCCTCATAGATCATCATTTTGACATTAGTTATTATGTATTAAACAATAAGTAGAAAATATTGTATGACTCCAAACTATTTAAATATATTCAAAGATCATCATTTTGGTATTAGTTATTATGTATTAAATTATACAGAGTAAGTAGTAATTATTGTATGACTCTAGACTATTTAAATACTCCCTCCATCCTCTTGATACGTATCAATTTTTCCATTTTGGTCCGTCCCATTACAAAGTATCCAATCCTTTTTCTAGATTGATGTGATCACACATGACCCAACACTCAACACTAATGCAACTACCCACTACAGTTTAAAATATTATTTCTCTCACCTCAAAATACATTAAATTATTATATTCCTTAATTCACGTGCAAAAAGTAAACGGATACATTTCAAGGGGACAGAGGGAGTATATTGTTATTGATTTTCTTATCATGTGTTATGAGTTTTATTGAGTTTTTAAAGTGTATTTATATATTAAAATTAGTTATAATATATTAAAAAGTTAATTAATTAATTTTATCTATTTTTTTAAGTTTTTGTGATTTTTTAAAATTTTACTGATATCGATATTCGATTCCATCGATATATCCATAAAATTGAGGTATCGATATTTCTATCGATATCGATATTTTCATCCTTGAATACAATCTACCAAAAATTAGAATTACATAAAAACAAGAAAACTAAAAAGAGCGTATTGAATCGGAAGATACTTAAGCTTACTTGGACATGGATGCAGTTACGAGGAAGAAGATGATAAATCCCTACTTTGCCGAGCTAAATGTAGCGAAGAAGAGAAGAGGGATTTGCCGCGCTAAATGTAAAGAAGAGGGAAATAGAATAGAGTATACCGCATTGCCGCCTAATAATATCTCTTTTAACGCCGTTGATCGATTTTAATGTGGAGTCTATCAGTTTTTCATTTTATAAAAATGAATGGTTACATTGATCTATATTTCTAATATAAAGGTTTAACTGAAAAAGAAATAAGTTAGGGGTTAATTTGATCTTATGAGATTAGTTTGAGAGTCTAAATGACCCTTTTCCATTTATATATATATATATATATATATATATATATAATTTCTGAAAATATTTAATGTAAAACACTAATCCAAAAGAAAATAAAATTAATAATAAAAAAACTAGTTTTCTTAAATTTCATATGTACACTATAATGAGTACAAATTATTTTAGGACATAAGTATTGCATTATGATATTCAGTTTGCTTTAGAAAACAGTTAGTTTTCAAAACCCACACAAAACAATCTCTATATACACCTATAAACCCTACAAAACTCAACAAAGCCAGTTTTTATATATTACTCCCCTCATCCATTATCAATCTATCCATTTACTTTTTGTGCGTAGATTAAGAAGTATTATTATTTTATGTGTAGTGCGTAGTTGTATTAGTGGAGTGTGTGTCCATATTTTAATTGTATTAGTGTGTGTGGGTCCCATGCGTCTAAAAGGGAAAATAGATAGATTAAAAGTGGACGGAGGGAATATCTCTCTTCATTTAATATTCTTTCTCTCTTTATCTTTCCTCTCACTCTTTTTTTTATTATAAATTTATACCTACTTACACATTACTTTAATATATGGCAGTGTTTTCAAAACTGAATTGGATCGGCCGGTTCAATCGGTTAAATCGAGAATTGGAGTTGAAATTGGTCTGAAACAACCATATAACCGTATTCATGATTAGACCGGAAAGAACTGGTTCCTACTGGTCAAAAATCGAAATCTTGGTAACAGCCCATTTTTTTATTAAATCAAACTGAATTCCAAACATTTTCAATTCTACGTTGTTCAAAACGACTGAAATCTCAAAATACATTACATACCATTACTCATACTACATAAATACATTCTTAGCCAGATCTAATAAAACAAAGAAGATATAGAAACACTATTTCTTCTAGAAGTCGGAGGAAATGCCAAACCATCGCCGTTGCCATTTAATCTCCATAGCAAACTGACGTGATATATCATTGAAGGAAACTGGTGTTCAAACTATAATGTAAAATCAAGAAAGAGGATGGGTATTTTTGAATTGAGAGAGAGAGAGGCGCACATGACATAAATGAGGATAAGTAGGGTTTACTACTAACTCTTAAGCCTTAAGATTATATTTTATTATAATGGGTTTTTTCGGTTGAATTGCTGATTTGATCGGTCCGACCGGTTGTACCTCGAACCGGTAGAGATATCGGTTCAAGCTTTAGTCCGATTATAAAAAAATACTGATATAAAGTTAAAATTTATTCTACCAAGAATCCAAAAATAAACATTTATCCCTATTTATTAAATATCACAATTCCAAAATTCACCCCAGGAATTAGGCCTATTACAAAGAATTTCTGGTTCTGTCATAACCTACAAAATGGAGTAACATGTGAGTTACTAAGCTTGAAACTACATAGGCCGAAGTCAAATGGAATCTTCTATTATATTTCCGTATTTAATCCCCTATTTTATTTATTACATATTTAAGATGTGTCATAATCCATATTATCTATTAATATACAAGAGAGTTTAATAATTACTCCATCTGTCCCATAAAACCTTTCACACTTTCCTCATTTGTTTATCCTACACAACCTTTTACACCCCAAAAAAGAAAAATATCACTTTATTATCTAACAACCTCAAAAATTCCTTTAAATTCAAAATTACCTCTCTTTTTTCACACACATATCATTACTTTATACTTTTTTATTATCTAAAAATATCACAATACCCTCTAAAGTCAATAAAATTAGTAAAAAAGTGCACATTTTTTTAAACAATGTGGAAATGAAAACGTGAAAAGTATTATTGGACGAAGGGAGTATTAATTAAAGTATAATATTTTAATAAAAAATTATGAAATACTCCCTCCGTCCCGTAACACCATATACATTTACTGTTCCACGTTGTTTAAGAAAAGTTACTTTTTGACTTTTTCAAATGACTTTTTCAGGGGTAAAAATATCCATATAATTGAGTTTATGATTTGAATTAACTTTAATTAATCCAAAACATAATCTACCATTTTTTTTAATTCCCTGAAACTTCAAAAATATTAGAAAATAAAATTGTAACCTAAAAATTAACAAAAATTACAGAAATTGTGCTATAATTATAGAAATTCATTACATTCAATTAGAAATTGCAGAATATTTGAACCAGCCTCACTGCAACCATGAAACAAACCATCTCGTTGATCCTGAGAAACACCATTGAATGCGATTAGATAAGATTAAAAATGATTTAACTATTCAATGCCTTTGAACTACAGATTTATCATCCACATATAGTTAAATTAGTAGATTTGGTGAATGTAAATCAAACAAAACACAACAAATCTCAAATAGATTGATGAAATCTACACGAACAAAAAGAACAACGATAAAGCATTTTCGATTTATATGTAAAATATTCGAGGGCATAAATCAATCGAATAACACAAAACAGAAAAACAAAAATAAAAAAATAACATAAGATTAAACTCATAAAATTCACAAATCTATCGAATCTTAAGGCAATGAAAAAGAAAAAAAGAAAAAAAAACCAGATCCGATAAATCTAACCGAGAAATGATGAACACCAAGTACCTGAATGATTCAGTGCAGCAAACCCTCTACACGGTGGCCACTTCCCTGTTGAAGCTCTCCCTCACCCTCACACTGCGGCGCGACCACGATCGGGTCACTCTGCTCCATATAGCCACCACCTCCTAACCTCGAGATCTGCTTCAACGTCGCCCTCAACTGCCTCCCCGCTGCCCCGGGCCCACTCCTCCACGCTCAGCCCCCTCTCCAGTCTCCAGTGCCCTCGTCGCCGCTCTTAAGCAGGCCCAGGCCTAGGCCCACCAGCGGTCCTCCATCTCCAGTCTACAATGACCTCGTCGCCGCCCTCAAGCGGCCTGCCCAACAGCGAAGAGGCTGAATTGAACAGCAGTAGCAACATCAGCCCCCTCGGAGTCCTCAACCACCAGTCGGAATCCTCAGATCTGGGAAAGAGGGAGTCGGGAACGACCAGTCATAGATGGTTCCAGCGATCTACCTTGGAGAGGGTTACAAGCGAGGTTTAGATCTAGGATTTTTTCACACCACAAATGCTTAGATCCACGTTGAGAAGGAGGTGAGGGTTTGTTCGACGAAGAAGACGTTGAGAATGAGGGGTACTGGGGTTTGTTCGGCGAAGAAGACAACTGAGTGAGTGAGAGAGAGTGGAATGAAATGGTCTTCGCCAAAGAAGAAGACTGAGTGAGAGAGAGAAAGACTGTGGAATGAAATGGGAAAAGATTTTGATACCAAATGTAATATGCAGATATGTTTATTGAATTGTTGATTACGTTTATTTTAATTATTAGTTTAGAATTTTTAATTTGGGCCAAATCCAGAAATTAGTGCTAATTATGAGTTAAACTCAAATGGCATTATTGAAATTATTGAGTAGATGAAGGATATATTGGTAATTTTTTTTACCATATTTGAGGTGTGAAGAGTATTGTGGGACGATGAAATGCAGAAAGTGTAAAGGATATCGTTGGATGAAGGGAGTACGAAATAGAATAAAATCATATAAAGATGGGAAAGAGAGGTCGCATATCAACTTTAATGTATGCTTCACTCATGCTCTATTTATTCGAACAAAATTTCACCGAAGAAGATGAGTAAAAAGGAAATTAGCTGCTTCTGCCATGGAGCTGATTCGATGAGGAAAATTTTTCAAGAGAGATTAAATGTGCAATTGAACAACAAAATTGTGGAAATAAAATTTAATTGTTGGATGAAAATGGGTCGGATATATGATTCGCTGAAGAAGATTTTGCAAATATACACGTTGGTTGATTTTTTCCGACTGTACAGGTGTCGAAGAAGCAAGCATAGAAACTCTTTGCCAAAATTTCCATCCCAATTTCCGACTTTCCCTCCCTCTCAAGTTTTGGAGCATCATCTTCTCTCTCCTGGATTATGATCTGCATTTTCTCATGCCATTTCTATTCAAGCTATTCAAAATTTCTTGTGTACTGTAAATAATGTCCAACCCGGAGTGGATACAGAGAATCAAGTGTAAAAACTTGCAGTTTCATTGATTAATTTCCGTTGTGAGGAAATCACGAAGGTTGGTTATGGCTAATGCTACGTCGTATCAATTGGTGGCAATATCCTATTTGGGATTACTCTTCCTGTCATCGATTGCCGTTGGCGATGCAGCTCCGGCCGCCTGCAGAAACGAGACCCCTGAGGTACAAGATTTAATTCATTCGTCTCTCTTGTATTTGTAATCACATTGGCGATTTGGGATTACTGTGATCATTCCACCCATTGTAATGTGCTTTGATTATACTTGAGAGAAGTTGAAGGAATATTATAATGTGTAGTTTAGCAATTTATATTTGGGTTTGGAGAGCAATTCTGCTTGTAATGACAACGTGTTTGTTCCATGCTGTTATTTTAATTTGTGCTGATACATTCATGTAGCTATTATAAGATGAAAAAACAAACAAAATATAGTGTACACTACTAAGTTTTCTTCAGATAACTCACCCCTAACATTTCTTTGAGCGTATTTGTTGATAATATAAAAGCATTTTTGGAATATGCTAGCTCTTATGTTTGTTTGTTATGTATTTCTTTTTCCAGGTTATAATCAATAGGTGGGTAAATGGTGTTGAAATGGAAGCAATATATGGGTGGGGTGCAGCTTTTGGTCAGGTCTTGCCTGAGGAGGTTGAAGGAGGAAAAAGATTACCAGCTATATTTTCTGATCCCATACTTGGTTGTAATTCATCCTCATCCTCAAAGGTAGTTTCTAAGTGTTTATTTTTTAGTTAGAGTAGTATGCTTTATGCAACTTTTAAACCTAGTCGACTTGGTTGTTTGCCAGCCTTCTGAATAGTAAGCTTGAGGATCTGCGCACATGGCTTGGGGTGATACGACCCCAACCTTTCTATTAAAAGTATCGGCTTCAGTTATTTATAACAATGATTAACTTAACTCACTTGGGGGATCCTAATTGCCTCTACAAAGGCAGACTAAGTTGGGGATTTTTGTTCTCATCAGTGTTGTAAAATTACATTTTAATAATATAACTTTCCATATTCATATGATCTAAATATGGAACAGCTGAAGCTCATTTAAATTTATGTCCTAGAAATTAGTAAGTTCAGAAAGTACTAGCAGATTGTTAAGTAATTTTTAATTAACCACTTATTTCACTGATCTTTTCGTTTTTTCATTTCAACTTTGTATTATATACTCTGTTTCTTTCTCCTACCAAAGAATTACAGGTTTCTAAATAGATGAGATGAATAGATTATGATTTGTAGTGAAATTTAAATCTGAAGGATGAACAGAACACATGGGCAGATTTACACCATACAGAAAGTTAATTACAAAAAGAAAATAAAGAAAAATAAAAAATCTCTTGTACACATAACACTGATGAAAATAGCTGAAGTTTGAAGTATTATGAAGAACATTCACTCTAGTGAAGTATGCATTTTGAATCATTTCACTTTGGTTTTACATATATATGTTAAACAAATCATTGGAGATGGCTTAAAAACTTCTGAGTTGAGAATATCTTCAGCTGATTTGAATGTAGTTTTGTTTTCATGTAAAGAAAAAGTGAATAAATCATAAATGTTTATATTTTAATTAGTGAATAAATCATAAATGTTTATATTTTAATTCATTGTGGTTATTGTAATATTCCTAATAAACAAGCTTTACAGTGTGTCTAACTTTTTATGTTCGAACTGCAAATGATTGGATATAATAGTTGCATCTAACCAGCTGTTATCTATTGTCAGATGCCCATAGTTGTTAAAGGCGCGCCTTAGGCGAGGCGAAGCCCTGATCGCCTGGGTTTCTTGGTTTTTTGGGGTTTCGGTTGATGTTCAAAAAACCCTCGCCTTTGTGCGCCTTTTTGCGCCTTTTTTGATGAAAAAGGCGCGCCTGAGTCGCGCCTCGGGTACATTTCCAAATTTTGGATATTTTTCCCCTGTTTCTTTTTTTCTATTTTTTCATGAGTAAGAATTTAATGAATACAATGATCAATTTGATGGTGAAGAAAAGAATGAAGATTATAAGGACCATAAACCATGATAATTAAGATTTTTATCTCATTGGTAATCATTTGTGTCTCTGACATTTGATATTTTCTTAAAATTGAAGGATTCTGCTTATTTGCTTTTTGTGATTTTCTATTTGTGTTGAGTACTTGAATTGTGAAGTTCATTATGACATTGTGCATGGGTTTTTAATTTATGATTATGTTATTTATGAGTTATTATGTATTATTATTTGATATTATTTTATTTTTACCTTTATTTAGTTGGAAAATTATGTGTTGAGTTGGATATATTAATGTATATATTTTCTAAAGTATCTTGTACCTCAGGCGCATTCCTCAGGAGCCAACAAGGCCTTTGCGCCTTTTTGCGCCTTTTTGCGCCTTTCGCCTTTAACAACTATGCAGATGCCTAGAACTTATAATTTATTACTCCCTCTGTCCTATAGAGTCGTTCACTCACTCATTTATCTTTTCCATAAAATCGTTCGCCCCAAAAAAGAAAATAAGATCTCAATCAAAACCTCAAAAAACACTTTCATTTCAAATTTGTCATCCATTTTTAAGTCACATAACATATTTTATACTTCAGTTGCTAACTTAAAATACCAAATGACACCCAAAAAGTCAATAAAGTTGGTTATAAAGTAACTTTTTCTTAAACAGGGTGGAACATTAAAAATGAACCACTTTGTGGGATGACGGGAGTATTATTTTATTTTATTTATTTATTTATTTATTTTGCACTATTCTCCATCCATTTTATTTGTTTTCTATTCAAGAACACTTCAAAGAGTGGTGTCTACTATCTTGCAGTTGTCGGGCTCTATTGCATTGGTACTACGTGGTGAATGTGACTTTACAACTAAGGCTGAAATTGCTCAAGAGAAAAGTTCAGCAGCATTGGTAGTGATAAATACTGATGAAGGTAGCGTAGTTTTCTATGTTGCATCTTTTAAAAATTTTTAATAGCTTGCATCTTTTAAAAATTTTTAATAGCTTGTCATTGTTTTATTACTCCCATCCATCTTACATCTGTGTATTTATTTGTTCTTTAAATTGATACATCTTCGTATGAATTTTTTATAGGTCTTCAGGAGATGTTTTGCGGGAATGTTACTGATGTTAACATAAACATTCCTGCTGTTATGATTTCTAAGACAGCAGGAGATGAGCTAAATGTATCCATAACTGATGGAAAGAAAGGTAACATCCTTATAAGTTTAAAGGAATTTTAAATGCATGTTTAGGTGAGAGCCTAATCTTAGTTAGAATGAGATTATGTGCACAGAGGCTTTTTGTTACTGTCTTAATATCAAAGCGTTTGCCATTGGTCCTTTCCTATTTATCAATGGCGGTCTTTATTTAGGGTATACATAACTGCCAGTTTGTGGAAGTACTATATGGTGTATGAATGAAGTTTCCTCTCATATCGTTTTCCTAGCATTCTGTTTTCCTCTTCTGCATCTTATGCATCTGACATTTTTGTGATAATTTTGTTATTTTAGAATTGATTAGAACAAATACAAATTTTGTGTTGATTCATTCTTTGTCCATTTTAAAGATCTTATTGACTTGGTTGTATAATAGAAATATTACAGGAAATATTTTTTTAGTTGTCCAATGAACCTGATCAGTGAGAATGATAGTTTGTGCCCTCATACACACGGTGACAAAAGTAAATAATGCAGAACTTTTGTAGTACGAGAAAAACTAGTACAGGGATTTTTCTTTTAAATGTCTAATAAGACTAATCGAGCGATAGTTCGTGTTTTCACAATTCTAACATTGCATTGGATTTTAAGCAGATAATAAAGTCTATCAACAAGGACAAAGTTTTAGAAAGCTTTATATCCTGTTCTACAGTTACATTCCACAAATTTACATCTTTCAGACTTCTGCAACATGTCATAATCTTAAAGATATTTATTTATGTTTTTCAAGTACTTTGTTGATAAATGCAGATGCTAATTTCTCTAATTTTCAATTTAGTGGAACTTTTAATATATTCTCCAAGTCACCCAATCGTAGACTACTCAGTGATATTCTTGTGGATGATGGCCGTGGGTACAGTTGTTTCTGCTTCACTTTGGTCAGAATTATCTGAATCAAAGCAAAATGACGAAAGCCGTAATGAATTATCCCCAAAGGTTGTCTGAACATAGCAGCTTAGTTTTTACATTAAGTATTCATTCAAATTATAATGACTCTATTCAGACTAATCAAACTTTTATTTTTTACTAATCTCATGACTATATTACATTTACCTTTTCCCATGTCAGGAATCTGATGCTGCTGCAGCCAATGATGATGAAGTCCTTCATATTACCACTAAAAGCGCAGTAATTTTTGTTATATCTGCGTCAAGTTTTCTGCTGCTTCTTTACTTTTTTATGTCAGCATCGTTCGTCTGGCTGCTGATTGTACTTTTCTGCATTGGAGGCATTGAGGTGAATATACAATCTTTCCAATCAAATCTTTCATTTTAATGCCTAGTGATTTTAGATGATAATGATTATCTAAGATTATCCAATAATTAAAAATTAAGCTATGTCTTGAAGTTTCCATGATCCTGAAGAGGATAGTGCATATATGCGACGTTAAATAGCAGTATCACTCACATGTTTCCCCAATTCTATGTAAATTATTAGTTAAGTTTAAATATCACATTTAAGTCTCCATTCTCAAAATATATTGACTAGTCTTTGCAAAATGCGTACTTAAAATTATCAACCATAACACATAGTTAGCTACAAGAACCATTTTCTGTTATAATGATATTAGTTACGCCTTGAACCAACAGGATGAGTGCGTGACTAATAATACTCTAATAACTAATTCATACTCATTCTCACTTTACCATACTCAAATCGCTAAAAAAGCGTCAGCTTCTAAGTGACGGATCAGTTGCTTTTTACTATTATATCAAAAAAAAAAAATATATTCATTGGATATTTGCATTAAAATAATCTAACAGAGGTTTCTGTTCCTTATATTTTGACCTAGGAGTTGAGAAGCAATAGAAAAGAATCATGCATTGGCATTAGAGGACTAATAATAAAGTTTTGCTTAACCGGTTAATGCACAAATGAACCGGTTAATGCATTGGCATTAAAGAATAATGCTTGAACATTCAGGCCTGTATTTGTACAACCATAAATATGGTAATAAACCTTATTGCATGATATGATTAACTAGAATGTTTGTGAAGGTATGGTTATTTTGGTTATTTTTTGAAGGGTAAAATTCCTTTTCTTCAAGTTATGGTTTCTAATAGATTTTTTCATGTAAGTGAATGTTGGTAGTAAAACCATTCCTTGTAGCACTCAATTAATGAACTCAACATCAACAGATGTTACACCCTACCAATTATCATTTAAATTGTCACATAGAATATATTCCAATTCAGCATGTAAAAGGTGAAATATCTTTAACACAAATTAATAGGGAAGGAATGGTGCAAAACTGACTTGGAACATATCTTTTAAGATGTTGTTCATAAATATCTGAGAAGATGTGTTATAACCAAACACTATGTTGATAAATATGATTCACATAAGCCGACCCCACAATGGGATAATGAGCATAGTTGTTAAAGGCGCGCCTAAGGCGTTAAGGCGCGGAGGCTCATAGCCGTGCGCCTAGATTGGCCGATATTTTTCAGGCCAAGGCGTTTGTGTTAGACATGAACCCCGGTTCGGAACCGGCGGTTCCGGTTCCAAGATAGGGGGAACCGGAGCCGAACCGGGGTACGAAGGTTTCGGTTCCGGAACCGACGGTTCAGGTTTTATTATTTTTTTTTTTTGATTTTAAGCGTAAAAAATAAAAAAAATAAAAAAAACCGGCGGTTCGAACCGGAACCGCCGGTTTTTTTCCCAAATATGAGGAACCGGAACCGAACCTTCCTTAGCCGGTTCCGGTTTTTTTTTTGCCGGTTCCGGAACCGGCGGCGGTTCCCCGGTTCGAACCACCAGTTCCGGTTCATTTGTGCATATCTAGTTTGTGTCGCAGGCGCGCGCCTAGGTGCACCTCGGAGAGATCTAGGCGCGTCTCTGAAACATTCTGTTTTTTTCCCTTTTTTTATTTTTGGAAGTTGCTACTTCTATTTTAAAGTGCTAAAACGTTTTTATAAGTAGAAGGGGGCAGCCCACTTATAAGGAGTATATAAATTGAGAATTTGGGTTAGGGTTTAATAGAATTTTCAAAGAAGAGAGAGGTGGGCTGCAGCTGCCTTCACCTCCACTCCACCACACCATCTGCCGCCGCCGCATGGACGCGCCGCCGCCACCGCCGCCCAGCTGCCAGCCTGCCACCTGCCGGAAAAAGAGTTTTTTTTTATCTTT
This sequence comes from Pogostemon cablin, assembly GCA_023678885.1. Classification (NCBI taxonomy): domain Eukaryota; kingdom Viridiplantae; phylum Streptophyta; class Magnoliopsida; order Lamiales; family Lamiaceae; genus Pogostemon; species Pogostemon cablin. The sequence continues at coordinate 18,181,401 of CM042970.1, forward strand.
TTCTTATTTTTTTAAAGATTTTTTTTCTGTTTTCTTTATGTTATTTTTTTTTCTAATTTAGTTTACTTCTTTCTTTTTTCTGTTATGTTTGGACTTTTGAGTAACTTACTTATTTCTTCTTTTTTCACCAATATAATTTAACCTACTGTTTTTTTTCCTTTTTCAATTATTTTCAGATTGTTTTTTTTAATCTATTTGATAATTTATACTACTCTACTCCATTACATAGGTAACAATTAGAGATGGATGAAAGTGGTAGTGGATCAACAATTAATTTATCAAAAGACCCGGCGTGGAAGTACTGTGAAATAGTGAATAATAATAGGAATGAAACGAAATGCAACTTTTGCTCAAGTGTTTTTAAAGGAGGAGCGCACGAAGAAATAGGCTCGAGCAACAAAGGATGAATGATTTGGTTTATGTGAAATACAATCGTGCATTGCAACGCCGATATCACACTCATGACACCGTTGACCCCATCTCATTAAAGGAGATTGACGATTGTAATGAATGGTTAACCGGCATAGTCGATGAGGATGCGGGTGATGAGTTGGTCTTTAAAGGTGATACTTTAACATGGGATGTGGTTGAGAAAGCAATGGGAATTGGAGAACTTGCATACTACACTAGAAAGAAAAAGTCCAAAGCCGATACAGCATCAACTTCAAGTGCTACACCTACAAGTATTAAAAGAAAGGATCAAATGGATAAAGGAAAGAGAAATGATCAATTGGATAAAGGAAAGAGGGTTAAAGCCTCATCTTTAAGGCTTGTAGATGAAGATTTAGATATTGAAGTTGATCTTGAGTGTGATGTGAATGAAGAGGAAGAATTTAATGAGAAAGATGATCAATTTGAGGAGGAGGAGGAGGATGAAGAATGAGGACTAATTAGTTTGCTAATAGCTTATCTATTGAAATGTTCATTAACTTGCTACTTATTTGCGTGGAAGGTTTTAAGTTTTGGATTTATTTGTGTTTATATTTTGTGTTATGATGCTATTATGAGTTATTATGTATCATTATGTGATGTTATGTAATTTTTATGTTAGTTTAGTTAGGTAATATGATTGTAAGTAGGATATATTTGAGTATATATATTATAAATTGAGTTTTGGGCAAAATGTAGCCTAGGCGCGCGCCTCGGGCGTGCCTTGCGCCTCAGGCGCACTTAGGGGTCCTTGCGCCTCGGTGCGCCTTGCGCTTTTAACAACTATGATAATGAGAGTTTGTTGCTCTTTTGCATTGAGTTAATTTCTCTAATATAATTTTTTGGTTGTCAGGGTATGCATAGCTGTATAGTTCAATTGATATCAAGGTACTATTAAGTTGTGCTTTCCAAGTATTTTCTGCTCGATTTTTTCTCTGTAATTTATTACACTTTGCTTTTTTCTTGAACAGCAAATATAGAGGTTGTGAACAAAAGACAGTGAATCTACCGCTTCTTGGGGAGATTACTGTTGTCTCGCTAGTTGTCTTGATATGCTGTATTTTATTTGCTATTATCTGGGCTGCAACTCGGATGGCATCATTCTCATGGATTGGCCAAGATATTCTTGTAAATTTCACTGAAACCCTGCATTCTTTTCATTGTCTAGAAATCTGCATTTTAAAGCCATCATGCTCATGATAAGTAATGATATCAATGTTTTATTTAATTTTACCTTTTCTTGTAATTAAATTATCCTCTTTCAACTGAATAATGTTACTTGAAGAAATCCCCACTTCATTAAATTTTCAGGTTATAAAGTTCACTTCTTCTTTTTAAGGGTGGAATTTGGATATTAATGAGATTCTTGATATCAGGGTATATTCATGATGATAAGTGTGTTACAATTGGCTCAATTACCTAATATAAAGGTATCTGAATAAACCATATCGTGGTATTGATTGTTGAAAAAAAAATTAGTTTACAATCTTCTGATGCGCTTTCATATCTTCTAGGTTGCAACTGTACTCCTGTGTTGCGCATTCGTGTACGACATCTTTTGGGTTTTCCTATCTCCATACATATTCCGTGACAGTGTTATGATTGCGGTATGTTACCATATGATTTTTGACCTTTCGCCTTTCCTTTCATGTGATGAACTTATCAATGATGTAGTATTAGTATCATACTTTATCCAAGATGCTTTTCATTCACAGTTAAATTTTCTATTAGTTTCATGTCTAATGAATTGAACATACATATTTGTATGATTGTGTCAGATAGTGGAAATGGAAGCTGAAGTTCTTTACTTAAATTCTAAAATGAAGAGGCCATAGTGAAACCCATTTGATATAATAGCAATTATGTTTGAAAATATGTTTTAATTCTTCTTTAATTATCATCACGGAACATGATTTTTTTTGTTTACATTTAGGTTGCTAAAGGTAATAATAGTGGTGGAGAATCGATTCCCATGCTTTTGAGAGTTCCCCGACTTGCTGATCCTTATGGTGGTTATAACATGCTAGGCTTTGGGGACATTCTGTTCCCGGGTTTGCTAGTTTGCTTCTCATATAGGTACACTGAATCAATCTATCAACACGTGTCTCAAGTCATTAGAATGTGCGTACTACTACAGTGACTCTAAAACAACACTATCGGAAAGACCATATATAAAAAAGATATCGATACACCAATTGTTTGTGTTGTATTGTTCCCAATTATTGTGCTTAACTTCAGAATCTATTTGTGTCTCAGATTTGACAAAGCCTATAAGAAAAAAGGAATATCTGGATATTTTCTTTGGTTGATGATTGGCTATGGATCTGGTGAGTGTCAAGATTACTTTACCTCCATTGAAGTTGAATTCCTTTTGGGTCTTAGGTTATATTAATTTTCCAATTTGGTTGAGTTCAATTAAATATATTAAGCTTTTTTCAGAATGCCTCTCTGCAAATTGTTTGTAAGCTTTTTTCAGAATGCCTCTCTGCAAATTGTTTGGGAAATTATTCCTTCTATGATTAGTCCATTTAGTTCTGGGTTAGAGTTTAATTCTTGTTGGTTTATAATATGTGTTCATATAATAGAAGAAACTCTAGAATTAAAATGATTTTTCTTGGATAGGTTACAACTTCTTAAGTGGTACCATAAGATCATATTATAAAAGTTTTGAAATTTCAATGTATTTAAATAATTATTGGATATATTAAAGAATCATTGGCTTAGGCTTGGATACATCCGCAGGTTTAGTGTATATATTTACTGAATATTAGTAGATATGTGTTACCAAAAGGATTGTGTGTGGATTACTATTTACATGTAAACTCAAATATCTTTGCGAATGATTATTCTAGTTATGGATGTAATTAAACTAATATCTAACTTTGAAGAATATCAAGTTATGGAGGCTTAATAAAGCTAGATTCATTGCAACATGAATTGTTGTATCACAGTTTGAAATTAGAAATCTCTTCCCTTGGTTGAACTGTTATGAAAAGATGATAAAAAACCTCATCACATCGTGTGGCTGGAAAATATTTATTTCCTTCTTGTTTCTTCCCTCTAAAAGTACAAGGGCTTCTAGTATAACTTGCATAATGTAAATAAAGGATAGATTTATGCAAAGTTTAGAAAACCTTGTTAAATGACAACCTTGGCTCTCTGAATTAACAAATGATTCAATAAGAAACAATACTTGATGCATTTCACATCCATTAACATATTCAGTCTGCCCATGAGGTCTGTGACATGCTTCTCATGAATGATGTTTTGTGTGCTTGTCTCTAGTTTTCACTTTCAGTTCCTTTTATGGCTGCGATTTTCTTGGCTTGTGGAAAAGAAATTCATTTAAAAAAACAAAATTCTCTCTTAATATGTTCCTTGAACTTAATTTCTTTCTTGATTCTTCATCTTCTCATCCGCATAGTTACATATGAAGTAATAATCTGCATAAAGAAGTGAAATGACTCAAATAATCCACAGAATTTACATGACGAGATTTTTTGATACTTCAATATGAATTTTTTGTATCTTCTAAGATTGGTTTTTAAATAATTGCTGAAGCACACTCAGTACTATTTATAACATGGTGTTTTTTTTTTTTTTTTGCACACAATTCTACCTGGCACATAGTTTTGTGTTCATCTGTTTATGATTAGTTTGGTGCATGCAAATGACTAATTACTCAGTCTCAATGAATTCCAATAATTGGACTGTTAGAATGAACTGTTGTATCGGAACTGGGTTGCCGGCTCCTTTTACATGCCCAGAGATCCAAATTTGGTTTCTGCATTATGCATGTTCAAAAGACATACATTCTCAAAATGATGAGCATTACATGGATATCTTTAATAGAGAAGGTTTTCACAAATTTGTGAAGTCACAAACTAAACTGCAAACAATTGTCAAAGCTTCAACCATTACTCTCCAATCTGGTTCATGCATAATGGTAGTTAGGGACTGAGTTCACTGACCACTTCATCTTTTAACCTAATATTATAAAATATTTTGCTGCTATGTGTAGCACGAGCTCTTCATTAGACATACAACTATCTCATGTGCACGATTTTGTATGTATGGTCCTCACTCGAGCTGCTTTGCGAGGAAAACAGGATAACCCATATGTGATTCATGTAACTGGTGATTGCAGGCCTATTCTTTACATACTTTGGGTTATATCTTATGAATGGGCATGGTCAGCCGGCTCTCCTCTACCTCGTCCCTTGTACATTGGGTAAGCGATCTCTTCGACACCATATGAATGGAGATATAGTACAAATTTGTAATCCTAACTAGTACGAGCTAGATTAGTGAAGCATTATTTTGTGATATTCAGGAACTTGTGTAGTGTTGGGTATGCTAAGGCGGGAGCTGCATCTGCTTTGGAATCATGGCACAGAGTCAAATGAACAAACTTCTTCTTCTTCGGCTGTATATGATGATTGAATCTGATTTTGCAGAAACAACTGGCTCTATCTTATGAATATAAGATTTTAGCTTATCTTGGAATGTTTATTCTGAACTTGAATCTTGTTCTTCTAGAGTGAATTATGAAAACTATCTTGAAATTTTACCTTTTTAAGGAAAATAGTGATAGATTTAATATTTTAAAGATTACTGTTTTACTTTGAATTTTTCCAACAAATATCTCCCTTGACAGGTGTAATTTGTTAATAAAACAATAAGGTCTGAGCCCTTCTTTTTTCTTTTTTGTTAAGAGAGTGATTTCATGTGTAATTTTATTAATTGCGTTTGAAAGATAATTATATTTTAAATTAACAATATACGTTGAGATAAGTCAAAGACTTGTATGAGGTTGTTTACGACTTTGTGAAACGATAAAAAGTGATAACATTTAAATGGAAAATAATATCAATTGATGAAAAATAATAATGGTGCAATGAATGACCATTTATAATATAATTAAAAATTAATAATATTTTTAATAAATAGTGATAATTAATTAAAAAAGCTTAAAATGATCACACCGTAATACACTCACATACAAATCTGCCCCTGAGATTAAATCATTAACCTAAAAATAAATTAGGCTATGATTTATATAGATATGGTGCAATATATTATATTAACTACATGATAGAGTAAAATTATTAGTATATTAGATAATTAGTACTGATAATATATGAAATTATTATGAATTAAGGCTAAACTCTAACGATAAATATTAGATTGAAAGAATACATTGACATGTACACTTGGAGAAAAAATAAATGTAATTGGAGAAAAAATAAATGTAATGATTCAAACTGTGGTTTAAACTTAGAAGTGGTGAAATGTATATATTTCTAGGAGGTGGATTCATGACTAAGAAAAATGGTGAAATGTTATGCAACTTTCTAAGCTAGTGGAGTTATTATTACACAACTTTTCCTTTTCAACCCAAAATAGTGTTGTTTTAAAGGAGAAAAACAATCATGGAAGGCTTCACCTTTCTTGGTTCATATGCCATATATTTCAATCACATTTCTCTATATAAGTGCTCTTTCTTTCTCTCTCTATATACAAGTGTGTGTGAGAGTGTATAGGCAAGCCTATTCTGTCAATTCTTGTTGCAGAACCATTCCATTGAATTATTGATGAATGTGGTTCTTGCTTTTATTTATGGATTGTCCACCATGCTTAAAGAAATATATATATTAATGTGTTGAATCTCATTCTTTTAGGACAAATTCTTGCATGATACTTGATGTCAAGGGTGAATAGTGAGACACATACAACATTTTGTGTATAATTGGAACAATTTTATAAAGTAATTCTTTATTTAATAATTCACCTATATATTAATTTACCCATTCAATTTGAATTTTAATAGATAACTTATTATAGTGAGACCCATTATTCATATTGGTAGACAAACTTCAGATTCACACTAAGAAAAAATAAAATAAATTCTTATAGTCATGTTCTCTTGCCTTTCTATTTAAGTATTATATGTCTTTCTTTTATATATATATATATATATATATATATATATATATATATATATATATATATATATATATATATATATATATATATGCTTGTTTATTTTGAGTCTTGTGTCAAATCATTGTAACAATTGAATTTCAACTTGATCTATAGATTGTGGTAAATGTGGCTCACTCAAGTTTCTCATGGTACTTGGTAGTAGGTAATAAGGAATGCCTACACTTTTGAGTAGTTCATTCTTCAACATAGTTCTATATATTATCTTTATATATATATATATATATATATATATATATATATATATTAGTAATTAGTAATATATATTTGATTCTTTAATTATAAATGGACAGAAAATTATGCAGGTTAGGTAGCTTTTTTAGTAAAGTTTTCCTCAATTAAAAGTTCAAATACCTACAAGTTTTGTTAAATGATCTATTCTTTAAAGGAGAACATAAATATACATAGAGCTAGTACTGTGAGTCCATCTGACCATTCAATTTTTTATTATTATTTTTTATCATGTATCCTTTTTCGGAATTTTTCTAATTTAAAAGTTAATATATGGGTAAATTTTCGTTCAAGACTTGAATTATTGTTTTTATCAATTAGGGCCTGAAATATATAAAATTATTAATTTAGGGTTAAAATTTTTAAAAGTATATAATTACAACCAAATTAACTCCATATATTCGATATGTTTCTTAAAAAGATTTTTTAAATAATTTATTATATTGAACTAAAATATTTATTTATTTGAAGAATTTTATGAGATACTCCATATAAAAAAATATGAAGAATTCCATAGTATGGATGTTGAGCCCTAAATTAATTTTCAATTATTTTGCATGGAAGATGAGGTAATCAATAGGACCCTTCACAAGTTGTTAATGCAGAATCAGAAACCCCACTTCCATTCATTCATGCAATAATAAACTCCTTCGAATCAGCATAATCATCTTTTTCGTAGGATCAAATCAAATTATTTATTTTTAAAAAAAGCAAAAAAAAGTAAAGCAAATGTATATTTCTTTTGAGGATCAATATTGTACGTAGATGCCACGCGTTTGCCATAAAGCAATTACATTGCATAGATAGATCATATAATGACAACATAATACTCAAAAAATATTTACAATAAAAGGCCAAGAAAAGTAAAATCAAGAAAAGTGGGAAGATTCTAATTTCTACTCAATCCATCCCATCTTTTCTAATTTCTTGGAAATTAGAGCAAATCAAGATCAAAACCTAGTGCAAATTTCTTGTCGTTGCTCGACATTTTTATGAAGCTAGTTAATTAAGGTAGGTACTAGATTTGGTACATGATCTCATGGTTATATATATAATATAATGTTAGTAAAGATTAATATTTATATATTTTATTTATTCAATAAGTAGTTTGGTGCTTCCTTGTTAGCCTTGTTTGATCCGTTGCAGCAATGGAAACTACACGGGTAAGCCTCCATCAAGAGTTGAACGACGTCGTTCATCGTGGGACGAAGCGTTGCGTTCCTACACGTGCATCGGATGGCGATACGAAGGACTTTGATCATCTCGTCCTTGAATGCACCCGACACACGTTTGTCGAGCACCTCCATCGCGCCTTCCTTGCTCTCTATCTTGGTCGAAACCCAATATATGATGTTCTTGTTCTCCCCGAACTCCATCTCCACCGGTTTCTTCCCCGTTATAAGCTCCATTAGCACCACTCCGAAGCTGTACACATCACATTTTGTAGTTGCTTTTGATGAGTACGCATATTCTGTTCATAAACCACAATAAATTAATTAGCATGTACTCGAGTTAGTCCTATATACACTCAATTAACTTAAATAACGTGAAAAGACAATAAAACTATGAAACTAATAAAGAATTAAGAGAATGCTTGTACTAATTCATTGTTTAAAACTTTTTCAAGCTCTATTAACCCACCTAATAATTTTAATGAACCAGTATTAATTCCTTGTTTAAAACATTTTCAAGCTCTATTAACCCACTTAATAATTTTAACGAACCAGACCCTCTCTCAGTGAACTAAAATAGACGTGAAAAGACAATAAAACCCTAATATGCGGACCTGGAGCTAAGTAGCCATAAGTTCCTACAATGACGGTGGTGGTGGAATCCATCGATCCCCTTGCTTCCAACACTTTAGCTATGCCAAAATCCGCGACTTTGGGATGGTAATCCGCGTCTAGAAGTATATTGGTGGACTTGATATCTCTATGAATGATGGGAGTCATCAGATCGTGATGGAGGTACGCCAGTCCCTGGGCGACCCCCAATGCGATCTGATGCCTCGTTGGCCAATCCAACACCACTAGTTTCCCTTTGTGAAGCGTATCCCAAAGGTTCCCATTTGTCATGTACTCATACACAAGAAAACTGCAATCCACACCGGAGTAATAGCAATAAAGCTTCACTATATTCTTGTGCCTAATGCTGCCAAGTGTTTCCACCTCAGTCTTCATTTCCTTGTCAAGAATCAGCTGATCATCGGCCGATGGCGAGTGCTTCGCCTTTCGACTCCACAGCTTCTTCACCGCCACCACCTCTCCACTCTTGAGCTCTATCCTGTAAACCGTCCCGGATCCTCCATATCCAACTATGTTCTTGTCGACCAACGCCTCGACTATCTCTCTTTGATCGAAGCTCAAGCGGTGGAAGTTCTTCACATCATAGGAGAAGAAGGAAGACGAGAGAGAGTCCTCGTTTTCCATCACCTTCCTGTCTCTATTAAACCATCGTCTCAGATACAAAACCGTTCCAACGGCTATGATCACCAATGAGAGGGCGATCAGCCACACGCCATTGATCTTCCTCCGGGCCTTCGATTGAGAACAGACGGGGAAATACAGGCCGGATGAGACTACAATTGCTTCCACACACAAGCCCGGATTACCCGAAAAACTCTCCAACAAGCCCCGTTTAATGAACGGGACCGGAATCGGGCCGGAAAGACGGTTGTTCGAAAAGTTAAGTGAGTTCGGGAGTAACGTAGATAGGGATTCCGGTACGCTTCCGGCGAAACGGTTGTTGGAAAGATCTAGAAGATTCAGAGAAGTGAGCATGGATAGAGACTCTGGAATTGAAGAACCCAACATGTTGCCTTGTAATAACAGAAGATTCAGCCATCTCAGGTTTCCAATCTCGAACGGAATCGAACCAGACAAGAGATTATAACTGAGATCAATTTTAACCATCTTCACAGCAAGAGCGATCTCAGGTGGAACACCACCCGACAACCTGTTTCCTTGCATGAACAGCTCCGACAAATTTCTTGCAAGCCCAAAATCTCCAGAAATGGAGCCACTAAAATCATTGTAAGCAACATCGATGATGGAAGCATGGGGAAGTGACAGAATGCCACGTGGAATCTCCCCCTCCAGATTGTTATTACTGACACGAAATCTTACCAGGGATTTACATTCTGAATACCTGTCGGGCAGTTCTCCAGAAAGCATGTTTTTCAGTACCAAAAGGTACATCAGCTTCCCATGATCGCACAAACCTTCTGGAAGCTTCCCCGTCAGATTATTCTCCGATAGGTCAACGGCGTAGAGCTTCGAGAACCTTCCAAGATCCCGCGGGATTTCGCCTGTCAGAGAGTTTCCGTACAGAGACAGCATCATTAACGTCGTCATGTTTGCGATAACGGCGGGAATTGGGCTCGTTAACGAAGCGTTGTAAAGCTGGAGCGATTCGAGCTTCGGAAGCCGACAGATCGACTCAGGAATACTTCCGGTGAACTTGTTAACGGACATGTCGATGTCCGTTAACTCCGTTAGATTTCCGAGCTCTTCCGGAATTTCGCCTTCCAGCTGGTTGTAGTAGAGCTCCAGCTGCTGCAGGTTTCTGAGAAGGCCAATCTCTTTCGGAATTTCTCCAATTAGATTGTTGCCACTCAGTTCGAGATCAGTGAGAAATGTCATGTTGCTAATAGATGATGGGATTCTTCCAAAGATTCTGCAGCTGGTTAATACCATGGTCTTCAGCGCCACCATGTTGGAAATACTCTCCGGCAGCTGCCATGGATTCAGCTCCGTGTTCTCGTTCAAATTAAGGAGCTGCAGGCAGGTCAGGTTGGCAATCGACGTCGGAAAGTCGCCGGAGAAACGGTTGTAGGAGAGATCGAGAACTCTGAGTGACGTCAACGGGGAAAAATCCGGCAGTGGTCCGGTGTAATGTATGGCGCTCGTGTTCAGCTCTTGCAAGTTAGTGCAGTTGGCGATGCCACGTGGGAATCCGCCGTGGAAGTTGTTGTTGCCGATGCGAAGGACACGTAATTGAGGCAGATAAGAGCATATGTAATCAGGGAACTTGCCGTACAGTGACCAGAAAGAGAGATCGACCTGAACGACGTTGTTTCGATGGTCGCATGATATTCCGGTGTAGTTGCAGTAGCTCGTGGTTCCATTGTTGTCAGTGGGCCAGTTCGCCATGGAATCTCCCGAGAGTGAGCTCTTCATGATGGAGAAAAATTGATCTTGATTGGCTGCTAAGGATGAATGAACTTCAGCAAGAAAAAGTAGCACAATTAGGAGAAACAGATTCTTGAAAGCCATTGGAAGGATGATGAAGCTTTTGTTAGGAGAGAGAGAGGGAAAATTGTTATGGTTGTTGGTTAATTCAAAGGGGGGAAGGGAGTTTAGAAATATATATATATATATATATATATATATATATATATATATATATATATATATATATATATATATATATATATATATATATAATTGGAATGATTGATGGGATGATTGGGTGCAAAGATAGAGGGGGATGGGGGATGAATGGTGAGAAAATATCAATTTTGGTTGGTATTTTTATCAAATTCAATTTTAATTTTGTAATTTTTAGAATTTTCAATTTTAGTTCTTTTAATTTTAATTTTGATCCTATATCTTTTAAAATTTCAATTTTAGTCCTATTAGTTTCAAAATTAGTCCTATATCTTTCTTAATTATCAAAATTAGTCATATTATAAATTATATCATATTACAAAAGATATAGGACTAATTTTGATAATTCCAAAAGATATAGGACTAAATTTGGAACTTATAGGACTAAAATTGAAATTTTAAAAGTTGCAGGACCAAAATTGAAACTAAAATAATTAAAATTGAAAATATTAAAAGTTATAGGACTAAAATTGAATTTGGTAAAAGATATACCAAAAATATTTTCTCGATGAATGGTGCAATATTAGTACCCATTGAGAGAAAGAAGTGCATATCCTAATTGCACAAAGAAGCTTTTTGTTTATACTTTAACTAATTCTCTCACAGAATAACATCAACATCAAGCCTTTATATCAATTACATCTTCTTCTTTTTCTTTTGGTTAGGATAATAATGCGTCTAACCCTCTCTGCATGGTGTCCTTTGATCCACACCATTATTGATGTATGATCAAAAACCACTTGATCATCAATAATAGATTGTGGATAATGATTTGAATCAGACTCAACCATGTCAAACACTTCAAGTACTCATTCATAACCTTAGGAAGTCAAATTCATTCATTCATTGGTAACATATAATATGTAATATATTGGTTGGAAATTGAGCTGAACTTTATATTTTTAAATTTGAGACTAGAAATATAAGTATAAAATTATTACTAAGAATTATTAAGAACAATTTAGTGAATTTGTAACATATAATTGACATGACATTTTAATGATAATAATTTTTTTTTAAAAAAATAAAAATAAAAGACATTGCAAACATATTAAAATTTAGAGTATTTTGGAGCACATCTGATATATCAGTGCACTTTTGAATTTATAGGGTAAAAGTAAACGTGTAGCTAATGTGTAGTTAATTTATTGTTTTTAAATATTTAATTTAATTTAATAATGGACATTAAATAAAATCCTAATTTAATAGTTTAGATCGTTTGGGTGCACCGCAGACGATCTTGAATGTCCTGTTACATTTTGGTATTATATCTTCTGTTACATACGTTAGATGAGTGACACGTATACAGAGAGGCAAATCTCAACCTTTCCCCTTAGGGTTGATTGTTAGGGTATATATTAGTTTATCCTACGTTTCAATCATCCAACGATTTGTAACAGGAGATGTAACACCAAAATATAATAGGAGATCCGAACCAACCACAGACAGACCAGATTTACTGTTCCAATATGGTGTTCCACCCACTTCAAATGTTGACACATCAATAATTTTTAAAGAGTGGATGGTGGCTTTCATGAAAGAGGATATTTATAGTAATAGGGTGAGAGGAACTTGGGATAGTTCCCAATGTGGGACAATTTGTTTCAAGGGCAAAAAAAATGGGAATCTTTAGTTTATTTTATCTTGGACCGTTCTCACTTGTTTTAACTCCAAATCGAGTGTCATTTTCACCAACATATTCCTCTTTACTTGTAGAATCTATTTTTATCATCACCAGATCATTTTTTTGCAAAAATCAATAAAAATACATTTTCCAAATAATCAAGCAATTAATAGATTTAACAAGTAAAATCATACTTAATTATTCAAATAAAGCCATAAAATTGATCCAAATTTTTAGTGAATTTAACACCATTAATCATCGAGTAGGGACACCAAGTTTTCCAGAGCAGATATTCAGTAACTTGATCCCCTCGAGTGAGTCCACTTGGGTCAAGTGCAATTACTTGACCACTCAAGAGAGAAAGCTCAAGTGCAGTGGACATGTTTTGTTCTAGAAACGGGATTTTCACCTCATACTACTCGAACGAATTTTGTAAGAAATAAAAAAGCCCTGATTTCCCATATTTTAGAAGAGGAGAAGAGAAAACCTATTTAAAACCCTAGACACTTCATTCCTACATATTTTATTACAGTATCTGGCTACTTGGAAAGGAGATCAAGGATGATTCTATTAAGATCGAAAGAGAAGACAAAAATCACGCAAAATCAAGAGGTTTTCTTCTTTTCCTTTCTTCTTCTTCTTCTTTTTTTTTGTTTCAATTAATTTTCATAGGTAAGTTTCTTCCATTCACCACGGTCGTTGCTCGTAACAACATGAACTAAGTATATTTTCGTAGTTTTGGGATTTTAAAGGTTGTAATTACATTGAATTGAATTAATGATTTAGAAATGGGTGGGGACAATCAATGCAAATTTATATATAATTACCTTCACTTGTCCTTATAGTACTTTTGCTTTTACGAGGATGCCTTCTGATCCGTATAATGCTCCTGCTAATTTTTAGAGCTGTATGAAGTTTATTTTATATGGGTTGACGATTGAAAGAATTATGAAAGTATATATGAATAATTTTTTTTGTTTTTAGCTCTGCATATAATTCTTGTTTGTCTAACCTTGCTACTGTTTTGAAGTGTAGTCAAGATACATATCTTGTAGTGAATTGGGGTAAATGTCATATTATGGTGAAAGATGGTGTTATTCTTGGACATGATCATGTGTGTCTTCACAAGGATTGCAAGTGGATAGAACCAAAATAGTAGCAATTGAAGAACTTTCTCCATTGACTAATTAATCATGAGAAGGGCAAAAACAGAGGGCCTCTTCTTCTCTATATAATCTTGAATTCCTACTACCACAAACATCCTAATGATGTCATTCTCGATATCAAGTTTAACTTCCTTCTCATGGCTGGATCACCCAGGATTCAGAGAATTTGTGAAAGAAAAGTGGGAACATTACAGTGTTTCAGGTTTGGGGGGATTTGTGGTAAAAGAAAAGATGAAACTGCTAAGAGTGGACCTAAAAATATGGAGTAGAGAAGTGTTTGGATATTTAAACAACAGAATTGAAGAAAGGAGAAATGAGATATGGAAGCTAGATGTATTCGATGATACGTTTGGTTTGGATGATGAAGACATCATAAAGAGAAGCATAGAAAGAGCATTGCTCCTGTGTGACATAAAAATGAGAAAGAGGAATTTGAAGCAGAAGGCAAAAAGGAATTGGGTCGTGAATGGAGATTTGAACACAACGGCATTTCACAGAATTATCAATGGACGGAAAAAGGCAAATGAAATAAGGGGGCTGTACATAAATGGTGAGTGGATACAGGATGTGGACATGGTGAAAAAAGAAATTCATGAGACATTTAAAAATTACTTCAAGAAAGTAGATAGGAAGAGGCCGAGAATGAAAGCAAATCTTCTATCGAGATTCATTTCAGAGAAAGAAAATAACAACTTGAATAGCCCATTCACAGAAGAGGAAGTGGTTAATGTGTTGAACAATTGTGACAAAAATAAGAGTCCAGGGTGGCCGGATGGGTTCAATATGGCAATTTTTAGAGATTGTTGGAGCAGTATTAAAGAAGATTTCATACGGTTCCTAAAAGAATTTCACGGGTCTGGAATAATGCCAAAGGGATTGAATAATTCTTTCATCACACTTATTCAAAAATCAGAAACATCAGCAGAGATTAAGGACTACAGACCTATATCTCTGATCGGGGGCCCATACAAAATCCTGTCAAAACTTCTAGCCAAAAGATTGAGTAAGGTTCTACCTTCAATAATATCGGAGGAACAATTTGCATTTGTGGGAGGGCGTCATATAATTGAATGCATCGTGTCTTTGTAAAATATTATTGAGGAATTGAATGAGAGAAAGAAAGATATAATATGCTACAAAATTGACTTTGCAAAGGCGTATGATTCAGTTGAATACCAGTTCCTGGAAGACATGATGGTAGCTTTTAAATTTGGAAAAAAATGGATTATGGCCTATATGAAATCTGCTCATGCTTCAGTTTTAGTAAATGAAAGCCCGTCTGGTGACTTTGGAATGAAGAGAGGACTTAGACAGGGGGATCCCTTATCCCCATTCTTGTTTATCCTTGCTGCAAAGTGTATTAGTATACTAATGGAAAAGGCAACTTCGAGAGGCCTGTTCGAACCAGTAGAGATTGGGGAGGAGAAACTGAAAGTGTCTCATTTGCAATTTGCAGATGACACTGTATTTCTGGGGAAAGCATCAATGAAAAATGCATTATTTCTCAAAAGATTCCTAATCTTACTCGAATGGATATCTGGTCTCAAGATTAATGTGGCCAAATGTTCGTTGACTAGCATAAATGTGGAGAAAGGTTTGATAATAGACATGGCAAATATTCTGTGCTGTAACAGTGGAAGCCTTCCGATGAAGTATTTAGGTACTTATGTGGGTTGTTCTCACAGAAAAGAAAGTGAGTGGAGATATGTGGTGGAGAAAATAAGAAGTAAAATAAAGAAGTGGGAAAGTTCGAAGATGTCAATAGAGGGGCGAGTGGTACGGCTAAACTCAGTTTTATCTGCGATCCCGACGTATGCTCTGTTAATTTTTAGGGTGCCTTTGTATGTGTAGAAAAATATTGCTTCTATACAGAGAAAATTTCTTTAGGGTGGAAAAGAGAGTGCAAAAAAATCTCATGGGTTAGGTGGGGAAATATTACAAGGGCTAAAGATAAGGGAGGATTGGGAGTGAAGAATCTTATAGATTATAACAAGAGTTTGATGGGGAAATGGGCGTGAAAAGTGTTAGAGGGAAGGAACAGTTTATGGGTAAAAATTACTAAGGCTAGACATAGGAGAAGGGGTGCTAGGGAATTGGGGTTGGGTACTATATTTAACATAAAAGGGAGAGGATGGTGGGGAGGGGTAATATCATGTCTAGAAGATGGTAAAGGAAAATGGTTTGAAGAAAATTGTAGAAAAGTGGTAGTAAGTGGGGCTGATACGGGTTTTTGGGATGAAGTCTGTGTGGGGAATGAGCCTCTTAAAAAGAGGTATCACAAGTTGTTTGAGTTGAGTGTGGGTAAAGATTACAAAGTAAGTGATATGGAGGTATGGAAGGGGGAGAATGGAAATGAAAGTGTGAATGGAGAAGAGAGTTGAGGGAATGAGAGTCTAACTTATTTAATGAATTACTAGAATTGTTATGCAGGTACAAAATAGAAGAAGGAAATGACCATTGGAGATGGGAAGCAAGCAAGAAAGGAACATATGACGTGAAAAGTGCTTATGCATGCTTGGAAGAAAGAAAAACATTAGCTGAGGGGCATCAACAGGAATTGTACAAGAGAATATGGAAGAGCAAAGCAGATGCAAAAATGAAAGTGTTAGCATGGAGAGTAGTGCAAGGAAAAATATCAACAGCGGTGGAGTTGGAAGAAAGAGAAAGCTAACCACCTTCAAGCACGACTACATGTTCTATATGTAGAGGAAATGATGAAACAGTGGAACATAGATTCTGCGAATGCTCGATGTCACAGAGAATATGGGGAGATTGCTTGAACTGGATGGGAATACAGTCTCCAATCCCAAACAACGCTTCAGGTACGCTACTTCTATTCGATGACTTATTCCCATCTAAGGAGAGACGGAAGCTAGCTATAGACATTTGGTTATGTACAATTTGGTCTTTATGGAAAAATAGGAATAATGTTATCTTTGAGGAGGGGGAATGGAGTGAAAAGAAAATGATGGAGGAGATCAAATCTCATATCTGGTTTTGGTGGGTTTGGAGAAGAAAGGGGATCAAAAGAGACATTGATTAAAAAGATTGGATAATTGATCCTTGCAACTGTTTAGAAAATTTTTAATTTTTGTAACTCGTATGTCCTACGCTAAGATCATTCACAATGTGGTTGTCACATTTGTAAATCTTATTGTACTATGTGGTTGTTGCATTTGTAAGTCTTATTGTAATATTGAAAAGGACAATGCTCATGCCCTATAATAAAATACTATTCCTTTCTTTCAAAAAAATAAAAGTTTAACTTCCTTCTCATTGAAAGATGACAAGACTTATCATATCCAATGTGCTTTGTGAATCCATCTTATTCCCTCTGTTCCTTTTCAATGTTTACGTTTGATTTTTGCACGTTGATTAAAGAAAGTAGTATTTTAATGAATAGTGAGTGGAAAGATATATATTTAATGTAAAGTGAGTATATGTATTAGTATTGAATATGAGTCCCATGGAAATATATTAATTTTTTTAGGTGGGTCCATATATAAAAAAGAAAATGTAAAAATTGAAATGAGACGCCCAAAATATATAGAAATACGTAAAGTTTGAAATGAGAAGATGAAATATTTATTAGTGGTCCTCTTATAAACAATTATGTCCTCAAAATTTTTAAACCCTAATTTTAAACGTATAATTAGACATAAACTATTAGAATCTAAGATATAGCGGTTCATAAAATACTTAAAAAATAAAATGCAATAGGCGTGTGTATCAGCCACCCAATTAATAAGGCAGATTACTTGTATTAGTGTATTTAGTCTGAATAATGACGCCTGTGTTCTAATGATGTGTTCATCCACGTGCATTGAAGCATACTAATCATTCACAATTTTAAATAAAAGCATCACATTCGAATTAATATTAAATAAAAGTTAGCCAATAATATACAAATAACGAATAATTAATTAAGATAAATATATGATAATGGTGATCATTCTTAATTATTATACACGTTTGATGCAAAAAAATACAACCATGCAATCGTGACAATATTTCCTTTATATATACTAAATGACAAAAGATCGTATAACTTACATTAAACTAAATGACAAAAGATCGTATATTGTTCCATGAGTAACATTTACCAATTACCATACAATCTTTTAGTAAATCACTAAATTGTATATTTTAGCCTTTATCATTACTAAGCAATATTCTTTTGTAGGCAAAATTTGTATGAGATTGTGTCATATTCTCGTAAAACAGTTAAGAAGTGATAATTTATTTTAATAAAAAGTGATATTATATTAATTAATAAAATGATAATAGTGCTACAAACTTTTTGTATAAGCATTTAAATGGTGGAATAATAAATGAAATACCATATTGGAATAGGTAATGTGATACCTTAAATAAAAAGTGATAATAACGTTTTTTTAAATGATATTATTTTTAATAAAAAACGATAATTAATTACTAAAGCATAAAATAGTCACACTGTAAAAAACTCACACAAGTGTGCCTTGCTAGTATTATTACCATTAATTAATATTTACTGAAAGTAATTTATTCCTATCAAATACAAATATGTTAATATATCGAAACTGATATTAACAAATCGTCAAGGATTGAGGCAAACACTTAATTTGTAGAATAAGTTTTCGATAAAAAATAATAACATTATAATAAAAAGTGATATTTGAGTGATAAAAAATAATAATGGTATAATAAACTATTTCATGAACAAAATTCATAATATCTAACATTTTAGAGTATTTTTAATATATCAACCAAAAATAGGTGTATCAATTAGAAATATTTTTTCTATCAATTTAATATCTTAAAGATATGAAAACCTAAATCTATAAAAGTAATTTTTTTTAAAAACCATATTAAAATTTCATATATTAATTTTTCTTTTAAGATAATAATTTATAATTTATTTATTAATAAAATAACATACTAATTAATGAAAAAATTATACGATTACGTTATTAAATTTTTATTAATATTATGATTTTAGATTTTAAATTGATAGTTTCATATCTTTCTTATCTTAAATTGATAGAAAAAATATTCACTACAATAAAGGTATTTTTTAGCAACCAAATTTACCAACGGAATTCAATCCGTTGGTAATTATCAATGGATTAGCAATAAAAATGACATTTTTGTTTTAGCAACGGAATGCCAACGGATTTATTCTCTATTTTAGCAACGGAATTCAATCCGTTGGTAATTATCAATTGATTACCAAGGGAATCATTATATAAATTACCAACGGAATTATTAGCAACGGATTACCAACAGAATTATTTATCAACGGAATTGATTTTTCGTTGCTAAAAATTTTAGCAACCACCACTTTACCAACGGAATTTTACCAACGGATTCTATTGCTAATCCGTTGGTAAACCAATTTAAAAATGTAATTAAGACTTTTAGCAACGGAATATACCGTTGCTAACAAACAGTTTTTTTGTAGTAATTTTGGGTTCCTAATGAATAATTAACTTATCTTTCGGGTCCTTGAGAAAACTCTTAACATTTGTAATGAAAAGGTAATAACATTTTCAATAAAAAGTAACCATTAATAAGAAAATATAAAATGAGTCCACACAAATGTTACTAAATCTAGGATTGAATCTCTAAATCTTATTTATGTATATTTCTTAGTTTGCTATATGACTTTTCCTTCTTCATACATTTAATATTCATTTTGTTTATTTTCTATAAGATTTTTCTTCTTTTATTCATTCTAGTTTCTTTATTTGTAATAATATCCATCAATCCACATTAATAGAAATTTAAAAAAAATTGAAATTAAATTTATGATGTACATAAACACGCCATTTCTGTACATTACATTTTAAAATTAAAATGTATTTTGTTAGGTTTTGAATTAGAATGATATATATTTATATATTTAGTGAACGATTTTATGAGATGAGTAAATGAAGAAAGAGTAAAGGATTCTATAGTGAATGTTAAATGATCACCTTATCTAAAAGTTTAAACTTATAGAGAGACAAATAGTTTAATACTTAATACTTAATCAAATCACTCTAACACGTCACATGCAGACGAGGATAATTTTTTGGCTCAAGCCTTGTATGTAATTTTTTTTTTTCACAAATGGGTGGCGGTGAGGTTCGAACCCTGGACCTTTGCTAGGTCATGGCTCTGATACCATGTTAAATGACCATTTTATCTAAAAGGTTAAGCTTATAGAGAGACAAATCGTTTAATACTTAATCAAATCACTCTATGAGTGAACATTTTTTTTTTGCTGAAATAGATTATTTTACTCTTCTTTTTCATCTGATATTTTATATATCAAAAGGAGATAATTCTCGTAAGACCATCTATGTTAGACTGATAGATCCATGAATTTATAATTCAATTCGTTATTTAAGTATAGGGTAAATATATTTTTTTGTCTATTAAATATATCAATTTTTGAAATTAGTCTACACGTTTTCGAGTTTTTGAAATTGGTCCATTAACTTTCCAAAATTCGACATTTTAATACATTGATTGGATGGAGCAGGTCACCTAACCAGTCATGCCACGTGGCACTTCTGACGTGGTAAGAAAAATAATTTTTTAGTCCTTTAAGATTGCAAAATTTGGAAATTAGTTCATGATATTTCAAAATTTTGAAACTGATCTATTAACTTTTAAAATTTAACAAAATAGTACTGTAAAAAATAAGTATAGTACTGTGAATTAACCTGCATAACTTACAAAAATTCATCATCAATCTGCCCCATGTAAGGTCTATCTCCGATTTGACCTACCAATAACCCACAACAGATAGATAAATATTTTAAAAAATAATATTTTTATAAATCATGCATTGTTCATTTTTGGTAACATATTTTTTTAATTTTATTTTAGGTTCATATTATGAAAAAAATTATATAGAAATATCGAAATGAGTTTAACACGTAGACAACTTGCTATGCCCTATCAAAATGTATTCAATGGCCGCTTCACAAATAACATGCCCGACAAATATCCTACCTTACCAAACCTAACGAACTCTAACCTAGCAAATGATGGATTGTAGTAGGTTAACGTTGGCTAAATCAACCCACTTTTACATCTCTAATTGGTCTGATCATTGGTTTACATGACATTTTCTTTTTCAATTTTCTATTATAAATTAATGATATATAATAACTTTATGGTAAAAATCAATACATAATTATAAACTAGATAGAAAGCAAAATCACGTGAACATTGGGGGAAACCATTTTGAATCCCAAATAAATTCACCACAATTTTAAAAAAGATTCGACCAAATCCCCCAAACCTTAACTAAATCATTTTTCATTAGTTCGTAACCCATGTCATCAACTATTCATTATCTATTTCATAAGTTAGATTCACGTTAAATTATTATGAAAGTGATGTTCAATTCTGAATTTCTTGGACGAACGTCAATTCAAGTGGGCTTTTTACGATTGTAAATCACGATATATAAGTTTCGTGCTAAAAATTTAGTTAGTGAAAAGGATGTTGACCGATTTATAAAGTTCAACCCAAATGAAATGTATTTCTATTTCTATAAATGAAATTGAATTTAGTGAAATTTAGAATATGAGAAAAGAAATGTCACGTATATAACCAATAGGATGATCCATTCTTGTTGATAAACGAACAAATTTCTAGAAAATTTGAAAGTTAATTGATCAATTTCAAAATTTTAAAACATTTTGGACTAATTTCAAAAAGCGACAAACTTAAAGGACTAAAACATTCATTTTTCTCACCACGTCAGAAGCACGTGGCATTACCAATTGAGTGACCTGGTCCAACCGGTTAATGGACTAAAATGTCGAATTTTATAAAGTTAATGGACCAATTTCAAAAACTCGAAAACATATGAACTAATTTCAAATTTTTGATAAACTTAATGGACAAAAAAGTATATTTACCCTTTAAGTATATATGATTTTTAGATAGCAACGTACTTTTCAATAGTAGTTAAAGTATATTTTACTAAAGTACGATGAATGATTCATTAAGGTATCTATCGTAGTATGAAGTAAGTGTGATCAAGTTAAATATCAAACTCACATGGTAATATTAGAGTGACAAATAAATTGCAATAATGACTCCTTACTTAAGACGATCCTCAAGTTTTAAAATTATTAATATAAACCACTAAACTGAAATCAAATAAATAACTAAAATTAAAATAATAGAAAGCATACAATCAAGTATTCAAGACTCGAAATTCATATTCATGCAGACACTTTTAGTAACTATCACTCAAGTATGCTAAATCACTTTGATCAAGCGAGATTCAACAATCTTAAAGGCACAACAAAATTCTAAAATCGAATTAGATAATAATTGTCATTCCATTTTTAAGTACTTCATGCTAAATTTCATTTAAAGTTAGAGCACTAGACTTCCCTATATATGTATTAAAGTTAAACTTATAATTTGTTGAGAGTTAAAATTCATATGTTTTTAGGTCTGATTATACACCATTTTGATTGAATTGTGTCCATAAATTTGCACAAGTCTCATGATTTCTAATATATTTGAGGAACAGGTGCTAATAGGGCATTTTATTAGATTGAAAGTGGTCAAGCGGGGATAAAAAGGAGACAAATTGAAGGAAGCTAGAAAAAAGAGGAGAGTGTATATATCAGGAGGAGATCAATTCCTTATATTACGCTTGTTTATTATTTGATCACATTCTTAATCTGTCGTTGCATGATTAGATCTCGTCAAAATATGTTAATATTTTTTTCGATTGTTTATTCAATTGTAGTTTAATTCTCAAACCAAAATCCCCCCACCCCCACTTTTGATCTCGTTTAATTTAAGAACAATTTTAATTTAATTAAAATTTGTTTTACTCCTTTGAATCCAAGCCATACTCATCCTTGCACATTTTATTAGATTAGTTCAGAATAATTTACAAATTTTTATTTTTGGTAGGCCGGCGACAACCTAATAATATTCATTAAGATTTGTGGACTAGCTAAATTGGTAGATGAAATACGTTATATTTATAGGTCAATGGATCAAATACAAGCAATTACAATATTAATTTTATAAAAAGCATTACATAAATAATTAAGTGTAACTTTTGTAACGTGTTACTTAAAGTAAATATAACATTTTTAATAAATGTTACTATTAAAATGAGAATTACATAAGACAATATGCAACAGAGGCAATAAAGACATCTCTAAAAGTGTTATGTATGGTCTATAATAACACTATAAACTAGGAGTATTAAATAATATTATTTTTGTGTTACAAAAATCTATTTATGTTGAAGTTACTACTTTGAGTTGAGTTGGGGCTAGTTAAATGGATATATATTATGTAGCTGAAGGAATATGATCGTGTGTGGCGAAGCGTTTCTCTCAAATATAGAAAGATACTTTAATCAAGATTTGTCAATCTAATTTAAAGCTTATGAAAGTGTTGTGTTCATTTTTCAGAGGTCTAGTGGGTTGGGGTCCATCTAAATATAATGGGAGTGCAAAGTAAAGATGCCCACTCTCTTAAAGCACATTTATTTGGGATGTTGATTTACCCATATTAAGAATAAATACAACTTTACAAACACATTCTTATCTAAATTTTGTCACACGCTTTCGCTTATATAATGTCTACATTGCATTATTATTGATAAATGGATTAGTCATTTTTTAAAAAAAAAAATAGAGTAATACATCCTATTATTACGATTTTTTTTAAACATATTTAATAGTAGAGAAAATAGTAACATGTTTAAAAAAAAAAGTGCTTCTCATCTTACTATAAATAATCTCACGCTGTTTTACAAGGGACACCATTTCTTTTTCCTAGCTCATTTCATCATGTTTTAGTATTTACTATATTATATATATATATATATATATATATATATATATATATATATATATATATATATATATTGGTATTGGTATAAAAACTTTACTGTATTTTTAGAGTACCATTTTTATCTCACACTACACTCGTTAATCGTTATACGTATTGTAGTGATTTCATTGCCTAACTATTAGACGAGGAACATACATTTGTGCCCCCATTGGTGAAATAATTCATATTTGTGAAATAAAAGATATTTTGTTATATGGGTTTGATTATTATTCCTAATTTGAAGTTACTATTAGCTCGTCAAAATGGATCATCTATTTCATTTTCATATTTCATCTCATATTTCATTCATTAGATTCTTGTCATGTTTCATAATCAATATTGTCCAAAATTCACCAAATGCCCCATGAGCTTAATGGTTATTTGTAGTGGTTTAATTTATTTTATTTTATATTGTGAAACACCAATGGAATACGGATGTGGAATATGAAATTCAATCTGACTAGCTCACATGATTAATAATAAATCAGAAATTTTGATTTTTAAAATTTTCGGCAGAGTTTCCTTTGTTATTAGATGTAGTTAATTCTTTAAAAATTAAAATTTGGGTGCATCCTTCTCATGCAATCTACGCTAAACCTATCAACAACCAACCATCCACTAACCAACAATTGAATTAATTCAAAAATTAATTTTAAAAAGTCACTGTATTATACACGAACACCTATATATATTGAAAATTATGGCAAGTTTGTTGTCATACAAAATTCTATATAGTTATATTACTTGAAGAATATTTAAGGACAGTCCCACCTTACGACATTCAAACAATTAATAAACAAAATAAATCATTTCACAATACATATATATTTTTTTTAATGGAAATCGATTCTTTGTATTCAATGTACATAAAATTATATATTATACTACAGTTATTTGTATCTTCTTTTGCTCTTAAAGTGTGTTAACTTTGTTAATGTTATTTAATAGAACTTGTAGTATATAATTTCTCAAAGTAAGATATTTTCTTCATCCGCTAGAAAAATCGTCATTGTTCCATTTTATGTGATTACTCAGAAGGGGTACGTTTCTCTTTTTACTAAATTGAGATCCCCCTAAAAACTAATATGTGAAAATTTTCAAATATTACACTATATATTACCCTTTTACACATAAGAAATTACTCACTACATATTAAACATTATATTACTTAAAATGCGTGTAATAAACAAATATATATTTTGATACATATTAAACATTATATTACTTAAAATGTGTGTAATAAACAAATACTCCCTCCGTCCTGCAATAATTTTCACACTTCTTTTGTAAATTGCAAAGGAAGTGTGAAAGTTATTGCGGGACGGAGGGAGTATATATTTTGATAGCTGAGTGAGAGAGTATATTACACAATAATTAAATTTGTTGGAACTTCTTTCTCTTTCAATACTCTCTTATGAGACTGATTGTGAGATAAGTTGATGAATTATTATAGAATATAATTACTTGTTGATAATTAAAATATGTTTGTGTTAGAATTATAATATTATTATACTTTAGAATCATATACTTTAATTTATCATTCATCGTACTAAAAAAATTTTAAAAAAATTACTGTCAATAAATATATATTACATATATATGACAATTATATTTTAATAATGAAGTTACCTCTGTCACACAAACAACTTCCCACGATAAACTTTGTTCTCTTTTTAACCCCTTACTTAAAAATCAACTAACTTACTGCAATGCAACCCCATTATATTCAGGCCGATCCTATAAATTTTCAAGCCTGAGTCGTATTTTAAATTTGACCTCTTATTTTGCTTCTTATTAAAACATAATATATATAATAAAAAAATTAATAACTAAAGATAATATTATAATTTTTAAAATACAACGCGTCTAACAGTTTTGATGGCAAAAGTATTAATAAAATCATATAATCAAGTTGTTCTGCAAGTTCTTTCATCATTATTCTCTATGAAAACCTTTTTATAAGAAGTAAAGTATTTATTGATATCACCCGCTTAATTTTGAACTAAATCTTCAATTCTCGTTTTCTTTTTTCTCTTTTGATATCCAGAGACACATGTTTGGGAGACATGATTCTAATTAAAAAAACAAAAATGAATTTAAGAATTAACTAAATAATTAAATCATATTGTATAAAAATTAACATTAACAAAAAATAAAGAAACAAATATAGATAATCATTGAAAAAAATCATACTCTACTTAAATAAAATAATTTAACATATAAGAAAATTACATACTTTTGAATAAAATTGAATTAAGGATTACTTTTTAAAAAAAAAATTAAAAAGAGGTGGATAGAAAAGGATTCGAACTGTATACCCAAATATACATGTACAAAACTCCAATTTTATAAATTCCTCTAACTATATATATAAAAGATTTTTTTTAAAAATATGGACCCCTAAATTTTATCAAAACTTTTGGTCCTGAGTCGATCAACTTGCTCGACTCAAGCAAGGACAGGCCCTAATTATATTATTAATAAATCAACATAATCTTTATTTGTACATGAGTATTAATTTAAAATTTTATATGTATTAAATTTTAGCACATAATTATAATTCTATCTGAATAATTCATTTAATATATATCCTATTTTATTATTAGAATTTAATTAATATTCTAAGAATAATTTAATTTTAGAATTTAATTATTATTTTTTGTATAATTTTGTGTAAAACTATTTTAAAAAATAAATTTTGTAAGACGAATAAAAAATAATAAAATTTTTAATAAAATGTAATATATGATGAATGAAAAGAGATAATCAATATCTAATTAAACTATTTGGTGATAAAAAAAATGATAACAACGTTTTAATAATTGATATTGAAAAAATAACATGATTTCACCCGGAATTTATTTTAATTTTTTTAAAGAAGAATTCACGTAAAGTCAAATTAATCACACATAAGGTAGAGAGATATTTTGATCCAATTTGTAATTTGAGATATATTTCAAGCTAGAGAGAGAGAGTGAGAGTGGAAATAGTAATCCCACATAGATAATATTGGTGGAGGAATCATTGTTATCAGCAGCATTTAGGCCGCATCTCACACACTTCTCATCGATGGCAACAACATCTTATGCACTATAAAGTAATCCTACAATTATTATTTATTTATTTTTAAATATAAATAATTAATTTATATATATATATATATATATTACGATTCCATATGAAAGTTATTACATTCTGGTAATTTCATTACTCTGCTTATACCACCTAAAATCAGAGAGTGTTCTGCACCTCAATGTTTGGAGCAGTGTTCTAATAGTATCACTATTATCACTGAACCTTCCAGTGAAGTGTTCAATTATATTAACTGCAAGTGTATAAACTGCATTTTCTGTAGTATTATTACTTTCTTGTTTAACCATATTGAGAATATTATCTCTATCATTTTGAGATAAATAATTATCCCTCCAGCCTTTAAGTTGTCCAGTAAATCCAGCAATTATCATTGCTGCAATAACCTTATCAGAATTATTGCTATTTTTACAAATAGTTGAGTACATAAGCTTTCTATGTACTGTATTATAAATCTGTTTATTAGAATAGCCATCAATATTCCACTCATAGATTTTATTACCAGAATAACTAATATCAATAGTATCAGTGTATTCTTCATGTAATACATCCATGGGTGTTGGTCTATTATAATAAAATTGATTATGTATTGGCTTATCAGCCCATTTAGTATTGATCTTATTGATCTGATTTTGAAAAATCTGCCTATAATTAGGATTTTCTATGATATTATAATATAATTTTTTATCAAGAATTTTTATACTAAGTTTATTAAACTTTTCCTCAAGATATTCTCAAGCTCATATAATGGCTTGATTTTGAAATTAGATATTACTAGAAGTGGTTGGAAGGTTGGCAAAGCTTCTTTTCCCTTTTCTGTAACTATTACAGTGGGTTGACTATTTTGATTAATAACTGATATTATCATATCCAGTTTATTATGAATAGACTGAATTTGTTCTCCTAATACATTCAAAAACAAATTTGTATAATTCTGATTTTCAAACATAGTATTAATATGTTTACAAGTAATTTGTATAGTATCATCTTCTATAAGTTTAGCAAAAGCTAAAAAATCATAAATTCTTCCATTTTTTTCAATATGAAAAGATTGTTGTGGAGGATATATATCTGTCACAACTGTACCATTTTGCAAATTATAATTTCTTTCTAAAATAAAAATATAATTTTTTACATAGGTATTCATAAACCATGCTGCAAAAGGTATTAACACATTTTTTTCTTTACAAGTTTTATAAAACTCATCTTGAAAACTTATAATTTCATTTTGAGTAAAATTCTCAAAAAACCATTTTCTAAAAGGTGTATAACCTTGACTTTTAAATTCTTCTGAAATGATTTTTCTAGATGAAGAACCAGGACTGAAATCTATTTTTTCATATAAATTCATAAATTAAATTTTAAAATCCATTTTCGACATTGTCGGTTCTGACTCATCTATATTACGAGTATTTGCTTTTCTGACAATATTATTCCTGTTAATATATAATCTATCTGTAACAGGAGTAAATATTTCAAAATTAGTATCTTCTCTTATCTGAGAAGTTGAAGAACGTGGTAATTCCACTTTGTAATATATTGGAGAAATATAATTTCTCATTGAATTATTTCTTTGGAGAGACTTATTATTCTCAAATCTTATATTAATTGTTCCATCAGTATTCTGAAAAATATCAGAAATATTATTTTGATTTTGTACCTGTGTTTGAACAGGAACTGCTTGTTCAATAATCCAATTTTCTGGAAAGTCAATTTCTTCCTATTTAATAGGTCTTCTAGTCGTAATATTAGACCTACTAAAATTGGTTTCAATAATTATTGTTTCATTTTTCATTTTATCAATACGTTTACACTGAGGATTCAGTGTATATAATGGTTTATAATATATTCTGTAACAGATACTTATAACTTTTGTTCCAGGAATATAATTATAACCATGTGTTTTAACATTTAATATTAAAGCATCAAGTATATTAACATCAGATAAAGACAGTTGCAAATTAGGATAGACATTAAAATAAACTGGTCCATTAGTCAAGCTGGATTGTATAATACCCATTAATGATTGTTTCCAATTTAAATTTCTACCATCTCTTAAAGCTGCTATAAAGCTTTCTGGTAATCACTTTAAAGTCAAAGGTTTAAATGCAATTTGTACTAATCCTATATGAAGGAATTTATGAATGTTGCTATAAACACCTATATCTTTTTCAGATAATAATCTAATTATCATATCATTACTATCTAATGAAATCGATTCTTCAGTAGTTTTAACTACTTGTTTTAAACCTATTTTTTCAAAAGTACCTAATTGATATATTAATCTAGGTTCTATTTTAGGAATTTTCCACTTATTAAGCAGATCTAAATTTTTTGGAATATCATATTCCTCATTTCTAATATTCTTAATATTATTATTTTTATTAATCATATTTATGAAATTCATGATAAAACATGTGTTGAATCATAACATCAATAGCAACTAACCAGGCTCTGATACCATCTATGGACAGGATCGCTAACATAAATCATTGAGGATATTTTACAGAATGGAAATAAAATCGGCATCTTTAAATAAAATCATGCCCAAATAAAACCTCCAACATGCCCATCATAACGTCTTTCAAACGGCTAAACTGGGACTTACAGGAGCAACATATTTAAGGCATCATTTTGTTTTAAGGCCAATTAATTTCCATCTAACCTATTTAGATTCTTATTAGAATATCCTATCCATAAACTATATAAGTTCCATGCTAGCACAATTAATAGTTATGACTCAACACATGAATAATTTAGCCTATTAGGCTAAACATGAACATAATAAAAAAAATAAACAATAAAAATAAAAATAAAAACTGTAAATACTTACAAATTATATGTACTCAGAATGCTTTTTTTTATTAATACAAATTTATATTTTACAAAAGAGGGAATGCTCAACACATGAGCTTACAACTTTGATCACAAGAGAGAAATGAGAGATTTCTGATCGATGCCTAAAAATGAAAAACTTCTAACCTATTTATACAATAAGAAAACGCGTCCCAACAGTAGAAACCGCGTGAATTAACAGTAAAAAGCCGAAATTTTCGGTCTGCACAGTATAAAGTGCTACAGTAAGTCAAAAGTATACGTAATTTACTGTTGATGAACAGTGATTTGTCCGGCTGCTTTACTGTTTATGAACAGTATCATGTCTGGCTGCTTACTGTTGATGTCGTAAGCAATGACATCATCTTCTTCAGATATATTATTTTCCTTTGTGAAATGATGATGAAGATGCTTCTTTTTCAGGTATAAACTTTTCTATCAAAGTATCCTGAATTGCCATAAAAATTTCATCTAGATCCTCATCATTTGGATCTTGGCATCTTGCATTTGTTCAGAGATCATAGTAGACTCTGATTTATTATCATCTCCAAATTGGGATATCAAATCCTTCTTCATTTCTTCAATATAGGCAACTATCATCTGTTCTCTTGTCAAATTTTCTGACTTCATTTTGGATTTTCTCAAAATATGATCGAATGGAGAAGGAGTATGAACTTCTCTATAAGTATTACTATACAATTTCAATTTTTTCTCCAAGAGATCCATTGTCTCTATCCCATAAATCTGATTTGTTTTGGGATCTATACATAACATTTTATCCCAGAATTTAGTATAAAATGTTCTATATATACATGGAATTCATGTTTCGGTATTACCTACTTCTGGAGACCATTTAAATATCCATGGTATTGAAAATTCAATAAAAAAGTAACATGAGGCTATACCCTCAATGTATAATTTTAATTCTTGTTTTTTTAAAAGCTGTGGGGACCATCTATCAAATGAAATTTTCATTTTTTCTGATAAAATAATTGAAGTGGGGCCAAAACAATGAAACTAGTGTATAAATCAGTGTGGGATATCATCCTTGTAAACATTTGAACATATCTTGATAAACCAAGTATGTTTCTTTTTATCATTTTCATAATTAAGTACATTCATAAATATATCACAATAGTCCCAATAATTATATTTAATTGGAACTCCTTTATTATTCATAACATCTTTTTCTCTCAATGGAGAAATTCCCCAATCTTCCAAGGATATTACCCTCTTAATTATTATTTTATTGAAAATATAAATTTCATTAATAGTTCCTGTAAAATGTATAATATCACAAGAACCGGTTTGAAGTAATATCTGTTCATACAGATATCTTGACTTATAAGTCCTTATTTGCATGGAACTATTATCCATATATCTTTGCATTATAGTCCAGGGATCATTGATCCATTTTAAATATCTTTCTTCTAAAAGAAATATAATTTCTTTATATTCATTTTGAATGAATCCAATATTATCAGATTCTTCTCTCTCAACTATTTGAGCATATGATGATGAAGAAGTATTACTTTCTTCATTCGGTTTTTGCTGTTTATTTCTTTTATTAAGAAATTCTTGATATGCTTCTTCTTCAGCTCTATTCATTGTTACGAGCTTTTTATTATCATGTTGAGATATTATCTCAGGCATTTTTCCTCTGCCACCTCTTCCTCTATAAGAGGAAGATCCTCTGCCTCGTGTACTCATACCTGAAAATATTCACGAGTTAAAAAATCTAGAAGACTATTATCTTCTCCTTTTTTATAAACAATCTCAAAATCAAATGGGGCTAAATGAGTCTGTCATCTAGCAAACATTTGCTTAGAAACATCATGCTTGAAATCTTTTTGAAATATAAATTTAGATGCATTGCAGTCTGTTACAATAGTAAATTTCTGATTATATAAATCATCTTGAAATTTTAAAACACATTTAACAATTGCAAGAATCTCTTTAGCAATAGTAGCATAATTTTTCTGAGAATCATTTCATTTCCCAGAATGAAATCTAACAAGATATGTTTGTTTATTATCCGGATTAATCTGGGTTAATATACCACCAAATCCTATATTAGAGGCATCTGTCTCTATAATCTTTTTCCAATTTGGATTACTAATCATTAAGTAAGGTAGAGTTTTAACTCTGGATTTAATCTTTCTAACAACATCAGTATGACTATTAGTCCATGGTTTAGGATTCTTCTTAAGTCTATCATATAAAATAGCTGTGTCCTTAACTAAATTATGATAATAAGGAGCAATATAATTAAGACTTCCTAAAAATCTTTGTAATTGAGTTTTATCAGTTATCTCATCAAGAAATTTATCAGCAAAATCAATGCTTCTATTAATAGGAATAATATTTCCTTTTTCAATAATATGTCCTAGAAATCTAATTCTAGTCTGAAATAATTCCATTTTTAGTTTAGAAATTACTAATCCATTTTGAATAATTAATGATTTAAAAATATGCAAATGTTTAAAATGCATTTCAATGGTTTTTGAATATACCAAAATATCATTAATATAAACAATTATAAACTCACTATAAAGAGTAAAAATATCATTCATAATCTTCTGAAATTCAGAAGGAGCATTCTTTAAATCAAATTGCATCACATTCCATTCATAATGTCCTATTGGAACATTAAATGTTGTCTTGTATCTATCAGATTTATTAATCTGAATTTGCCAATATCCTGACTTAAGATCGAATTTCGAAAATATTAGACTATTATAAAGTCTATCCAATAAATCTTTTTTATTAGGAATTGGATGTCTGATCCATTTCAGAACTTTAATTAGAGGCTTATAATTAATAACCAATCTTGGTATACCTCTTTCAATATAAGAATGTTTATTAACATAAAATGCAGTACATGACCAAGGAGATTGAGAATGACTAATAAGTCATTTATGTAATAAAGATTCAATTTCTTTTTTACACAATTCTAAATACTCTGAATTCATTTGACAAGGTCTAGCCTTTGTTGGAATATTCTTTTCATCAAAAGAATCCTCATAAGGCAAAGAAATAATATGTTTTTTTTCTATTTCAAAAAGCATTAGGATGATCATTACAAATTTCTAATGAAAATTGATTTTTCAAAAGACTAATTTTATCCTGTAATCTAGGATTTTTCAATCGATTGTCAAGAGTAATAATATTAATCTCTTGTTTTAAAAAACTAATTTGATCTTGTTTTGCCTTGATATTATCATAAAGACTATGCAAAACTTTTGTAAAAGGTTCAATAATAAATTCAAGGAAAATATCATCTCCTTTAAAAGTACCAATAATACCTTTATTATCAATCTTTTTTATAGGGTAAATATTATTTAAAAATGGAGTTCCAAGTATAACTTGGTTTGAAATATTTTTTGCAAGTATAAAACTTTGCGAAATACATTTATTATTAACACACACATAAGCTTTAGGGAGCTTATAATTAATCTGGAGTTTATCACCTCCTGCATGTCATAATGTATGACTAGTTTTATAAAAATATCGAGTATGTATTAACCCTTCCTGTATAACATTTAAATCTGCACCACTATCAACAAGAGCAGTAAATGTTTTTGTATAATGATTATCAATCAATAATGATATTTTTATATACCAATTTTGGGATTTAACCATCTTAATAGTAGAAAGAAACGTGTCATTGAACATACTAGGTTTAACCTCAGTATTTTGAGAAATATTCTCATGTTAAATATTTTTTCGTTTAGAAAATTCCTCTAATCTAGATATTCTAGATTCTTGAATAAAATTCTTATTCTTTAATAATTTTATTTCTTCTCTGAGATTATTAACCTCTTTATGAAGATCTTGTAGAGATATGTCTCTTTGAACCTGATATTTGGTTCTTAACTGGTTCATGACTTCTGTCATATTACAAGACTTATTCTTATTAAGAATGTCTTGAGTCAATTCTTCTTCTTTATTAGAAGAGGAGGCTTCATTTTCATTACCAATTTCATTGATAATTTGATTCCTTAACAAAGGATCTTTAATCATTTTTAACACCTCAAAGATATTATCCGAGGTTAAAACATTAATCGACATATCTGAGAATTGAGATATAATCTTATAAAACTCAGATTGATTATTATTAAGATTATTAATCTCTTTTGGACATATTAATCCTTCTTTACAAGGCTCACATTTTTCTGATTCAGAAATATTTTCATCAACTAAATTGTTGATAATTTCTTCTTCTGATTCAGAAGTAGATGAAAAATCTGATTCTGATTTCTCAAATTCAGATTTTTCTTCAAGAGTCTGTATAATAATTTCCTTGATATCATCAGGAATTTCAAGATTATTAATCTTTTTCTTTGTCCAGCAAAATTCTTTGGTATGACATTTTCTTTCATATATTTTGCAATATCTTTCTTTTTTCTTATTATATCTTTGTCTATAAGACTTTTTATGGAACTTTTCTTCCTTTCTTTTATTCTTTTTCTCAATCTGTCTAGGAGAATATCTCCTATGTTTAGGTTGATAAACTTTTTTATCTCTATTAATTTTGGTTTTACTGGATGAAGGATTATCCAAACTAAATTGTTGACAAAATTCTCCCAATTGTTTTTTCTCATCGAGATATTGCTTTTTAATCTGTTGATTTAGCTTTATTTCATTGCATAAAGCTAATCCTTCCTGAATACAGGTGTCTATTAGAGCACCATAAGTATAACTTTCATATGGAATCGTAATATGATTACGCTTTAAGGTTTTTCTTACCCTTTCAGCAAATAAGCTGGGTAATCCGTCAATAAATTTTGACTTCCAAAGAATGTTATTACATTCTGGTAATTCCATTACTCTGCTTAGGAAAGTATCCTTATACCACCTAAAATCAGAGAGTGTTCTGCACCTCAATGTTTGGAGCAGTGTTCTAATAGTACCACTATTATCACTGAACCTTCCAGTGAAGTGTTCAATTATATTAACTACAAGTGTATAAACTGCATTTTAGGTAGTGTTATTACCTTCTTGTTTAACCATATTGAGAATATTATCTCTATCATTTTGAGATAAATAATTATCCCACCAGCCTTTAAGCTGTCCAGTAAATCCAACAACTATCATTGCTGCAATAACCTTATCAGAATTATTGTTATTTTTACAAATAGTTGAGTACATAAGCATTCTATGTACTGTATTATAAATCTGTTTATTAGAATAGGCATCAATATTCCACTCATAGATTTTATTACCAGAATAACTAATATCAATAGTATCAGTGTATTCTTCATGTAATACATACATGGGTGTTGGTCTATTGTAATAAAATTTATTCTGTATTTATTGGCTTATCAGCCCATTTAGTATTGATCTTATTGATCTGATTTTGAAAAATCTGCCTATAATTAGGATTTTCTATGATATTATCATATAATTCTTTATCAAGAGTTTTTATACTAAGTTTATTAAATTTTTCCTCAACATATTTCTCAAGCTCATATAATGGCTTGATTTTGAAATTAGATATTACTGGAGGTGGTTGGAAGCTTGGCAAAGCTTCTTTTCCCTTTTCTGTAACTATTACTGTGGGTTGACTATTTTTATTAATAACTGATATTATCATATCCAGTTTATTATGAATAGACTGAATTTGTTCTCCTAATACATTCAAAAACAAATTTGTATAATTCTGATTTTCAAACATAGTATTAATATGTTTACAAGTAATTTGTATAGTATCATCTTCTATAAGTTTATAATATATTCTGTAACAGATACGTATAACTTCTGTTCCATGAATATAATTATAACCATGTGTTTTAACATTTAATGTTAAAGCATCAAGTATATTAACATCAGATAAAGACAGTTGCAAATTAGGATAGACATTAAAATAAACTGGTCCATTAGTCAAGCTGGATTGTATAATACCCATTAAAGATTGTTTCCAATTTAAATTTCTACCATCTCTTAAAGTTGCTATAAAGCTTTCTGGTAATCCCTTTAAAGTCAAATGTTTAAATTCAATTTGTACTAATCCTATATGAAGGAATTTATGAGTGTTGCTATAAGCACCTATATACTTTTCAGATAATAATCTAATTATCATATAATTACTATCTAATGAAATCGATTCTTCAGTAGTTTTAACTACTTATTTTAAACATATTTTTTCAAAAGTACCTAATTGATATATTAATCTAGGTTCTATTTTAGGAATTGTCCACTTATTAAGTAGATCTAAATTTTCTGGAATATCATATTCCTCATTTCTAATATTCTTAATATTATTATTTTTATTAATCATATTTATGAAATTCATGATAAAACATGTGTTGAATCATAACATCAATAGTAACTAACCAGGCTCTGATATCATCTATGGACAGGATCGCTACATAAATCATTGAGAATATTTTACAGAATGGAAATAAAACCGGCATCTTTAAATAAAATTATGCCTATATATATATATATATATATATATATATATATATATATATATATATATATATATATATATATATAATGTGTACATGGATGCTATTATTTTTTATTGATATGAGTATATGCTTTTTAATAAATTTACATAGCTTCATATATTTAATTTTTTATTAATAAAAATTTCGCTAAAATTTTGCTAACAAAGTATATAAATTCTCATTCATTGATAGGTATGTTCTAAATATGAATGTTCGAATTTGAATTCATGCTTCAAGTACACGGAGAATTTGCCTATGTCTGGATGCAACATTATTATATTTTTATTTTTGTATTTTGCTTATTTTTAGATTTATTATATTTCTTTCTTTTGAACTATATTTTCAATTAATTTAAATTATATTAATAATCGTATATGAATTGCACATGGGCACAGGAATGCTACTCCGTACACACGGTAATATTTTGTCTTCTTCGTATTAGAGCTTTATTGTCAAATTTATTTACTCAAATGCATTATTCGATTGTACAGACTTATAATCTGCATATCTGAAATCAGGGGGAAATGACTCGTGTAAAAAAATGTAATTTAGACTTTCAAAGTGTATGCACAATCATTACTTCGTTCATCATATAAATTGGTAATTGTTTAAAGAGTGAGTTATCCTGGACACGGTGCTCCTTTGCAATTTTCGAGCTCCTTTATAATTTAAACCCCTAACAATACATAAATTTAAATAAAATATGGAGAGGGGAGAGTTGTGTTCTCATGAGAATACAGCGTGTCTCCGGAGACGCAGTAGCTTTTGTCTTGTTTAAATACTATTTTTTTTCATATTAATGGAGCTCCCATTCTCTCTTAGTGTGGTCTTAATTTTCATAAATTCATACACTAATCATCACATGTAACTACTAAGGGCATATATTATGAAGTGGAAACATAGCTTAATGACAATATGTTTGAAAAAGTCAATTTCATGTGAGATAATTTGAATTTTTTTAAATTAAAATATATGATAATTTTTATATTTATCCTAAAAATTACTATCCTAAAAATTATTCATAAAATAATTTAAATAAATTGATTTTCTTTAGTTAAGTTTTACTGTATTAAAATTTTACTATTTTTTTTATCTATTTCATGAAACTCATTTCGGTGAGCAAACTCACACAAATATATGATTTAAACAATTACTTGCAAGTATAAGAGTCGTATGTAAACAATGAAGATATTTCAAACACTAACGTGTATTTATCAAACAATGGGTCACATTTTATATAACATCACATTTATATAACATCAAATAATTGTTCATATTTTAAATTTATTATCAAATACTATCTTAATTTTTTTACATTTTATACATTTATTATTAATTCTCAAAAAGTCATTCATGAAAAATAAAATGAAATTTATTTTATAATAATGTAGAACAACAATATATATATATATATATATATATATATATATATATATATATATATATATATATATATAATTTGCTAATTAATAAATAACACAATTTAAATTAATATACATTAATTAATTACACATTTATAAAGAATTGTGTCGTATAATGAATTATTGGATAAACATCATTTTAATCTCATAACTTTGTTTATATTCACCCTTTGTCCTAAAAAGGATTTTTAAAAAAATTTAATTTAATACCACCAATTAGAAAATATGGCCAAAATGTCTCAATTTAGCTTGAAAAAGTCCAAACCTCGTCAATTCCCAATTGGAATTAATGATCCTATTTTGGGCGAATTTCCAGCTAGTTCAACATTTTTCGGTAAAAATGAAATATTTGTTGCCCTATTTTTTAACTGGTGGTATTAAATTGAAATTTTTATCTTTTCTTCCCATGAATTATTTATCAAAAGAGTAAATCGTATTTAAAATTTTAAAATAAAAATGTTTCTCTAGCTAACCTCAAAATTTATGTGACTCCATATCAAAAAGTTAGTAATCTCCCTTTCGGTTTAAAGAATTTAAATAGGCTCTATTGCTTTTTTCATATGGATTGAGTATTATTATTTAATGAGTTTAAAGAGGCTCTATTGTTTTTTTATATGAATTTAAAAGTATTATTATTTAATGTTTAGTTGATATATGCATTAATAAGAGTATAGCCTTATATTTTAATTATATTAGTGAGTGTGTATGAGTCTCATATGTCTTAAAAGTAAATTGAGACCTTTTAAGAAGGAAAAAAAACTCTCTAAAACAGAGTGAAAGAGTATATTTAAGGTATAATAACTAGTGCACCGTATTCTTTATAAATGTACTGGTGCACCATATGTTTTACCGAGTAAATTTAGAGTATAAAACTAATTTTAAATTTAGTTTTTATTATTTCTTTTAAATTTTATCTAAGAGTGCTTTGTTAATTATTTTAAAATTTAACGATTCAAATTTAATTGTACACTCAATTAAAACTATTTTTAGGGTGACTTTGAGTACACTTGGTGAATCAATTCATCTTAGGATTGATGAGTTAAAAATATGATGTATTGGGTAGTTATTTTTTAATAAAATTAATTATCTTATTTTATTTTATGATGAAGATTAAGTTAAAATTTAATTTAAAGGTTAAAATGGTTCAAATGCATGTATAAACTAGTATAAAATCATTGATGGGCCTAGGTGGTAAATAGTGTATTGACAAGCCTATGGGCCTCAGAAATGCCTGTAGTATTGTGTATTTCTTTATTGGCCCAAAAATAATTTATAAATGAAATCAATATCATTTTGAGTCTCAGATTTAGAGTGGACGGGCTAACCTAGCTTTAAATTTAAAAAATATAAATCTCCCTTTTCAATTTTTTTTTCTCTGTGACTATATAAATATGAAGTTATTTTTTTACATTTTTTTTATTATATCTTTGAGACACTCTCTCGTGATACGAGTATATATGAGACGCCTTATGAGATGGTCAATATATAATTAAAGTAGTTAAAGTAGTATTAATAGTAAAACATACTATAGTACTTTAAAATCATACTTTAATATCTCATTCATCATACTTTAACTCTCAAAAAACATATTTTACTTATATAACAATCATACATTAATACGTTCACAACCCGTATCACAAAAGCATCATCTCACAAGAGACTTTATCATATTTTAAGATTTAGGAAAACTATAATGTATGCTCGGTGCATTATATATATATATATATATATATATATATATATATATATATATATATATATATATATATATATATATATATATATAATTTTATTTATATATTTTGTAAAAAAAATAAAAAAAATCATAAATTGAAATATTGTTTAATTGAAAACGATAATACTAATTTTTCTGAAACTAATTTCAAGTATATTGGGTTGAACTCCAGCTGAAAATGTAGATTTTATTTTATTAATCTTTAGGATTGAATAAAGTAGCCTTTTCTACATTACATAATTGTCGCAAGGATGTAAATATCAAGTTACTCCTTCATTGAGTTGCTTACAAATAAAATAATACTCTTTCCATAACAATAAAATCTGCACATTTTCTCTATTAACTAGTATATAGCCGCGTGTTACGTGGTATATAATATTTTTTTAAAAAAAATATTTTATTTAATAAATATAAAATAAATTATATATTTTTGATTATTTATGTCCGTACATTAGTTATATTATATTAAATGAATTATACAAAATTAAAATTAATATTATGGAATATATTTTTTTAAAGAGTAATAATATTATTACTTTATTTCTTTTATTATGAAATATATTAAATACTTAATTTAATTGTTTTAACTAATATTTTTTTAAAATTTTATTTAGACTTTAAATAAAATATAAATCAATTAAATATTAATTTACACACTTTATTTTAATAAAATATAGATTATTTTGGATTTAATAAAACTAATAACCCATTTATCTATTATATATTTTAAATGGCTTAATTTAATATTTATTTTTATAATGTATAATAAAGAAATAAATATATTTAATTATTAATGCTTCACACTTAGAAATTTGCCATAATTAAATGCAATAAATATTAATCATTAAATTAAAAAATAAATAAATAAAATGAATTAAATAAAGACCAACCAATCAAAAAGCAACACATATAAAAAAAATTTAGAATGCACCTAATGTTGCCACATATATTTTTGCAAAAGTTATTTTAGGCAACTACTTCTCAATTATATATATTAAGATTTTATTTGTATCATTACACTCTTCACCCCTTAAGTATAGTAAAAGTTTTAAAATAAATAATTTTTTAATACACTATATTTTAAAAAATTCACTCTCGTTTAATACACATAATTTATTTTATAATTTATTTATTACTCAAAATATTATTTTATGTTTAAAATTATAAGTTAATAAAGTTAGTAAAAATATTTTTTAAACTCCATACCTATAATTATTGTGAAAAGTTAAACGAGACGGAGGGAGTAACAAGTAATGACTCGATGAGATTTAGAATGAAATTTTTTAAAGGCTTAAGTTTAAGTTTCGTGGTTTACGATTATACAAAGTGTAAATCTTAAATTTGAAATAAGAATGTGTTGGGATAGGCAAATCATCATTCATTCCTAAGGGACAAATAAAAAAGATCATACAAAAGCACAATATAAGAATTTACGTGGAAAACTCAAAAATGGGAGAAAACTCACGGATTGAAAAAATTTTACAATCACACATAATTTCTCTCTTCCGACCCCAATCCCTACACTCTTACAAATATTTGACTAATTAACACATTTTTTCTCATTCTGACAACCGAGAATCCAATAAAAGAATTTAAGAAGAATCAAACATATAGATTAAAGTGTACTTGATTGGTGCACTTGATATCAAGTTAGATGGCCTCCTTATATAGCACCAAAGATCCCTCTTCTTTTACTCTTCATCCTATGTGGGACAAAGAAATAAAAGAAATACCTTGTTTTATTTTTGTGAAAAAAAAAAAAACCAACAGAATGTTCGATAATGGACTATAGTTTTGATTTCCTCTAAATTAATAGATGTATAGATCAGACATTGATACATGCATGAAGAAAAAATAAAAATTGTGATGGAATTGATATAATGAGTAGCGCAATTATGTGATAAGATTAGGGGTGGGCGGTATGGCATACCGAAGATTTTTGGTTATATCATATACTGTACTGAAATTTTCGGTATAAAAAAATTCATACTTACTTAAACTTTTGGTATACCATAGTTCGGTATACCGATATTTCGGTATATGAAAATAATATACATTTTGCTTACCGATATTTCGATATATCGTATCATACCTAAAATATCGGTATATACCGTCCTATTAGATAATTTATTATGTCGTTATGCACCTAAAATTCAATAAATCTAATTAAAAATGTACTAGAAAAGTGAAAGATAACTATAAAATAAATTCTAATTGATAACAAATTCATAATAAGAAAGATATACGACAATCCACAAACGACCAAATTAAATAAGAGTGAGTCGCATGTAAACCGGGTTTACATGTAAATCCTATTTGTTAAAATTAATCTTTAGTATATAAAAAATTACTTTTTGAAGAAATATTTTTTATACAGAAGAGTAATAATTCATGTTTCTAAAGAATAATTTTTCAAGTATTAAAAAGTAATCGATAAATTAGGATTTACAAGAATTTGAAGAGTAATTTTTTAATTTAGAAGAGTAATAATTTATGTGCTAAAGAGTAATTTATTATGTATTAGAGAGTAACAGGATTTACATAATTAATATATGTAAACTCAGTTTATACAAGTGTTAGTCATTAAATAAATAATACTCAAAAGATCTACACAAGAACCATATGAAATTTATATTAAAATCAACACTTTTAAATTTTCATGTAGGATAGAATTACGTAATTAAAAAGAAGTACAAGATATCATGAAAGACAATCAACTTTATCACCCATTTATATATATTTATAAAATATACGGTAGGATTTTAGATTTAATTTTTAATTAAATAGTGTATGTATATAATTTAATTAAAAATTAATATATAAATAATAATTATAATTGCATATACCATGTAAGTATGGTATACCGTATCATATTACCAAAAAATTGAATATTTTACCATATTTCAGTATATATCGAAATACAGTGGTATTAATAATTTATATATCTTTATCATACCAAAATTTTCAATACGGTATCATACCTTACCAAAAACTTCGGTGTACCTAAAATTTCGATAAAATCGGTATTTTTCGATATGGTAAGGACTGTAAACCAAAATTTCGGTATTTTTCCCTAACCCTAGGTAAGATCACTTCTCTTTACGAATTATGTTCACTAAGAAATTCTAAGCATAATATGCACGGATTTTTAATTCGTGTATAAATGTGTTGATCTAATTTGAATTGATTCAGGAAAGAAGAGAAAAAAAAAATTCTCCATCACATTTCCCTCTTTTTACATCTACGGTAGACCTGAGCTGAAAGAAATAAGTACTTTATAAAATTTTTAATAATCACTATTTATATTTTGGATCATTCCACAAAAAATTTCACTCCTCTAAAAACACAAAAATATCAAAACAATCATCCTCCTCCATAAATTTAATTTAAATTTAAAATAAATTATCTAACATACTCAAGATACTTTATCATTACCAGAAAAAAAATCATAATATCCTTAAAAATTATCATTTTTATCAATCTTTCTGCCAAGAGAGATTAAAATTAATGTGAGAAGGAGAGAATATTACTTTTATTTCTTCTAATTTTATTAACTTCGGTAAATACTCCACTTTTTAATATTAAATCAATAATAAATTAAGTAAGTTATAGTGTATGTGTTACGTGAGTATAACATTTTTTAAAATATAATGTATTGATATTTTTTTGTTTTGAAAATTTTACTATTTTTAAGTATACTTCATACTTCTTCCGTCCCACCCAAATAGTATTCTTTCTTTTTTTATACACATGGGACACACACAGCCACTAATACAATTAAAATATGAGACTCACACTCCCACTAATACTACTACATTATATATTAAATAATAATACTCTTTAATCCACATGAAAAAACAAAAATTACTCTTTGAGCGAGATATAGAGAGTATATGAAAAGTATATTGAGAAAAAGAAAAAAAACGAACGAAAATATGAATAGTATAGTGAGATGGAGATAGTATTACATAACACAAATAAAAGTATGATGTTAGAAATGAAAATATATTATTGAGGGGCACACTTTTGTAAGACCATCCCATTTTTATGAGATAGATAAAAAAAATGATAATATTTTAATAAAAATTATAATTAATTTAATGAAACGTGATATTGGTACGGTGAATTATTTCATGAATAATTTTTAATTAGTATAAATAAAAAGTCATAATGTTTTGATTGAAAAATAATATTCCCTCGTGGTTAGCTCTTCACCGTTATGATAGATATAGAATTTAAGAAAAAATTTTTTTAATCAATTTTATTGACTTTTGGGGGTATTATTGTATTTTTTAAGTAATAAATAAATGATAAAGCAAGTTATATGAGTTAGGAAAGAGTGACATTTTTTTGAAAATATGATATATTAAGATGTTATTGATTTTGAAACTTT
This sequence comes from Pogostemon cablin, assembly GCA_023678885.1. Taxonomy (NCBI): domain Eukaryota; kingdom Viridiplantae; phylum Streptophyta; class Magnoliopsida; order Lamiales; family Lamiaceae; genus Pogostemon; species Pogostemon cablin. Next base: position 18,225,026 of record CM042970.1, read on the forward strand.
TATTATTTTTAGAGAGTGAAGAGTGTAATGAGACAAACACATTAGAAAAAAGTAAAAATCTTGTTGAGAGAGGAGTAATATTTTTAACAAAAAATTATAATTATTTAAGAATATATAAAAACAATCTCAACTAAAAGGGTCAAACATAAATGTTCTCCAATACTGAAAAGTGTGGACTTAAGATACTTTAAAGACTTGCGTTTAATACTCCATTCCTCCGCCAGAATGGGTTTCATTTGATTTTTACATGAGAATTAAGGAGTATTATTATTAAATGTGTAGTAGATAGTTGTATTAGTGGAGGTGTCGGTCACATATTTTATTTGTATTAGTGAGTGTGTGTGTGTCCTATGTGTGTAAAAAGAAAATCAGACCCTTAGGGACGGACACCCAAAATGGAAAAATGAGATTCTTTGAAGCTGACGGAGGGAGTATTTTATATATTTGTTTTTTATTTATTTGAGTTTTGAAAATTAGCTAATAAAATGTTTAAATTTTTGGGTTTTTAATAAAGTATAGGGTTTTTAATAAAGTATTATTTTAGTTTTATATAAAATTAATATGTAAGAGATGTGTGGTGAAAAGATGAGAGAGGGGAGATAATAAGTATTAATTGAAAATATATATACTCCCTCCGTCCTCTTCAAAGTCTCACTGTTTTTTATTTTGGGCATCCCACCCAAAATGGTCCCCTTTTCTTTTTTACATAAATGAGACCTACACACATCCACTAATATAATTAAAATATGGGGCCCACGCACCCATTAAAACAACTACTCACTACACATTAAATAATTATACTTTTAAAATTACCTAAAAAAAGCAAAAATAACCCTTTACATAGACGGAGAGAGTGTGTATTAAATGCGGGTGTATTAGAGGTTAATGGGGTTCGTAAATGGGAATAGTTTTTAAAAATCTGCACACAAAAAATATGATATGCATAACAAAGAATGTAAATAATTAAGCCGTACATGATGCACATAAAATCTACACTGCATATAATATAAATGGTTGTCTGCAGTGTAAATGTTTGTATGCAACATTAAATGTTAAGTACAATATATTGTTGGAGTAATATTAAAATATCATCATATATTTATTTAGTTAGTAATAATATTTTTATATATATTTGTATCTCATAATAATAAAGGAATTTCCTGTGTAATCCATAATAAGCACAAAAAAAATACTCCCTCCGTCCCTTGGTAAGAGTCTCATTTGCTTTTGGGCACGTGAATTAAGGAGTATTATTATTTAATGTGTAGTGGGTAGTTGTATTAGTGGGTGTGTGACCCCATGTTTTAATTGTATTAGTTGGTGTGGGTGGGTCCCATATGTCCAAAAAAAATGGAATCATTTGGGTCGGACAACCAAAATGATAAAATGAGACTCTTATCTAGAGACGGAGGGAGTATAGTTTAAAGAATACTATAGTTTATTTATGTAGTTTGAAAAGATAATTATATCAAATATGCTATGAACTACAATGATGAGATACACATTAATCACAAGGGTGGGTAAGATGGGTCATGAACCAATATGATAAGATTAGCCATAATCTACGATTATGAAATTACAATAATCCGTAAACCTTAAGAATAAGAGAGATACGTGCATAAGACTGTCTCAAATGAGACTGTGTGTTTTTTTAAAAAATAATTATCACTTTTACAATTATCACTTTTTATTTATAGGGCAGTCTTAAGTTAGATCGTATCCGTAAGATCAGTTTATACTTTTTATATTACTTACCATTTTTTATTATAGATGTTATTAATTTTCTTTTAAAATATTGTCACTTCTTATTTATATTATGAATTGTTCATGAAATAGTTTACTACAATTATTATTTTTCATCAATTGAGTGTTCCTTCCATCCGCCAGCAAAGGTCTCCTTTGGTGATTTTGAGAGTCCGTCCCAAAGGGTCTCATTTCCCTTTTTAGACATATGAGAGTCACAAATATAACTAATACAACTAAAATATTGGACTTCATAACCCACTAATTAATACAATTATCGACTACATATTAAATAATATTACTTTTTAATCTACATTTCAAAAGCAAATAGCACCCTTGAGGGTGGATGGAGGGAATATTACTTTTTATTAAAATGTTTTCAATTCTTCTGTCCCATGAAAATCATTTCATAAGACAGTCTCACACAAGTCTTTACCTGTATTTATACTATAAATTATTTATTAAATAATTCAGGCACCACTATTATTTTTCAATAATTCATATATTACTTTTTATTAAAGTATTACTACTTCTTATCCATTTTACGAAAATCTTCTATGAGTCAGTGTCACACACAAATAGTTGCCTAAGATTAAATATTAAACTCTAAGTATAATACTCCCATCATTTCATTCAAAGGGTTACATTTTTTTTTTTTGAATAGAGATTAATGAATAGTTTTTTAATGTGTAGTGGATTAAAAAATATAATAATTATATTAGTGTTGTGTATGGTCTCCACGAAGATACATTAATTGTTTTGTGTCGGTTCAATCTATCCGTAAAAGAAAATGTAATCTTTAAAGTAGGACGTACAAAATAATAATATGTAACTCTTTCGGATGAGAATGAGTAGAACATAAATCAATGTGATGCATATTTTATTTTTCAACAAATATAACGAATATTTTGACATTATAAATTAATTATTACTTCTTTTGTCTCGTCCAAATTTTCACCTTTGACATGATAGTGTTTAATAAAAGTGTAATTTTTTTTTATAATATGATATTTTTTTTCTTTGATAATAAATGGAGAAAATAATAAAATATATTAATTGCGTTATTATTAATATTTTTTTCAATTAAGTGTATTTGTGAAGATAGTTTTTTTGACATTTTTATTTTTTTAAGAGTAAAAACTTTTTGCGAAATGGAGAAGGTAAAATGGATGTAAACTTTGACGACAGAGAGTATATACTAATAGCGAGCCCCAGGGCATAACTCAAGTGGTAGAGGGGAGGGTGGAAAGAACTTCCAACTGAGCTTGGTTGCTGCAGGGTGGGGGTTCGAATCCTGCCTTTGGCATGAATTTGGCCCCTTGCAAGCACAAGTTTAACAGTGACCCTCTCTATAAGCCACTTGAGGCACATACTGTGATTAATCACTATTTTTTTAATAATAATAATCTTAAACCCTAACCACTAAACATTTATCTGAAAATAAATAATTACAAATTACAAATAATAACATTAATTTGAGATATGAACCAACAAAGGAAAGGGACAGTCTGGTGGTGAAAGAGAAAGAATAGATTTGCATGATGGGGTGGTTTGTTACACTAAAAAAATATTTTTCACCAATAAAATATTGGTTTAATAAAAGCCGCAATTTCATTATTAAATTAGTTTATCAATAAATTAACAACGAAATTCGTTGAAAATTTTTCGTTACTAAAGTAATGATTGGTAAATTTTTACAACGAAATTTTATTATATTAGTAAATAATTATGTTGGTTATCCGTTGCTAATAATTCCTTTGGTATTTATATAATGATTATGTTACCAACAAATTGAATTCGTTGGTAAAATAGAGAATAAATACATTGACATTCCGTTGTTAAAAGAAAAATATAATTTTTGTTTCTAATTATCCATTGATAATTACTACTCCCTCCGTCCCATAAACAAATTCACACTTTCTATTTTTGTGCGTCTCATAAACAAGTTCACACCTCCAAATAAGAAAATATACACATATCAATAACCCCACAACACACTTTAATTTCAAAATTATCACCCCTTTACAACTCACATAACTTATTTTATTATTTATTTATTACTTAAAAATATCAAACTACCCCTAAAAGTAAAGCAAAAAGTAAATTTTTCTTAAACTCCGTATCTACAGTAATTGAGAACTTGTCTTTGCGACGGAAGGAGTAATAGATTGAGTTCTGTTGATAAATTTCGTTGCTATTTTTTTAGGTTATGTTCGTTTTCGAATTTCAAATCCAGGTTTTGGTTTTCAAAACTCACATCCATATTTTAAAAACCTCCCCTATATATACCTACTATATTCTTTCTCCTCAATTAATACACTTTCTCTCTTTATCTCTCCTCTCTCCTTTAATCTTTTAAATAAATTAATACATTGATTTGACATAAAGTTAAAATCTATCCTACTTAAAACTCAAAACAAACATAGAACACACTATTCATGGTTTTTAAATCTCATATAATCTCAAACCAAACATTACCTTAGTGTTATTTAGAGTAGGGCCATAATGGATGGTAGGCATGGCATTGGCATGGGCATGGATGATGATGACTACACAATGACGTAGGAGAAACAGAGGCAACATTAGTATGGTATCATAATGTGGATGTCCATCATCACCATCACCATCACCATCACCATCACCATCATGCAAGAGTTTTGCAAACTAAAGTTGATGTATGTCGTATGATGTGATATGATTATAAGGGTTTTTCAGGCATCATTTAATGTTCAGAGCGTGCAATGACGGTTAACATGTCATCATGGTTATTTATTTCTTTGTCTTTTAGGATGCAATTTCCAAACTCAATCAATTACTTTCATATGCTTATTTTGGATTTAAAATTTTAAGATCGATGTTGTATATGCTTATTTTTGATTTAAAATTTTAAGATCGATTTTGGATTTTGAAAATTTACATTAGTTTTAATTTGGGCTTTTAAAATTAGAGTTGAACTTATGTGTATCAGAGCTACCATCTCTAGTATCCGTGTTAATTGTTCGAAAATTTTTAACTTTAATCTTTAAATAAAGTTTCATTTTAATAGAGAATTAGTTTAAAGTTTTAAAATTTTATAAAAAAGTACCCTATTTTAATTTCGAGTTACAAATCAAATTACCAGACAGCAGGAGACATGTTCGGTAGCTGACGTGTCGTTCTATCATCTAAGTCACCCTCCACGTCTTCAAAACAACGTCGTTTAGGGCTTTAGATATATTGAGACATTGACCTTGCCTCAAAGTATATATGCATTTACTGTAACCTAGAACATTAATCTTCAAAGAGGTGGTAAATGGACCCACATAAAACCATTTATAAATTTTTATGGTATCCACAAATAACATTAATACAATTACCCCTATATATTAAAATATTATATATTTCTTCTCATCTACACATTAAATATTATATTCATTAATCTACGTGTAAAAATCAAACGCACCTCTTTTAGAAAAACGGAGGGACTAACACATTAGGGCGGGTTGGATATGCGAATATTTACTCTACCAGTCCCATGCCCAAGACTCGCCCTAAGGTCAAGGGTCACAACATTTTAATAAAAATTGATACTCAATTAATAAAAAATAATCATTACATACTTAAATATTACATAAATAATTTATAATATAAATAGAAAGTAAGAACAACTTTTTTTTAATGGAAAGTGATAATATATATTTTTTTAAAAAAGTGATAGTTAAATAAAAATAAATAAAATAATCCGATGCAAGTGTTGTTGTATAGTATGTTATGTGAATTAAAGTATGATGTTAAATTTAAAATTTATTTATATTATTATATGTTATTGGGGTTCAGTGTATTACCTTTCACGGAAGGGCAAAAATAGCTATGGAACAAAGAAATTGGGAAATTGTGAATTTGTTTTCTTTTGGTGGGGGGGGGGGGGGGGGGGGAAGGTTGCAAAATTTAACACTAAATACTTGTGTTGGGGCGGAATACTTTTTTTTTTTAAATCGCAAAAACGAGCCACACTTCATTAAATTGCATCTAGTGATATTATTATATAAATAAATATAAATCGCGGTTAATATTATTAGAGGAAATTGTACATTTAGATGATGAATTTTTATTTTTATTTATTATTGTATCGCGCCACCGCCTTCGAATTATGGGTAAAGTATCAATTTGAGGCCTGAATTATTTTTTTATCAATCCAAGGCTTGAAATATATAAAACAATCAATTCAAGACATGGATTTATAAAATTTTATCTCATATTTTATCAATTTAGGGCCTAAGTTCAGACCCTGAATTGATAGTTTTATACAATTCAGACCCCTAATCGATAGAAAACATAATTCAAGCTCTAAACTGATAGTTTATCCATTTTTTAGGCCTTTGATTAATCTATATATTTAATTATGTACGCGTTATTAAAGCCGAAAAAATATACTATGAGATTAAATATATTGGATTGTAAAATGAGTCATTTTTTTCTTTATTATTAACTTCTTCGTATCACAGAGGATTATAATACTTCCACCGTCCAACGTATTTTTACTCACTTTCTATTTTGGGGTGTCCCACATATTTTTACCCATTCCATTTTTGGCAAAAATACATAATGTTTTATTACATACTTTTTACAATCCCAACAACTCTAATTACTTTTTTACACTTTATTCATCATTCCCAATAACTTTATTCACTTTTTCTTTTTAAATTATTAATTTATCCCTACTTTCTCTTACATTATATATTAAAAAAATAAAACGTCTTAATCTCCGTGCCCGTACAAACGGATAAAAATACCCGGGACGGAGGAAGTATTGGGATTGCATATGAAGTTTGAAAAATAAATCTTTAAGATTTTGAGTGGGTCTTGCGTGCCACAGGACACATCGTGCGCCTTTAGAATTTAGTATTATAGGTAAAAGTACATCACTTTATTCTAAAGGGTATACACTTTAATTAATAAAGGTACATCGTTTTGTTCTAAAAGGTATACTTTTAGAAAATAAATGGTACACATCTTTATACAATTTAACGCAAAATTCTAAAGGCGCATGGAGTATGCCCGTGTGCCCGGGTGCACACAAGTTTTTGCCTAAGATTTTATTGTTTAATTTGATGTTTTGTCAGTTTTTTCTAAAGATTCCTTTCAATTAAAGCATGTACATATTTATATATTTTTTATTTTATGCATATGTGTGTATCATATTGTTGTATAATATAAAATCAAGTAAAAGCTGCTTATAAACTAATTATAAATTTAGGATTATTATGTGGTGCACGGGTACACCTGTAGTTTTATAAGGTAAAATAAAAGGGTAGTGGGTAGTTATCAAATTTATTTTAATTATTTTATTTTATTGAATTGTGAGAATAAAATAAAAAAATTAATCTAAAGATTTAGATAATTCAGGTGTATTAGTGTCCCAGGTGCATTGCATCAAACTCATAAATTTAATTTGATATAAACCGTAATTTAAAATTAATTAATTTTCAAATTGAATTGCCTATAGTACGGCAATATGAATTTTCATCAAATTAACAGCGAAACCGCGTATTGGTCATCCTACTCAGTGTAAATTAATCTGGCAATACTAATGTGCAATTGGATGCCACGTGATATAGTGCACCAACTTTCAGAAATGTATACAATTATTAATAAAAATATATATACTTATGAACAAAAATGTATATACTTTGCTGGTGAATTTTTTGTTAGTTTTTTTAATGAAAAATTCAGGGTAAAAAAAATATAATTATTAAAAAATATATATACACTGTTAAATAAAAAGTATACATTTGAATGTTAATTTTTTTAATGAAAAACTAATTGTGAAAAAAGTATACAATTATTAAGAAACATATACAATATAGAATAAAAAGTTATACACATATGAGTGCACTTTTGCACCCGGGTACACCGGATATCAACTCATTAGTTCTCAACCGGAAAGATATACTCCCTTCTAATAATGAAATTCACACTTAAATAGTAAATACAGTGTTTTAGAAAATAATGTTTTTTAATTTTGCTTTAAGAGGTAGTTTGATATTTTTAGATAATAAATAAATAAATTTTAAGAAAATTATGTGAATTATAAAGATGTGTCAATTTTAAAATTTAACCGTGTTGTATGATTATTAGTTTGTGTGGAGTATTTCTTTATTTGTAGATGTAGTATTTAAAAATTTATGAAACGGTGGGAGTAATTTTTAAAATCCGATTAAAGATTTTAAAATTCTATCATAGTTATAGTTTGTGCTTTTGAGAATGGCAAAAACTTGTGTGTGCCCGGGCGCACGTGAATACATTACAAGTTCCTTTAGAATTTTGTGTTAAATTGTATACCCTTTAGTATAAAGATGTGTACCCTGGCAAAAACTTGTGTGTGCCCGAGCGCATGGGAACACATTCCGTGTGTCTTTGAAATTTTGTGTTAAATTGTATATCCTTTAGTATAAATATGTATACCCTTTATTTTCTGAAGAAAAATAAAAAATATTAATAAAAGTGTATACCTTTTGGAACAAAATTATGTACATTTATTAATTAAAGTGTATACCCTTTAGAACAAAGTAATGTACCCAAACCCATAATACTAAGTTCTAAAGGCGCGCGCAAACCTCACTCTTTGAAAATTTGATTTAATATATATATATATATATATATATATATATGAACTCAGTGTTATTTTGATGTAATATTTCTAGTGCCACACTCTTAGATCGATTACATTTAGTAGGGGGAGGAGATTATATCCTAAAAAGAAAAATGTGAACTTTAGGGGTAATGATTGGATTTGATTTCTCTCTCAAGTGTCAATCATATAATTAGTAATGCTCCCTCTGTCCGTTGATGTGGAATTCATTTTGCAATTTTGTTCGTCAACTCTTAATATATTCATTTTCCCTTTTTAGTAAAAGAGCCCCACACATATCAACCACTCACTAATAATACAATTAAACGGAGGGAGTATAAAACATGATATATAAAAATGACACTGTGAATCTTGTACACTAAGTGTATAAATGTTGTTTTTAATTTTAATGGAGTTTTGAAAATCTAAAGCTGAATTAATTAAACCCTTTGTTTTATTTGTTTTGGTTTAATCAATCATGTTTATGTTTTCAATATTTATCCACAACTCTTGTATACACCTATAAATCCTATTAATTCTTAATCTACTCATTTACTATACATTATATTTTTTTAATGACAAACGCTTATGCGAAATTATTTCAAGAGAAGTCTTCAGTGAAACCAATAAAAAATGATAACATTTTAATGAATTGTGATACTCGAATCGGAACTATTTAAAAAAGTATAAAAGCAGTCACATATGAGACGGTCTCCCTCAAATGCTGCCTTTTTCCTAATTTTTTTTCCATTTATTTATCATTATTTATTTATTTTTTCACATTAATTAATAACTCTTTATGCATATCATCATCCACCTATGTATTGATTAACATAAGTTTGTTTTTAAATTCAACACATAAGAACCTTAAATGAACATTAATAATCAATAACTTTTTAACCATACTCAAACATAGAAAATCAAATGAAATTACAAGGACTGTCTATATTGGGCCACTGACTAAAACCCACTATCACAACCTCCAACTGCGTAATGTTTGATAATCTTAAAATATTTAGAAAATCATGCGCGTTTACATGTATGAAATATCCTTTTATCTTTAGACAAAGTTTTATGTAAGACGTTTCAAGTGTGATCGCTTTTAAAGTTTTGTAAATAATAATCACTTTATTAATATGAAGGATTAAAATATTAATATATTATCAACATTGTTAAGTTGATATAGATTTTAATAATGTCTATACCCCTAAAATTTACCGTAATCCCTCCAACCCATATTACGGAAGATTTGGGGTTATAAAACGTTGTTTGTTTTAGATTTCTAGGAATAATCTAATCTATTGAAATAATATTATATAAAAAGGAACATTTTGCATGAATGGTTTTATACTTTTATTACGTGTGAGATCAATTTTTTTACTAATAGTTATCACTTTCTATTAAAAATATTTTTACTTTTCATTAGAAAAATGTTACTCCCTCCATCCCATAAAAGTTGACACACTTTTCTTTTTGGGTTGTCACACTAAAGTTGACACATTTCTTTTTTAATACATGGGACCCACACCAAAACAATTAATTTATTCTTATGGAGCCCACATGCCACCTCTAATATAACTACCCACTACATTAAATTGGGGTGTGTATTTAGTGGCATCTTTAAATTAATGGGGTGTATTTTAAAGAGAGAATTAAAAAAAAAAGGCATATGTGGATTTATTTGGAGTATTTATTTTAATCAGTTGCACGAAAGATTTTCTTTTTCTTTCAGAAATTTATATTAAATCCTGATAAATACTGGAGGTGGGCACGATTTTAGTTGAATTTGAACGATAAATAAAATAGTGTGATGTGATGCGACGTGAGTGAGGCCCATTGGAACAATTCTTTTATATTTACACATAAGGATGACTGGATGAAGATGGCGATGAGGATGGAATGAATAATTTTGAATACACAAATTATTTGTGTGATGATATTTGTGTTGGACACATTATCAGATATATTAAATTACAGAGGTTTACTGTATTTAGGAGATTATGGGTCACTGCTTACCCCCTTATATGGGGTACATACTCCATGTGGAAGGTTGCGGTGAGGTAAGAATCACCCTAAATTATAATTACTCCCTTCTTTTGGAGAAATTAACCCATTTTCTTTTCGCACATAAATTAAGGAATATCATAATGTAATGTATAGTGAAGTGAGAGAAATAATATAATATTTAATGTGTAGTTTGTATTTGTATTAAAGGTGTATTTGGGGCCATGAGAATAAATTAGTAATTGTTTTGGAGTGAGTCTCATATAATAAAAAAAATGTGTCAACTTCTTTGGGATAAACCAAAAAGGAAAGTGTGTCAACTTCTATGAGACGAAGAGATCATTATATAAATAAAATATGTTTATAGATAATTAAAGTATATTTTAAAAAATATGATGAATAATGCTTTAAAATATGATACAAATAGGATTTATGACTGAAATCAAAAGTATTAAATGAACAATTAAGATTAAAATTGAATAATTTTCTAAATACAAACTATCAAGATTAAAATTAACTAGTTTTTAAATATAGTAAAATTAAAAAGAGGAAGAAAAATTGAAGATAAGTTCAATTTGTTTTTATATATGTATGTATAGATAGATATATAGATTATAAAGTATTATAATATAATTCATTACTAACATACACTATTAACACACTCTAATTACAAATAAATATACTTTATTTATGCAACAAACATACTTTAATAATATATTGACCCGTATCACATGCATGTCTCACAAGAGAGTATCTATTTTGAATACTAATCCAAATTTAACTAGAAATTTTACAAGTAGATTTAAATAAATTTAAAATAATTATTAATATTTTTTAAAAGATATTAATATATTTTAATTTTTATTTTATATTTAAGTAAGAATTATTTTAGTTTATACTATATTAATATGAGTTAATAATAGTATAATTTTTAGGATGATTCTAAGTGTATTGGGTACATCGGTACATCTAGGATTTATAAGTTTTAGATGTAGTGGATAATTATTTTTTAATTTTTTTATTATTTAATTTTATCTAATAGTGGATATTAAATTAAAATTTAATTTAACGGTTAAAATCATTCAAATGCAACATGTATGCACAATTTACTCTAATTTTTAATACAAAATATATGTGTATAATGCAGGTAGCGACGGGGTCAGATCTGGCAGCGACGGGGTCAGGTCTACTATCGTCGGCCTCAGTCGGCGATTCCGGAAGTTGTGGTAGTTGGCACCAGATGGCGAAGGGTAGGAACAATTTGTATCAGATTTCGACAGTATTATGGTTAGATCCAACGTTGATTTCCAATCTTGCTATTCAACACTAATGTAATGTTAAACTATATTACCTTTTTTATAATATTGTATAACTTATTAATAGTTAATGTATATGTGTTAAAGTGGTGAAGATGAGAGAAAGAATAATAAATAGAAAACGTTTGATGTGAAATTACTGTTGAAAAAGTATCCCTGGTGAATTTGTTTACTATGCTTCAAATCTGTGATCCATCTATTGCCTCAAATCTTCTCTATCAGATATTGTATGTTTTGTAATTCAATAGTGTATAAGTTTTTATTAATAAGTGTATTACATTTTTTTTAAAATTTTTAGTTTTATACACTATTTTAAGAAAAATAATACAATTATAAATTCAATCATATGCAGTAATGTATAATCCTAAAATATTTTTTTAAAAATTAATTTATTAATGTATGTATTTATACTCGTAATTGTATTACTTTTTTAACAGTAGTGTATAAAACTAAAAATATTAAATAATATATATTTTTAATTTATTAATGTATGTGTTTGTATTTATAATTGTATTGTAAAAAAGAGTAATATACAAATTAAAATTTTATGATACTGAATCATAATCAATACGATTTGTGATGAGAAAAGAAATAAAAGCAGTTGTAATGAAAATGGAGAGAAGAGAAAGGTCTATAAAAGCAGCTGTAATGAAAATGGGGAGAAGAGAAATGAATAAGAGAAAGGTGGATAGTAAGATGAGAAAAATGAGGAGAGATGGAAGGTATGATGAGAAAAATGAGGAGAGAGAGTGTTAAATGACCACCTCATCTAAAAATTTAAGCTGGTAGATAAATAAATCTATTATTTAATAGATCAAATAAATCTAAAAACTTAAGCTGGTAGAGAAATAAATCTATTACTTAATAGATCAAATCACTCTAAAACTGGTAGAGAAGTAAATCTATTACTTAATCAAATCACTCTAAAGCTGTTAGAGAAGTAAATCTATTACATAATCAAATCACTCTAACACGCCCCCTCACATGTAGGCGTGGTTAACTTTTCTCTCAAGCCTTACATGTGGAATTTTCTTATAAATGGATGGCGATGAGGTTCAAACCCTGGACCTTTGTTAATCATGGGCTCTGATACCATGTTAAATGACCACCTCATCTAAAAGTTTAAACTGGTAGAGAAGTAAATCGTTTAATACTTAATCAAATCACTCTAACAAGAGTGTGTGTCAGAAGAAAAATGAGGAGAGATAGTAAAAGTCAGAATAAGAGAGAGTGTGTCAAATTGAGGAGAGAAATTGTGTGTCAGAAGAAAAATGAGGAGAGATAATAAAAGTTAGGATGAGAGAGAAAAATAAGGAGAGAGAGATAATGTGTTTGAAAAGGTGAGAGAAAAATAAGGAGAGATAGAGAGTGCGTCAGAAAAAAGTAATGAAGAAAAATGAGGGAATCTGGTCAAAATTACTTTTATATGATGGGTAATTGAATTTGGATCATTCTAGTGTACCTTAAAAATTGGTGTGCATTAGTATTTGCCAATAATTAATATATCTTCATGGGACCCATACACCATACTGATACACCTACCCACTTAATATTATAATATCATTTCTCTCCCCTCATCTACACATTAAATATTATATTCCTGAATATACGTGCAAAAAAGCAATGCCCTCCTTGTGGTGAGATGGAGGGAGTATTATTTTATATCAAAAATATATTATCACTTTATATTAATAATATTATCAGTATTTTCAAAATCGAATTGAAGATCGAACCGATAGAGACAACGGTTCGATGTCCAACCGGTCCAACAGGTTGAACCGAAAAAATTAAATTAATATATTTTTAATTATATTTTAAAATAATAATAATATATAATAAATAATTTATTTAATACTAATTATTCATAATTGATTGAACTATTAACTAGCCCAGCCCATTAGAAAAAGAAAAGCTTCATTTTACAATTTAAAGCCCACTGCAGGTTTATTTATTAAAAAAATAACAACAAAAATTACAACTCATCAATTAGGGCAGCATTTTGCAGCGCTGTTTCTCTTTCTGTATAACTCATTCTCTCCTTAACTCTTCTTTTCATTCACCCTTCTCTCTCATCTCTCACTCTTCTTTCTCTTCCCTTCTCTCTGATCTCTCACTCTTCTCTTTCTTTTATTCGTTGAGCCCCTAAATTGCAGCAGATTCGTGGAGGTCGTCGAGGCCCTCAAGTTTGCATCAGAATCGTGGAGGTCGTGGTGGCTTCTTAGACTCAACATTTTCCTCTGAATAGATCTATGTATTTTCTCTGTAGATCAGTCTCCGAAAAGAGGATTGTATATGTTTCTCATTAGATCTGTGTGATTTCTTTTGTATTCAATGGTTCATTCTATTTTTTTTTTAACGATTTCAATCCTTTTTAATCTAATGGATAGAAGGATTTTTATGAAAGTGACGCAATTTTTAATAAAAATTAGCTATTTTTCAGTTTCATCGGCTTTACCGATTTTCTAATTTTGATCGGTTTTGACCCTTTTTCCGGTCCAATCGCAAAAGCAGTTTTAGGGGTAGTTCCGGACTGGTGCCGGCACCGATTCCCGGTTGAACCGGCCGGTCCGGTCCAGTTTGGTTTTGATAACACTGAATATTATCACTTTTTATTTATACTGCGAATTGTTTATGAAGTAATTCATTGCACCAATACCACTTTTTATTAATTCGAGTATTAGTTTTTATTAAAATGTTATCAATTCTTACATATTTCACAAAAATCTTCATGTGAGATGGTTAAACACAGAGTGTTTGTCTAAGTATATTAGCTTAGTGATATTTTCTTAAAAAAAAATATGCAATAAGTAATTATTATATATGTTTTATTATAAAACACACAATTATAATGAGATGAGAAAATAGGATAGAATGAGTAATGTAAAAGGGCAAAAACTTGTGTATTGGGTATCGCAACGCTAGAGATATTTATACAGACGAGAGGTGTTTGGGTTTCTTGAGTTTGAGTCATTGGAAGAGTCAATATAACATAGTGATAAGAGACCAAAATTTATAAAGGGTTCGAGTCAATAACTCATTAGAGAACTTATCACTCAAACACTTTGACAAGCTCTCTATTTCATCGTGCCAAGGCAAGAAGTTTGTAATAGTGAAGTCGAACCAACAAAGGAAAGACCTTTCTTTCCACGGTGGTCGGTGAGAGACGACAATAGATAGAGAAAAAGGTGTTTGATGAAGATTATGATTCTAATAAGGTAAAAAGGAAAGAGGGTTGGGCTATATTTAATTAAACCAACCCAAACCAAAGAGAAAGAAGGCCGAAAATTGGGTCATACTATAGGACCAACAACTCTCCACCTTGGCCAAATCACTATTGTATTTGTTGGCGTTCGATCATTTGGTTAACGTGAACCGTTAGGGTTTCATGCAATTCTACAGTAGTGGAAGCATAATATAAAATTAAATTATCTTTCACCCGGGTATGTTCATCACAAGGAGCAATTGTGAGGAATAGACATTCTAGAACAATCATTCTCAAAGGTTCATTCTTTGACTGCTCTGCTCCCCCAAAGAAAAAAGAGAGACTTTCTCTCCCAATGAAGGAAGACGGGAATCGCCTTGGGCCAACCAAGAAAGAAATGGATGTCTATTTGTTTTTCGCCACTTTGGGTTGTGGGGCAACTCTCCGGCCACCCAACGATCTATAACGCTACTCACTACTCCCACTAGGGCTAGGAAGGTTGCCACGAGTAAGTAGTTTGGGGGACCAAAGGCAATTTTCCGAGCACCGGACACGTAGCTTACCGAATCAGTTGCGACATGGATTAGCGCCTACGCTTCAATAGGAGATCGTAGGCGAAGAATATGAAATTTTTGAAAATTTTCGAAAATTCTCACTGACAGCTTGCGCGACCTCACGACTTTGGGTATAACTTCCTCATCCAATCTCCGATTTGAGTGATTTTTATGCCAAATCGATCATGTCTTCCGTGGATTTCCATCCATGTATCACACCATCAATTTTGAGTTCCACACGAATTCAGAAAAATCATTGAAATTGACGGTCAGATTGCTAAAAATGATCTCTCGATCTTCTGTTGTATTCCTAAGTCGTGTCTTGACGTTGTGTGGGCAACGATCTACAAGACGAACTCAATCTGCAGTCAATCTCTCTCTCACGGTATTGGCTTGTTTGATAAGATATCCGGACTGTTGAGATTGACTATTTATAGGCTACAACATGGACCATGAGAGAAATTAGGATTGTGTCTCTCATTGGGCTTAAGTATCCAAGTTTAACTAAAAACTTATACTTAAGTCCAATAATAATAAAACAGTCCACTAAAAAAATATTATTGCACTACCACCCTAATCCCAAATTACGTTATGGGCTCCTTCTTATTATGATCCCGTTAATCTCCCTGTGTTTAATATTCAATGCCTATTAATTAATTAAGTTACTGACAACTCCATTAATTAATATATTTACATAGAGTAGTACCACTCAATCTTATTATCATGCCAGAATAAATCCACCTGTAGGGTTTACATGATAATCATTATGAGCTCCTCAAGGGGACATCATCAACCAATTTCGTTAGGATACAGATTCCTTCTACAGCACACCATAGAGACAACACCATCTCCCAACTCACCGAGCTTATTGATTTAATATTTAAATCTCATCCATTGATGAATCAAAGAAATAAATACTAGCTTACATGTCGAGGTTATTGTATAGGGATTAACAGTACGAAAATTTATAATAACAGAGATCAAGTTCTATTATATAGTCAGTATAAATCGAACGATCTCAAGGCGGTCATGTTCAATACACAAAGTGTACTAGTGCAATTTTATAGTCAAGACAGACTAATGCCAAATCACACTACAACCATACCGATAGATACTCTCCGTCTATCTCGATTGTGAACATCTGTTTATACTTGGAGCCGATAATATGATCTTCTGTATGACGCCGCACATCACATTATCTATAGTATAAAGTACATGGACTTTTGCAATAATTCATAAAAAATTATACAAAACGTTTGATCACATGATTTTCATTTCAAATATTGTCAAAAACATTGTCCATACAAAAATCAAGACTTTTATTATACAATCCAACAATCTCCCACTTATACTAAAAGACTATGCTGCCGTATCTGCTGTCATACATCTGATTCTCACTCCCACTACATGACCATCAAAAGTTTTCACCTCAAGGTCCTTGTAAAAGGATTAACTAGGTTATCATCCGATATATTCTAGGCCACAACAACCCTCCCCTCATAATATGATTTTCTCGTATCAGGTAGTACTCGCTATCAATATGCTTAATTGCCTTATAGGCTCGTGATTCCTTCAAGTTTGCAACTGTACCATTATTATCACAATAAATTGTGATAACCTTGGGCGAACTCAAAATCACATTTAAGTCCATTACGAAGTTTCTAGAGCCATACAGATACTTTGGCTGCCACAAGGCTCTAATATTATCATTTTTTCATGATGGAGTTTGAAATATATTTCTACATAATCACTCCTCCATATTATGGCTCAACTTCCAAAATAAACTCATAACCTTGAGATGGATTTACTGCCGTCCCTATGATTTGAAAATCCAAATATCAGTAACCGTCAAGAAGCAGTGAATCAGTCCGGTAAGCTTACATATAATTTCCAGTCCTTTTCAGGTACTTCAAATGTGTCTTACCATAATTCAATATTCTTGTTTTGGGTTACCTTGATACCCACTGACTATGCGATTGGCAAAACAAATATTCAATCTCGTGCATATCATTTCATAAATTAAGCTTCCTTATTGCCGAAGCATAGGGAACCATCTTTATCACCATGATCGCAAGGATATATTTTGCTCTCTTAAGTCCTTCATTTCATACTGTTTTATTAACCATACTCATATGCCCGACAATACTCTTTTATCATCTCTAATGAGCAAGATACCATCTATGTACTTACAAGAAATTCCACCACTTTCGTCACTCTTTTCAACACACAAGATCCATCCGAGCTTTGATTAAATCCATATGACTGGATTTTCATAGAAAAACGGATGTTTCATGGTTTTGAAGCTTGCTTCAGTCCATAAATGGACACTTTTAAGCTTAAACTCAAAATGCTCTTAGCTCTTTGCAATGAATCACTCTGGTTGCTTCACATAGATGTTTGCCTCAAGACTTCCAATCAGGAAAGCTGTTTTGACATCTATTTCCTATACCTTATATTTGATATGAATAGCATCAGACAAAACAATATGGATCGACTTAAACATAGCTACCATCGAAAAGGTTTCCTCATAATCGAATACATCTTTCTGAGTATACATTTTCGCAACAAGCTTTGCTTCAAAGGCTTCCACTTTACCATATGTTCCTCTTTTAATTTTGTTGAGCCACACATCCAATGGCTTTTACACCATTTAATGGTTCTACAAGCTCCCGGAGTTGATTTAGAATCCATAGATTCTATTTCAGAAATAATTACAACTTGTTAAGATATCGCATTTTTATCTTGTAGTGCTTCGTCGTTATACCACGGGAGTATTTCATGTTTACTAGGGATCAAGTCTCACGACTCTCCCAAAACATAAATCTATCCGGTTGTTGGACAACCCTCCCACTACAACAAGGCACTACAGACAATTGTGTATCAGATTTGACAAGTGATGCAGTTTACTTGTGGTATATCCTCTTGTACAATTGATACTGAAATTTGTGTTTCCCTTCTCACACCTTTTAGAACACATTATATAAGGATTTGTGATTTATTACATAGTCCTTTTCCAAAAATCTAGTGTTCGTGTTAACAATCACCCTCTGATCTTTTCGACTATTCACTGAACCACCATTCATTTTTCTAGGATATCCCACAAACAGACTAACATCTTACGACACGCTATTTCTAGGGAATACCTATAAAATGAATTTAGTAACTACAAATAATTCATCATCTATCTAATCATTTCCATAAGAGTCTTATTCATTCTTTCCATCAAACCATTATGCTGGGGTTTGCCCGGTGCATTTAATTGAGATTCTATCTCATCCTCTGATTAATAGCTCATAAACTATCCTAAGAGGTACCCGCCACCACGATTAAATCGTAGTGATTTGATATATTTTCCATGACTCCTCACCGCATCAGCCATTTACTACTTGAATTAATAAAAGTACCCAGACGTGCGGTGCATCAAATAAATATATCTTGTTTCTAGAATAATTGTCAAACAAAGTGACGAATATTCATAAACACCTCTTGTCTGGACAGTCTTAGGACCGCATAAATTAGAATGAACCATTTCCAACATATCTTTACATGGCTCTCTATACTCGTTTGCCTTAAAAAGGTAATTAATCATATTCACTTTCAAGTAAGACTCACTAGTTTGATAGTTTCCACTTCCAATAAACCAAACGGTCTATCGGCTATCAACTTTCGAATCGTACTTAAGTAAAATGATCTAGTCTCAGAAGCCAAAAGTATGTTTTGTTCATTTTCGAAGGTTCATTTCTCTTATTAGGTTTAGAAGATGTGTTTATTAATTACTAAATATTGCATCGTGGGATTAACATGATTTAAGAGTGTGCAAATTTTCTACCAACGTACCACAACAGATTATAGCTCCATCCTTCATTATAATGACCATGTCATTTAAATGAAATATAGTATCCATCCGTAAATGCATGAAGTTGAAATTAAATTCTTTCTATGAAACATACGTAAAAACAATTTCTCATAATCAAACGTTTATTCCTATCATAAGATAAATAAACAACTCCATTGCAACAACCACTACTTTTGTAGCTTTACCCATCCATACAATAATCTCATCATCACTAAGTTATAAACATTTAGTGACTCAGGTATCTACACACAATGTGTCAGTAAACATCATCACTAATCATGCTTCAAAAACTAGTGAATAAGATACTAACCTTATTCACTTCTTGATGAAAATGACTTTCCTTCGCCACACGTTTTGTCAGAAGTTTCCCACCGTATACAACTTCTTGTAATTCAGGTGAAACTTGCTCAAAACAACTAGGCCAATTATGGAGAATAAATTGACCTAGGTTTCCCCTTCAATTTCTACTCCAAGTGTTTTCAATACATTCATCAAGTTAACCATGATATCTTTCCTTTCTAACTTACTCAAGTATTCGAAGAGTTTCATGAGACCATCATATTTCTATGAACCTCTCCACTAGAGACTTTAAATAAGCACTAGAGGACATCCTTAGTGAGAACACATTTGTTTTCCTAAGCAGTAAGAATTAAAATCAAGGTTCTTATTTTATCATCTAATATGGGACCAGTAAATATGTTTCTTTTAGTTAACAATAAGTGGAATAAAACAATTTGAAAATACTGAGAATCACGTAAATAAATACACTGATCAAACACTTCGAATTTAAAATTTATATTGATTCCCTCAAAATAATATAAAATAAATTTACCGACATCTCAAGCACTATGAATTTGCATGCCACGTTAGTGTGGACGTATACAAACCCTAACATTCGCAAGAGAAGGTTTTACCCATTAATTCCAAAAGTCAATTTAACCTTATGACACCATAATTAATAGTCGGTTGTCCTTTAGCCATGCAAAATAGTAGCAGTGACTCCGTTGGGGAGGATACATATTAATTGCACCTAAGTGTATACTATTATTTGATACTAAGTACGTTGCCCAAGCTTGTGTGCCTTACAGTTGGAGAAGTCCACACGTGCTCAGATAACTTCCTACAATCATCAATTATAAGTTTGTACTAGTGATCTACAAATAAACTTATCCGTTGGGGAGGAAGACACTATAGCCGACTCATAAGTGTATGTGCATCACATTACAAACAATAATTATTTAAAGAAATTTGTTCCAGTGATCCACAAATAAAACTCATCCGTTGGGGAGGAAGGCACTATAGCCAACTCATAAGCTTACTTGCATCACATAACAAACCAATAACGGAGGCCGCGGGATTTATTAACCAATCTCTCTCACACTTAGTTATTTAACAAGAGGATTTTTGTATGCATACAATATACCATATATAATATGCAACCTAGCATGCTCTTATTACGGCAAATAAGACAGTAAATCACGGAAAATCATGCATACATATATAACAATAATCAAATATTAAATCAATTATGGCAGTTATATATTAGCGAATTCGATCACCACTAAATAAGAAAGTCTTGTCTGACACTCCAGCTGTTGAACCGATGCCTTAGGCAACAAGTAGGATTACTTGCGTCATAAGTCGTTCATCAGCCATGATCTGCCGCAATATACCGCCGTCAAACATTTAGGGTATCCAAGTATAACAATTATTATTCTAATCCTAATCCACGTATATGGTATCCGAATAGGGTATATAAGTATAACACGAAATATACTTAAAACCTTTCACCTTTGGCACATAAATCCTAGCCTAATGTTTCACGCTTCACCACAAAACCGAAGCTCTGATACCAATTGTTGGCGCTCGATCATTTAGTTAACGTGAACTGTTAGGGTTTCATGCAATTCTACAGCAGTAGAAGCATAATACAAAATTAAATTACCTTTCACCCGGGTATATTGAAGAAGATGAAATTTTCAAAAAATTTCAAAAATTCTCGCTGGCAGCTTGCGCAACCTCACAACTTTGGCATAACTTCCTCATCCAATCTCCGATTTGAGTGTTTTTTATGCCTAAATGATCATATCTTCCGTGGCTTTCCATCTATGAATACACCACCAGTTTTGAGTTCTATACGAATTCAGAAAAATCATGGAAGTTGACAATCAGGTTGCTGAAAATGACCTTTCGATCTTCTGTTGTATTCCTAAGCCGCGTCTTGACATTGTGTGGGCAACGATCTACAAGACAAACTCAATCTTCAATCAATCTCTCTCTCTCATGGTATTGGCGTGTTTGATAAGATATTCGAACTGCTGAGATTGGCTATTTATAGGCTACAACAGGGATCAAGAGGAGAAATTAAGGTTGGGCCTCCCATTGGGCTTAAGCATCCAAGTTTAGCCCAAAACTTATACTTAGGTCCAATAATAATAAAAACAATCCACTAAAGAAATATTATTGCACAATTATGTTATGGACTCCTTCTTATTATGAGCCTGTTAATCTCCTCGTTTTTAAGATTCAATTCCCATTAATTAATTAAGTTACTGATAACTCCATTAATTAATATATTTACCGAGAGTAGTACCACTCAACCTTATTATCATGCAGGAATAAATCCACCTGCAGGGTTTACATGATAATCATTATGAGCTCCTCATGGGGACATCATCAACCAATTCCGTTAGGACACAGATTCCTTCTACAATCAACAGCACACCATAGAGACGACACCATTTCCCAACTCATTGAGCTTATTAATTTAATATTTAAATCTCACCCATTGATGAATCAAAGAAATAAATACTGGCTTACGTGTTGAGATTATTGTATAAGGATTAAGAGTATGAACATTCATAATAATAGAGATCAAGTTCTATTATATAGTCAGTATAAACCGAACAATCTCAAGGCGGTCCTGTTCAATACACAATGTGCACTAGTGCAATTTTATAGTCAAGACAGACTAATGCCAAATCAAACTACAACCATACCGATAGATAGTCCCCGTCTATCTCGTTTGTGAACATCTGTTTATACTTTATAAGGAGCCGATAATATGATCTTCCGTGTGACGCCGCACACCATATTATCTACAGTATAAAGTAAATGGACTTTTGCAATAATTCATAAATAATTATGCAAAATGTTTGATCACATGATTTTCATTTCAAATATTGTCAAAAACATTATCCATACAATAACCAAGACTTTTATTATACAATCCAATAATATTCATCTAATATAGGATTTCATCATTGCACTCTTTTCGGATAAACTTGCACATTTAAATAAAAAAGATAAAGTTTAGTGTATAATCTATTTTGTCATACATGAAGTAAAGAGAAATAGTGACACATTCAGAGGAAAGGAAATACCACGAGGCAAATGACATAGAGCACAATATCACAAAGATATAATATGCAGAGCACAAAGCTCATATGTGTTCATAGAGATCAAGTATACAATGTTCATAAGGTAATCACTAAGATTAGAACAGAAAGATCATAATTACACAATAGACCAAACACATAGAAAACAAGTTATAGCAATTTAAAAAATCACAAAGACACCCCACTAAGAAGCATACAAAGATGAAACATAATCTAACAAAAGTAACAAAAGTAGAGATTCATGCAACATGCTCCACCTCACTAAGAAAAATATAAGCATATAATAGGCACATAAGCACAAACAATACCAATAAATAGAAAACAATACTAATGCTCCACCTTACTAGGAGGAGCCAACAACAAAAGTAGGTTTAACAAATAAAAGGCTAGACATAAAATATACACCTCTCACAAAGAGAAAACACATTATTTTCAAGAAAAACAAGTTTCCACACAAATATGCCTAAATAATAAATCACTTAAACACACACACAAGATTCAAGGACAATTAATACACATGGACATAAATCAGAAAACATCATCATATAACTCACATTCAGTTACTACATTTGCTTGATAATTAGAGTATCCTTCATGGTAGGGTTGTGCATCGTAAATGGATGTTACCGGAGAATAAAAAAGGTTATGAAAGAAAAAAATTCGTTAACTATTTGACTTTTCCAAACTGAGCTGAACCAAAATATTTTACAGTATTTACTTGGATATCATCTAATATACCGTATCGATCCGTACCGTAACATGTACTTAATACAAGCATACTTTGAAATAAAATTGTATACCTAATAAAATTCAATAATATGTGAGAAATAATAATTATATTTTACTTAAATTAATATCTTCATAATAAAAAAAATTAAAAATTTTATACTACATATTATAAAATTGATCATCTTTTGTTTAAATTTCAATTATTAGTTATATATTTTTTATTTTATAAAGCATAAATTCTTACTCCTAAAAATTTATTTTCTTTAATTATATAATAGGATAAGTATTATATTATTTGTATGATATTTATTTTGTTTGATTAACTTTAGTACGTATTTGTAAATAATAATAGGTATATAAGATATTTTTAAATAAATCTTAAAATATATTTATATTTATATTTTAAGTTATTTTAATCTACTTTTAAAATCGTTAATTATAAAAATATAAATCCACATTTATATCTTAATTTAAAATTAATTATTGAAAAAATAATAACTGCACCGATCTGAATAAAACTGAATATTCATACCCGTATTAAATTATAAAAAAATGTATCATTACAGCACCAATTTCAGTGCGGTATTGAATTTTCTATTTATAAAAATTCATGTCAAACTTTCTGTATGAATTTTTCAAAAATTCTAATGTATATCATACCCCTACTTCATGGGGGGTAAAGACACTTATTGACATAATGACCATGACAAATATACTATTTCCTATTCTTAGCTTTATTTTTAGGTTTGAAGCATAACTCCCCCAATTATCGTACTCTTTATTTTTTAGTCCATAATCACAACATCCATTGTCCAATTATCGTACTCTTTATTTTTTAGTCCATAATCACAACATCCATTGTTAGATAATGTATACCATATCTAATAGCATATTTATCGTAATTGTAAGATTCAGGAATAGCATTTAAGAGAACAATTAGAGAATATTCATCAATATGTTTGTCACTAGTCTGTTAAGTTCTAAAATAAATTTAATAAACACATCAAAATTCTCTTCGATATCATTATTCAAATCCAATCTAAAATGAAAGAATTTTTCATACATAAACAGTTTCTAGACAAGGCAAGTGTATAAATCACTCAATTTATTTCATAAATCTTTTGTAGAATCTCACACACCAACTTTTCTTATCATAATGTTAGAAAATTTCATACATTTTAATTTTAAAAATATCATTTTCACTTAATACAAATAATATATACTATTATATTATTTATTTATTACCTAATAGTAATAGGTTATTTTTAAAATATCAATAAAATTAGTCGAAATTAAGTGTGTACACTAGTGATGCAATATATTATGCGGTAGGGGAGTAATTAAGAAAGGGATACACTTATATACATTTTTAAAAATAGTTATCACTTTTATTATAAAATATTATTATTTTTTATATATAATAAATTGTTCATAAAATAAATTATCACTTTTTATATTAATTGAATATCATTTTAATTATGCTAAAAGCTACCACCCTTTATGTGTATTATAGTTAAGAAAGAGATTAAAAGGCGCGTGAGGGATGGTAGGGTTGTTAGATGTCGCATTCAAAACCCGGCAATGAGATTCCAAAACCCGCTTTACTGTCTCCCAACCGCATCATATCACTTCCCACTTTGTCTCCTCCTAACCTAATATCACTCTCCACACGGATCATATTCATACCCACTCTCCCACCCCCACAAATTTATTATTCTTTTCTCTTTTCAGTATTTACCTAATATTAACAATGTACCCCACCGTTAAGAATTCCTACCGTCCCTGCAAATATTATTCTTTCCTCTTTTCAATATTTACCTAATATTAACGGTGTACTCTAGGAGCCCTTACCGTCCCTACAAATTTATTATTCTTTCCTCTTTTCAGTATTTACCTAATATTAACGGTGTACCCCACCATTAGGAGTCCCTACCGTCCCCACAAATTTATTATTCTTTCCTCTTTTTAGTATTTACCTAATATTAACAGTGTACCCCATCTTTAGGGGCTCCTACCGCCTCTGCCTTGGGGATTGATGAAAGAGGTAAATCGAATGATGTATCTCAAGTGGCTTATAGAGAGGACCCACTGTTTAACTTGTGCTTGCAAGAGGCTAAATTCATGTCAAATGCATGATTCAAACCCTCACCCTACATCAATCGAGCTCAGTTGGAAGGTCTTTCCACTATCTTTTCTACCACTTGAGCTATGCCCTAGAGGCAACAGGTTTGTTTCCCTCTACCACTTGAGCTATTACCTAATATTAATGACTACAAGTTTGTTTCCCGTACAAAATGAATTGTGAATTTTATAGTATATACATATAGGGGCAAACACTTATGAGAATTTAGATCACACATTAACTCTATTTTCAATTATTACTCAAAATTTTTGAAAATATATATTTATTAATTGGATTATTTTTCTAAATTTAAGGTTTAATATTAATTTTAAATATAAAAATATACATTAATATGTGATATTAAAATAAAAAATAAAAATATATATTCCTAACCAATCAAAAAATATAATTAAAAGTAGTGTTAATTTGAAAATATACATGAATAATAATAATAATATGTTGGATATATTTTTATTAAAGGTTAATTGCAATAAAATACATGAGATTTCTCTTTTTTCTCAATTTAATCACGAACTATTTTTTTAATTAAAAAAATAAACGATCTTTTTCTTTTTTCTCAATTTAATCACAGACTTTCTTTTTATTAATTAAATACATAATCTTATTTCATTTGCTCAATTTTATCACAAACTTTCTTTTAATTAGATACTCCATGTGATCTTTTATGTTTTAAAATTTAATTTAATAAAAATTCTTCTATTAATAAAAATTAATAGACAATAAATACTTAAAATATAATGTAAAAATTACATATTAAATATGAAAAATATATAAAAAATTGTAAAATTAATTCATATTTCTCAAACTTAAAATTAATTATATATTTAGATTATTCAAGAATTAAAAGAATAAAAAATCTCTAACTTACATTCATAATTATATTAAAATATTTAATGTGTATAGAATTTTAATAATAGAGAAATTTTAATTAAATTTTAAAACATAAAATATTACATATTTAATTAATAAAAGGAAAAGGTCGTGATAAAATTGAGAAAATGAAATAAGATCGTGTATTTAATTGATAAAAAGAAAGTTCATGATTAAATTGAGAAAAAAGAAAAAGGCCGTGTATTTCTTTGCGAAAAAAAAGTTCATGATTAAATTGAGAAAAGAGAAAAATGTCATGTATTTTATCGCAATTAACCCTTTTATTAATTGGTTTAATTATCTATTCCTAACCAATCAAAAAACTATAATTAAAGGTGGTATTTAATTTATAAATATACATGAATAATATAATAATAATAAATATATAAAAAGTAGAAAGATTATATATATGATATTAAAATAAAAAATACGACAATTAACCATGTCGCGACACCTCATACTTTTTTAAAAAGTTATTTATAGCGGTGTATTCGTAATTAGTATATATAAGATATTACTCTTTAGAAATATAAATTATTACTCTTTTAAATCAAAAAATTACTTTTCAAATTTTTGTAAATTTTAATTTATCAATTAATTTTTAGTATATGAAAAATTACCCTTTAAAAGATGAACTATTACTTTTAGGCAAAAATTTGTGTTAGACCGTCTCACGTAAGGGCTTAGTTAGACTGTTAGAAAGTGATAACTTTTATAAAAGAAAGTGATAATAAATTAATGAAAATGATAATGTTATTTCATGAACAATTTATAGTATAAATAAAAGAAGATACTCTCTCTGTCCCGCCCAAATGTCACCGGTTGCTTTTTATGAGTAAATTAATGAGTATTATTATTTTTTGTGTAGTGGTTAGTTGTATTAGTAGTGAGTGGTGGCCACATATTGTACCTTTTTACTAAAAATGGGAAATATGGACATTTGGATGAGACGCCCAATATAATAAAATGATGACATTTCGATGGGACGGAGGAAGTACTTAACATTTTATAACGAAAGTAATAACATTTTATAGCGAAAGTGATAACTATTTTAAAAAGTAAAAAATGATCTCACGTAAGACGGTCTCACGACCTATCATTACTTTTATTTATTAATAAAAAGACAAAATATTGGATGGGGCTTGCTTTTTTTTTTTTTTTTTTTTTCAATTTCATACAACCGTAGGGCCATCCAACTACACCCCCCAATTCGCTTATCAGGTACTGGCTGTTTATTTAATTTAATTTTTTTTTTATTAAAAATTTAATTTAAGGGGTATAATTGTAATTTTACTCATATGGTTTATGAGTATATTTCACCTTCTGATTTAGGATTTAGGGTATAATTGCAATTTCACCCTTGTGGTTTAGGGTATATTTCACCATTAGAGTTTATTGTCTAGAGTATAATTGTAATTTCATCTATATTGTTTAGGTTATAATTGTAATTTCACCCTTGTGGTTTACAGTATATTTCACTCTTGTGCTTTACGGTATATTTCATCCTTGTGGTTTACATTATATTTCAACCTTATGGATTATGATATATTTTACCCCTAGGTTTTAGGGTTTATGGTATAATGGTTTTTTAAGTATAGTAAATTTAAAAATAAAAAATAAAAAACAACATTAATAAAAGAGCGAAAATTAATTAGGAAGAGTGGGAACCACATGTTCTACCCAAGTTGTTTTCTAGGCAAATACATGTATGAGACCGTCTCACGTAAGCCTCATTGTGAGATTGATAAAAATTTATTATTATCACTTTCGCTATAAAATGTTATCACTTTTTATTTATACTATAATTGTTTATGAAATAGTTCACTGCATCATTATCACTTTTCATCGATTGAGTATCACTTTTTGTTAACGAAGTTATCACTTTTTATCTGTCTCACGTAAAGGATTATGTGATACAGTCTCACACAAGACCTACTCTAAAAAATATTACTCTTCGAAAAAAAATGTTTTGTTCCCTCCGTCACGTTTCAATGCTTACGTTTGCTTTTACACGTTGATTGAGGAATATAATATTTTAATGTATAGTGAATTGGAATATATGATATTTAATTTAAAATAGATAAGTGTATTTGTGTTGGATTGGGTTCCCATGGTGATATTGAAATGAGACAAAGGGTGTATATACTAAAGGTAATTTTGTAAAAACAAGGTTCACGTGTGAACCCGATTCACACCAATATATATATATATATATATATATATATATATATATATATATATATATATATATATATATATATATATTATGGATCTCGTGTATTACACGAGTTTTAAAGTTACAATTTTAAAAAATATAATTCAATAGATATAATTTTAAAAAACTAATATTTTATTATACCCTAAAATAAATCAATTAAACCTAGGTACACCTTAAAATCACCCTAAAAGTAAATATATTTAATATTACATTTTAATAAAAAGAAAATAAAAAAAATATTAGGAAATTACTATAAAAAGAAAGAAGATAAATATTACCAATTATAACGAATCAATTCATATACTAATAAAAATAAAAATAAATAATTTAATATTTCTATATATTAAAATATTATAACTAAATTCATATATGTATTTAATAACAGAAATAAAATAGATAAATGTGTTAATAAAAAATAACAGAATTAACATAAAAAAAAGTGAATTTAAAAGTTAAAAAAAATCATCACAAAATTAAAGAGAATTAAAATAAATAAACTAAGAGTCAATTATATTAATAAACCAATATAAGTTCAAAGAAATTTAAAATAAAATTATACTAAAATTTATCAAAATAAATTTGAAAAAAATAAAGAAATTAAAAAGAAAAAATAATTAATCAAAATAAATTTAAATAAAATAAATAAAAATTTGAATACTAACTTGAAGAAAGATCCGGGATAATAATTTCTGTGCGTGTGAGAAGTGAATGAATAAAAATTCTTATTTATAGGTAAAGAGAAAATTAAATATATTTTGTGCTTCTTAATATTATTTGATCACATCCATATTCAAATCTTTAAGCAAATACATGTATTTTTCTATATTAAAATTTAATTAATAATTAATTTGATCGATCATATCGTATTCAAATCTTAAAAAAATACATGTAATTATCTATATTAATTCATAATTAAAATAATTGAGAAAATTTATGAAAAATAATTATTTATTATACCCTAAAATAAATCAACCTAAATATAGATAAACCCCAAATCACCCTAAAAGTAAATAAAATTAATATTATATATTAATAAAAAGAAATAAAAATATAACGAAATAATTATAAAATTAAAATAATAATAATAAATATCACCTAATATAACGAATCAATCAATACATTTATTAATAACAATAAAAATAACTAATTTAATATTTCTATTTATTAAAAAAATATAACCAAATCCATATATATGTGTGTGATAATTAACAGAAATAAATAAATAAATAAATTTAAGAAATAAAATAAATAAATTGATAAATCTGTAAATAAAAAAATAATGGAATCAACAAAAAAAAAGTGATTTTAAATGTAACGCCCTGGGTTACACTATGGGGTTGAGACGCTACTAGATATAAATTTTCCAATATAATAATAGAGGGGTCGAGAATGCACAGCGGAATAATATAAAGATCTACTCACCCGAGTATAATGAGATATCCAAAACAAGTACATTCAGATGATATATCTGAAATAAAGATCTAACAGAATACTAAAATATAAGTCATAATATAAAGCCTTCTAAGGGCTTGGGTCAACTGCGAAGGTCTCTCCATCTTCTAAATCTTGTTCTGAAAATCGATAAGGGGTGAGCGTCTAAAATACACTCAGTGAGTTAACTTAAATGATTGCACAGTTAAAAATAAATATGCATGCCAAATATACCATAAATGTAACATATGCCATTTAATAAAATAATTTGCACATTGTCGTTCGATAACTCAATGAAAATATTTTAGACCGAACCGTCATCCGATAACTTGTGTTAGTTGGTATATGTGCACCAGGTCGTTACCCCAGTACAATGTTAGCATACTTGAAATATATTTTAGTACTGAACCGACGTAGTCAGTAACTTGTGTTAGTTGGTATATGTGCACCGTATCGTCACCCCGTACAAGTGTTAGTAGAAAATATATTTGTCATCGAACTAAAAGCACAGATGATACATAACATGACATATAAGTAACACATATCACATTTTAACATAGCAATCATGACATAAAATTATAGCACTCGGTAAAAAGTGAAAGTTACCCCACCTTAAACTTATTGGAAGTGTGTATAGTGGACTACTAAGCTTGCTCGTTCTCTGGTATGCCTGCAAAGGTATACTAAACTGAGTTCTACTTCTAATAATAATACCTATTATTAAAAACTAATTTCTAAAAATAATTTCTAACACTCAAGCTAAAATTCTAAAATAATATAATTAAAAAAAGCTAATTATTAACTTAAGAAAATAATAATAGTTAATCGTTAAATAAAATGTGTTAAAATAAAATGTTTATTCTTAAAATAATAAGAATACATATTTCACTAAAAATAGTAATAAATCGTAACATTAAAAATACGGATACAAATGACATTAATTTAAATAAAAACGGATACTAATTAAAAATTCTACACTTAAAATAGTGTTAATAGTAAACCTATACTTAATACTTAATATAAAATATTAAGTTAAATATTATAATTATTAATATTTAATTAAAAAATAATAAAATAAAAAGAAATATAAAAGCATAGCTACTGCATCTGTTGACTTTCAGGAAATTCAATCAGTCGACTTTCTTTTCACTTAATATTTTATATTATTTATAAATTGCAGTTAAGTCCCTGCATTATATTAAATTCTCATTTAAACTTACATTAAACTTTAATCTTATTACAAAATGACCCAACTTGAGTTATACAACTCCATTTGAAAATTCGAAAGTACTTATGGAGTCCTCGCAAGATGAGGATCACATGCATACCAAAATAACGAAGTCAAAATGGGGCAATTTTTTTTTTTTACTTGAAGTGGGTATCCTCATATCTTCTTTATTTCACATCCAAACTCAAAACTAATTATATGTTTGTGATCCTCGTGAGGAGGGCTTCAAAATGGCCTATAATATCAAAGCTATGTCCCAACGAAACAAAAGACGCCATTAAAGAGTTAAAAGCTTTGTCTTGAATTTTCTTACTCATACGAAATTCATTTCACAAAAGAAATATATTTGGAATCTACTCATTGAGACGATCAATTCCGTATATAACATGATAAGGTTTAACAAAGATTAGAAAAATTTTACAAGCATCAGTGTGTGGATATATGAATATAGAAGATGGTGTATCTGTATATACATGTGTGTGTGTAAACGTGTAGAGAGGGGAAGAATTACCTATTACTTCCCTAAATTTAACTCTTCCTTTTTACTGCCTAAAGTTAAAAACGAAAAGAATAAAAGAGTGCGTATATATATATACATGGTAAGCAAATTTTATCTTCAAATTGGAAGTAATCATTCAACTCATCAATCTGGTTGCCTTATCTAATAATAATAGGTATATGCCTAATATTGAATAAAATAATATATTTATATTTATTTATTTATTGTTTCTTAACCACATATATATAAATATTATAATTGTTGTGATATTACATCCATCCCTACTAAAATAAAATTTCATCCCCAAAATTTTACTTACCCGATATGAATAGATTCGAATATCTATTTCGTATATCATCTTCACGTTCTCATGTCGCTTCATCTTTATTGTGTCGGCTCCATTGAACTTTGACTAAAGTAACTTCACGATTCCTTAGCTTATGAACTTTCTTTTCAAGAATGGCTATAGAAAATTCCTCGTAAGCTAAGTTGTTGTCGATTGCTATAACCTCGTGGTTAACAATGTGACTCGGATCAAACATATATTTTCGTAGTATGGACACATGAAATACATCATGTACTCCAGCTAGTTCAGGTGGTAAAGCTAATCTGTATGCCAACTCGCCGATTAGTTCCAAAATCTCGTAAGGTCCAATGTATCTTGGCTTGAGTTTTCCTTTCTTCCCAAAGCGAGAAATTCCTTTCATTGGTGAGACTTTGAGAAAAACTTTATCTCCTTCCTGGAACTGCAAATCTTTGCGTCTCTTATCGGCGTAAGACTTCTGTTGGTTTTGCACAATTAAAATTCTTCTTCTGATATTTTCAATTGCTTCCACTGTCTTTTCTACTATCTCTGGTCTTAGAAATTTCTTTTCACCAACTTTATCCCAATAAAGAGGAAATCTACACTTTCTTCCGTAGAGTGTTTCGTAAGGGGTCATGCCTATCGTGGCTTGAAAACTATTGTTGTAAGCAAATTCTATCAGTGGTATGTATCTTTCCCTACTTTCCCCAAAATTTAGGACGCATGTCCTCAGCATGTCTTCCAATGTTTGAATAGTCCTTTTAGACTGACCATCAATTTGCGGATGAAACACCGTGCTAAACTTTAGCTTCGTGCCCATTGCGTTTTGTAAGCTATGCCAAAATTTTGATGTAAATCTTGGATCTCGATCAGAAACTATAGAAACTTGTATACCATGCAATCTGACAACTTCTTCTAAATAAATTTGTGCAAGCTTATCCATTCCGTGAGTCATTTTGACTGGAAGAAAATGTGCAGACTTGGTTAAACGATCCACTATCACCTATATAGCTTGATTTCCTCGCACTAATGAAATCCATTGTGATATGCTCTCATTTCCACTCAGGAATTTCTAATGGCTTCAAGAGCCCTGAGGGTCACTGATGTTCTGCATTCACTTGCTGGCAAATCATACACTTTTGGATAAATAATCCTATATCCCTCTTCATATTTCTCCACCAAAATGCATTCTTTAAGTCTTCATACATCTTGGTTCCTCCTGGATGTACCGTGTATGGAGTACAATGACCTTCTGATAAAATTTCTCTAATAAGATCCTCATTTTTCAAAATATAATCATTTTTCAAAGACGAGTGCCTCATCATTAGTGAGAGCAAATCCCTTTCCTTCCCCAATCTCCACGCGTTCCGTAATTTTCCTGAGAAACTCGTCTCTATCTTGAAGTTCCTTGACTCTATCTCTT
The DNA here is from genome assembly GCA_023678885.1 of Pogostemon cablin. Taxonomy (NCBI): domain Eukaryota; kingdom Viridiplantae; phylum Streptophyta; class Magnoliopsida; order Lamiales; family Lamiaceae; genus Pogostemon; species Pogostemon cablin. Next base: position 18,258,554 of record CM042970.1, read on the forward strand.
AGAGAAGGTTTAATCAGTAATGCATTTAATAATGTTTGAATGCTACTTGGAGGTATCACGACTTCCAAGCTCAATCGAGAGAACTCAGCCACAAATAATTCTTGATTTGTTATAGAGTAGGCTAATTCCCCTTTGCCTTTCCTGCTTAAAGCTTCTGCTACCACATTTGCTTTTTCTGGATGGTACAGTATGGTACAATCATAATCCTTGACTAATTCCAACCATCTCCTTTGCCTCATGTTTAATTCCTTCTGTTCGAAAAAGTACTTTAAGCTCTTGTGATCCGTATAAATTTGACATTTTGCTCCATACAGATAGTGTCTCCAAATTTTCAAAGCATGTACCATAACTGCCAATTCTAAATCATGAGTTGGGTAGTTCTGTTCATGAATCTTGAGTTGTCTAGACGCATAGACAACTACTTTATCATGTTGCATCAGAACATATCCCAATCCTTGCTTTAAAGCATCACTGAAAATGACAAATCCTTCTGTCCCATCAGGAATTGTCAATACAGATGCAGTATTAACTTTTATTTAAGAAGACTGAAACTCTTTTCGCACTCTTTTGCCCAACAGAATTTGATCTCCTTGCGAGTTAATATCGTCAAGGGTCCTACAATCTTCTAAAATCCGTCAATAAACCTTCTGTAATATCATGCTAATCCAATGAAACTTCGTACTTCTCCTACATTCGTAGGTGTCTTTCATTTCTCTACTGCTTCCACCTTGGTCGGATCCACCTCGATTCCTCGAGCTGACACAATATGCCCAAGAAAGACAACTCTGTCTAACCAAAACTCACATTTCTTGAATTTGGCATACCTTTTCCTTTCTTAGTGTCTCTAGAACGATTCTCAGATGTTCTTCATGTTGTTCCCGATCTCTAGAATACATTAAGATATCATCAATGAACACGATCACAAATTTGTCCAGGTATGAGTGGAAAACACGATTCATCAAATCCATGAAAGTTGCTGGTGCATTGCTGAGACCAAAAGGCATTACTATGAACTCACAATGCCCATAACGTGTTCTAAAAGCAGTCTTCGAAGTGTCGCTCTGCTTGATTCGCACTTGATGATATCCAGATCTCAGATCTATCTTGAAAAACACGCTAGCACCACCCAGCTGATCAAATAAATCCTCAATCCTTGGCAAGGGATACTTATTCTTGATGGTAAGTTTATTCAGTTCTCGATAATTGATACACATCCTAAACGAACCATCTTTCTTCTTTACGAACAAAACAGGTGCTCCCCAGGGTGAAACACTAGGGTGTATGAAACCCATTTCCAAGAGTTCTTGTAATTGGATTTTCAGTTCTTTAACTCCTTTGGTGCCATTCGATAAGGTGCTTTTGAGACTGATGCTGCTCCCGGTACTAGATCAATTGTAAATTCTACTTGCCTTTCAGGTGGCAAGCCTGGTAAGTCTTCTGAAAACACATCTTCATATTCCCGCGCGATAGGAATATCCTCTATGCTCGTCTTCTCGTCTTCACTTTTCACGATACTCACTAAGAATGCTTGACATCCATCTTACCTCATCATTTTGATTGCTTTCATTGCAGTTATAACTCGCGGTATTACTCCAGCTTTAGCTCCGTGGAAAGTAAACTTTTTATCTTCTGGGAGTTGGAACTGTACTTCTTTTTCACGACATCTGATTACTGCATGATTAGCTCTAAGCCAATCCATCCCTAAAATTACATCAAAATCTTTCATCTCAATTACATGAAGGTCTGCAAGTAGGACTCTGTCATTTATCCCTATCTTCACATTCTTGTACAACTTCATGGTTCTGATAGAGTTACTCGAAGGTATACTAACCTCAAGAGTTGATTTGTCTAACTTTTCACAATTATTCTCTACTTTCTTATACATTTTAGCAGATATGAATGAATGAGTGGCTCTCATATCAAAAAGTATAAGAGCAGGGGTGCCAAATACTGATTGCATACCTGCCATTGTTTCTAGTTCTTCCTCAATTTCTTGCTGTGTCATAGCATATTCATGTACTGGTCTAACACTCGATCCTCCTGTTGCTTTAGACTTTGGGCATTCTAGTATAGTGTGTTCCGGTTGCCGGCATCGATAGCATATTCCAGTTCCATATAAGCATGCTCAAAGATGATTCTTTCCACATTTTGGGCAGGGAGAATTCGTTCCGAGTGGCTGTGGTCCTAATCCTCCTCTGATTTTTATTTGCTTGTTTTGAATTTTAGGGTTTCCCTTTCCAATCACCAGTCCTCTCCACTTGCGCTTTGCAGGTATCTTAATTGCCTTCTTGTTCTGGTTACTGTTGTTCTTCTGTCGAGACTCAATTTCTTGAGCTTTGGAAAATGCTTCTGCAAAAGTCATCGTTCCTTGACCAGCCAAGATAGTACTGATCTCGGATCGCAATCTCTTTTCAAATCGTCTAGCTTTCTTCTCCTCCGTGTTGACAAGATGTTTGGCAAATTTGGAGAGTCGATTGAATTCTCTTTCATACTCAAGAACACTCATTGTTCCTTGTTTCAAGTGTAGAAATTCGTTTTTTTTTCATCTTGGTACGATTGAGGCATGTAGTTTTGGATGATCACACCCTTGAAGTCTTCCCATGTCATTCTTGCCTTCTGTCGGGCATTTTAGTACGTCCGTAAACCTCCCACCAGAAATCAGCTTCACCCACGAACTGGAAAATAGCGCACGAAATCTTTTGTGCATCAGTGCAATCGAGATAGGTGAAAATCTTGTCCAACGACTTCATCTCAGCTTCTATGGGGTCCTCTGTTCCATTGAATATTGGTGGATTGAAATGTCGGAATTATTCAATTACCAAGGCTGGTTCATTTATAGGAATAGGTTCTGGTGGTGGTGGTGGTCGTGCAGAGTTTGCTTGAAATTGTTGAGCCAATCCTCGAAGGATTGTCACTAAATTATCTCCGAGATCACCATAAACGTTCTCAAGATTTTCATTAGTAGGTAGGTTTTGTGGTCTTCTCCAACTCATGATCTGATAAAAGTGTTATAGTTATAATAGTACTTCAAGATAATTAAACATATAAATATTTATATCCGCAAAATTGTGTCATTAAAACACTCGAAATATCACTATTCTAATACATTAGTAGATTATGCATCTTAGAGTACAGTTTAAAAAGGCTTATAATCATGCGATATCTAACATACAGATATATATACAAACTACCCACCTAAGGGTCAAAAAGTTCCTACTATAGGAACATGTCGCTACTACTATAGCAAAAACTTAATATGTCTAAGTCAGTGAAGAGTCTATCTAGTCAACTACTTCCCCATCTCCCTCAGGTGCATCCTCTCCAGGCTCCACGGGTGCTGCTGAAATCACCTCCAGAACAAATATCGGAACTGGGGGCAGGTGACCTCTAGCTCAGAAGCTAGGAGTGAAACATACACGCACTTATGCTATGTAGTCAACCACGGGGGTCCAGGAGGAATAACAAATATCTTATTATATATGTGAAGGGTGATGTCTGTCCAGGACTCCGGTACAGTGTTTATCAGAATGATAGAATGGCCTGAGTCATCTATCTCACCATCTCCATGGGCATCAAGGTGCCACGCAAGTGTCATTTCGCTAATGTGTTCTCCTAAATCCTGTTCTTCAGTCTGCCCCAAACATACGCTCTGAATCTTCTTCGTTCATTGATTTTATCAATGTCCATCTGCTTTACAAGTTAAAAAACCATTCTAAGTTTATTTTAAACTTTAAAGAACTTTAAATATTAAAGAACTTTAAATATTAAAATAAACACATCAAGGAATCCTATGATGTCATAATCTAAGGGAATGAGTTATCAAAGGGATATAGTATTATGACCTAAGTAAGGTACTCGAACAAGTCCGATATAGACTGCTCTGATACCACGCTGTAACGCCCCGGGTTACGCTATGGGATTGGGACGCTACTAGATATAAATTCTCCAATATAATAATAGAGGGGTCGAGAATGCACAGTGGAATAATATAAAAATCCCCAAAGCGATAGTATAATAAAGTAAAAGTTGTATAGAGATTATTACATATTAGCATCTACTCACCCGAGTAGAGTGAGATATCCAAAACAAGTACATTCAGATGATATATCTGAAATAAAGTTCTAATAGAATACTAAAATATAAGTCATAATATAAAGTTTTCTAAGGGCTTGGGTCAACTGCGAAGGCCTCTCCATCTTCTAAATCTTGTTCTGAAAATCGATAAGGGGTGAACGTCTAAAATACACTCAGTGGGTTAACTTAAATGATTGCACAGTTAAAAATAAATATGCATGCCAAATATACCATAAAATGAAATATATGCCATTTAATAAAATAATTTGCACATTGTCATTCGATAACTCAATGAAAATATTTTAGACCGAACCGTTATCTGATAACTTGTGTTTGTTGGTATATGTGCACTAGGCCGTCACCCCAGTACAATGTTAGCATACTTGAAATATATTTTAGTACTGAACCGACGTAGTCAGTAACTTGTGTTAGTTGGTATATGTGCTCCGAGTCGTCACCCCGTACAAGTGTTATTAGAAAATATATTTGTCATCGAACTAAAAGCACAGATGACACATAACATTACGTTAAGTAACACATATCACATTTTAACATAACAATCATGACATAAAATTATAGCACTCGGTAAAGAGTGAAAGTTACCCCCACCTTAAACTTATTGGAAGTGTATATAGTGGACTACTAAGCTGGCTCGTTCTCTGGTATGCCTGCAAAGGTATACTAAACTGAGTTCTACTTCTAATAATAATACCTATTATTAAAAACTAATTTCTAAAAATAATTTCTAACACTCAAGCTAAAATTCTAAAATAATATAATTAAAATAAGCTAATTATTAACTTAAGAAAATAATAATAGTTAATCGTTAAATAAAATGTGTTAAAATAAAATGTTTATTCTTAATATAATAAAAATACATATTTCATTAAAAATAGTAATAAATCGTAACATTAAAAATATGGATACAAATGACATTAATTTAAATAGAAACGGATACTAATTAAAAATTCTACACTTAAAATAGTGTTAAAAGTAAATCTATACTTAATACTTAATATAAAATATTAAGTTAAATATATAATTATAATATTAATATTTAATTAAAAAATAATAAAATAATAAAATAAAAAGAAATATAAAAGCATAGCTACTGCATCTGTTGACTCTCAGGAAATTCAATCGTCGACTTTCTTTTCACTTAATATTTTATATTATTTATAAATTGCAGTCAAATCCCTGCATTATATTAAATTTTCATTTAAACTTAACCTAAACTTTAATCTTATTACAAAATGACTCAACTTGTGTTATACAACTCCATTTGAAAATCCGAAAGTACTTATGGAGTCCTCGCAAGACGAGGATCACATGCATACCAAAATAACAAAGTCAAAATGGGGCAATTTTTTTTTTTTTTACTTGAAGTGGGTATTCTCATATCTTCTTTATTTCACATCCAAACTCAAAACTAATTATATTTTTGTGATCCTCGTGAGGAGAGTTTCAAAATGACCTTTAATATCAAAGCTATGTCCCAACAAAACAAAAGACGCCATTAAAGAGTTAAAAGCTTCGTCTTGAATTTTCTTACTCATACGAAATCCATTTCACAAAAGAGTTATATATTTGGAATATACGCATCGAGACAATCAATTCCGTATATAACATGATAAGGTTTAACAAAGATTAGAAAAATTTTACAAGCATCAGTGTGTAGATATATGAATATAGAAGATGGTGTATCTATATATACATGTGTGTGTGTAAACGTGTAGAGTGTGAGAGAATTACTTATTACTTCCCTAAATTTAGCTCTTTCTTTTTACTGCCCAAAGTTAAAAACGAAAAAGAATAAAAGAGTGTGTATATATATATACATATATATACATGGTAAACAAATTTTATCTCCAAATTGGAAGTAATCATCCAACTCATCAATCTGGTTGCCTTATCTAATAATAATAGGCATATGCCTAATATTGAATAAAATAATATATTTATATTTATTTATTTATTGTTTCTTAACCACATATATATAAATATTATAATTGTTGTGATATTACATTAAAAGTTAAAAAAAAAAATCATCACAAAATTAAAGAAAATATAAATAAATAAGCTAAATTATCTTAATAAAAAAAGCTAAAAGAAATTTAAAATAAAATTATACCAAAATTTATCAAAATAAATAAAAAAATAACGGAATTAAAAAAAATAATAAAATAAAGAGAATAATAAAATAAATAAACTAAATTATACTAATAAAAAATAAAAGTTAAAAGAAATTAAAAATAAAATTATACCAAAATTTAACAAAATTAAAAAATTAAAAATCAGATATCATCAATTCTTTATAATTTGAAAAAAAAAGCTTAAAGAGAATAATTTAAGTATAAAAAGGTTTACAACATGAAGAAAGTTTAAAAAGAAATTTTTTTGTACTCTTATAGTTTAATGACAAAATTATAATATTGAAATAAATAATATATAAAAATTAGACATCAATCATAAAGAAATTCAAAAGAAATAAATATGCATGAACCAAAAGAAATTAAAAATAAATATAACAAATTTAATTAAAAAATTAAATAAAATTAATGAAAAATTGAATACTAACTTGAAGAAAATTTCGGGATAATAAATCTCGTGAGTGTGAATATTGAATGAATAATAGGTCTTATTTATAAGTAAAGGAAAAATTAAATATATATTTTTTGCTTTCAAATATGATTTGATTTTGATTTGATCTGCATTAAATTTTAATTAATACTCCCTCCGTCCCATAAAGAAGTTCACAGTTACTGTAAATACGAAGTTTAAAAAAAAGTTACTTTTTGGGGGTAGTTTGGTATTTTTAAGTAATAAATAAATTATAAAGTAAGTTTTGTGATATGTAAAGGGGTGACAATTTTGAAATTAAAGTGTATTGTGAGTTATTGATTTGTGTGTATTTCCTTATTTGGGGTGTGAATTTGTTTATGGGACGGACAAAAATAGAAAGTGTGAATTTATTTATGATACGGATGGAGTAATTAATTTTGATTTGATCATATTTTATTCAAATTTTAAATAAATATATGTAATTATCTATATTAATTAATAATTAAAATAATTGAGAAAAATTGTGTAGATGACGTTTCTATTTTAATATTTACGTTTCTATTTTGCGCGTCTCATTTCAATGTTACGTTTTATTTTTTGGAATATGGGACCCACCTAAAACAATTAATATATCATCCAACACTAATACACTAACCCACTTTACATTAAATATTATATATTTCCACCCACTATATATTAAAATATTATACTCCTTCATCAACGTGCAAAAAACAAACGTAAAGATTGAAACGGAACGGATGGAGTATATATATATATATATATATATATATATATATATATATATATATATATATATATATATATATATATATATATATATATATATATATACTCATTACTAATGCGCTGCTATAAATAACTTTTTAAAAGTATGAGGTGTCGCGACGTGATTAATCGTCATATATTTTTTATTTTTTGTTTTAATATCACATATATAATCTTTCTACTTTTATTTATTATTATTATTATTTATGTAGATCTTTGAATCATATATATATATATAAATTAAATATTACCTTTAATCATATTTTTTGATTGGTTAGGAATACCTTTTATTTATTTATTTATTTATTTTATTATTATTATTGATGTATATCTTTAAATTAAATACCACCTTTAATCATATTTTTTGATGGGTTAGGAATACCTTTTATTTATTTATTTTATTATTATTCATGTATATCTTTAAATCATATATATATATATATATATAAATTAAATATCACTTTTAATTATATTTTTTGATTGATTATAATAATTCATCCGCGTATTACGCTGGAATCTGTACTCGTATATATATATATATACATAATTTAAATATATATATGAATAATAATAATAATAATAATAATAAAGATAGGTCTTGTACGAGACCGTCTCACAGATCTCCTTACGTATGACGGATTATCCATTAGTTAATTTAAATAATATATTATACGAAAAATAAGGAAAGAAACGGGCATGGCCGGTGACCCATGCAAACCTTTCCGAAATGGCGCGCACATTCATGAATCTGTGCAATCAAAGAAGTTTGATTTTTCTATTTTCCTTTATATTTTAAATTTTTATTAATTATTAAAATTACAATTAATAATTATATGATTAATAAGAAAATTAAAAATGATGATTTAAAATTTAAAAGTGATACTTGAAAAAAAAGTGGTACATTTATTATTAAACTATTTTATGAAAATTTTATATATGAAAAAGTAATATTCTCTCCGTCCCATAAAGAAGTTCACAGTTATTGTATATATGAAGTTTAAGAAAAAGTTGCTTTTTGGGAGTAGTTTGGTATTTTTAGGTAATAAATAAATTATAAAGTAAGTTATGTGAGTTGTAAAGGGGTGACAATTTTGAAATTAAAGTGTGTTGTGGGGTTATTGATTTGTGTGTATTTCCTTATTTGGAGGTGTGAACTTGTTTATGTGACGGACAAAAATAGAAAGTGTGAATTTATTTATGGGATGAAAGGAGTATTATCTTTAATTAATAAAAAATAATATTTGAACATGGAAAAATGATACTCGATTAATCAAATTATTTAATAAATAATTTGTAAGAAAGATAAAAAGTGACATTTTCAATCAAAAGTGATACTTTATTAAGAAAGTGATACACATTCAATTAAACTATTTAATGAAATATTTATTGTACTGATAAAAAGTGTAGCTAATCAAATAAAAGTAATAAATGTCCAATTAAATTATTTAATTAACACTATTTTTAAAAAAATAAAAAGTGATAATATTCTTAATAAAAAATAATATTTGAACATGGAAAAGTGATACTCGATTAATCAAATTATTTCATAAATAATTTGTAAAGACAAAAAGTGATAACATTTTCAATCAAAAGTGATACTTGATTTAGAATAAGTGATACACATCCGTTAAACTACTATTTAATAAAAAAATTTATAGTATTGATAAAAAGTGATAGCTAATCAAGAAAAGTGATAAATGTTCAATTAAATTATTTAATGAACATTATTTTAAAAAAAATAAAAAGTGATAACATTTTTAATAAAAAATGATACTCGATAAAAAAAAGGTAATAATCATTTAAATGAATTTTTTCATGAACTATTATTTTAATAAATAAAAATTGGTAGCTAATTAATAAAAGAGTAGATTTTGCGTTAGACCGTCTCACGTAAAACTATTTTACACTTCTTTAAATAGTTATCACTTTCCCTATAAAATGTTATCACTATCTTTATAAAATGTTATCACTTTTTATTTATACTATAGTTGTTCAGGAAATAACATTATCACTTTTCATTAATTTTAGTATCACATTTCAATATAAAAGTTATCACTTTCTGACCGTATCACGCAAGTCCTTGTGTGAGACGGTCTCACACAATTGTTTACCTTAATAAAAAGTAAAATTATTATTTTTTTTCAAATATGTTTTATTTTGAAACGATTAACACTAATTGTGTTCCAAAAGAAAAAAATTTTAAAATTTATTTGCGAGTAATAAAATAATAATATAGATGTAATAATCAATAATAATAATAATATATATTTAAAACAAAATAAAACCTAACTTAATTGTTAAAAAAAAAAGTGTCTAACGTCAAAATGAATTAATTAAGTTAATTGGGTGGGACATTGCACGTTTTTAGCAGGTTATATGAGTTGGGATAGATCCGCGAGATTATTTATTGGGTTTTATTTGACCCGTCTCACATAATAAGATTTGTAAGACGGTCTCGCACAAGTCTTTTTTTAATAATAATAATAATAATAATAATAAATAAGTTGAATATATTTTGTTGATTATCTATTCCTAACTAATAAAAAAATATGATTAAAGTAGTATTTAATTTATAGATATACATTATATAAAGATATTCATGAATAATAATAATAATAATAAAATTAAAAGTAGAAAGATTATATATGTAATATTAAAACAAAAAAATAAAAATATACGACAATTAACCACGTCGCGATACCTCATACTTTTAACAAGTTATTTATAGCAGTGTATTCGTAATTAGTATATATATATGATCCGCGTGTAAGATCATTTAATTATTACTTCTATTTTTTTAAAATTAAAAAATTAGAGTTATAATTTTTCAAAATTAACTATTAAGATTTTATTTAAAGCTAGACAACTTTTTTTTATCAATGTAAAATATTTACAACAAATTATAACTTTTGATTTTTTTATAATATGACATATAACAAAATCATATGTAAAAATTAATATATGCATATATATTCTAACTTATTGAAGAAATCTTGACTTTAATTTTTTAATATTACTGTATAACATAAGTCAATTGAAAACGGGATAAGAAATAATTTTTTCTGTAACTTTGATCTTTTATTATTTTTGTCCCAAAAAAGATAATATTTGAGTTTTTATCCCACTATTTTTCAGATTGCATCAATGTTGCCATATTTTCACCGAAAATTGAAGAAATTATCAAAATCGAGCGCATGATGAATTGCAACAACCTTATTTTGATCTAGGGATTTAATTAACTTGCTGACATTTATTTAATTATTTTTTGTCTATAGGGGGTTGCCACATACTCCATCTGTCCCGCATTAACGTTTACATTTATTTTTTACACGTAAATTAAGAGATATAATACTCTTTCCAACCCGAATTCAACTTCACATTTACAGTTTGCATAGATATTAATAAAAGTTACTTTTTGATTTACTTTTGAGGGTAGTTTGTATTAGATTGTATATTAAAAATCTAGTTTTTTGTATGAACAATATTTTAACAATATTTTGAAATGAAAATCAAATGATCAAATATTTGCATATTATAATTTTTTATATGTTATTGCAAAAGTTCATTTACTTTATATTGTAAATAATATGGTGTGTGTGTCGCACAGAAAATCATATTATCAGTTTCTTATAAAGTGTAAATAGAGCTCACAACCGAGATAAAATGTGACAAACTATCGGGAATGTTGTAGTGTGATTTGGTATTAATTTGTCTTGACTATAGAATTACACTAGTACACTTTATGTGTATTGAGTAGGACCACTTGAGGTTGTTTGATTTATGCTGACTATATATAAGTACAAGACCTCAATTATTATGGAAGTCCGTACTCTTAATCCCTGTATAATAACTTCGATACATAGTTAGTATTTATTTCTTTGATTCACCTATGAGTGAGATTTAATTATTAAATTAATATGTCCAGTGAGTTGGGAGATGATACTATCTGTATAGTATGATGTTGATTATATAGGGAATCCATGTCCTAATAATTTAGACTAATGATGTCTCTTTGAGAAGCTCACAAGGATTATCATGCAAACCCTATAGGTGGATTTATTTCGGCAAGATAATAAGGTTGAGTGGTACTACTCTTGAATTAGAGATTAATTAATTGAGTTGTAAGTAATCCATTTAATTAATGAGCATTGTATATCTTAAACACAGAGAGTTAAATGGGCTCATAATAAGAAGGAGATCATAACGTAATTTGGGATTAGGGTGGCAGTGCAATAATAATTCTTTAGTGGACCGAATAATTATTATTGGGCTTAAGGTGTGAGTTTAGGGATAAACTTGGATGCCTAGGCCCAATGGGAAGCCCTACCCTAATTTCTCCTCTTGGACCCTGTTGTAGTCTATAAATAAGCCATCTCAACAGTCTTAAAATCATAATTTCATATGCCCACTTCAGAATAAAGGTGAGAAATCAGATTTCTCATCAAAAAATAAATAACATCAGAAATAAGAGAGAATGCGGATTGAAATTGCCTAAAGGATCATCGCCCACACGACGTCTAGATGAGGCATAGGAATACAACAGAAAATCGTGAGGTCATTTCTGCAAGTCTTCTGACATACATACACTGTCTTTAGTGAAACATAATACTTTCTATTCATTCTGCTACGTTAGATTTGCATTGAACCCGAACAGATTACGTAGGCATAAGATCTGATCACCACAAATTGGTATCAGGGCTGACGATTTTTTATTCTACGTGAAACATTCGGATAGGGTTTACATGCTCTATGTGATAAATTGTTCAGATAGATCTAGGAGATAGTTGAATTTGTATCTGTTAACACCTCTCTTGCAGGTTTTTTATTGCATGATTCCAACTGTTATGGTCTGATTGTATGTTTATGAGTGATTAAACCCTCGGACATGTCGATATTATTTTTATTGTGTTGGTGCGTATTTGTAATAGTTAAAATACGGCGAGTTATTTTGTAGGTTTAATTTTACCCATCTAGATCACATGTACATCTCCTACATGGGATATTAGGATTTTGGTAAAATGTATTGTACCTGATAATCATGTATCGTCGATGCTGCTGGAGAAAGAATTCATTTTCTCTTCATAAAATCACATCAGGACGCTATGGCGGAGTGCTCGATGTCGAGATGGTCGCCGAGTGTAGATGCTCGATGTCGAGCGGGTCGTCGAGTAATGCGGCGCGGTGCCAAGTAAGGATTCTAGAACGTGATGATGTACCGCTTGGTGTCGAGCGGGCTCGCTCAAAGCACATCGAACGGTTGGTTCTCGTCGAGCGAGCGTTGTACGGTATCGAGCAGATGATCAAGCGGTGATGCTCATTGTTGAGTGTGTCGTCGAGCAGTATCCTTGCATAGTCGTAGTTGTCCATATTCGGCGATGGTGGCATACAATTAAGATCCAAGAATATATGACAAAGCTATAATTGTTGGTGTTTGATCATTTGGTTAACGTGAATTAATAGGGTTCCATACGATTCTATATCAGCGAAAGCAAGAACATAAAATCATATTACCTTTCACCAGGGTATGTTGAAGAAGAGGAATTCTCGCAGGCAGCTTGCGCGACCTCACGACTTTGGGCATAACTATCTTATCCAATCTTTGATTTGAGTGATTTTTGCGCAAAAATAATCCTCTCTTCCATGGCTTATCAACTATATATCACACGACCAGTTTTGAGTACCACACGATTATAGAAAATTGTAGAATTTGACAATTAGATTGCTGAAAACAACCTCTTGATCTTCTACTATATTCCCAAGTCCAATCTTGATGTCGTGTGGGTGACGATCCTCAAGATCCTCTCAATCTGTAATCCTCCCTCAAACTCACGTGTGTTAGGCACAGTCATGAATGATTAGGATTTCCAGATTAATGCGGTGGCTTATATTTGAGCTACAATAGGGACTAGGAGGAGAAATTAGAGTCGGGCCTCCATTGGGCTTAAGTATCCAAGTTTAGCCAAAAACTTATACTTAAGTCCAATAATAATAATATATTCCACTAAATATTATTACTGCACTGCCGTTCTATTCCCACAATTACATTATGGGCTCCTTCTTATTATGAGCCCGTTAGTCTCCCGCGTTTAAGATATACAATGCCCATTAATTAATTAAATTACTGACAACTACATTAATTAATATCTCATCCGAGAGTAGTACCACTCAACCTCATTATCATGTCGGAATAAATCCACCTGCAGGGTTTACATGATAATCCTTATGAGCTCCTCAAGGGGACATCATCAACCTATTTAATAGGACATGGATTCCTTCTACAATCAACAGCAAATATAGAGACATCAGTATTTCTCAACTCACCGAGTTTGTTGATTTAATTACATGTAAATCTCGCCCATTGATGAATCAAAGAAATACATACTACCTTACGTGTCGAGGTTATTATATAGGGATTGAGAGCACGAACATCCATAATAACTGAGATCAAGTTCTCCTATATAGTCAGTATAAGTTGAACGATCTCAAGTGATCCTGCTCAGTACACACAAAGTGCACTAATGTGATTCTATAGTCAAGATAAACTAATACCAAATCACAATACGACCATCCTGATAGAGAGTCCTTGTCTATCTTGGTTGTGAGCATCTGTTTATACTTTATAAAGAAACCGATAATATGATTTTCCGCGTGTTGTCGCACAACATATTAGCTACAGTATAAAGTAAGTGGACTATTGCATCGACATATAAATAAATTATAAGACGCAATCATTTGATCAATGATTTTCATTTCAAATATTGTTAAAACATTGTTCATACTAAAGCTTGACTTTTAGTATACAATCCAACAATCTCCCACCTATACTAAAAGACTATGCTGCCATGTCAACTGCCATACCTCTGATTCCCACTCCCACTACATGACCATCAAAAGCTTTCGCTTTAAAGTCCTTGTAAAAAGGATTTACTAGGTTATCATCTGATGCAATCTAGGCGACAACAACCTTTCTCTCATCATACAATCACTCGTAACATGTGTTACTTTCTTTTAATGTGTTTAATTGTCTTATGGGCTCGTGATTCCTTTAAGTTTGCAACTGCACTATTATTACCACAATAAATTGTGATACCCTTGGGCAAACTTAGAAACCACATCCAAGTCCATCACGAAGTTTCTAGAGTCATATAAATACTTTGGTTGCCACAGAGGCTCCAATTTATCATCTTTCTATGGCTGAGTTCAAAATGTATTTCTATATAACACTCCTCCATATTATGGCTCTACCTCCTAAAATTAAACACATAACCTTGTGGATTTACTGCCGTCCTACCCGACTTGAAAAATCTAAATCTACGTAATCCATAAGAAGCAATGAATCTGTCTGGTATGCCTACATATAATTTCCAGTCCTTCTCAGGCACTTCAAATACGTCTTATCACAGTTCATTATTCTTGTTTCGGGTTACGTTGATACCGACTGTGCATGCATTCAGCAAAACAGATATCCATTCACTTGCATAGCATTCCTTGGACTAAGCTTCCTTATTCGTCAAAGTATAAGGGACCGTTTTCTACACCTTTATCTTCTTTTGTGTCTTAAGACACATTTTTTTAGATAAAGTAACATACTAAAATGAGTAAGGATTGTATTATTTCACTAAGCTTGAAATGAGTACAACATTCTATCTTGTGATCCGTATCACCATGATCACAAGAATATATTTTTCTTCTCTTAAGTCCTTCATTTCATACTACTTTCTGAACCATACCCATACGCCAGACAATACTCTTTCATTGTCTCCAATGAGCAAGATACTTTTTACGTATAGTACAAGAAATACCACCACGTTTCTGTCACCTTTTTCTTAATACACAAGACACATGTGCCCATTGAATAAATCCATATCATTGGATTAGCTCATCAAAACAGATGCACTTTGAGTTTAAAATTTGCTTTGGTTCATGGATGGACACTTTTAAGCTTACACTCAAAATGCTCTTCGCACTTTACAATGAATCATTCTGGTTGCTACACATAGATCTTTTCCTCAAGACTTTCAATCACGAAAGCTGTCTTGACATCTATTTGCTATACCTCATAGTTCAATATGAGCAGCAATAAATAAAAGAATTCGGATCGACTAAAACTTAGCTACCGGCGAAAAGATTTCCTCGTACTCGAACTTACCTTTCTTTCTGAGTGTACCTTTATGAAACAAGCTTTGTTTCAAAGTATCACCTTACCGTCTGATCCTCTTTTATTTTGTATGACCACTTCGAATGGCTTTCACACCATTTCGCGGTTCTACAAGCACCCAGACTTAATTAAGAATCCATAAATTCTACTTCAGAAATCATTGCTAGTCGCTAAGATGTCGCATTTTATCTTGTAGTGCTTCGTCGTATCCGTGGGTCAATTTCACGTTTACTAGGGACCAAATCTCATGACTCTCCTTAAACATAAATCTATCAGGTTGTAGAGCAACCCTCCCACTATGATAAAGCGCTACACGCAATTGTGTATCAGACGTATCACGCGATGTAATTTCCTTGTGGTATATCCTCTTGTACAATTGGTACTATACTTTGTGTTTTACCCTCTCATATCCTTTAAAACAATTTATCCATGGCTTTGTGATCTATTAAATAGTCATTTTTTAAAAATTTAGTGTTCGTGTTAATAATTACCCTTTGATCTTTTGGACTATCAAATAAAACACCCTTCATTTTTCTAGGATATCCCACAAACAGACAAACATCCTTTCGACATGCTGTTTCTAGGGCATACCCATAAAATGAATTTAGTAATTTCAAATAATTCATAATCTATCTAACAATTTCTATAAGAGTCCTATTCCTTCTTTTCGCCACACCATTCGACTGGGGATTGCCCGGTGTTGACAACTTGGAATTCAATCCCAACCTCTGATAAATAGCTTCTAAACTATCCTAAGAGGTACTCGCCACCATGATTAAATCGTAATGACTAGATATATTTTTGATGATCCTTCGCCGCATGAGTCATGCACTTTTTGAATTAATCATAGTACTCAAACTTGCAGTGCATAAAAAAATATATCTAACCACCTCTAGTAGGGATAATCTTAGAACCGCATAAATCAGAATGAACCAATTCCAACATATCTTTGGCTCTACACCCTTTTGCTTTGAAAAAGCAATCATGACCTAGTTTCAGATACCAAAAGGTATGTTTGGTTCATATCCGAAGGCTCTTTTCTCTTTTTAGGATTAGAAGACGCATTATCATTACAAATTTATTGCATCCGTGGGATAAACATGATTTATGAGTGTACAAACCAATGTATCATAATAGATTATAGCTCCATCCCTCATCACTATGACCATGTCATTTAAATGAAATGAAGTATCCATCCGTAAATGCATAGAAAACGAAATAAAATTATTTCTATAAAAATGTACGTAAAGACAATTTCTCATAATCAAACATTTATTCCTATCAGAAGATAAATAAACAACTCCCAGTGCAACATCCACTACTTTTGTAACTTACCCATGTACTCAATAATCTCATCATCATTTAGTTGCAGGCTTTTAGTGATTTCGGTATCTACACACAACGTGTCAGTATATTCCATCACTAATCATTCTTCAACAACTAATGAATGGATACTAACCTTGTTCACATCTTGATGAAAATTGATTTCCTTCGTTACTTGTTTTGTCAGAAGTTTTCTATCGAATACAGCCTCTTGTAATTCAGGTGGAACTTAATCAAAACATTTAGGAAAATTATGGAGAATAAAATTGATCTAGATTCCCCTTCAATTTCTACTCCAATCATTTCCAATTCATTCATCAATTTAACAATGACCTCTTGTCTTTCTAACTTACTAAAGTATCCGAAGAGTCGCATGAGAATAAACCATATTTTTATGAAACTCTCATCTC
The DNA here is from genome assembly GCA_023678885.1 of Pogostemon cablin. Taxonomy (NCBI): domain Eukaryota; kingdom Viridiplantae; phylum Streptophyta; class Magnoliopsida; order Lamiales; family Lamiaceae; genus Pogostemon; species Pogostemon cablin. Next base: position 18,275,867 of record CM042970.1, read on the forward strand.
TTCACTTGAGTCTTAAATAGACATTAGAGGGCATCTTTAGTGAGAATACATATGTTTTTCTAAGCAGTAAGAATCAAAACCAAGATTCTTTCCTAATCATCTAATTTTGGACCAGTAAATATAATTTCTTTTAGTAAACAATAAGTGAAATAAACCATTCAAAAATATTGAGAATCACGTAAATAAATACACTGATCAAATCCTTCGGATTTATCCATTTATATTAATTCCCTCAAAATAATATAAAATAAAATTCACCGACATCTGAAGTACCGTGAGTCTGCATGTCACGATAGTGTGGACGTATACAAACTCGAATATTTACAAGAGAATGTTTTACCCATTAATTTCATTTGTTAACCTAACCTCATGACAAAATAATTAATAGTCGGTTCCTCTTTAGCCATGCAAATAACAGCAGTGACTCCGATGGGGAGGATACTTATTATTTGCACCTAAGTGTTCACCATTATTTGATCCTAAGTCCATTGCGCAAGCTTATGTGCCTTACAGATGGAGAAGTACACACGCGCTCGGTTAACTTCCTACAATCATCATAAAGAAGTTTGTTCTAGAAATCCATGAATAAACTCATCCGATTGGGAGGAAGGTCTATTGCCAACGTTCAAGTTTATTCACATCGCTTACAAACCAATAATAGAGGCTGTGGGAATTATTAACCAATTCTCTCTCCCACTTAATTATTTAACACCGAGGGTTTTTACATGCATATATTATTCAGTAATAAAATACGCAACCTATCATGCTCCTATTATAGCATATAAGACAGTAAATCACAGAGAACCATGCATACATATATAACAATAATCAGATAATTAAATCAATTATGAACAATTATATATCAGCGAATTTGATTGTTTGTCACCAAGAACGAATACATGCAATGACCTCCAGATTATCAAACTGTCGAAAATCTCCAGATTATCAAATTTTCAAGACAATCGATATCAGTGATTAGAAAACCAGATCGGAAGCTGAACCGGTGTCTCTACCAGTTCGAGGTTCAACCGGTCGGGCCGCCGGTTCAACCGAAAAATTAAATTTACCTATTTTTTATTATACTTTATATTAACCATTAATATATAAATTATTTGATAAAATTGAGAGTATAACCCACTTTCATAAGAGGCCCACCAATTTTAACTTGCATTTCCTACGGCTCACTTAACATTTATTATTTGAATGTCAAAATTAGATTGCAAAATACAATGTCAAAAGCAGTAAAGCACTAGGGTTACTCCATTAAGCCGCAGCCCCCTCTCTCTATACCAATCTGCCCCCCCTCTCTCCCTACCAACATCGAAAGTCTATTCTTTTTTTCTAATTTTGTTATATTTTTTCTTCAATCCAAACATCAATTGCTATTTGGTGGAGTGGTAGATATTAAATCAAAATGTGAACATTAGTGTAGAAGTTTGCAACGGAGACGATTTGGAGAGGTAATGACTATGCTTTCGCCGGTTTCTGGAAGAAGAATGATATTTCTAACATGTTCTTGATCTTTAGATCTGTGTAATAGGAGAGAGAATTATGCAAGTTTGTATGATTATTATTATTATTATTATTTATTTCTGTAATTGCTCCTTCTTCAACTATGCATGTACAATTTGTTATTTCTGGTAATGAGATGTTTGGAATTTGGATACGTTTTGAATTTATAAATAAAATCAGACATTTTCCGATTGAACCGGTTTTACCGATTTTTCGATTCAGACCGGTTCAAGCTGATTTATTCCAGTTTAATTATAAAAAACAGTTATAGTGCTGTTCTGGACCTGTTTCGATTTCGGTTCCCAGTTTAACCGGTTCAATTGGTCGGTCCGGTGATTAGCCATAACCTGTAGTCGAGTTGACCAATTCAAGAATTTATCGAACCACAGGGAGGTAGGCACTAGTGCTTAAGCAATCTCTTATTTTTTGTAATTTTTTAGAGAGTCATTATCAATAGATTTGGTTGTAAAACAAGTAAATTAAATGGCTTAAACTAAACAAGTAAGCAATGATCAACAAATAAGACAGATGGGTGAAAATTGGTTTACCAAATTGATTAAAAGTGAGATCAACAACAATCAAGAAGTGATAATTCTAGGAATTATGTATCAATTGCATGTGTTTCATGGATATATGATTAAGGGCCTACACTAGTTTCTTCCAAACTTTCTTTCGAAATGAGTAGAATGTGAATCCAAATAAGAATCCAAAATTAGCTCAATGGATTAGTTCTCACTTAAGCAATTCCATCTAGGTACTAAGCTTACATGAGAATCCCCTCACACAATCAATCAACCTCTCGATCAAATTAATTGAATGTCCTATCAAAGGGTTCTAAATCCTAAAGGATATCTCTATCTCTTCAAGACTTGTAATGCACATGAAGTGTATGATGAAATGATTCAATGAACTATCCTAAACACATAATTGATTTCTCAATCTAATCACATGCCCATGACAATTAATCACACAAATCAACAATACAAATCAAACAATTAACAATCAATGATAGAAAATCACCAATCCATTCAACACATGAATTAAAATACATAGATCTTCAAAATTAACCAACAAATCTCATGTTGCTAATCTCACAAGGTAGATTAGCCTACCATCTTTATAATATAACTAACATGGACATTAAAAACCTTACAAATCATGATAATCAAATAGGATTACTACAAAAATGGGATGAAAACTCCCTTGGATTCACTCCAATGGCTATCTCCTTCCTTTCCTTGTAATTTTCCTTTCTTCCTTACTTATTCTCTTCACTTGGATGAAGGATTTATGGTGAGATGATGATAGAGTGAATAGATGGATGAAATGATGAAGGATATGGTATAAAATGAAGGAATTGGTGTGTGGGTGTGTGAGCAGCTGAAAATTCGATTATAAGATCATCAAATGTTGAATGGAATGATATTTATACCCTTGGAGATCTTCTAGAAGGAATCAGAAATTTTTCTGAATTTTAACACCTACACGGTTCGAGTTCAGTACACGGTCCGAGTCGTGTCTAGGGTTTTTGGTCAACGATGAACTTCGAACAGCGCACGGCTAGTCCGCGGTACACGACCACAGGGTGGTCGTGTTGTGATTTTTGACGACCGCGTCGGCCAATCTTACAGGCCCGTGCGCTGTACACAGGCCGTGTGCGCTACACGTCTCGGTACCAAATACGGCTTGCCGTGTTTGTGCTGCTTTGTTTTCTTCTTTCTCCTGACTCCGTTTTCGCTCATTTTTTTCACTTGTTTTAACATTTTTAAGTTCATTCCCATACAATTCCATAAAAACACATAACATCACCAAAATACACATAAATACAGATAAAACAATATGAAAACACATACAAAAAGACACTAAAATCTAGGCAAAAATAACGACAATCACACCCCAAACTTAAAGTGTTGTTCGTCCCCGAACAACGAAAATTATAAATCGAGGGAGAGATTTTCACCTACCAAAAGACTAAACGAACACAAGTAATAACGCACCAATAACAATAATAACTACAAATTATGCTAAGTTATTCTACAACATTAGAATCATGATACGAGAAATTAACAAGTACAATCAAAAGAGAACAAGGTTCAATATAGTCCCTTTTAGTCTAAACCTCACCTAAGTTTATCAATTCCACTCAACACTCTTTAAATAAGTTAAATCAACACTCATCAATCAATTGGTTTGAATCACCATATACTTACTCGTGGACTCTATTTACAAACCACCAAAGTTTCAATCAATGATCAAAAAGGACTTTGACTAAGGATGTAATGATAGACTCTTTGGTTGGGTAGGAAGAATTTAGATAAAAGTGACTAAACAAGTGTAAGTAATCGAAGAGATATCTACTTTCTTCCATTCTCCACTTTCTTTCTTCCCTTCTTATTCTTTGCAACATTCAAGCACTATTCATCACTTCTCTTTAGATTTTCAACTATTTTTGGTTGTATGATTCCTTCTTTTGATTTTTAGTTTCTTGAGCGTCTTTGTCTTTCGCTCTCTTTTCTTGCTTTTAAGGTCACATATGCATTCTTTTTATGCTCTTTTCATCCTTTTATACCATTTCCTCTTCTTCTTTTTTTTTTTTATCTCAGTCATAATTTTCTAGCTTCCCTATCTTTGATTACTCACACAAAAGGTATATATATTAGGCTAATGTGGGTAATCAAGGCTTGTAATGTGCAAAATTCACAAGAAATAGGCTTATAGGCTCAAAAATGGTTAACTAAGGGTGATATTAAAGGTAAGGAAATGTTTGGCAATGACTACACATGACAAGGATGACCTTAAATCATATCATCAATCTCTACTAATCGGGTTCATTCCTAAAGTCTTTGAGCAAGTATTTAGTTTATCAAAACTTAATCGATCCACTCATGAAAAGATATACCATGTATACATGGTCGAGGCACAAATTCTCACAAGTTTATGCTTGACTTAAAAGGACTTATTGCAATACATTCATCTTTTAATTGAACCAATTAAATAAAACATATCACCATTCGAAAGTGTAGAGATTCTTAATCATGATCCGTTATCACTTATCACCACAACTCATCATCATTCACATTCAAAATGAATCACGACCTCCCAAACAAACCACCAAATCAAACCTTAACAAGAATTAAAAAAACAAACAAACACAAATAAACATGAGACAAAAACAAAAGCACAAAACACCACATAAAGAAATAAAGCATAAAGTTCACCTCATCCAAGATCAATTCAAATTACAATCATCTCAACCTTAATTGAAAATAAAACCTAAATTATGAAATTAAAACATCCCAAAACAAAACAACTAAAAGTATCAAATCCAACAAGATTCAATCCGACTAAAATAAATAGGCTAACGAAGTGACGAGCATTAAAAGTACTCCCTCAATTATCTAGACACGGAGGAGGACGAGACTGGCACGGTGCCCAAGGGATATAAGCACGAGGTGAGGCAGGGAACTAGAAATTAAACATCATCGTGAGCATGTCCTCCATGTTGTTTGAATGTGCTCGAGCGTCCTCCTCATAGTACTCCCTCCTACGTTGTCCCTCATGGATCTCCCCGATCTGCACTCCTTGCATTTGCTGCTCTTCTATGATTTCTCTTATTTTCTCACCATACAGGTTCTGTGTGTGCCTTATCGATCGAATCTCCCCTTCAAAGAAATTCCAGTTTGCATCTCTTATCCCTTGTCCCATGAATTGTTGCTGTAGCTGTTCCTACTCTTCTTCAAACTGAGGAGGTTCAGGAGCATGTTATTCAAATTCCACTTGCTGATGTTAGGGGTCTTCTTCATCCCCCTCTTCCATAGCTATGGGCTCAGCTCTCAAATTTGCTAACTTATGATTTTCTTCAACACGCATTTGCCTCAGCATCGCTTCCACTCCTTCTCGATTCCTTCGATAAAATTCCCTCATGACAGTGGAGTGTTGCACACTTGCCATTGCAAAGTTGGCATTTTTCCTTCGAGAATAAACTGTTGTTAGCTCCGGAGCAGGTAAAGGAAATGGAGCTCATTTGTCTTACCTCAAACAATACATATCTCCTATCAAAGATATAAACTCCATCCTCATTAGCTGGGTATAGTTGAGCCCCTCACTAGTCATTCTATTTTCCATTCTTATGAGATCAATCCCTAATCCTTGGGCTATCATCGTAACTATCCCTCCAACCATCACTCCTTGTGAAGTTTGCCTCTTAGCTTCTCTTTTTGCATGGTGGATAAAGTGGGCTGCCAAATTCAACTCAAGCTCATTGTACAAACAATACATAATGTAAAATTGTTTCTCTCCTACTGATCCACCTTCGCAACGAGCCACAACTGTATTTGAGACAATATTCTCCAAATATCTCATTACGGGATTCTTAATGGTTGTCCCCTTTGATGCCCTAGGGATGTAATCTGCTGGTTCTGTTCCATCATTGACTAGTGTCTTCCACCAACTCTGCCGATTGAAACCCACTCCTTCATAAAAATGACCATGATTAACACATGGGGGGCATCCCGTAAACCTATTCAACACATAGATGGGTACCTTCTCCCTCAACTCGTTATTCAACTGGAAAGTTATTGATGTTGGGAAGCCATTCCCTTTCTTCGGGAATATTGCTTGCCACTTCAAGATATACTTTTCCCAGCACTCCTCGAATTCTACTCCAAAGTACTTAGGATGTATCCCATCTTCCATCAATTGAGCATCTAAGTTGGCCATTTCTACCTCAGTTTCTACAATGATAAAGTCTTCATTGCGTTTTCGAACTCTTCTTTCAGCCATCTGCAATATTCAAAATTTTCAAATTACACTCAACTTCATCATAGTGTTGATAACTAAGCATAGAATCATCACTCGTTATTCAACTAAGTGTTAATCCTAATCATGCTTTGATGTTCCATGATAACACCCCCTTTTAAATTACAATGCACATGCTTAATCATTAAAGAAATGGAGCAAGCAACTAAACAACATTCTTAATTAATCACACAAGAGCATCCTTTCATTTTCATGAGTTTCATCACATATTCCCTTCATCCTTGCATCAATTATTTAGCAATTGATCAACAATGCTTCATTATTCATGTAAAACCCCTCAATTTGACTCGAAAATTCACTTAAGCATTTCATCGAATACTTGGCATGCAACAATTTTCAAAAGAATATCAAACACCCTTATGCTCAAATCCTCAACACCTAAGCTATTTCATAACAATACAATCATCATATAAGCATCATCAATCAATTTATCTCATCATATGCACCTAAATTCATCAAAATCCAGAAATCCCCAAATTCAAACCACACGAACCCTAACGTTTGCTTCCTCAAATGAAATCATCAATCAAAACTTGCAATTTTGTATCCTATCATATTAAACATGTTTTAAACATGCTCTCATTCAAAACCCGTACAAAAATTTCGATGTTCAAACATTCAATTGAGAACTAGGGCAAGAATTTCATACCTGGATTTCTTGCAATTAATGGACGAATTTGATGTAAAAACTTTGAGAATCACACTCTAAACCACTCAATCTTACCACTCTTTTGATGTTCACTGAAGATTTGGTAGTTTAAGAAGAGGATATGGAGGAAATGGATTGCTTGAGCACTGATGAAATGAACAAGGCGTGTTCAACAGTCGGGCTTTAAGTTTCTGACTTCTAACACGACACGGTCCGAGTTGGGTACACGGTCTCTGAGTGCCCGTTTTTGGTTTTCTGATGACCGCACACGGCCAAATCTTACAGGACCGTGCGCTGTACACAGTCCATGTAGCTGCACTAGACACGGCTCGTGTCTGGAACTCGACCTCGATCTGGGCATGTGGTGTTTTCTGACTATAGTACACGGCCAACCCTTACAGGATCGTGTACTGTACACGGGCCGTGTAGCTGTGCCCTGTTTTCTTCAATTTTCCAACTACAAACCTTGCCTTTCCCTGTTTTTATGCTTCCAATGCTCCCTATTTATGCTCAAAAACTCATTCACATCATTAGCTCACAATTAGTATAAAAAACAAAAGGATTATTAACTTCAACACCACCAAAACGAACCAAAATCACACCGAACTCATGAGAAAATTTTCATATTTGACTCAAAAACACAAGAATACATGCCAATATAGATTATAACATATCATACCATACTATATCCCCCCAAACTTAAATTGAAACAAGAGTTTCATGGTAAGTTTGCAAAAAAAAAGTGGTAAGATATACCGTTACACATTAATGAAACACTCCTTGTATCTTCAAAACATCTTCTTCTCACAAGCACAATCCACCTACAAGACCAAAAATGCAAAACAAAAAAAAAATTAAAAAAATATGTACAACCCTAATCTACTAAAAGGATACGAGCTTTTAAGAGGTGAAAGGGTCAACATATACCAACTCCCTTTGAGAGGGAGAATGGCAATGTTTCACCCTATGAACATTAACTACAAAAGCATTTCAATCCGATCCTTCAAGTTTTATCGAGCCATCATCTCTAACTTCGATCATCAAGTACGGACCGGTCCATTTCGAACGAAGTTTTCTGGGGAATAGTTTAAGTCTTGAATTGAACAATAGAACTTTATCCCCGGAATAAACTCCTTCATTTTGATCCTTTCATCATGCCATCTTTTGAGTTTTTCCTTCAAAATCCTTGAGCTTTAATAAGCTCTTCTCTAAATTCTTCTAATCCAAGCAATTGGAGACACATTTTCTTTCTGGATTCTTTCTTATCAAAGTTCAACTTCCGAAGGGCCCATAATGCTTTATGCTCCAATCCACGGGTAAATGGCATGCCTTCCAATAAACAAGCTTGTATGGAAAAAATCCAAGAGCGGTCTTGTAAGCCGTTCGATAAGCCCATAAAGCATCGTCTAGCTTAAAAGACCAATCTTTTCGATTCCCATTGATCGTCTTCTCAAGAACAAGCTTTACTTGCTTATTGGACACCTCCGTGAAACCATTTGTTTGAGGATGGTAAGGTGTAGAAACTTTATGCTTCACTACATAGCCCTTCAAGAGCTTCTCAATAAGCTTTTTGATGAAGTGAGATCCCCCATCACTAATCATGGCCTTTGGCACCCCAAATCTTGCAAAGATGTCTTCTTTAAGAAAACCTTCACCACTAGAGCATCATTTGTCCTTGTCGGGATTGCTTCCACCCATTTAGATACATAATATACCGCAAGCAATATGTAAAGGTAACCATTGAAAGGTGGAAATGGGCCCATGAAGTCCATCCCCCATACATCAAACACTTCAACTTCAAAAATATTCCTCATAGGCATCTCATCATGTTGCCCTATACTTCCAATCCTTTGGCACCGATCACATCCCTTGATATACTTCTTGCAACCCTTGAACAAAGTTGGCCAAAACAAACCCGACTGTAGAATCTTTGCCCCCGTCTTTTGAAACCCAAAGTGTCCTCCACATGGTGAACTATGACACATCTAAATGATACTTTACTTCTCTTCTTCCGGGATACACCTCCTTATGATCCCATCCGGACAATTCTTAAACAAAAGAGGATCATCCCATAAGTACTCCTTGACATCATGATAGAACTTCTTCCTTTGAGATTCGGTGAGATGATCCGGCTTGAGGCCACAAGCTAAATAATTCACAAAATCCGCATACCATGGCCTTCCGGTCTCACACAAAGTGTAAATCCTTTGAAAATCAACTAGAAGAATCTCTTCATCCGGAAATACATCCTTAATGAATTCCACAGTTTTCTCTTCATCAACGTTTTCCAAGCGTGACAAGTGGTCAGATATGATATTTTCGACTCCCTTCTTGTCACGTATCTCCACATTGAACTCCTGCAACAAAAGAACCCAACGAATTAGTCTTGGTTTAGCATCTTTCTTACTCATCAAATACCTAATGGCGGCATGATCCGTATAAATAATCGTTTTTATGCCAACTAGGTTTGGACGAAATTTTTCAAAAGCATAAACCAAAGATAAAAACTCTTTTTCTGTTGTAGTGTAATTCTTTTGATTTGCATTGAACGTCTTGGATGCATAGTAGATGGCCCGAAACTTCTTCTCTATCACTTGTCCTAGCACTACTCCCAAAGCATTGTCACTTGCATCACAAAAGAGCTCAAAAGGCTTGCTCCAATCGGGAGAGACGAGTATTGGTGAAGAAATTAAGGCCTCCTTAATCACCCTAAAAGCATCACGACATTTATCATTAAATTCAAATGGAGCATCTTTTTCAAGTAATTTACACAAAGGTTTGGCTATGTTAGAAAAATTCTTTATAAAACGTCTATAGAACCCGGCGTGGCCAAGGAACAATCTAACCCCTTTTTCATTTTTTGTTGGGGGAAGATGTTCAATGGCTACAACCTTCGCCCTATCAACTCTCAAACCTTTCTCCGAGATATGATGACCAAGTACAATACCCTCTTGAACAATAAAATGACATTTTTCCAATTCAAGACTAGGTTCGTATCTTGACATCGCTGCAACACCATAGAAAGATTAGCCAAGCATTTATCAAATGAAGACCCAAACACGGAAAAGTCATCCATAAAAACCTCCATTACATTTTCAATCAATCCCCCAAAGATGGCCATCATGCAACGTTGAAAGGTGGCAGGGGCATTGCATAACCCAAAAGGCAATTTATAGAAAGCAAACGTTCCATACGGACAAGTAAAAGTTACTTTCTCTTGATCCTCGGGAGCTATCATGATTTGGTTGTACCCCGAGTAACCATCTAGAAAATAATTATACTTGTATCCAGCCAACCTATCAAATATTTGATCAATAAAAGGTAAAGGGAAATGATCTTTATGAGTGTTTTTATTAAGCTTTCTATAATCACAACACACTCTCCAATCCGTTTTCACCCTTGTATCAAGCTCTTCATCAAATTCCGTCTTAACAATGGTTAGACCCCCTTTCTTAGCCACAACATGCAAAGGACTTACATGAAGACTATCACTTATGGCATAAACAATTCTACCATCCAACCATTTCAAAACTTCTTTCCTAACAACCTCTTACATAATGGGGTTTAAACGACGTTGAGGTTGTATGCATGATTTACTCTCATTAATCAACCTAATGTGATGCATACAAATAGTGGGACTTATGCCTTTCAAATCATCAAGACTCCACCCTAATGCACTTTTATGATCTTTAAGCATCCTCAATAATTTATCTAACTCTAAGGGTGAAAGGGATGATGATACAATTACCGGAAAGGTTTTGTCGTCCCCCAAGTATGCATACATAAGATGATCAGGTAGTGGCTTTAATCCTCTTTTCCTTTATAAACCTTGGGCTCTTCATTTTCAAAATCCAATGGAAGATATTCCCTCTTTCCATATACATCATTTTGGCTCCATCTTCTTGCATTTCTCTACAAGCATTCAAGTCATGTAAGCAATCATTTATATCATCATCTTCTAAACAATAAAAAGAAGAGTTAGAGTTAAGAGATAAAGTAAGAGAATGACTTATGCTTGTTTCGAGTGGATCTTTAGATAAGAAGAATGACAAGTTCTTTTGAACAATCAATTCAATTCTTCTACACTCCTCTTTCTCATCCGGATGCCTCATCGCATTTCTTAATGAAAACACCACCTCTTCTTCATTTACTCTCAATGTCAACTCCCCCTTGTGTACATCAATTAAAGTTCTTCCAGTGGCCAAAAATGGACTTCCTAAAATCAATAGAACATTTGCATCCTCGTCCATATCAAGCACTATAAAATCCACCGGGAATATGAACTTTGTAACTTTAACTAACACATCTTCAACTACTCACTTAGGATAAGTCAAAGACCTATCCGCAAGTTGCAATGTAACATATGTAGGCTTTACTTCCCCTATACCAAGTTTCTTAAAGATCGACATAGGCATCAAATTGATACTAGCCCCAAGATCACAAAGAGCTTTATGAACTTCACTCTTCCCATTCCGCATGGTATGACAAAACTCCCCGAATCCTTTAGCTTTGGAGGCAACTTCTTTTGAATTATGACACTATACTCCTCCGTCAAGTTGACGTTTTAATTCTCCACTAAGCTCTTTTTTCTTGCCATTATGTCTTTCAAAAACTTAACATAGTGAGGAATTTGTCTCAAAGCATCCGCAAAGGGTATATTTATGTGGATTTTCTTGAAGATCTCCAAAAACTTTGCAAATTGTTCATCAAGGCCCTTCTTCAAAAATCTATGAGGAAAAGGGATGGGCACTTGAGTTTTTGGTATCCCCCAACTATCCCTTTCTACTTCAACTTCTTCCTCTTTCTTTTCCAACGCTTTTGTTCTTTCCCATTTCTTCTTAATAACTTCCGACTCAACCACATCCGTTTCATCATTTGGTTTTACTTCAACTTCACTTTCTTCCACAAACTCTTCTTCTACCAAGTTTTCCTCAACCTCCTTCTCTTCCACCTTCTCATCTTCCATAGGCATAGAAGGTCCCTCATAGTTTGTTCCACTACTCAAAGTTATTGTCTTGCATTGCTCTTTTGGATATACAATGGTGGTAGAAGGAAATTTTCCTTTCTTATTCGCACTCAACGAACTAGCAATTTGACCAACCGAGTGCTCCAAAGCTTTGAATCTTCTATCATTAGCTTCATCAATCTTTCTTCTTGTTTCATCTTGAGCTTTGTTCGATGCAATTAGCTTTTCAATGAGTTCTTCAGTAGTTGCCTTTCCTTCATTATTTGGCGTTTTAGCTCCCGGATGATACCCGGGGGATAAGTAACTGCATTGCTCGGGTTTGAATAAGAGAAGTTATCTTGCCTCCTTTATTGTTGTGGGTATGAGCTTCCACTTTCTTGACTATTAAAACCTCTTACCTTGGTGGAGTGTTTCCTTGATTGTGGTTAAAATTACCTTGGTAATTATTTTGATAGTTACCTTGGTAATTCCTTCCTTGCATGTATTGCACATCCTCCACACGTGGCATTGTCATAGCCCATTGTTCCTCACTAATACTATTCGGAGGAAGCACACTTTGATCAATTTGGCCTTCAACCATATTAACTCCTTGATTATTCACACCTTGATTTAAGCTCATTTGCCTCATTACCTCTGCCACTATCATCTCAACACTTGGCAAACTTGGCTCCACATTAGCACTCTTCAAACTAAACTGTTACCCTTAATCGAAGCTCTCAAATTCATAGCATCCACTAACTCTCTCCGATGGCCATTGGTAGACATTTATAGCAATCTCATCAAAAATTCTTATAGCCCTTTCTGGAGTCACACCAAGTACGGATCCACCCGCCGAAGCATCTACAAGCACTCTCTGACCATTAATCAAACCTTGGTAGAAAAACCCCACTTGTTGATTTTCCCAAAAACCATGTTGTAGACACTTCCGTAGCATTTCCTTAAACCTTTCCCACGCTTCATAAAAAACTCTCTTGAGGCATTTGCTTGAATTGAGTAATCAAGCTCTTCATTTGAAGCGTCTTAGAAGGCGGAAAATACTTGTTCAAGAACATTTGTGCAAGCTCCTCCCAAGTGTTACACGTACCCGGAGTGATGGTAGATAACCATGTTCGAGCACGATCTCTCAATGAAAATGGAAATAACCTCATCTTGATGCAATCCTCGCTCATCCCATTTATCTTCACGGTATTGGCAATCTCAATAAGTTAAGCTAGATGAGTATTAGGATCCTCATTCGGGGTTCCACTAAATTGTTGCTCTCTCACCATAGAAATTAAGTCAGCTTTAAATTCAATGTTATTGGCATTGATCGGTGGACCCATCATTTGAGGCATTGCCCTTGACATAAAGAAATTCAGGATCACCCTTGGATCTACTTAAGGCCCTCGATGCACCGGATGTGGGGTGCAGGTGTGTAAGCATGTTGAAAACCTTATTGAAGCATGGCTTGTTGCATCATTTGTTGAAGTAAAGCTTGATTGTTAAGCTCTCCAAAACTTTGATGAGCTTGTTGAGGAAGATTAGCATTGACTTGGGGTGTTTGTGCGTTGTCATGCACATTTGCACTCTTTCTCCATCATTCCTAATATCAACACGTTCATCTTGATTGTTATCCATTAGGTCACTTTTTTTGTTTTGTTCTCCTTTCTCCTTCTCCGAAAAGTGTGTTTAATTTCTAAATCAATAGGTTCAACTTGTTTCTCTTTTGACCTTGTTTGCATACACCTTCAAAATAAGAGAAGTTAGAACAAGATTTTAAAAAGCAAATACAAATAAACAAATAAAAAAATGTCTATATTAAGATTGCTCAAAACGATCCTTCTTCAAGCTACTAGCAACCATTGCCTCCCCAGCAACGGCGCCATTTGATTAGCCATAACTTGTAATCGGGTTGACTAATTCAAGAATTTATCGAACCACAGGGAGGTAGGCACTAGTGCTTAAGTGATCTCTCGTTTTTCGTAATTTTATAGAGACTCATCATCAATAGATTTGGTTGTAAAAAAAGTAAATTAAATGGCTTAAACTAAACAAGTAAGCAATGATCAATAAATAAGACGGATGGTTGAAAAGTGGTTTACCAAATTGATTAAAAGTGAGATCAACAACAATCAAGAAGTGATAATTCTAGAAATTATGTATCAATTGCATGTGTTTCATGGATATATGATTAAGGGCCAACACCAGTTTCTTCCAAACTTTCTCTCGAAATGAATAGAATGTGAATCCAAATAAGAATCCCAAATTAGCTCAATGGATTAGTTCTCACTTAAGCAATTTCATCTAGGTACTAAGCTTAAATGAGAATCCCCTCACACAATCAATCAACCTCTCGATCAAATTAATCGAATGTCTTATCAAAGGATTCTAAATTCTAAAGGATATCTCTATTTCTTCAAGATTTGTAATGCACATGAAGTGTATGATGAAATGATTCAATGAACTATCCTAAACACATAATTGATTTCTCAATCTAATCACATATCCATGACAATTAATCACACAAATCAACAATACAAATCAAGCAATTAATAATCAATGATAGAAAATCACCAATCCATCCAACATATGAATTAAAATACATAGATCCCCAAAATCAACCAACAAATTTCATGTTGCTAATCTCACAAGGGAGATTAGCCTACCATCTTCATAATCATGATAATCAAATAGGATTACTACAAAAATGGGATGAAAACTCCCTTGGATTGACTCCAATGGCTATCTCTTTCCTTTCCTTGTAATTTTCCTTTCTTCCTTGCTTTTTCTCTTCACTTGGATGAAGGATTTATGGTGAGATGATGATGGAGAGAATAGATGGATGAAGTGATGAAGGATATGGTATAAAATGAAGGAATTGGTGTGTGGGGTGTGTGAGCAGCTGAAAATTCGATTCTATGATCATCAAATGTTGAATTGAATGGTATTTATACCCTTGGAGATCTTCTAGAAGGAATCAGGAATTTTTCTGAATTTTAACACCTACATGGCTCGAGTTCAGTACACGGCCCGAGTCGTGTCTAGGGTTTCTGGTCAACGATGAACTTCGGACAACGCACGGCTCGTGCGCGGTACACGACCACAGGGGTGGCCGTGTTGTGATTTCTAACGACCGCGCACGGCCAAATCTTACAGGCCCGTGCGCGGTACACGGACCATGTGCGCTACACGCCTCGTGTACCAAACACGACTGGCCGTGTTTGTGCTGCTTTGCTTCCTTCTTTCTCCGGACACCATTTTTGCTCTGTTTTTTACCTGTTTTAACATTTATAAGTTCAATCTCACACAATTCTATAAAAATACATAACACCACCAAAATACACATAAATACGGATAAAACAATACGAAAACGCACACAAAAATATACTAAAATTTAGGTGAAAATAACGACAATTATCCGGTCCAGTTTTCAAAAAATTGATTGATATCGACTATCGATATCGTCCAAATTATTGAATCATCGATATCGACCCGATTATCAAAATTTTAAAATTTCCAGATTATCAAAATTTTGAAACTATCGATATCGGCCGTCAATATCGTCCAAATTATCAAAATTATCGATATCGACCAGATTATCGAAATCGTCGATATCGTCCAGATCTTTAAAATCATCGATATCAACATGCAACTATATATAACAATAATAGATAATTAAATCAATTATGGTAGTTATATATCACGAATTAAATTGCTACTTAAATTAGGAAGTCTTATCCGACACTCCAACTGTTGAACCAATTCCTTATGCGACAAACATGATTTCTTGCGCCTTAAGTCGTTCATTATCACTGGCTGCCTTGACCCAGAACTCATCAGAATGCATCATTGCCACTCTGGGACCACCACCGGTCGCACTGGTCGTTGGCACGACTCGTATCGCCTGCCGTCGGCGAACGTGCCGATAGCCGATCGTGCCGTCTGCAACGCCACGCTAGAGCAGACTACCCACCAGCAAAACTCGTGTCTGCCATCTGCATCGTTCCTGCCGACCGCCACTTTCAGTCGTGTCGTCTGCCTTCGAAGTTCTACCACTTCGTGTCGCCTGCACGCAACACGCCCGACACCGCGCATCTGGTGGAAAGACTCATGCAAGTATTGGCACGACTCGCGCTGCCTGTACGTCATCGTCGTATCGCTCGCAACACTTAGCCCGTCGTCTATCTAATATGTCATGCACGCCTGCTGGTCGTGCCGACCAGCTTCCTAGTCTTGCCGCCCACGCCATGCGATCGTGCCACACACCAACCGCGCCTCAAATAGTCTAGCTCTGATGGCACCTACACCGCCCTCCGCCTAGCCTGATGGCACGACTCGTGTCACCCATTAGCACAACTCGTCACTGTCGGGCTGTCTGTGTTATACCATACAGCCGCGTCCTATCTGCCGTCAGCCGTCGTGTCTCATCCAGCATGCAGCCGTCGATGTTCATCGATGACAATCATACTAACGTATTCGGATAGAGTATTCAACAAGAAACAATAATTTCTAAACCCTAATCCATGTTTGACACATAAACCCTAGCCTAAAGTGTCACGCTTTACCACAAAATCGAAGCTTTGATACCAATTATTAGCATTCGATCATTTGGTTAACGTGAATCGTTAGAGTTTCATATGATTCTATATCAGCGGAACTAAGGACATAAAATCATATTACCTTTCACAAGGGTATGTTAAAGAAGAGGAATTCTCGCAGGCAGCTTGCACGACCTCACGATTTTGGGCATAACTTCCTCATCCAATCTCAGATTTAAGTGATTTTTGCACCAAAACGATCCTCTCTTTCGTGCCTCTCCAACCATATATCATATGGCCAGTTTTGAGTATCACAAGATTGTAGAAAAATCATGGAATTTGATGATCAGATTGCTAAAAATAACCTTTTAATCTTCTGTTGTATTCCCAAGTCCAATCTTGACGTCGTGTGGGCGACGATCCTCAAGATCCTCTCAATTTTTAATATTCCCTCAAACTCACATGTGTTAGGTGTAGTCATGAATGATTAGGGTTTTCGGATTAATGAGGTGGCTTATATTTGGGCTACAGCAGAGACTAGGAGGAAAAATTGGAGTCGGGTCTCCGTTGGACTTAAGTATCCAAGTTAAGCCCAAAACTTATACTTAAGTCTAATAATAATAATAATATATTCTACTAAAATATTATTACTGCACTGCCGCTCTAATCCCACAATTACGTTATGGACTCCTTCTTATTATGAGCCCGTTAGTTTCCTGATTAGCCATAACTTGTAGTCGGGTTGACCAATTTAAGAATTTATCGAACCATAGGGAGATAGGTATTAGTGCTTAAGCGATCTCACGTTTGTTGTAATTTTATAGAAATGAATCATCAATAGAGTGGTTGTTCAAATAAGTATATAGAGGTAATCAAAGCATTGCAAGCAATGATCAAACAAACAAGATAAATGGATGAAATGTGGTTTACCAAATTAAGCAAAAGTGGGATTAACAACAATTAAGTAGTGGGAAATATTAGGATGCATTCATTAAACTCATATGAAACAAGGGTATAGATTAAGAGCCAACTCTAAGTTCATCTAAACTTCTTCTCAAGATGAATATGATATTAATCTAAATTAGCACAAAAGTTGGTTCTCATTCAATCAATTCCAACTATGTACTAAGCTTGAAATAAGAATCCCTTCACACAATTAATTAATCTCTCGATCAAATCAACCGTATGTCCTATCAAAGGGTTCTAAGCTCTAAAGGATTTCTCAATCTCTACAATTTATAATGCACATAAAGTGTTTGATGAAATGACTCACTCAAATGTCCTAATCACATAATTGATTTCACAATCTAATCATATATTTAGAGCATCTAAACACACAAATCATCAAAAACATCAAGATCTAAAGCATCAATGATAGGAAATTAATTAACTCAATCAACATATGAATTTAAATACATAGATCCCAAAATTAAACCACAAACTTTCATGTTGTTAATCCCACAAAGGAGATTAGCCTACAATCTTCATAAGATCCTTAACATAGACTTAAAAACCTTACAAATCATGGTAAACTTGAGGATTAACAAAATTAGTATGAAAACTGCCTTGGATTGGCTCCAATTGAATCTCCTTCCTTCCTTTGGTGATCACCCACTCTTCCTTGCTTCTTCACTTGATTTGGATGGTAGAATTTATGGAGAGATGAAGTGTGGATGGATGGATGAAGAATGGATGAAGATGATGGTGTAAAATGGAGGAAATGGTGTGTGAGATGTGTGAAACAGTAAAACCCTCGCCCAATCTAATCTAAAATTGAAGTATTGGATATTTATACCCCTTGGGAAGCTTCTAGAAGGGTTCTGATATTTTTCTGGTGCTGCAGCAACACGACTCGTGTGCTGCAACATGACCACAGGGTGGCCGTGTAGGTGTTTATGATGTCGGAAAATAGCCAAAACTTACAAGGCCATGTAGCGCAACACGGCTCGTGTGCTGCAACACGACTCATGTGCTGCAACATAGCCGGCCGTGTTGGTGCAACTCCTGTTCTTACAATTTTGTTTCGGCTCGTTCTCCCTCGTTTCAACTCCGAATTGAGATCCGCTTTTTCCTACGTCTTCCTTTTCGCGTCTAGGATCTATTTTTGCCTGAAAATCATACATTTAAGCTCATTCACACACATCTCCATAAAAACACAAAACACAACCAAATAGTACACAAATACAGATAAAATAATACGAAAATACACATAAAGACACTAAAATTTAGGTGAAAATATCACTCATCATCTTCCCGCGTTTAAGATATATAATGCTCATTAATTAATTAAGTTATTGACAACTCTATTAGTTAATATCTCATCATAGAGTAGTATCACTCAACCTTATTATCATGCCGGAATAAATCCACCTGCAGGGTTTACATGATAATCCTTATGAGCTCCTCAAAGGGACATCATCAACCTATTTAATAGGACACGGATTCCTTCTACAATCAACAGCACACCATAGAGACATCACTATTTCCCAACTTACTGAGTTTGTTGATTTAATTACATGTAAATCTCACCCATTGATGAATCAAATAAATACATAATGTCTTACGTGTCGAGATTATTGTATAGGGATTAAGAGCACGAACATCTATAATAACTAAGATCAAATTCTCTTATACAGTCAGTATAAGTCGAACGATTTCAAGCGGTCCTGCTCAATAGACACAAAGTGCACTAATATGATTCTATAGTCAAGACAAACTAATATCAAATCACACTACAGCCATCTCGATAGAGAGTCCCCGTCTATCTCAGTTGTGAGCATCTGTTTATACTTTATATAAAGAAACCGATAATATGATCTTCCGCGTGTTGTCGCACAATATATTATCTACAGTATAAAGTAAGTGGACTGTTGCATCGACATATAAATAAATTATAAGACGCAATCATTTTATCAATGATTCTCATTTCAAATATTGTTAAAACATTGTTCATACTAAAGCTATACTTTTAGTGTACAATCCAACAATAATAATTAGATATTTTGATTATCTTTCATGTTTATTATTATTGTATATAGATGCATGTTTTTATATGATTTACTACCTCATTTTCCATTGTATGAGCATGCTAGGTTGCGTATTTTATTTATGAATATTATATGAATGTAAAAACCCTCATGTTAAATAACTAAGTGGGAGAATGATTAATTAATTATTCTCGCGACTTCCATTATTGGTTTATAATGTGATACACATAAATTTGCGTATTGTCTGTAGTGTCTTCCTCCCCATCGGATGAGTTTATTTGTGGATCACTAGTACATAATTCTTAATGATTATTATAGAAAATTATTTGGGCTCGTGTGATCTTCTCCATCTAAAGGGGCACAAGTTTAGGTAATGGACTAAGTATCAAATAATTGTATACACTTAGGTGCAATTAATATATATATCCTCCTCATCAGAGTCACTACTGTTATTTGCATGGCTAAAGATGAACCAACTATTAATTATTTGTCATAAAGTTAGGTTGACAAATGGAATTAATGTGTAAAACCTTCTGTTGCGAATGTTAGGATTTGTATACGTCCACACTATCGTGGCATACAAATTCACGGTGCTTGACGTGTTAGTGAATTTATTTTATATTGTTTTGAGGGAATCAATATAATTTTTAAATTCGAAGTATTTGATCGGTGTATTTATTACGTGATTTTCTGTATTTTCGAATGATTTTTATTTCACTTATTGTTAACTAAAAGAAAACATACTTACTGGTCCAAAATTAAATAATTAGAAAAAAATCTTGTTTTAATTCTTATTGCTATAGAAAATAAATGTGTTCTCACTAAGGATGCCCTCCAGTGCCTACAAAAGTCTCTTGTGAAGAGGTGAGAGAGAGGTTCATAGAAATATAATGCTTAATCTCATGCGACTCTTCTGATACCTAAGTAAGTTTAAAAGGCAGGAGGTCATGTTTAACTTGATGAATGAGTTGGAATTCCTTGGAGCAGAAATTGAAGGGGAAACCCAAGTCAATTTTGTTCTTTATAGTTTGCCTAGAAGTTTTGAGCAAGTTCCACTTGAACTACAAATGGTTGTACTCGATGGCAAATTTCTGATAAAAACATGTGGCAATAAAAGGGCATTTTCAATTATTTAGTTAGTTCTTAAATTCGATTTTTTTTTAAAATTAGTATCATGCCTCTCAAACATGTGTCTGGATATCAAAAGAGAAAAAAGAAAGTGAGAATTGAAGATTTAGTTCAAAGTCAAGCCGGTAATATCAATAAATACTTTAGTTCTAATAAAAAGGTTTGTCGTAGAGAATAAGGATGAAGCTCATCAAAACTTTTCCTTGATCAACAATGTCACAAGAAAAATTGAATGGATTGACTATGTTATCAATCGAGAAAGAAATTGCAGAACAACTTGATTATACTAATCTTATTAATATTTTTGCCATCAAAATTGTTAGGCTTGTTGTATTTTAAAATTTGCAATATTATCTTTAGTTATTAAATTTTTTTATTATATATATTGTGTTTCAATAAGAAGTAAAATAAGGGATCAAAATTTAAAGTACGACTCAAACATGAAAAATTTATAGAATCAGTCTGGGTACATCAAGTAATATTTTAAATTGGTAAATATATTATAATTTTAATGGGAAACTGTTACGGGTATTCCAAAAAAGACGATACTCTAACCGTTGTCATTTCTATACTCAATTATAATTTATTAATAGTGTGACGATATTTCCACTCGAAACTTTACTGATGGCATTTGAAACTCAAAAAGAATTATAGTAAAATTCCTATTATACCCTCATCACTAAACTTGCACCTACACTAACTCTAACAATTCATTTTCCTAATCCTATCCAATACTATTATTAAACTTACACATTTATTATGGATAGTATGCCTGGTGAGGCAGTGAAGGGAAGTCCATAGAAAATCAAACTTGGCAAGAAAGTGAATCAAACAAGAAAAAGATTTACCAAAACTGCCTGCTATATATATATCACCTTTATGTCCCTAATTAGAGTTAGTTTGGGATTAAGTAGTAGGAATATAATATGAATGTCACTATACATATTTTTTGTTGGGATTCGACTGCCCTCAATAATGTTTTTGGGTTGTAATGGCACCGTATTTATTAGTAAAGCTTTTCTTTTGCAATGAGAAAAAAAATGTTAGTCTACGTTTGGAAAAATTAATACTAGTACTTTTATTTATGCGTTAGTACAATTAAAATAGAACATCAATTTTGTGCAAGAGAATAATTAGACAAAAGTTGCATTACTGAAAGTGGGAGCTATAATGATTTTCATCTTTTGAGAAAGTTGATTTACTTTGCATAGCTTCCTCAATAAGTTTTCTTTCCGGATTTCTAGGAATGTTGAAGTACTTTGAGCAAGTTAACTACTCCTTATTTATCATAATTTTATGTGTTAAAAAAAATACTCCGTCCAATTCTAAGGTATCCGTTTAGTTTTTGCACGTGCATTAAAGATTATTATTATTATATGTAAAGTGAGTAATTTTATTAGAGGGAGGTGACGGGCCATATTGTGTACTTTTTTACTAAATAAGGGAAATTGATATCTTTGAACTGAACTCCAAATATAGTAAAATTGACACCTTAGAAGCGGATGGATGACGTATAACATTTTATTCTTAGGGATGGACCCTAATTAATAAAGATATTATTTTATTATTGAAAAAGTCAGTTAAAATATGATGAGTATTTATGTTTGATTTTTTTTAATTCAAGAATATAATTTTTGCACTAAAAAATATAACATTTAATATTAAATATATAAAATTAGAAGGGTAGGTCTTGCGTGAGATGTCTCACGTGAGACCATTTTTCACTTTTTAAAATAGTTATCACTTTCGCTATAAAATGTCATCACTTTCGCTATAAAATATTATCAATTTTTATTTATACTATAAATTGTTCATGAAATAGTATTGTCACTTTTTATTAATTTATTATCACTTTTCTTTATAAAAGTTATCACTTTCTGACCGTCTCATGTAAGGACTTATGTGAAACGATCTCATACAAGTCTTTTTCAAATTAGAATTGAGCACGCGGACTTTGTCATATTTTTTAAAATTTTATAGGATTGTTGGATATATTCTCATGAGTATGTGTTAGCATATTTTATGGTGAGATAGTTCATTTAATTATTAAAATCATAGCAAAGACTTATGTTATACAGTTTAACTTAGGCCTGAGATAAATAAAAATGATAATATTATTATTATTTTTATTATAAAATATTATCATTTTTGTTTTAAAATATTATCACTTTTTATTTATATTATAAATTGTTCATGAAATAATTAACTGCACAATTATCACCATTTTATAACTTTTTATTTATATTATAAATTATTCATGAAATAATTCACTGCACAATTATCACTTTTCAACGATTGAATATCACTTTTCATTAATGATGTTGTCATTTTTTATTCGTATCATGTAAGGACTTACGTAATACGATCTTAAATTTTCTTAAAATCATTAGCCATGTCTATATTACTAAAATGTTCTAACTTACTTTAAAAAATATAATATTAATATAAAAGTAAAATTTAGAATTAATATAAGTTATATATAAATATATCTACATTTGAATTAGTGTGAGAATTTTTAATATGGCAAACTGTGAACTCTTTTCACACGTGAACCCTTTTTTCATGATTACTCCTTAATATATGAAAAATTACGGGTTTAGAATATAAATTATTACTCTTTTAAATAAAAAAATTACCCTTTAAATTATTGTAAACCGTAGATCCAGATTTATCGATTATTCTTTAGTATATGAAAAATTACTTATTAGAGATGACCTATTATTTTTTTAATAAAAAATATTATTCTCTAAAAATTAATTTTTTATTTACTAAGAATAATTTTTAAAAATAGAATTCACATGTCAACCTTATTTACACTAGACTCATTCTTTTAATATACGGTACCTTCATACTATGTTTTATATATGAAAGTCCATGTTTTCTTTTAGCCAAACTTTGGAATTCACCCAAAATGGTGTACCCCACCATTAGGGGCCCCACCGCCCCTGCTCTGGAGATTTGTGGAGGAGGTAAATCGCAGGATGTGCCTCAAGTGGCTTATAGAGAGGGCTCATTGTTAAACTTGTGCTTGCAAGGGGTCAAATTCATACCAAAAGCAGGATTCGAACCCTCACCCTGCAGGAATCAAGCTCAGTTGGAAGACCTTTCCACCCTCCCCTCTACCACCCGAGCTATGCCCTAGGGGCTTCTGACCTCGTAATTATGGGCTTATGACATTTTTATTGTCCCCATCCTACAAATTAATATGAATAAACCTAGGTTTGAAATAGAGTTTAGGAATACAAAATGTACTATATTATATGAAAATATAATTATATTCTTAAAATTAATATTAAATACCTAATAATATAGTATTTAATTAAAGTTTACGTGAACATTTTACAACTCAGTTTAAAAAAATCATATATTTTTTTAAAATCAATTGAAGAGTGAAAATCTATATGCTCCCCGGTTAGCTGTTTAATTTTCTAAGAAACTTTATTGACTTTTGAGACCGGTAATATGATATTTTTACGTAATAAATAAATAAGAATATAAGTTATATGATTTAAAGAAGAGTGATATTTTTTAAAATATGATGTATTAAGAGGTTATTAGTTTTTTTAACTTTTATTCTTTTTCAAATGGTCAAGGGTGTATTGTGACAAACTTATATATATATGTGGAAAGAGTGAAAAGTTTGTTCGGATGGAGGGTGTATTTTATTTGAAATGTTTTGTAGTGTATGTTTTAATTTTATATTAACTCAATATGTATGAGATGAGTTATAATATATGTAAAATGATATTAATTAATATGAGAAAAGAGATGAGAGAAAAATACATTAAAAGTATTAATTGACAATATAGACTGTGTGAGATGAGTATGTTGAAAATTAATAGGGTTTATAAGTGTATAAAGAGTGGTTTTTAAGATATTGATTTTTAAAATTAAAACAAACATATTTTAAATAATGATAAAGATTAAACCGTATAAATAAAATAACACATTAATCACAAGATTCAAAGAATTGGAAGAGTATGCTAGCTAAAAAAATTGTTGGAATATGCAAAAATATTGTTGGACTAAATAAACCTCAATAATTTATAAAGTTAAATATATTTATTTGAGAAGACATAAATACCCTTTTATAAATAATAAAATAAGATTAATAATGATAAATTATTATACAAACTCCAGTTAAAACTCTAAATGCACCCCAAATCTAATGCCTCTTTTTCTTCGCCTAAATCCAATTCGGCGTAAAAAATATTCCAGAACATTGTTTCAGTGGTTCATAGCCTTCAAAATTGAAATTTTGTTTTAATCGCTCCCGAGACATCAATGATCAATTGAAGGAATTTGCGAGCAATTGTGAATTTTTGAGGCAGAACTCGACATTAAGCTATGATTAGAGCGATTAATGTCGACTTCAATATCTCGATTAATCATGATTTTTCACAAATAGTTAACAAAAATTACACAACAATTGAAAATAACTACTCCAAATCAGCCACCCTAATTAATCTTACACAATCAAGCAACATCAGAGATGGGATATTAGAAATGGTTACAATAACAAGCCGGTAGAGAATTTTTAATGGCAGTGTAGGATCATCCAACTTCAAGCCATAACTCTGACGGTATCTGTTTATTCCCCGGCGGCAGAGGTGGCCGCGGTGCCACCATTGGCAAAGCTGTAGGATTCCTTTTCTTAAATAATTTTAAGTTATAAAATTGGATTTTGGTAATGGATGATGAATCGAAGGGATGGATGAAATAGAATCCAACAGAATATGGCAGAAGACACATTGGATTTTGACGCCGAAGAAGAGGCGTTGGATTTGATTATTTGGGGTGCATTTTGGCGTTGGATTTAACTGAAGAAAGAGATTATTTGGGGTGCATTTAGAAATTTAATTAGATTTTGTCATAACTAATCTTATTTTATTATTAAAAGGGTATTTATGTCTTTTCACATAAAAATATTTTAAATTTATAAAATAATGTGGCTCGTTTAGTAGATTTGGGGTACAAATAGCCGCACCCATTTATAATTCTAACAGATATTCAAATAAATTAGTTTTATTGGAAAAATGATAGTTGAAATATCATTTTTCCAACAATATTCCAACCATTTAAAAATTCCAACGATAAATCTAACACATTTTTGTGTTGGAATTTCTTTGTTACCAACATAATTTTCTTTTGGGATTTAAAGCTATTAGTCTTACCTCTTAAAATACCTTGCTCATTTAATTTCTAGTGATTCATATTTTACTTAAATCTTAATTTCCATTTACTAGTTGATAGTTAATTCTCAAAATTTGTGGATAGTCTTATGTAAATGTGTCATAAATTACACTTATTTGCTAATCTGTTACTTAAGACGATGCCAAGTTTAATATTTGACATAATTAGTTTCATAAGCTCTAATGATTTATATCGTATTATATTTTTAGAATTTAATATTTATTTTTATGATTTAAAATATTTGACAGCCACTACAAAAAAAGTATTTTTTTAGCAACTGAATTTACCAACGGAATTCAATCCGTTGGTAATTACCAATGGATTAACAACAAAAATGACATTTTTTGTTTTAGCAACGGAATGCCAACGGATTTATTCTCTATTTTAGCAATGAAATTCAATCCGTTAGTAATTCGTTGGTAGTTACCAACGGATTACCAAGAGAATCATTATATAAATTACAAACGGAATTATTAGCAACGGATTACCAACAAAATTATTTACCAACGGAATTGATTTTTCGTTGCTAAAAATTTACCAACCACCACTTTACCAACGGATTCCGTTGCTAATCCGTTGGTAAGTCAATTTAACAATGAAATTAAGGCTTTTACTAACAGAATATTTCGTTGGTAAAAAAACAGTTTTTGTAGTGAGTGTAATTATTTTTACAATTTTTAAATAGAGAAAGTTTATATTAAATAAATTAAAAATTCATGAGTGACTCTCGAATATGAATGGTCTTGATTAATTTAATCAATTTAGTATTATTCATAAAGGCAAACAGTTATGTAAATCAGATTCACACGTAAATCCTATTTTCAACTATTATTCTTTAATATATGAAAAATTACTGTTTAAAGACATAAATTAATACTCTTAATTTTAAATGAAAAAAATTATTCTTCCTATTTTCAATTATTACTCTTTAATACATGAAAAATTAGTGTTTTGAGCATAAATTATTACTCTTTTAAATGAAAAAATTATTCTTCAAATTATTATAAACCCTGATTTATCGATTACTCTTTATTACATGAAAAATGATTTTTTAAAGGGATGAACTATTATTCTTCTTAATATTCTTCAAAGAATAATTCTTTTATGTATTAAAGAATAATTTTGTAAAAATAAGGTTTACATGTCGACCCGATTCACACCAAACACACTTATTATATAAATGATCTATGGATTATTCTATCTTGTGAGACAGTTATATGTGAGATGGATTGTGTGATGGGTTGACACATTATCAAAATATGATTATTATATAAGTAAAATATATTTAGTAGTAGTTAAAATATATCAATAGTGAATTATATTATACACCTTAAAATTATATTTTAATGATCATTCATCATAATTTAGAAAATATATTTTAATCAATAATAATCATACTTTACATGTATAATATTCAAACTTTTAACATATTTGTCTCGCACAAGAAAGAGAGGCTTGGTCATAATATGTTCTATAATTCAATTTGTTTTAGGCTCGAGATTTAGTTATTATTCTAAACAATAATATACTTGATTTAGCCAAATTTTAGTAATCACCTGACTTAGTAGGATAAGGACAACAAAATGCGATTACTCCAAGGTCAACTATTGTTAATATTCAAATTGCATAAGTCAATATAATATTAAATTCATACCAAAATTACTCTCTATAATTGCTATGTACCATACCCTAAAACTTTTATGTCCCGATTATGGTGCTCAACTTATATTCTTCTATATTATTGAATATTAGTTTTTGACAAAATTTCTTGTTACACATTATGTATGTAAGATGTGTTAAAGTATGTACTCCTCTGTCCCGGTCAAACTGCATCGTTTGATTGCATAAATCTCTCACAAAAGCTACAGTAAATGCATCTCTTTGGGCGGGACGGAGGGAGGGAGTATATTATATAAATAAAATATATTTAATGATTATTATGACATACTTTAACTATAAATAATGACAAAGACTTGGATACAACCTACATTTTGGTACAACCCCGGTACAATCTCCTTCCTTCACCTTCGGTGTGTGTTTTCTCTTCTTCTTTTTTTTTTAACTGTTGCATTTTTTTAAAATTTAATTTTAGGGATATAATTGCAATTTTACCTTTGTGATTTAGGGTATAATTTATCCCTAGAGTTTAGGGTATGATTGTAATTTTATCCTTGTGGTTTAGGGTATAATTTATCCCCTAGGATTTAGGATTTAGGGTATAATTGTAATTTTACCCTTGTGGTTTAGGGTATAATTTATCCCCTAGGGTTTAGGGGGTTTAGGGTATAATTGTAATTTTACCCTTGTGGTTTAGGGTATAATTTATCCCTAGGGTTTAGGGTAAAATTGTAATTTTACTCTTGTGGTTTAGAATATAATTGTAAATTTACTCTTGTACTTTAGGACATAATTTATCCATAGGGTTTAGGATATAATAATCATTTAAATAAAATAAAAAAAATAACATTAATAAATGAGCATGAATTAATTAAGAAGGGTGGGGACCAAGGATGTACCAATTCAATTGATACACCCGGTTGTACCCTAGTCCATCTCATAAATAATTATACTTTAACAATATAATAAGCACATTTTAGTAATGAATTGACTCATCTCATTACAATGTCTCACAGAAGAGTGTATTAGTTTTATATGATCAACGATTACCCTTCAGAAATAAAGAGTATTGTTGTTTTTGTATATGACAGATCAAAAAAGAATTCTTAAACATAAACTTTATATTCTACGTAGTAATATTTTTTTTGACTAATTATAGTGTGCACCCTGGTGCACCTTAAGATATGGTGCACTCATATACAAATATAAACAAAAACATATACAATTATAAGCAAAAATGTATAGAATTTAATTGTTAATTTTTTTAATAAAAAATTGAGTGAAAAAAATATACAATTATTATTAAAAAAATATGTATACACTATTGAATAAAAAATTATACATATATGGATATTAGTTTTTTTAATGAAAAACTTAGTATGAAAAAAGTATACAATTATTACAAAACACGTATACAAAATAGAATAACATGTATACAAAATAGAATAAAAAGTCATACACATATGGGTGCACCCTTACACCCGGGTGCACCCAATATACATTTTTTTATTTTATAAATGAACACGTATATACATCTCTGATTTTTTAAGAGTATATCTCTTTTAATATATCGGGTTAAAAAATATAAATGTTAGTCTTATGAATGTAAACAAGTTTGAACTTCTCTTTGATCACACTTGTACACTCTATCTTCCTTTCAACCACTAACATATTGAATCAACAGAAAAATGAATCAAAAACGAAAAAGGAACTCAAGGATGTATAGTGGTTCGATCTTAAAGATCTACGTCCACCCTTAAGGAGAAGTAAATCACTATGATGATGAATTGGTTACAACTATACAATGAAGATGAAGAGTAAAACTTCTAAGAACCCTAATCTTTGATCTTAACTGATATGAATGGATGATGATCATTTTGATGTATGTTGCTGCCTTATAACACACATGCACACAACGAATATGTCAGCAAGCTTCCCCATGTGATCAGTTAGCTTCATGCAGTTGCAACTGATCGTTTAACAACTCTAAGAATCTTGCCATTTCATCAATCCATCAGCTCAACCTGTCTTTGATCCTACGGCAACCTATCTTTGATCCTACAGCTCTCCTTATACAACATATTGATCCTAAACCTTCAATCAAACTTGCTACTTAACCAATTTTCATCTTCCATGTGTACACTGCTGTCTTACACTACACACACGTATGCATGCATGATATATACACAACAAATCTCCACCTTAGACCATGCATCATCACATGTAAAAAAATTCTCCACCTTGCTGCAATTACAGGCTGCAGCTCACCTTCTTTCCTTCTCCTAGTGAAGACCAATAAGACTCTTACACAATTCATACTTTTGAACTGGTAGAACCTTAGTGAATGCCAACAGGATTTTTTGATGTCTTAATCTTCTTAACAGCCACTAACTTCTCTTCTATCATATCTCTTATGAAATAAAGCCTCACATCAATGTGTTTAGTCCTCTCATGATACCCTTGATGTTTTGAGAGATGTACAGCACTTTGGTTGTCACAATATACTTCAATAGCATCTTGCTGAATACCAAACTCTCCCAAAATTCCAATCAACCAAACACCCTCCTTGATTACTTCTGTAAGAGCAACAAACTCAGCCTCAGTAGTTGAAAGTGCTACTACATGTTGATGTGTAGCCTTCCAACTTATTGTTGTACCAAATAGATTGAACACAGAACCTGTTATTGACTTCCTTGTATCAAGGTTAGCTGCATAATCAGCATCCACATAGCCAACAACAGCTCTTTCCCAAGTGACTTGTTTCTGAAATTTCAATCCAACTGACATAGTTCCTTTAATGTATCTGAGTGACCACTTTACTGCATCCTAATATATAAGATCAGGATTTCTCATAAACCTACTGATCATGCTCATAACATAAGCCAAGTCAGGCATGCAACATATCATTGCATACATCAAACTGCTAACAGCACTTGCATATGGTATGTTGTTCATTTCTGCATTTGCCTTATCTATTTGAGAACCTTGAACTGATGACAGATTCAACCCTTACTTAACTGGTATTAAAACATTCTTACAGAGATTCATATTATATATCTTAAGAACCTTATCCAAGTAAGACTCTTGAAACAACCTCAATTGACCAGTTGATCTGTCCCTTTCAATTTGCATGCCAAGTATCATTCTTGCTTCTCCTAGATCTTTCATGTCAAATTCCTTCCTCAAAGTATCCTTACTGTATTAATTCCATCCATATCATTGCATGCTATCAAGATATCATCTACATAAAGTAGTAGATAAGTATAGCATCTATCCTTGCATCTTATATACACACAGCTATCATACATGCTTCTGACAAAACCACTTGCTGTAATGTAATCATCAAACCTGAGGTAGCACTGTCTTGGGCTTTGCTTCAGTCCATACAATGATTTAAGCAGGAGACAAGCCTTTGAATCTGCAACCCTCAAACTAACACCTTCAGGAATCTTTATATATATATTTTCTTCTAAATTTCCATGTAAGAAAGCTGTTGTTACATCCATCTAATGTAATTCCAGATCAAACTGAGTAACCAATGACAACAAGATCCTAATAGAGCAATGTTTTACCACTGGTGAGAAGATCTCATTATAATCAACACCTTCTTGTTGTGAAAAACCTCTTGCTACAAGCCTTGCCTTATATCTAATTCCTCTTTCTTTACTTGTCATTGGTTTCTTCTTATATATCCACTTACAACCTACAAGCTTCTAATTTGAAGGCTTGTCAACAATCATCCAAGTGTTATTCTTTTTTAATGATTACAACTCTTCTTCCATAGCATCTAGCCACTTCATACTCTCATTTCCTGATATTGCCTCTGAGTATGTACTTGGCTCATAGATTTCAATGTCTGATGCTACATAGAGAGCATATGACACAGTATCAGCTTCTATGTTTCTTATAGGTGTTCTGATTTGTCTTCTCAACCTATCTCTAACTAGCTGATAGCTGCTTAGAGTCTTTCTAGCACTGAAATTAGATTATTCAGCTTCTTCTTCTGCAGCAGCTTCCTCATGTACATCATTATTAACCGAATCTTGATTCTGCTGCACTATTGCTTTATCATCTTGCTCCACCTCAAACTCACACTTATCTGTAGTAATGATCTTATCAACATCACTTTCAACTAAAGGTATCTTACCTTCATTAAATGTTACATCCCTGCTAATAATGATCTTGTCAGTTTCATAACACCATAACTTGTAACCTTTTACTTCCCTTGGATAGCCCACAAGCACACACTTGATAGCTCTTGGATCAAGCTTGTCCTGCTTCTGATGTGAATACACCTGGCAACCTATAACTCTTATATGACTATAATCTGGTATCCTTCCAGTCCATACTTGCTCAGGTGGTTTAAACTTAAGTGTTGTGCATGGAGATAAGTTGATCAAATAAGCTGCAGTTGACACTAACTCACTCCAAAATCCTTTTGAGAAACCTCCACTGCTCATCATACATCTAACTCTTGCAAGAAGAGTCTGATTCATCCTCTCAGCAACTACATTTTGTTGTGGAGTTCCTGGCACAGTTTTGTGCCTCTTAATACCCTTCTCTTGACAAAACTAGTTGAATTCATGTGAAACAAACTAAGGCCCATTATCTGTCCTTAAACATTTGACCTTGTTTCCGGTCTGAAGTTCTGTTTCTGTCAACCAAATTTTAAAAGCTGACAGTGCTTCATCCTTTGTCTTTAAAATTCTGATCCATACCTTTCTTGAGTAATCATCAATAAAAGATATGAAATACCTCCCACACCTTATTGTTGAGGTCTTGGAAGGCCCCCAAAGATCAGAATGAACATATTCTAAACTTGCCTTGGTGTTATGATCTGCTGCACCAAATTTCAACCTCTTTGACTTGCCTATTATGCAAGCTTCACACTGATCTAACTTGTAGGTTGAACTGATTGCAAACAAACTCTGTCTTGCAAGTTCTTGCAAGCCTCTTTCATTTATATGACCAAGCCTTCCATGCCAAATTTTAACACTACTATCATCATTACTTGTATTATCAGACTACAGTCATTTAACAACTATTGTACTTCCTTTCATGATAGTAAGTGTCCCTCCCTTTAACTGACATTCATAACCTTGTGAATCTAACATTCCAAGAGAGATTAAATTCCTTCTTAGACTTGGTACATATCTGACATTTGTTAACAATCTGATTTTCCATCAAACATTTTAAGTTTGACAGAATCTATTCCTTCAATCTTACAGATGTGATCCACCTAACATGACTGATCCTTCATCTTGTGATCTTAATTCAGTAAACCAATCTTTTCTAGAAGTCATATGAAATGTGCATCCTGAATCCATAACCCATTCATTTGACACTGAACTAGAACAAATTGATATTGCTTCAATGAAATCAGAATCTGAGCCAACTTGATTAGTTGTTACCTGATTTGCATGTGGCCTCTTATTTCCTCCCTTTTCTGCTATCTTCTTAGCCACTATTGCCTTCCATTTGAAACATAACTTCTTGAAATGTCCAGGCTTATTATAGTGATAACAATTCTTGTTTTCTTCCTCATCTGATGGAGCACTTTGATTCTTTTCTGGCTTCCTTTTATCAGCATTGTTGTTCATGTTGTTCTTGCTCTATTGATTCTGTTTCTTTGCCACTAAACCTTCTCCAATAACTTGTGGATCTGTATTCTTGTGAAGCACCTTTGCTTTTACTGCCAGCAACACTTGCTCAAGAGAGATGGATTCAGCATTTGCAAACAAAAGGGTATCTCTCAATCCTTCAAAAGACTTTGGAAGTGCTGATATGAGAATGACAGCTTTATCTTCAGTTGACAGAGCCACATCTATGTTTTCCAGATCATCAATGATCTTGTTGAACTCATCCAATTGGCTGATAACTGACTTATATTCTGATACTCTAAAAAGTATAACTTCTGTTTCATGCACAGTCGATTTGCCAAACTTTTAACCATGTAAAATTCCTCCAGTTTCTTCCATACTCCTCTGGCTGAAGTTTCCTTTGAGATTTCCCTTAGTGCTTTATCTCCAAGGCATAGGATAATTGCACTTCTTGTCTTAGATTGTTGTTCTTGATTTGCTGCAATTACAACAGCAGCAACTTCTGTAGCTTGATTCGCATGAAGTGGCTTAATAGCATCTGATAATTCTTGCTGAATTAAGATGGCCTCCATCTTTATCCTCCACAGACTTAAGTCTGACTTCCCTAAAACGTTTCAATATCAAACTTGGTAGTAACCATTTGATCTTCTTCTCCACTTAACCTTCTTCTTCTTGGTTCCCACAGACGGCGCCAATTCTTATGAATGTAAACAAGTTTAAACTCCTCTTTGATTACACTTGTACACTCTATCTTCCTCTCAACCTCTCACGCATTGAATCAACAGAAAAATGAATTAAAAACGAAGAAGGAACTCAAGGATGTATAGTGGTTCGATCTTAAAGATCTACGTCCACTCTTAAGGAGAAGTAAATCACTATGATGATGAATTGGTTACAACTACACAATGAAGATGAAGAGTAAAACTTCTAAGAACCCTAATCTTTGGTCTTAACTGATATGAATGGATGATAATCATTTTGATGTATGTTGCTGCCTTATAACACACATGCACACAACGAATCTATCAGCAAGCTTCCCCATGTGATCAGTTAGCTTCATGCAGTTGCAACTGATCGTTTAACGACCTTAAGAATCTTGCCATGTCATCAATCCATAAGCTCAACCTATCTTTGATCCTACGGCTCTCCTTATGCAACCTGTTGATCCTAAACCTTTAATCAAACTTGCTACTCAACCAATCCTCATCTTCCACGAGTACACTGTTGTGTTACACCACACACACGTATGCATACATAATCTATACTTTATCTTTTTAATAGGATAAAGTCTCTCATTAATCAATCAATGAGTCGTGAGTATATGTATTTAGACATTATTTTAGTTTTTAACTTATTTTCTGATCAATAAATTGAATACAAATTATTATGTATAAAGAACGAAATTAAATAAGAGGGCTAGAAAATTTTCATGCTTACTGCTATTTCATGTTCATTTATTATTTCGTCTATTATCTGGCCAATTCTGTCTTTAACAAAAAAAAAATGGCCAACTTATACAATTTTCAAAATTTTAAAATCCTAGCTAGTTCTTTTCAAAGAATTTATTTTCTAACAACAAATTAATTTTTAGGATTTTATTATTTGAAAATATACATGTTAAATTGTTTGCTTAACAAATGAAAAGGAGTTATACCGAATTTAAGGTGTTTATTGATTAACTTAATTCTTAAATTTTTTCTCATCTTATAATTTTTTTTCCTTAAAAATAAATTAGTATGTTGTGATTTGAGCAAGTCTCGTGTGACACCGTGAGATCATTTTAAATTTTCGTAATTAGTTATCACTTTCTCTATAAAAATATTATAAATGGTTCATGAAATAGTTCACTGCATCATTATCACTCTTCATCAATTAAGTATTACTTTTCATAAATTATGTTATCACTTTTTACTCGTCGCGTAAAGATTTACATGAGATGATCTCACATAAATATTTGTCTAGTGATTTTTGGGCACACTTCATGACTTTCACGAATTTTAAATTTCGTTATCTTATTATTTTAAAAATATATAAATTTATTGCGATTTTATTAACCAATTATGTTAGGAAATTTTTAATTTCTATTATAATCTATAATTGTGGGCAATATATTATTATGCAATTACATTAGCTATTCAATTATTTTATGGACTTAATTAAGTGATCCAATTAAATTGATAAGTCCATGGGCTATAATATTTTGATATGAGTCAATTGAGTAGATACTCAAAACTATGTGATTAGGTGATTATGAGTGGTCTAGTCAAGTAGTATATAAAGACTCTCAGATTATGGTCTCCAATATACTAAACCGCACATGGTTCTTTCTTCTCCCCATCGGGAGGAATTACGACGGTCCCATAAGGAATAAGGAGGCTTAGTTGAGGCAGGCCGTAATACCTACCGATCTCCGAGTTCGTGTTCCGCCTAAACAACTACATGGATTAAGGTACACTTGTGCATTACGGTTTGATCTCAGTTAATTATAATAGGATTAAGGTTTCATGGATTTATTGATTTATTTTCTACAAGTAGTATCAGAGTCAGGCCACAGACTTAACCGGCCCGACCCGGGATTGGTGGGATATTCGGACAGGCCCGGCCCGGGGTTGATGGGATATTCGGATCTCAAATTGGATGGTTTAGCTGTGGGACTTTGTTTGAGGGGGAAATGTTGGTTGGGTGTCAACCAAAGTCTCACATCGGTTAGAAGCGGGGTTGGTGATGAGTTTATAAGTGTGAGAGAGTCTCTCCCTAGAATGGGGCCTTTTAGGCGTGATGCCCGAAATGGTAAAACAGTGCGGGTCAGTGGGTGGCCTAAAGCTGACAATATCATGTTAGTGGAATGAGTGGACCTGATTAATCTAGGGGCCACATCGGCCTGACTATACTAACAAGTAACATAAGTAAAATTGCTATCTGAATTAACGAAAAAGTTATACGATATGCGTATTAAGAATATGATCTATATATACTGTCCCTCCTGTTATGTTTTAAGATAAAATTTTGGTCCCAAAATCGATGTATATTGACAAATGAAGGATATGATTATGCATTTGAAGGGGTCAATCTAGAAAATTTATGGCATGAAATATAGAATTTCAAAATTTTGGCTAGAAGCTTGAAAAGGGGACGAGAAATTTTGACTTCTCATATATTATTACTTCTGGCAGACGAGGCTATTTTAGGATAACATTGTCTTACCATTTTTAAATTAATTATTACTTTTTATTAAAAATATATAATCACTTTTTATTAAATGTTCTTATTTCTTATTGATACTATAATTTGTTATAAAATAATTTACAAAATCATTATCACTTTTAATTAATTTAATATCATTATTCATTATAAAACTTATTACCTTTTATTCATCCTATGAAACAACATCACACAAGAATTTGTCTATTATTTCATGTGGAAAAATTTTAAGATACATACACTTA
Source organism: Pogostemon cablin (assembly GCA_023678885.1). Classification (NCBI taxonomy): domain Eukaryota; kingdom Viridiplantae; phylum Streptophyta; class Magnoliopsida; order Lamiales; family Lamiaceae; genus Pogostemon; species Pogostemon cablin. Next base: position 18,312,300 of record CM042970.1, read on the forward strand.
TTATTATTATTATTATTATTATTATTATTATTAGATGCCACTGTTTTACAAAATATATTGTATGCCAACCATTAACCCCTACTCGTGTTAATAAATTTCCACAAATAATTAATAAACACAAAATACATAGTTAACTTTTAATCATCAACCATGTGACAATTTAGCTACAAGATATGTACACATTTAATTATATCATTAATACATTTCTGATTAGATAATATAATTCTAAATGGTGTACCCCACCATTAGGGGCCCCCACCGCCCCTGCCCTGGGGATTGGTGGAGGAGGTAAATCGCAGGATGTGCCTCAAGTGGCTTATAGGGAGGGCTCACTGTTAAACTTGTGCTTGCAAGGGGCCAAATTCATGCCAAAGGCAGGATTCGAACCCCCACCCTGCAGCAACCAAGCTCAGCTGGAAGACCTTTCCACCCTCCCCTCTACCACTTGAGCTACAAGAGAATATAATTCTAATTCCAACAAGAAATAGATGGAATATGTTTAGTATAGAAGAGAAAATCCAAAGGAGTATGCGATATTTTAAATAAAAAAAGGAAATATTTAATTGTTTGTTAGTATTTTATTTAAGAGGATAAGATATTTTGGGTATATCAGAGTTGAGTGGGTAACAGCATCTGACAGCATTTTTGTGGGATCTATCACATGTTTGTGCATGTGAAAGGGAACTCCCAATAACAATAATATTTTGCCTATAGTACTCTACATCACTTTTCTTTTCTTATAAATTAATTATTGATGCTCGTGTATATATACAATTGTTTTTAATTTATATTTATATCTATATTTATATTCATTTTTACAGATATGAGAATTTATATAAATGAAAATGAACAAAACTTCTCTCATATGAAACATAGTGCACGTAAAACCCTATTTATTTATTTTTTAGAAAAGTATACATTTGAATATGTTATGAATTAAAGTAAATTTCATCATGAATTACAAGAGTAAAATACATTATAAATCACTAAAATAGGATATCAATGCACGACGGAGGGAGCATGGTATAAGGGGTATTCTCCATCTCATTAATATTTTTACGTTTATTATTTATTCGGAGATTAAAGAATGTTATATTTTAATGTGTAATAAGTTGAGAGATATAATATTTTTAATTGATGTTTGGTTAAGATTTTAGAAATTAAATTTTGATTTTGAACACTGGTGATATATGTTTGATTTGGACTTTAGATTGTGAAGATTTAACTTTATATCACGTCACCACCGTGTGAGAGGATATTAATTTATATTAAAATAAATTAATAGAAGAGTGATAAAAGCAAAAAAAATATTAATAAGGACTAAGGAGAGAATATATAGAAGGTGGATGTGTTGAGGATTATAGATTTGTAGATATATAAAATGATAGTTTTATATGAGTTTTGAAAATTAAAACCTGATTTTCAAAACCGAAACCAAACTCACTTTAATGTAGGGGTGGATAATATCGGCATACCGAAAATACCGATACCGTATCGATACCATACCGAAAATTTTGATATGGAAATCCATACGGATATCGATACCGGAAGTTCGATATACCGATTTTTTGGTATATCTAAATTTTGTTAAATTAAAATCGAATACCGATACCATACCGAAATTTACATTATACCAATTTTTCGTAAATAGCGATTAATACCAAAACATTGACATACCGTTTCACACCGAAATTTCAACATATCGAAAAATGTCAATTTATCGAACCATACTGAAAAATACTTCCTCCGTCCCGAACTTATGTTCACCGGCATTGTAGATACGGAATTTAAGAAAAGTTGCTTTTTGACCAACTTTATTGACTTTTTCGGGGTATTGTAGTATTTCTAGGTAATAAATAAATTATAAAGTATGTTATGTGTGTTAGGTGAGAGTGATATTTTTGAAATTAAGATAACTTTTGAGTGAGTTGATTGATGTGAAGTTTCCTTTTTTGAGTGGTGAACTTAAGTGTGGGACAGACGAAAACGAAAAATGTGAATATAGGTGTAGGATGAAGGGAGTAATATTTAATTTTAATCAAAACAATAAAAGTAATATAAAAATATTCCAAAATAATTAAACTTTTAATCTTTACATTCTAATCTAATGACAATTATATTACTTCTAATTTATTCATGAATTATATATATATATATATATATATATATACATTTTAGATAACAAATTTTTTGTTATTATATTTTTACATATTTTAATTTATAAATGTATTATATTTTATTTATTTTTATTAGAATTTATTTTAATTTTTAAAGAATATATATTAATAGATGTGATACATAATTACATAGATATTATTTAAATATATTAATAATATAAAATATATTTAAATATAGTATTATGTATAATTAAATTTTAAAAAAATAAATATAAAAATTTTCGGTATTTCGGTATCTGTGTATTGGTAAATCGATATTGAAATACCAAAAAAAAATTTGGTATATCGAAATACCGAAAATTTTAATATACAATATCATTACCGTATCGAAATTATCGATATGGCAACCATATTGCACCGAAAATTTCAATATGTTGAAAATTCGACATTTTTCGACATTTTTCAATACGACGACTGCGATATAACGAGTTTTCAATATTTTTTTTCATTCCTACTTTAATGTATAGTGTGTGGTTGTAATAGTGTTGTATGTAAGCCCTATAAAGATATACTCCCTCCGTCCCATAATTATTGTCGTAGTTACTGTAGACACGGAGTTTAAGAAAAGTTATTTTTTGACAAACTTTATTGACTTTTTAGGGGTATTGTGGTATTTTTAAGTAATAAATAATTATAAAGTATGTTATGTGTTAGGTGGGAGTGTATTTTTGAAATTAAGATAACTTTTGAGGTTGTTGATTGATGTGAAATTTCTATTTTTGAATTGTGGGACGAACGAAAATGGAAAGTAAGACAGTTATTATGGGACGGAGGGAGTATTAATTTGTGTGAGTCTCATTTATTATGAAAGGAAATGTAGGGAGGTATTATTTAATAAAATGTAACCATATTAGGAGTGGGATGGAATATATATTTCATATTATATGTTTGAAAAAAATTGCACCTAAATTAAAATCTGTTTTAATTAATTTGCACCCAACTCACCATCATTTCTACAACGATGATGCATAAATCTATTTTTTTTTTAAAAAAAAAAAGAAGAAAACTTGATATTCTCAATTATAATTATATTTATAAAATTGATTTTTTTCTTCTTTTAATTGTATTATTTAATAATGCTTCAATAATTATATGTCCCAACAAAAAAAATCCTTGAATCAGCCCTAAAATACGCCATGAAACACAATAGTGAAATATAATTATATTACGAAAATTAACATTAAGTTTGAAGATTATGTTTGATTTGAATTTATTATTACTAGATTTAGATTTAATAAATTTTCCCTACATACCTACAAATATTATTAATTATTATATCATTGTAAAATACATTGTATTTCCTCAATTAATATTTTTTTTTTCATTTCTCTATTTGTTTCATCTCTTCTCTCACATTAATTAATATTCTCTCCTTCTCACAAAACCCTTCACACTTTCCTCATTTATTTGTTTCAAAAAACCTTTTACTATCCAAAAAAAATCACTTTATCCAAAAACATCAAAAATTACTTTAATTTTAAATTTGTCATTCTTTTTTCATACACATACTATTATTTTATAATCCCTCCGTCCCGTTTTAATGTTTACGTTTCTATTTTGCGCGTCTCATTTCAATATTTTTGTTTTTCTTTTTGGAATATGAGACTCACCTAAAGCAATTAATATATCATCCAAAACTAATACACCTACCCGTTTTGCATTAAATATTATATATTTTCACCCACTATCTATTAAAATATTATACTTCTTAATCAACGTGCAAAAAACAAACGTAAATATTGAAACGGGACGGAGGGAATACTTCTTTATTGCTCGAAAAAAAATACGACAATGCATTCTAAACTCAACAAAATTTTAAAAAGATTAAGTTTTCTCAAACAACGTGGAACAGAAGCGTTATCCGGAACGGAAAGAGTATTTGATTTGACATAAGTTTTTAAATTTACCCTTCCAAAATTCAAAACAAACATGAAATAACATTGTTGATGAGATAATGGAGTATTTCTTTCGTATTCTAGTTTGGTGGATTCTAACTTTATATTATATCAATGTGTAAGAAATGAGTGATGATATGTGTAAGAGCATATTAATTGATATGAGAGGAGAGGTCAGAGATGAGAGAGAAAGATAGAAAAAATATTACCCTCTCCGTCCAGGTTAGATGTACTAATTTTATCATTTTGGTCAATCACATTAAAAAATATCTAATTATTTTCTTTTTTGATGGACGAAAAAAAAAACTACTCCCACTTTTCCTTCATAGTTTTCACCTTCCACTTTGCATGTAAATTAAGCAAAGTGTAGGGGGTATTATGGTTTTTTCATTTTTTATTTTTGTGATGAATGAATTAAATGCTCAAATATGTAGGATGCGTTACATATGATTTTTTTGTTTTAAAAAATAAAGTGTATGGTATGGGAATATGGGTTACTTTTGACATTTTTACATTTTAGCAAAGTGCATAAAGGAAAAGGTGAAAATTTTTATGGGACATAAGACTAATGCAAAGGTAATTGTTTATTTTTTGTGCGTAGATTAAATAGTATTATTATTATATGTGTAGTTGGTAGTTATATTAGAGGGAAGTGGTGAGTATGTGATGTACTTTTTTAATAAAAAGGGAATATGGATACTTTTGGATTGAACTCCCAAAATGGTAAAATTGATAAAAAGGAGAATATGGATACCTTTGGATTAGACACCCAAAATGGTAAAATGGATACATTTGCATTGACCGGAGGGAGTAATATACTCAATTCAATACATATGAACCTAAACATAACACTAATACAATTACCAATTAGATATTAAAATATTATATCATTTAATCTCACTGCAAATAAAATTATTAATTCCTTAATCCATATAAAAAAAATGGATACATTCAACCTAGACGGACAAATGATACCTTCATAAAAGGTGATAACATTAATATATATAAACGATTTCTTGAACAATTTATAATATAAATGAAAAGTGATAATATTTTAAAAGAGTAATAATAACATTTTTAATAACAAAAGATAATTAATTATAAAAACTTTAAATAACCTTAAAGACGGTGTGCCGTCACATATTGAATTCAAATTACTTCACGTAAACTTTTTTTATAATTTCGACCGCTAAATTCAATATGTTATTATTATTATTATTATTATTTCAGTTATGTAAATACATCATCAGATGTATGCGTGTGCACATGTTTAGGCGTTACATGATATATCAAGTATCAATACTTCTGTTTTAAAAATAACATTAAATACGTAAAAAGCCTGTCCATGTACATACATACTACAATAGTACAAAAAAATTCATACTCTCACACGTTTAAAATTTTTGCTTAGTATTTTTTTTAATTAAATACATCATATAGGCCCAATTATCTATCTTATAGAATTTGTAAGTTAATGAACAAAAGAAACGTTTTATCCAATCGTATATTTGATGGCGACTTAAAGTAAGCTGGCACACCTGAAAAAATTTAAAAGAAAAAATATATATATTTCTTCCATCCCAAAAATATATATATTTCTTCCATCCCAAAATTTTTTGCACTATTCCTTCGTAAATTACAAAGAAAGTGTGCAAAAAATTACGGGACGGAGGAAGTACATTTCAATGATTTCATACTAAAACATAGGACCGATTAATACAACCTAAATCTATAGTGTACCGAAAAGCACTTTTCGAGTGAACGCAAACTTCATAACAAGAATGAAGAAGAAGATTGAGATAGATAGAGAGAGAGAAAAGAAAGAGAAAAAAAATAATATAATTAAAAAAGATGCAAAGAATATTTTATTTTCAATATCCCAAAAATTTATCCCTAAACACATTTAAATAATAACTCCTAATTTAAATATAGAAATATGAATAAAATAGGTAAGAAATCAAATTAAATAAATTCTAAACATAAAGACGGGCATCCGCCTTCACAAAACTGTTGTATCATTCGCTCCAACTTGAGAAACCACGTTGTCCTCGAGGTGGATCATATTTGAATGGATGTAGAACACAATCTGGTGTGTTCCAATTCTTGCGTCTCATCTTGGTCTCCATCATTATTCTCTTCTTTAATTTCATTGGATCCATAAGCAGTAAGAATCAACTTTGACAACGATGATTCACTGACCACTTTTGGTCATAATTATAGCAAATTTTTTTTTCACGCTTCATCTTAATCTCTTCGACTGACAAATATGGTATGGGAGATTGGAGCCTCCCATAAGCTGTTTGGTCCAAGCGAGTTTTCTATTGTAACAGGATTTACACCTAGTTGGGCGATTTTTACCATAGTTTTAGATTTCGGCTTAGGGGGTTGGTTCCAATATTGGCATCTGACCCTCCTTGCCAATGAGAAAAGAATCGTGACTCGGAGTGAGAGTCGTCGACCCGGACTTCAAATACCCTCGCAAGATCTAACATACCGATTCCAAATCAGCAACAAACATTGAGATTAAAAGAGGTTCATAAATCAAATTAAATAAATTCTAAGCATAAAGACAGGCCTTCGCCTTCATAAAATGGATGTATCATTCCATCCGACTTGAAAAACCACCTTATCCTCAAGGTGGATCATATTTGAACCGATGTAGAACACAACCTGGTGTTTTCAATTCTTGCATCTCATCTTGGTCTCCATTATTATTCTCTTCTTTGATTTCATTGGATCCCATAAGTAGTAAGAATCGACTTTGACAATGATGATTCACTAACCACTTTTGGTCATAATTATAACAAAGATTTTTTTTTCACGCTTCACCTTAATTTCTTCGGCTGACAAATGTCATATAGGTAGATTGGAGCCTCACATAAGCTCTTTTGGCCCAAGCAAGTTTCCTATTGTAATAATATTTACACTTGGTTGGGTGATTTTTTTTGTAATTTTAGATTTCGGCTTAGAGGGTTGGTTCCCAACATTGGCATTGATTGAATATTTTTCAATGTAAAAAAGTAAGTGTACTCTTGTCGTGTAGGCACGGGTAACCAAGTTAAATTATCGAACCAAGAAAATTTAGGATTCATAGCGTTCAAGTTATAGTCTCATATTAGTTAGGGACGATACAGAAGGAAGATAATAAAAACATGAAAAGAAATTAATTACAATATTTTTTAAATTTTCAATGCAAAGAAAATCTTCATAATGCAATTCAAATGGATCAATCATGCAATACATCTAATTATCTCCCAATTTAAGCTATCATAGTAAGAGAGATCACAATCTCTACCTAAACTCTCTCTCGAGATGAAGAGGATGTAGGCCCTTACAAAGGCCCCCCAAAATAGCACATAGGATTGAGACAAAAGTTAATACCTCACAGTAGGTACTAATTACATGTACGAGTTCCCTAAAATGTACTAAATCATATGTAATATTCCCTTTTTAGGTACTATGAATTCACTAAGGTTATGTTCCCCTCACTAAATTAATTGACCTCTCAATCTAACCTCTCTAGTGTCCATTTATGTAGTTCTAAACATAATTGAACTCTCGTTCTAACCACATGCAATACATAATTAACCACACAAATCAAACATATAGATTAAGCAATTAAGCATCCATAAATAAAACTAATCAAAACTGAGAATACAATTAGACAATATCACAAATTAATTCATAAGTTAAGCATCAATCAAATATCCAAAATATAGAAAATAAGAAGATAATAAGTAGGATTGGATTTCACCAAATGAAGTTTTTACATCCACTGGGCCTAGAAGTCATAAGGAAAGGAAGGCTCATCCAGAGACTGCTAGGTGTCGACGAGGTTAAGCTCATCCTTTCCTTGGTATCCCCACCTTCTTGGAAAGCATAAAATTTAAACTAAGAAACAAAAAATTACTTGAAAGAAAATAAAATTTGGATTCCTCCCCTCTACTAATGGAAATCTCTCTTTAAAAAGCTCTCCAAATGTGATGTTTGATATGAAATGTAAATATTTAAACTTGAATGGTATAGATTTTCATGGAAGAGGTATTTATAGTAGTAAGTTGAGAGGAATTTGAGTAGGTTTCCAATGTGGGACAAGTGAGTTCATTTAGTGGGAGAGTGAGAGCAATTTGTGGTAAGTAATCAATATGGGACAAGTTTCTTCACGGGCAAAATAAGGGGAATTCTTAGCAAATTTTATCTTGGACCATTCTCACTCGTTTTAACTCCAAATCGAGCGCTATTTTCGTCCACTTCTTTCTTTTCATTTGTAGAATACAATTTTACCTTAAAATCACAGTTTTCCTGCAATAATTAACCAAAGCACCTCTTTCCAAATAATCAAGTAATTAATACTCCCTCCATCCCAAGAATACATTCGCACTTTCCATTATGGCTATCCCAAGAATACTTTCACATCTTAAAAATGAAAACAATACACAATATCAATAACCTTATAATACTATAATATTACAAAAATGACACCATCTTTTTACATATAATCTAGTCAAAGTCAACTATATCATACACTTTATTCTACTCAATTACCCAAAATACCCCTCCCTTTCTTACATCACACCAACAAAAAATTACTTTTCTTAAACTCTGTGCCAGAGAATACGTGAATGTATTCTTTGGACGGAGGGAGTAGTATTTTCCATGAAACTCATACTTAATTATTGAAATAAAGCCATAAAATTGATCCAATTTTTGAGTGAATTTAACACCAATCAGGCATCTGACCCTCCTTGCCAACAAGAAGAGAATCGTTACTTGAAGTGAGAGTCACCGACTCGGGATTCAAATACCCTCGCAAGAGCAAACATTTCCACCAAAGATATCGGTCGAGTATAAGCATCTCACGCTGAATTATCGATTTCAAACCAACCACACATATTGAGATTAAAAGAGGTTCAGAAATACTTGACACCTTGTTCATTAATCTCTCAAACTCAGACTGATAGTCGACTACCATAGCCCTTTAAGTTAACTTTGAAAACTTTCCTAGGTAATCTTAGAATTGTGATGGGCCGAAGAAAACCTTCACTTTCTCAAGGAAATATGACCAACCTGTAAAAAGATTATTAGTTTTCATGTATTGGTACCAATCAGAGACTTTTCCTTGTAATGTATAAGCGGATATGCATAGGCTTTGATCTTTAGGGTTTCCATGAAAATCAAAATATTTTTATACATGAAATACCCACCCATGTGGGTCAATTCCATCAAATTTTGGTAGATTCAATTTCATGTTATTAAACTTGGGGGCTTCTCTAACCGTTTCTCTAATATCAAGTGGCTTTGGCAATAGTCCTAAAACACCTGCATACAAACTTGAGGCTCCCTGATTTTGTATGGTTCGAATAACAAACTTGATCTCTTCCATCATATTAAAAAATTATTGTTGTGATTGGTTATAGATGATGGTCTGTCTATCAAATTGCTCTTGCAGTTGCTGAAAGGCTATTTCTCACGCTTACTTTTTTGTTTGCTCAAGCATGCTGAGATCTCTCAACGAGAGCACCAATGATACGCCTTAAATCTGTAGTGTATCAAAAAATACTCTTCGAGTGAGCGCAAACTCCGTAACAAGAACAAAAAGAAGATAGAGAAAGAGATAGCGAGAGACAGTGGTGGAGGCTTGTGAATCATGAGGGGGCTTTAACCTCCCCCCCCCCCCTCCCCATTTTTAAAAAATCCATAGTATATGTAGAGTAGTATTTAAAATTATTTAATATTATTTTAAAATATCATTATATATATATATAATATTTTCTTTGTTTTTATATTGTACTAATTAGGACTATTATTCAATGTTTGATATAAATTAAGATCAACTTGCTATTATATCTAGCCCCCGCTAGAAAAATGGTCTAGCTCCATCCCTGCCAAGAGAGAGATATCGAGAGAGAGGAAAAGAAGAGAAAAAGGCTATGATATAATTAAAAAAGATGCAGAGAATATCTTATCTTCAATATCCCAAAAATTTATCCCTAAACATATAGGAGTATTGAAATAACTTTTAATTTAAATATGAAAATATAAATAAAATAAGTAAGAAATCAAATTAAATAAATTCTAAACATAAAGACGGGCCTCCGCCTTCACAAAACGGTTGTATCATAGACACAGAATTCGTACCTACATCAAAATTGACATTCGTACCTACATCGGAACCGACATATTAATAATATTAAAATATAATATAATCTTAAAAAATTGGTAATTATATGATACAAATACTCATTAATAATATTAAAATATATTTCCTTAAAAATTCATGAACAATGACAATATGTGTTTGTTTTGAGTTTTAGAGGAGCTTTAATGATCACCAAGTAGTGGTAGGGGGGAAAGAGTGTAAAAAAATATTATAAAAATATAAAAGTTGGTAAAAGAGAGAGAATTTGCCATGGCCAAGCTTTCACGAAAGCATTTCTTTCATCGTGGTAGAGAATATTTTATTAGTATATTTTATTGGGTTAATTATACTAAAAGTCTCAATCTTTTTGCAAATTGCGGATTTAGTCCAAACTTTTCAATATTTACAAATAAGTTTCTGACCTTAAGCCCATTTTGCAAGTCAAGCCACCGGGCAGCTGGGGTCTGCCCGGTCACTAACGTGTCCATCTTTCTTCCACGTCGGCATTCCACATGTTTAAAATGATGTCGTTTTGAACCAAAAATAAATCTACCTGTTAAAATAAAAAAAAATAACGACATCGTTTCTTACTAACGACTGTAATTGATAGATACGGCGATGACTATGACGTTCGATTCTACGATGATGAAATTCAAGTAATGGGGGAGAAAGAGGATTCTGTGAAGAAGCTGCTGTCATGGAATTAGACGACGAGATGACATTTTACGATTGGATGGCGTTCGTATGGTGGCAGAATTTGGCGAACCCTGTTGAGGGTGAATTCTTGCTCCTAAATTTTCTCAAGTTTAAAGACTGCGGTGGTCTGATTCGATGCAACGCAAACAACTCCCATTTTCTAGTACTGGAGAAATTTGTTCTTGATGGCAGTGAGTTGAACGAGATCCTTAGGATATCAGAGAAATACCAATGTGTTCCCCTCATTTAAAACCAAATTGTGGGTGCTGCAAAGTTTGTTTTTGTTATGAGATTTGCAAATTGAATGATCTTTTTCGTTTCACATGAAAACTCATACCACCAATTGCACTAGGGTTCTTTCTCAACCTCAACATTCATTATTACCATTCAATAATCCTTAGAAATGGTGGGGTACACCATAGAAATTGTCTGTCCTAATACCCACATTTCAAGAACGCGAATTACCCCTTCCACTACCCCCACTCGTTAATCTTGCGATGGAATATTGTCAGCTAATTACATGGCCAACTTCTTCTCACTAGACGGCGGCGTGGGTAGGGGCACACCACCAGCGGCAACCCCGATCAAGAACGACATCATTTTTCTTTTTTTTTTTAAATTTTAACTGGTGGATTTATTTCTTGGTTCAAAACAACATCGTTTTGAATGAGTGAAATGCCTTGTTGGTTGGGTGTCAACCAAAGTCCCACATTGATTAGAAGTGGGGATGGCGATGAGTTTATAAGTGTGAGAGAGACTCTCCCTAGCATGAGGCCTTTTGGGCGTGATGCCTAGAGTGGTAAAACCGTGCTGGTCAGTGGGCCGCTCAAAGTGGACAATATCATGCTAGTGGATTGAGTGAGCCTGACTATATTAGGGCCCACATCGACCTGTCTATTCTAGGGGCCGGATAAACCCAACAAGTGGTATCAGAGCCAGACCCCAAACTTAATCGGCCCGGCCTAGGGTTGTAGGGATGTTCGGATCTCAAACTGGATGGTCTAGCTGCGGGACTTTATTTGAGGGGCAAATGTTGGTTGGGTGTCAACCAAAGTCCCACATCGGTTAGAAGTGGGGATGACGATGAGTTTATAAGTGTGAGAGAGACTCTCCCTAGCATAAGGTCTTTTGGGCGTTATGTCCAGAGTGATAAAACTGTGCGGGTCAGTGGGCGGCCCACATTAGCCATTGAGTAGGCCCCCAATTTTTTGGTGGCTTGATTTGCAAAATAAACTTAAGGTCGAGAATTTATTTGTAAATATTGAAAAGTTTGAACTAATTCACAATTAGCGAAAATGTTGGGACTTTTAGTATAATTAATCCTATTTTATTTCATGAAAATAAAATAGGTTTGTCAATTAATATTTTATAAAATAGGATTAATTATATAAAAGTCCCAACCTTTTCGCTAATTGCGAATTAGTTCAAACTTTTCAATATTTACAAATAAATTCTCGACCTTAAGTTCATTTTGCAAATCAAGCCACCAAAAAATTGGGGGCCTACTCGGTGGCTAATGTGGGCCGCCCACTGACCCGCACGGTTTTACCACTCTGGGCATAACGCCCAAAAGGCCTCATGCTAGGGAGAGTCTCTCTCACACTTATAAACTCATCGTCATCCCCACTTCTAACCGATGTGGGATTTGGTTGACACCCAACCAACATTTGTAGGTGTATATAATTAGGGCTGGGGAAAAATACCAAAATTTCGGTATACCGCCCTTATCATATTGAAAAATATTGATTTTATCAAAATTTTAGGTATGCCGAAATTTTTGGTAATGTATGATAACGTATTGAAAATCTTAGATGATAAAGGTATATAAATTATCAATACCGCGGTATTTTGGTATATATCGAAATACCGTAAAATATTCAATTTTTGGGTAATATGATACGGTATATCATACTACATGATATATGTAATTATAATAATTATTTATATTTTATAATTTTTAATTAAATTATATATATACACTATTTAATTAAAAGAATAAATTTAAAATCCTACTGTAAATTTCATAATTATAAATGGGTGATAAAGTTGATTGACTTTCATGATATCTTATACTTATTTTTTATTATGTAGTTCTATCCTATATGAAAATTTAAAAGTGTTGATTTTAATATAAGTTTCATATGGTTCTTGTGTATATCTCTTGGGTACTATTTATTTAATGACAAACACTTATCTAAACTGGGTTTACGTTTAATTCTATACTCTGTTACTCTTTAGTACATAAAAATTACTCTTTAGCACATAAATTGTTACTTTTTTAAATTAAAAAATTATTCTTCAAATTCTTGTAAATCCTTGTTTATCAATTATTTTTTAGTACATGAAAAATTACTTTTTAGAGACATGAATTAGTACTTTTCTGTATAAAAATAATTACTCTTCAAAGAGTAATTTTTTATATACTAAATAGTAATTTTAAAAAATAGGGTTTACATTTAATCCCGATTTACATGAGACTCACTCTTATTTAATTTGGTCGTTTGTGAATTGTCGTATATTTTTCTTATTATGAATTTGTTATCTATTAAAATTTGTTTTATAGCCATCTTTCACTTTTTTAGTACAGTTTTTAATTAGATTTATTGAATTTTAGGTGCATAATGACATAACACACTATCTAATAGGACGGTATACACCGATATTTTAGGTATGATACGACATAACGAAATATTGGTAAGTAAAATGTATACTATTTTCCTATACCGAAATATCGGTATACCAAACTATGGTATACCAAAAGTTTAGGTAAGGTAACAATATGATTTTTTATATATCGAAAATTTCAGTACGGTATTTGATATGACAAAAAATTTTCGGTATACCATACCGCCCATCATATTAATATAATGATAATTTTAAAAATATAAGTATGGATTTTGAAAACGTAGACCTCGTTTTTTAAGTTTGAAACAAAACATAGCGTAATAATCTTTAACCAACCCACATATCATACTCTCTCATTAATAAATACACTTTTTCATCTTTTATTTTTTCTCTCACTAAATTAATATTCTAATAGTACCACTCATCTCTTACACATTAAAGAATAGAGTTAAAACATTTCATACAAAAAATCTGAAAGAAACATAATTTTATCAGTTAAAACATTTCATACAAAAAATCTGAAAGAAACACAATTTTATCACTATTCATGATATTCAAAGTCCATATAAATTTGTATGTTTATTTGAAGTTTATGTGGGGTTTAAAAAATATAAATAGTTATAATTTATCTTTTTATGCCCACTTAAAGTATATATTTTGTCGGTAAAAAAGATTTATATTTTTTTTTCTTAGTAAAGCGGCCTACCACAGCCCCACACACACAACACTAATAAAACTAAACACTAAACACAAAATAATATTACTCTTTAATTAAAGTGAAAACATTAAATATAAATATTTCTAGGGATGGATGGACCATTTGTTTTGGGCTTTGTTTTGATAAGTTTTAACTTGATGTATATATTTTGTCATTTTGAACGTCGGTAAAAAGATATATATATATATATATATATATATATATATATCTTAGTAAAGCAGCCTACCGGCCCAACACAAACAACATTAATAAAACTAAACACTAAACACAAAATAATATTACTCTTTAATTAAAGTGAAAACATTAAATATAAATATTTCTAGGGATGGATGGACCATTTGTTTTGGGTTTTGTTTTGATAAGTTTTAACTTGATGTAAAATTAATGTATAAGAGGTTTGTGTTTATATATGTAAGATATTAGTAGATGTGAGAGAAGATAAAGAATGAGAGTAGATTAAAAATTTTGAGAGATTATATATAGTTTTTTCATCTTATTTCAATTTTTATATATTTTTAATTTATACGTTATATTTTAATTTTTATATTTTCTTTTTTGATAAATGAGATTTACACATAACAATTAATATATTTTCTTTTTTGATAAATGAGATTTACACATAACAATTAATATATTAACAATAAGTAGTATAGGCAAGGGTTATTTTTCAGAATTGGTGGAACCTCATTCCTTCACCTTCAATGTATGTTTTACTGTTTCATCTAATTTCGTTTTTTTTAATTATATTTTCTTTTTCTTTTTTTCTTTTCTTTTTTATTCTCTCTTTGCTGTTTATATATTTTTATTTTTTTCGTTTTATTCTTTTTCTTATTATGTTTATTTTTATATTTTTTATTTAATTTTAGGTATATAATTATAATTTCACCCTTATGGTTTAGTGTATATTTAATTTATTAGGGTTTAAGGTATAATTGTAATTTCACACTTATGGTTTAGAATATATTTCACCCCTAGGGTTTAGGATATAATTATAATTTCACCCTTGTGGTTTATGGTATACTTTACTCCAAGGGTATAAAGAGGTTTATATTATAATTGTAATTTTACCTTTGTAGTTTAGGGTATATTTTATTTATTAATTAAGAAGGGTGGGGATCACAGGTTCCACCAATTTATTTGGTGGAACCGGTTCCACCCAAGTTGTTCTTTAATATATATATATATATATATATATATATATATATATATATATATATATATATATATATATATATATATATTCATGGAACCTGCATACAATACTAATACAATTACATATTTTTACATTAAAATATTATATTTTTCAAATAACTACATATTAAAATATTATATTTCTTAAAAAACAAACATAAAGATTCACACAAGACAGGAAGTGTAGTCATTGCGAATTTAGAAGATTTGTTGACGTATATAAATATAATTTTTTAAATATAAAAGTAAATTTTGAAAATCAATACCTCATTTAATAAATCGAAAACAATTTAGCATTGCATTTTTTAGCAGATAGAATTTCTTTTTTCATACGAGTATACAACGGACGCATGCAGATGCACGGACGTTAGTTTGAGTGTTCACGCCCAATTTATGAGTCTAACTACGGTGCACATATGACACCGATGTACCTGGATAATCAGAGCTGTTGGATCAATTTTTTATTTAATCCTCATCACTCAACAAAATAAAATAATAAAATAATAATAATAATAACTACCCATTACCCCTTTATTTTATCTTATAAATCTGTAGGTGCACTGATGCACTAAAGAACAACCCTAATTTATATATGTTTATTAATAAAAGCATATATACTAATAAATAAAAATTTATAAAATTTATCAGTAAATTTTTAGCTAATTATTGCAAAAGCTAGTATGAAACCGTATTCATAATAAAACCTGGATTACTGTTTAGTATAATAAAAAAATTACACTTTACTCATACAACATAAGAGATGTAAATCTTTTATACTATAAAAAGTAACAACATTACTGTTGTTAATGACCTCTTTTGAGTAGGGTAACCTTATGACCTCTTTTGTGTAGGGTAACCTTATGTATTCTACAGTGTACTCTCTTCGTTCCGTTAGAAGGTGGACAATTGCTTTTTATATGGAATTAAAAAATATAGTGTTTTAATGTATAGTGAGGTGAGAAATATAATATTTTAATATATAGTAGATAGTTGTATTAGTGTTATGTGTGAGCCACATAGTGATATAATAATTGTTTTGTGGGTCCCATTTACTATGAAAGGACATGTAAAACTTATAATAAGATGTCCAAAAATGAAAATGGGTAAACGTTATGGTGGGACGGAGATAGTAACACTCAATATTTTAAAGAGTAGCTCTTCTTGAAAGGATGCACCATATACCCGGTTGCACACAAACACCTATCTACATCTATCTATTTATACATATATAAAAAATAGATTTGAAATTCTATTTTTAACTTAAATTTTTCTTAATCTTTTCAATTTTACTGTATTTTTCGGTACCCTATGAATGAGTGGTATTTTTGTAAATAAATTGTAAGTTGTAGATTAGTTGTTATGATCTTTTAAGAAGTTGTATAAATTTTATTATAATTAATATTAATTTAAGCATTAAACAATAAAAATATTTTAAAATAAATTAACATTAAACGAATGCAGGTAACCTGCGTGTATCTAGAAAATAAATTTAGGACGGGTATTTGTATTATAATGATTTTTTTATGGAATAGGTATGGATACAAGTAGTTATTATTTAAAAAAATACGTGTATCCTTAAATAAGTGTTATTATACAATTTAATTAATAAATATAAAATTACGTTATACTAAAAAAAAGAAAAATTATATTTATATATTATATATAAATAATTAGTATTTTATCTATAAAATACATAAATTCATATAAATAAATAAATATATGTTATCATTAACGTAAAATATAAAAAATAAATGATTGTATAATGTAACATAATTTTTTCGTGCAACGCGATGGTACTATCTAGTTTATAAAGAAACACATAGTATACATTATTGAATAAAATTAAGATAAAGTCTTGTGTGCACCTGACCGCACAGAGCTAGTTCCGTTCACCCAAATCCAATTTTATACCCTTTATTAATATTAAATGTTATATTATATAAAAACTTATACCCTTAATTTAAAAAAAAAATTTGGTCAACTTTAATACTCTCATATTTCAATAACTTTTGCATTGTTAAAAAAATATTACCTTGATGTTTGTTTCCGTGTTTGAAAATTAAGGAATGGACTTCAAAATTCGCACAAAACCACCCATCTATAAACCAATAAATCCTACAAATTCTCAACATAGATTTTTTCTCCTCATTTAAAATTACTTCTCTCTTTGTTTCTCCTCTCTCTCTTTATATATATAAATATATATATATATATATATATTTAAATTTGTTTTGAATTTTTAGTAATATATATATATATATTACTAAAAATTCAAAACAAATTTATATCACTAGATTTTCAAACAAAATGTTTTAATCTTGAATACCTTGTACACAGGATACATAAAAGACCAACTTTAAAACTAATATAGATAAATTACATAAAAAATACCCAAACTATTAGTTTATATTATTATTACCCAAAAGCACAAGATATAATGTAAATTAAAAAATACACAACTATTAGTTTCTATTAGCCTTTCTCTCTCTATATATACTCCTCCTATTCTATTAAAAAAGTTACATTTTACACGAAAATTAAGAAATATAGTATTTTAATATGTAATGGTTGTAAGATATAATAATTTAATGTATAGTTGGTAGTTATATTATTGTTGTGTGTGAGTTCCAAGAAAATAAAATGATTGATTTATGTGGAGCTCATTTACTAAAAAATGAAATGGGACAGAGTATATATATATATATATATATATATATATATATATATATATATATATATATATATATATATATATATATATATATAAGTGATAGGTTAGCTGTTATGATCTTTTTTCTATTTTAGGGTTGTGAAGACTTTTAAGAAGTTGTATAAATTTTATTATAATTAATATTAATTTAAGCATTAAACAATAAAAATATTTTAAAATAAATTAACATTAAACGAATGCAGGTAACCTGCGTGTATCTAGAAAATAAATTTAGGACGGATATTTGTATTATAATGATTTTTTTATGGAATAGGTATGGATACAAGTAGTTATTATTTAAAAAAATACGTGTATCCTTAAATAAGTGTTATTATACAATTTAATTAATAAATATAAAATTACGTTATATTAAAAAAAAGAAAATTATATTTATATATTATATATAAATAATTAGTATTTTATCTATAAAATACATAAATTCATATAAATAAATAAATATATGTTATCATTAACGTAAAATATAAAAAATAAATGATTGTATATTGTAACATAATTTTTTCGTGCAACGTGATGGTACTATCTAGTTTATAAAGAAACACATAGTATACATTATTGAATAAAATTAAGATAAAGTCTTGTGTGCACCTGATCACACAGGGCTAGTTCCGTTCACCCAAATCCAATTTTATACCCTTTATTAATATTAAATGTTATATTATATAAAAACTTATACCCTTAATTTTAAAAAAAAAAATTGGTCAACTTTAATACTCTCATATTTCAATAACTTTTGTATTGTTTAAAAAATAATACCTTGATGTTTGTATCCGTGTTTGAAAATTAAGGAATGGACTTCAAAATTCACACAAAACCACCCATCTATAAACCAATAAATCCTACAAATTCTCAACATAAATTATTTCTCCTCATTTAAAATTACTTCTCTCTTTGTTTCTCCTCTCTCTCTTTATATATATATATATATATATATATATATATATATATACATATATATATATATATATATATATATATATATATATATAAAATAATATATTCTTACACATTTGATTGACATAAATTAACAACTCAACCTACTAAAAATTCAAAACAAATTTATATCACTAGATTTTCAAAAAAAATGTTTTAATATTGAATACCTTGTACACCAGAATACATAAGAGACCAACTTTTAAACTAATATAGATAAATTACATAAAAAATACCCAAACTATTAGTTTATATTATTATTACCCAAAAGCACAAGATATAATGTAAATTAAAAAAAATACACAACTGTTAGTTTCTATTAGCCTTTCTCTCTCTATATATACTCCTCCTATTCTATTAAAAAAGTTACATTTTATACGGAAATTAAGAAATATAGTATTTTAATATGTAATGGGTGGTAAGATATAATAATTTAATGTATAGTGGGTAGTTATATTAGTGTTGTGTGTGAGTTCCAAGAAAATAAAATGATTGATTTATGTGGAGCTCATTTACTAAAAAATGAAATGTAATTCTTGTAGCGGGACGGAGAGAGTATATATATATATATATAATCTTGGTAAGTATTACCTAACTTATTATAATAGAATTGAGAGGAAAAAAGAAGCAAGTTATAATTATGTTAAAGTTTTGTCTTTCTAAAGTCGGAAAAATGTTTTTCCACTTTTCACAATTTCTCTTTTTACTGCAAATACTGAATACTTAAATTATTAGGCCTACTCGCATCCGACACCCAAACAAAACTTTTCTCTCTCTCTCTCTCTCTCTCTCTCTCTCTCACATGGAAGGTCCTTAGTTCTCTCTCCCTTGTCTGGATTGCTCCTGCAAATTTCAACTTCGAACACTCCTACCTCTAATTTACTGGTAAACATTTCCGGCTTCATTTCGATGATTCTCGCCTACTTCATTTATGGTACTTTATTCTTCTAAATGTTGGGGGATTTTTCGGACTCTCTCTTCATCTTTTTGTCGAGAATTTTCGTGGGTTTTTAGTTTGTTTGTTCGCTTTCCGGTTTCGTAGATCTATTGTCTTCTCCTTTGAATTTTGGAGTTAATGTGTTTCCATGGAGAAATAATTGCGAACATTTCTTTTTTACTTGTTTGTATTTTTCTGGAATTTCCGCCGTTTGTTTTGTCACCATGGGTTTTGTACTTGTACCTTTATACTGAAAAATCTCCTTGGAATTATCTATACATTCGAAATTCGAACTCATTGATCAAAAATAGTTGTAATTTAGTCTGGTTATATTATTAAAAAAAAGGAGAAAAAAGAGACTCGTATTTAAGGTCTTGTGGTGGTGATGCTCAGCCTAACCATTGGACAGGTCATCATGGACCTTTTCTTTCTTGTTTTCTAGTCAAATTCTTGGATGTGTTGTTTTTTCTAATTAATCTATGATGTTCCTTTTGATTGTGGAGGGTTTGTGGGAGAACAAGAACATTGCCTGGAAAATTTTCTGAAGTGTTGGTGTATTCTTGTAGCATATGTTGAGCCTGCAACAGGGATAGCCTTTTGAGATTCATGGTTATATTTATTGTAATCATTTAATCTGGAATTATATTATCTTGTTTTATTTGTTGGTCTGGATTCTGTAGAGCTTTTGTCCAATCTTGATTTTTATGGGGTTTCTGATTCTTTATAATAAACTTGAGCTTCCTCAAGAACTAGAAGGAAATCAATCTGATGCAAATTTCATTTTATTTCAATAGTTTTACTAAATTAAGAATTGGACTGTAACCTATAACTTGATGTCTGCACCTGTGCTCGGCGTTGGAGGGGAAGAGTGCCAAAGCAATATAACCCTGCTGGCTTCCTCAAACTCCTTAGAAAGTGTATGCCAGAATGGATCAGAGCTCAAGGAGCGTAACTATATGGGGCTGTCTGACTGCTCATCTGTGGATAGTTCCGCAATATCCACCACCATAGAATATGGTCGTAGTGGTCTGAATTTGAAGGCCACAGAACTGAGGCTTGGGCCCCCTGGATCCCTTTCTCCAGGGAGGGATTCGGAAAATGGTCCTCTGATTTCTGCACCCATTGACGAGAAGCTACTGTTTCCGCTGCACCCGTTGAAGGCAGTTGTTACGGGTAACAAAAGAGGGTTCTCAGATGCTATGAATGGAACTTCAGAGGTAAAAAAAAAGGTGTTTATGTTTTTCCGGTTCCATTTCCTGTTTCTTGGATTTCGTCTTATGGGTCCCCACTCTTATATGTAGGGGAAACTCCACCCTACTTTGGAAGTAAATGCAATGCTCTCCCCTAGGCCTTCCCTGAACCCAAATGTCAACGCTATTTCTTCTAAAGAGGTCTCTACAACTTCAACTAAGGTGAAAGAAGCAACATACCAAGGTGCTTCTCAGGAATTGCCTCGTGCTCCAACTGAGAACCGTCCAGCCGAAAACAATTACAGTAGTGCCCCTGCTACCAAGTATGCTTTTGTCTCAATGGTAGAATCTGCTCTGATGGACCATGGGTGGCCACAGAATAGACAGTATAGGAAAAAGTATTTTGGCGTCTAAATGATGCTGTTTTTTATATTTCTCTTAATCTTTTGATCTTCTACTCATGTCAGGGCACAAGTTGTGGGCTGGCCTCCAGTTAGGCAGTTTAGGAAGAATACTTTGGTATCTACATCGAAGAACAATGAAGAAGTAGATGGTAAGGTGTCGAGTGGGGTATTCTTTGTGAAGGTGAGCATGGATGGTGCCCCATACCTAAGGAAAGTTGACCTCAGAACTTATTCTGCTTACCAGGGCCTGTCATCTGCTCTTGAGAAGATGTTTAGCTGCTTTACAATTGGTGAGCTACATGAATGTTCAAGTTGATTATCTATTAGTTTGATTTTTTTTTTTTCCAGAAGTGAATCACAACTTCCATTTTATGATGCAGGTCAGTATGGTCCCCATGGAGCTCCAGGGAGAGAAATGCTGAGTGAAAGCAAATTGAAGGATTTGTTGAATGGATCTGAATATGTACTCACATATGAGGATAAAGATGGTGATTGGATGCTCGTGGGCGATGTTCCTTGGGAGTAAGTTTTCTTCTGTAGTTTGGATCTTTGTATGTTTTGATTTGTAAGTTTGATTAATGCTTGTACATTGGTGGGTTATTTTTCTTTTATCACTTTATGTACCCATTTCTGGGCTTTGCTTAGTTTATTTGTCTCAAACCATGCTACTTTAGTTGGCAAATAATTATGGATTAATGGGTGGAGTTCTGAAATTAATCACAGTGTGAATACCTCATACTTGGGGGACTAAACTGGAACTGAGTGGATGAACACATGTTAGAAAGAAATAAAAATAAAAATAAGGCAGTATGTATGCCCATTCATTTTCTTTGTTTAAGATAACACCCTTGACCCTTTATGTCATAAATTTTCGCACTTGTAGTCACTTGTTTGTAAATGTATTGTGGATTAAGCTGCTCATGATCTGACAGTATTCCCGTTTTATATCATTCAATTCTGTTGGTCCATCCTCCCAAAATTGGATTCTAGTGGCAAGCAATGAACTTTAACATGCTTAAGGTACTGAGTAACCATATTGTACTATTGGGTTGCGCTTACGGAATTTCCTAGCAATGAATTTCTTCCCTTTTTTTTTGATGTACTATTTATAGCCCCTCTTTTATGTTTTATGCTTCCTCTTATGGTTTTATGAGTTCCTAATGAAATTCTGGAAGCCCTCCACAAGTAGCATTGTTGTTTTATTTAGCTTAATATTGTGTCTTTGTCACTGTGTACCACTGCAACAGAAACAATAGAGTAGGGCATTTATGAAGCTTAAGTTCTTAACATATTGTTCTGTTTATTTGATTGATGAAACCTAAAATATTGTTCTGGTTTTTTTTATTTTTTTATTTGTTTTCATTCTTCCTCTGCAACAAAATAATTATTCAAAATATAAGAATTTCATTGTAATTTGTGCATTACGACTCATCCTCCTATGCTTGCAGGATGTTTATTTGTACATGTAAGAGGCTGAGAATCATGAAGAGTACAGATGCTATTGGTCTAGGTGAGTGCATATTCTCTTCTAAATCACAGGATTAATTAGTCAACCTTGAAATGTAGGTTTTTTTGAGCATCTATGATCAAATTCTGGATGTCTCCTACTGTTTTAAACAAGTTGTGTTTTGTATTGTTTCCCTAATTTGTATTAGTTCTAGCTCTGTTTAATTTCTCAGTTATGGCTATTTGAGAACCTTCAAATTAATGGTTCTCAAATTCTCTCTAGTTATGTTTTGGTGCTAATTGGCTTGTTTTACTTTTACCATAACTAAAAGTAGTATTGTTACTATCATGATTCAAGTGCACATTCTGTTCTAACCTGGGAACTTATTCTTTGAGAATTTTGTTCACGACTTCTGAATTTGTCTTTTTATGCCCGTGCCTGCTGTTTCGGTACCACTGCAGAATTCTTGACATTTTGGTTTTTGTGTTCCCTTGAACAATTTTGTCTCCCAAAATTAAAGTGAATCATTTATTATGTTTTCTAAATTCAAACAAAGAAAGTACATTTGCCAATTCATTTAAATGATGAATTTTAATTTTTTATTTTTAATAATTTCCTTGATTATGAAACTGCTAATATACCTACCACAGATTTGCAAATCTTATGAAATCAATGTAGTTGTATTCATTTAAAAATCTCTCTCTAAGTGGATTAGCTTTAAAGTATGTTCTGAGAGGATTCTCGTAGAGATTGTCCTAGTCAAACATGTACTTCATTTGTTGAGTCTAGATGTTTTGAGATTTCATATGTACAGAACTTTTGTTTAACTTGTGGCCGCGTAATATGATGTTATATCTATAATGGTGTGTCCTCGACATTAGTTTCGAAATCGGGACATGGAGTTTCCAAATGTCAATAAAAAAATAGTTTCATACCCTAGGCATTGTATTTTCTCACTAAGTTATTCAACCTCTTGGAAAAGCTTGCAAAAGACTATTGTGCGCACTCAGTAGCAATTGGAACATCTCCAAGAACTTACCTAACCTGGTTTTGCTTCTGATCTATTCTGAGAATCATATGTTAGATGACACTCTTTGTTTTACTTGTGAAAATTGATTTAATATGATCAATTCTCTTGTGACTAACCAACTTATGCACAGCTCCTCGAGCCATCCAAAAATGTTCAAGCAAGAAATAATGCTCGACATACACGATCGTTTCCAGTCCAGCAGCGTATAAAGAATCATATTGGAGGACGTATGAAGACATCATGACGTCGGGTTCATCTCAAGGCGCAAGAAGAATGTGCACACGTTGTTGGTTCTGGGTAACAGATCAGTGGAAGGTGCTTTTATCTTATTGTTGCCTTGCATTTAATTTCATCTCAAGTTTGTAATGTGATATGAAATTTCAAAGACCCCTTATATCGGGCGACCGACCGTGTGACGCTTTTGCATATTGTGTGCTGTAGTGTATTTTTTCCTAATGAAGTGTTAATCTTCTGAAACTAAATTGTGTGTGAATTTGCTGGCTCTTCCACATCTTTCTGTTATGTTGCAAATTTGTGTCTTCTGGGGGGGTAAGGTGATGTTATTTGATTCTTTCACATTTTGGTAATATCTTTTTCTTTGAATTTTTCTGTAATACCTATTAGATGCTGCATCATGATATAAATTTTAAAATAAATATGATAAACTTTTGCAAATTTTGTTAATATTGCTCTCCTCTTATAGAAGTTGAAGAATTTTTATTTTGTTTCATATGAGTAAATACATTTCAAAAGTAAAAATATACTTAATTCACCTCTCTATTGCAACTTGCAAAGTGTTATGGGAGCCCAGTCTAGAAAGAAATACAATACCGAGACCCGATCGGGCAGACGAAATGCACCTCACACCTTTAGATTCTCTCTCCACCGATCATCTAAGGAGGAGAGCTAACAAAAGTACTACCTTTTTTCCACTTATCATTTCATACTTCAAATGGAGAGATTATGAGTGCATGTAATAAAAGAGGTAATTGCTCAATCTTAATCAATACAAATGGTGTTTCCGTTAATTCTCCATAGATTACTCCTCACACCTTTGAGTTAATTCTCCATAGATTACTCCTCACACCTTTGATTCTCTCTCCACCGATCATCAAAGAGGAGAGCCAACAAAAGTACAACCTTTTTTACCAAAAAAGTACCAACCTTTTTTACCACTTATCATTTCATACTTCAAAAGGGGAGAGAGAGAGATAGAGAGATTATGAGTGCATGTAATCAAAGAGGGAATTGCTCAATCTTCATCAATACAAATAGTGTTTCCGTTAATTCTCCATAAATTACTTGTGTGTTGAGTGACTCAGAGTCATTCCAACGAGAGTGAGCATCAACACAAAGTAAAGGAAAAATTTTTCAGCATGGAGTAAAAAAAATGTCAATTTATATACGGGTAAATAGTATATTGTAAACAATTTAATTTTATATATATATATATATATATATATATTATAGTTATACAGTTTCATTTTAAAAATTTAAGTGAACTTGTGTATAAATAAATTTAGAATTGAAGTTTTTTTTTAACTAGAGATGATAATGAATAGTGAATTTATTTAAAGTATTCATATTGGTGTACTAGTAGTATATAAATGTACTTATAATATACATGCATGTACATTCATTATAATTTGTTTTTTTAAATGTTCCTATAATAAATTTAGGTGTCTTGAGTTGATTGCCTCATCAAACTCAGGGCCGGTTCTTGGGGATTATCGTGATGGACTATTGCTATGAGCCCCAAGTTTAAGGGGACCAATTTTTTTTATTACCTTCAGTGAATTGACCTTTAAAGCCCACAAATCATTCTAACATTTAAAAACAAATTAACTTAATAAATATTATTCTCTTTCGATTCTTCCTACCTTGCTACACAACAAACTCACAAATTATTAGAATTAGTATTTTATAAGGGTAAATGAATGATTAGAATCTTTGAATCATCCTAGGATTAAGATATAATAGTAAAAAGAAATAGAATCAGTATTTCATAAGGGTAAAGGTATGATTAAGATGCATTGTAAACAGAAATAGAATTAGTATTTTTTTTATAATGCTGGGTTTTTATTATATGATTTACTGAGATGGGATTTTTAATGGAATAATCAGGTAGGATTAAATGGAAGAATTTAGAGAAAATGATAAATTGCTAAGATGATGATAGATTTAAATGAGAAGTAATGTAAAAATATAATCAAAATGATTAAGAAAATTTTGATGTTGACAATAAAAATAACTTAAATGAGGGTGATTTATAAAAAGTCATACACATATGGGTGCACCCTTGCACCGGGTGCACCCAATATACACTCAAAACTAAGACATATTGATGGAGAAAAATTCTATTATGAGAAAATAATCTTAAATTTCCTAAAAATGAAACTTTTGGTAAAACATGATTTATTATTTTTGTTGAAAGTTGTTTAAATAGGTGGATAATAAAAGTTTTTTAAAGAAAGTTTTACTGATTGTAAACATAGTTGGGGCTCATTTTATGATTTCGTCCAGTGCCCCATGATCTCAAGGCTGGCCTGATCAAAGGCACAGCCATAAGAATACAAGTATTTGCTGTCGAGAAATAGTATGTTATAAAGCAATATGAGTTCCTTTCTGCAACACCTTCGTAAATCATCTTCCTAGTCATTAGTTCTGTAATTAGTACATACAAATAAGGAAGAAATCTAACAATCGCCATTGGAGCTTTTATGGTTTCCTTCTAGCGTGTAGTTTTCTTTTCTTTCTTAAATTTTAAGTATTACTCATCCAATATTATTACAATAAATGATACACAAAAATGGGGGACAATCATAAAACATTTTTCAGTGACAAACCACGATCTTTCTTATGTCCACTACGCCTGATTTACTTTTGTTGTGCAATTTGTCATGTAAAGCGGGATTTACATAATAATTTTTTTTTTTTTTTTTTTTTTTTTTTTTACAGCAGCTTGCTACTATGTTGTCATTTACGGAACAATAAAGAACTCAAAAACTCAAATTAATTTAAATAAATTAAGCTTTGAACTACTAGTAATTTACCTTACAAAGATAGTTGTACAAGTACAACATCCTAAAACCTCATACACCCATAGTATACATAGTTGGAATTCATGGACATGGAAAAAAAGAACTGTTAGGGGAGAAAAGAGCTGTTGGAATCCTCACAATAAAACATGGGAAAGATTTTTAAGGAAATCCTGATGCATTCACACAATCATTCACTAAAACACACTACTTGATGTGAATGAGTGTGTGCCTACTTCTCATGGCTTTGTTCTAACTTTGCACGAATCTTCTGTTCTAACTCGGACATCTCTGTCTCAAGTTCGAACATTCTATTAAGAGCATGCATGTTCTCCAGCGTCTCACTCAAAGTACGACTATCACTCCCATCACATCTCAGGTGCTGCATTGGCCCATGGAGCATCTTGTTTACAATGCCCCTGCTAAGGTCCTCGACCGCCTTCATCGACTTCTTTGGAATCTCATCTCCCATTTTGGATAAGCACTTCTCCAGCTCAGCTCCTCTGATTCTCTCTGCATAATTCCTCAGTTTCTTGATGGTTGGAACAGTCTCCAGTGAATCATGCCAGGCTTCAAACTGTTTCGACTCCTCTCCAATGATCGCCTGAGCTTCCATTGCTTTACGGAGGCGATCCTCCTTATTGGCAGCCACCACTTCCTTAAGATCATCCACATTGTACACACGAGCCGTTTCAGTGTCATTGACACATGCACCTACGTTTCTGGGAACAGAGATGTCAATAAACAACCTAAAACCCCCAACATTAGGACCAACAGATGGAAGATCCACTACATGTTGCTTCAGAAATAGAGGGGCCTCTGATGCAGTGCTCGTGAAAACTACATCAGCTTCAGCAGCACTTTCTTCCAACTCAGTGAGGGGTTTATATATGATCTCAACATCCTTAATCTCCTCGCGGATAGCAGCGACTCGATCTTCACTTCTGTTCACTACCACCATCTTTGTGCACCCTTTAGCCACCAAATGCTTGATGACCAGCTTCCCCATCTTACCAGCTCCAACTATCAACATCCGAGCAGATGCATGGGAAGTCTCGGGAAGCTTCATTAAGGCCAGTTCGACTGCAGCCGAACTGACAGAAACAGCCCCTGCTGCTATATTAGTCTCAGTTCTGACCCTCTTCCCAACGGTAATTGCATGTTTAAACAGCCCACTTATGTTTCTTCCAAAGCCCACAACCCCTTGCCCGACTTTGACCACTTGCTTTACCTGAGCTAGGATTTGACCTTCTCCTAAGACCAACGAATCAAGTCCAGCTGATACTTCAAAGATGTGTTGAGTGGCATCTTTGTCATAAAGCAGAAAACGGTGCTCACATATCTCTGAAACTGGAATCCCGCTGGTCTGAAGAAAGCACCACAATTTGTTGTTAGATATTAGGGCCTAAGCAATTTGCAAAAATTCAGAACTTGTGAAAACATTTAACAAAGAGGAATGCAATGTTGAAATAGTTGTTTTCCTAAACATGAATATCATCATCAATTCACCTTTGACATCCATTCAGTGACTTCTTTAACACCACGGTGGCGAGAAAGAGCAACAACATAAATTTCCATTCTGTTGCAGGTGCTAAGAACAGCCGCTTCTTCAATATGGTTCAGACCACATAGCTCCCCAATAGCTCTTGGCCACTCTGCTTCAGGAATAGCGAGCTTCTCCCTCATTTCAACAGGTGCAGTGTGAATACTCAGACCAATTACTACAATACTGCTTTTTTCCTTACTATATCCTAGATTGCATCACATCACATACATAATTTCAGAAAACATTTAATGTTTATCTATACAAATTATTAGAAAAAAAAAAGCACTTCAGGCAGCTAATCAAGAACAATTGAAGGAAATTCAATTATAATAAAAATTGAAAGACAGAAGAAGGAATTGCACACTGTCACCGGCGGAATTTAATAAAAATTGAAAGAGTAAAAGAGGAATTGCATGTCGACGGCGGAATTTAATAAAAATTGAAAAACGGAAGAAGGAATTGCATACTGTCAGCGGCCGAATTCTTGAGCTGTTCGAGAGCGGTGAGACTGGAGGATAAAGCCGCATTCACGGATGCTGATATGTCGGTGGCAGCAGTTTGAATTAGGTTCTGAGAAGCTTCACATCTGAAAGTTCCCAATTTAACCCTAGCCGGTGGGGCTGCTTGGATTAGCGGCTTATTGCAGTACAACCGGAACTCAGCCGTGAAGGCGGTTGAAACAGCCATTATTGAAGATGAAATGCAGAGAATAGGCGAATACAGTAATCTAGTGAGGGTGGCTTTTGGAAATTGGGAATGGAGGGAAGTTTGTCTGTGAGATTGATTGTTTGGTTTGTTTTATTCGTAATTTAATATTATTTGCATGTGTTTTTTTTGATAGAGGAGTATAGGCTTGTGTTTTTTGGTGGGATTTCTCTGAAATATGATTGGCTTATTGGGATTTGAGGCCACGTTCTCACCACACCCGCCACTGCTACCTCTTCACATGCACCCTCATCCATTTCGCACATTCCCACTAAAATAAAATATATTTAAATTCCAAGATTTTATTCAAATGTTATCTCATCCTAATTATCATTTCATTTTTTATTTTGTTAAAAGCATGCCTGAACGGATTCACCTTTTAATTTACTTGAAAAAACAAACATAATTCAGGATTTAATTTACTATTTATTATTTAAGGATGTAATTGTTTTTTCTATCCATTAATAAGAGGGTTCACCAAGAGGATTCAAAATATTAACTCTTTTATTTTTATTTTTGTTATCTATCAATTGTCTTTACACTTCTCAATTCGTTTGTTAGTTGTTACACTTACACATTAAATCACCAACTCAATTAAATAATTCAAAACATATATATATTGGTCAAAATCAGTAGCAACCCATATACTATCATTTCTAGATTATAATTTTGCATACATACAAAAACAAACTTCATTTCCATCTCCAGATATTGAGTTGAACTTGGGTTACAAAATGTCAGTGTTGGCACTTATAACTGCAAGCCATGATGCCAGAGTTCATGCAGATACTGCTATTAAGTATTATCCTCCAGTCCTCCTGTTGTCTCTACTAAATTAAACCTTCATGTGTTTTTAATGAATCATTTCTTCTACAGGAATCTGAAGCTCGACTATGTTGATCTTTACCTCGTTCATTAATGGTGAAGTCGGGAGGTTTTAAGTGAAGAAAAAAGATATAATCCCGTCCGACAGCAAGGGCGTTGGGTGTGCCCTGGAAGAGTGGCAGAGAGTAACTTCAGCTGCAAGAAACTTGCTAGCATTTGCTTAACATCAGCTTCTCATTCTTTATAATTAATTAAATAGAGGATTTGTGTACAAAAAGGTGGAGCTGAATCCATGTTGGCAACAAAAGGAGTTGGTTGATCCGCCGGACAACTCTCGGGATCGGACAGAGTGGTGTTGAAGCAGATCATGCGGAAGCGAAATGGGAGAGTGTCCCATAGCTCATCCTTAGATAGGCTTATCAACGCGAGTGACCGTAGCAGTGTCCAAGAGAATGGAAGAGAATCAAAGCATTTTCGATTTTGAGTTAAGATAGGGGAGCTCCCGCAGGGCAGAGGAACGAATTAGCAAACATTCTATGGTCCGGTCACCTGGGAGTCGAAACAGGGGAGAATAATTTGTTAAAAATATTAATTTGTAATCATGATAAGGATGTATGAACTGAAGATGAGAGGAACGGATTTAAAGCTTGGAACATGGATTCAAAGTCTTGGAAGTTTTGAGTTATTAATTGTTGTTGAATGATCTTTTCTATAATCTATATCACTATAAATAGTGGTTACATTGTAGTTTCGGAATCAATCCAAGTAATATAAAATACTGTATTAACTAAAACAGTGAACATTATCTACTCAAACAAAAATTCCAGATTTTACAAAACATTATTGCCTATCATAGCCCATCAAAATTCACACCACAATCCAATCAATCTCATGGCTTCTACATTATTCATGTATTCACCAGTCAAGTGCCAATATTTGAAGGAGAACATCGTGGTTACAGGAGCAGCCAAAAGATAAAAAAGAATTTTCGCAAGTTAATTCCGAAAATGATGAGAAAAAAATCATTAAAAAAGATGCAATGACGCTACGATATATTGAACAAGGAGTTGGTAAATCTATTTTTCCTCGAATCTTTGGTGTTCAAAGGCTAAAGACGCTTGAAAAATTTTGAAGCAGGAATTCAAAGGAACAGAAAAGATTATCTCGTTGAAGCTGCAATCATTGTAAAGAGATTTTGATAATCTGAAAATGGAAGATATAGAATCAATTAGTGATTTTCCCACCCAAGTCTTAGAGATCTTTAATCAAATCAAAAGCTATGGGGATACAATCACTGATAAATGAGTTTTAGAAAAGGTTTTACGTTGCCTTCCTCCCAAGTTTGATCAACCCTGCTGCTGCTATTGAAGAATAAAATGATTTGTCAAGAATAACAATGTTAGAGTTGAAGGGACCGCTTCTTGCTCATGAGCAAAGGATCAACCGTTAAACAAATGTAACAAGTGAACAAGCTTCTCAGTCGAGACAAGTAACGAACCTAAATTTCAGTAATAGAGGGGATGTCAAAATATCTCAAAATCAATCCAGCAAGTGGAAGCAAAATGGAAAAAAGAGGAATTGAAAAAGGAAACAATAACAAAATTCTAGTCACAACTCTTGTTGTTTTATTTGCAAAAAATCTAATTATTTAGTGTGAAAATCTGCGTATTTTAGGGTTCGATTTAGCACCATTGTATGGAATTTATATCCGTATTTGAGCATCTTTTGATTGAATTGCATATATTTGTGTTATAGATGCTTGTGAGGTATTATTTCGTATTTTTAGGTGGAAAACAGGGGTAAAAAGAGTAAAAACGGAAGTCGGGAGCGAAGCCGGGCCAAAATTGAAATTGGTGCAGCATGGCACGACTCGTGCCAGCCTTGGCACGGGTCGTGCCGCCCACATAGTCCACTAGAGCAGGCCATGATGTGCACGACCGCCTAACACGCTCTGGAGGAGCATGACACGTGCCAAACTTTGCACGACTCGTGATATACACAAATGGACAAATTAAGGTTATATGGTTAGAAAGTTAGAGAAGAAAGGATCGCGTGAGCGTAAAAATCACCTCAATCGGAGATCGGATGAAGAAGTTATGAGCAAAATCGTAAGGTCGCGCAGGCTGCCGACGGGTGTCACGACTCGTGCCACATTTGACACGACTCGTGCCGATCACCCAGCAAGCACCCGTGCATCCAACTGCCGCACACCATGCCCGGCACGACTCGTGCCACCCCTAGCACGATTCGTGCCACTGCCCAACGAGGCCCAGTCATCGTTTTTCGTCATTTTCTTGGCCCGTTCGTGTTTTTTACGTGAAAAAGCCCACTTTTGAGTCAGAATTTGGGAATTTTGAGTCCTCAACTATAAAAGGAGCCCTTGGGGTGTTCCAAACCCCAACTCTCCACATCCGTACATACTTTTCCATACCCTTTCACCGCACCATCCCATCCACCCATCCCGGGGAGTTCATCAGTGTTGCTTACTTGAGAAGGAGAACAAGAAGGTTTAGAATCACGGAAGAGAAAATGGAGGATCACACCATATCTTGGGTTTTTCTTATGCTATCTTTCTTTATTTTGAATTATAGACCTATGAGATTATTTTCATACCTAACCATGTGTGTTGCTTGTAACACCATGGGCTAGTACTTCTTGGATAGTGTTAGGTTTTGAAGGTTGAATTGGTTTGAATTGATGACCTAGAATAGGTTGGATACCTGCAGTATACTTATTCCTTTATTAATGCTTTGATTTGAGACTTATATTTTTTTGTCTTATATGATCTGTCCTTATTCATGAGTATATCATTGTCTGATGCATGGTTAAGATTATTGCTTGTGTCATAGAAGAAATTATATTTGTCAACCTGTTATGGGTAAATGGGATCTAACCGTACAACCTTTATTCATTAGAATAATTAATATTGGATACCTAATATATTTATTAATTACCATTCTAGAGGATTTTGTTTCTTAGATTGTTAGATGTAAATTGTGGATTAATTCTTAAGTACCTATAAAGGGAAATCTAGTGCTCTAGCCTATTAGAAATTTAGCATGAAGTATCTAGAAAGGGAGTAGGAATTACTCTTCTGCATCTGAGGGTTTGAACCAGATTTATGTGTTAAGTTTACTTCACCAAAGGGATTTAACATAATTTAGTGATTGCTTTCATAAGAGCTGCAGGGATTCTAATCGATTATTTAGTAATTTGATTTGACCGATTTAACTGGATTTCCTAGTGATATCTATCTTCTCTCTTGAACACTTTCATATTTAATTTTATTTGCTATTTTATTATTTTTAGTATTTATTTTCTGCATCTTTAATTTAGGTAATTTCCAAAATACCCAGATTTGTCTTGAATTAGATTAGTTATAATTAGATTAAATAGTAAACTTAGATTATCTTTTGGGTTCGATAATAGACTTGGTCACACGCTTATCTGCAACAGATTCACTACACTTGGGGACACACGCAAAATTATGAACAAGCAAATGGCGCCGTTGCCGGGGATAATTCCCTAGGCTTTACTATTTAACTCTTTTATGATTTATTTTAATTTAGGACGTTAAATTTTTAATTGCTTTTATTTTTATTTTATTTAGATCCGAACTATTTTAATCAGCTGTGTGAGCACAGGTAAAATTAGCTAAGATGACTGACGATCAGGCCCCGACCTCTATGCGGGACCAGTATAAGGTGAAGCATACCACGAATGCTGGATTGAATGGACCCGCAATCACTGCGGAGAGTTTTGAGTTACCGTTTGGACTTATCCGGATGGTACAAGCACAACATTTTAGGGTAATCCTTTGGAGAATCCTAGTGAGCATATGCAATTATTTGATGAGTATGCAAGGATGCAGAAGCATAAGAATGTTTCAGAGGATGCTATCAGAATGCGGCTTTTCCCATTCTCACTAACGGGGAAAGCTAAAGAGTGGTACAATAACCTTCCTGCAGGATGTTGTACTACATGGGAGCAGTTGGCAGATAAGTTCTTGAATAAATACATCCCTCCTTCCAAGAGCTTTAAAGTGAAGCAAAAGATCACACTATTTAAACAAGGAGCCTTGGAGAGTTTTTATGAAGCGTGGGAAAGGCTCAAGGACTTGTTGCATTGTGGTCCACAACATGGATTTACAAAAGACACTTATTTAGGCTTTTTCTATCAAGGCCTAAGGAGTGAATCAAGAGTGTTGGTGGACGCGACAGCAGGAGGATCAATCTTCAAAAAGTCAGCAGATGAAGCAAAAGAGATCTTTGAGGAGATGACACCTAACACGTACGATTGGACTATGGAGAGATCAGATGGAGTCGCTTTTGATAAAGTGACGAAAGTTGAAGTTCAGGTCAACAACAGTGCGCTATCAGAATTAAAGAGTCAACTCAGTGAGCTGCATAAGAAGATGTATCGTCTCGGACTAGGAAACAGAGGAGAGGAAGCTAGAATGGATGGAGATGAAGATCATATGGAGGAAGCAAATTATGCTTTGGGTCAGAATTTTCAAGGGGATTACAGAAATAGACAGAATTTCAGACCCAGTAATTAGCAATGGGGAGGAATGACCAAGGAAATTCCAACTTCAAAAATCAGAGAAGGAATAAGAATCTGTCATATGGAAACCCGAGTAATGCAGTAGGACCTCTTCCAGGAATTGATCCAGCCCATAAGCCTGTTGAAGGAAGAGCATCCATGGATGATGAGTTGAAAGTGTTATTGAAGAATCAAGGGGATCAGATAAACTTGATGGTCAAGCTGATGATGACTAATAAAGAGCAAGCTGAAATAATACAGAATGAGAATGAGAAAAAGCAGAAAGAAACTGATATTGCTCTTGGAAAGTTGCATGCTGCAGTGGGAAGATTAGAGCAACAAGGTAAGTTCCCTTCTCAAACGGTGACGAATCCAACGGAGCAAGTTATGGCTATCACCCTGAGGAGTGGACTGTAGTAC
The DNA here is from genome assembly GCA_023678885.1 of Pogostemon cablin. Classification (NCBI taxonomy): domain Eukaryota; kingdom Viridiplantae; phylum Streptophyta; class Magnoliopsida; order Lamiales; family Lamiaceae; genus Pogostemon; species Pogostemon cablin. Next base: position 18,347,486 of record CM042970.1, read on the forward strand.
AAAGGTCCAAAATTGTCATCGGAGCGATTTGAAGTTGAATCAAAGGTCGAAAAATTGAACGAGGATGAACATGATGGCGCTGACACGCCACACGACTCGTGCCAAAAAAGGGACCACTTGTGCGGCCCTGAAATCAGCACACGGGATGCATCGTGCCAGCCAAAGGAGGCCATTATGAGCGGCACGACCGCCGAGGATGGCCGACACGACCTACGTATTCACCGGCATGACCCGTGCGGAGGCACAAAGTCTATCAAGTCTGAGCGGCACGACCGCTGACACGAGTCCTCTGCTAGCAAGCACGACTCATGCCCCTCTCCAGTGGAAACGTCGAAAATTCGTCCCGATCCTCGCATTGTCAAACTCGTCCAGAATGATCCCCAGGTGCCTGAAACTGTGGAAGAGTTAAAAGAACCTGAAGTTAAGTTGAAGAAGTGGCAAAAAGCTAAGGCAGAAAGAGCTGAAAAAGAAAAATGAGAGGAGTTTGAGAAGGATATTGGGTCATTCCAAAGACAAAACATCCAATTCCGTTTCCACAGTAATTTTTTAAGAAAGGATTGGATGAGAAGTTTCAGAAGTTTTTGGAGATATTTAAGAAAATCCATATCAATATTCCCTTTACAGAAGCCTTAGAAAAGGTGCCAAACTATGCAAGGTTCTTGAAGGATATCATGTCTAAGAAGAGGAGTTTGACTAGAGGCAAGTCAGTAAATAAGATAGAGAGCTACAGTTCTGTGATATAAAAGAAACTTTCTACGAAGTTGAAAGATTCGGGGAGCTTTACCATACCTTGTGAGATTAGACAAGGACAAGCTAAGAGAGCCTTATGTGATTTGGGGGCTAGCATTAATCTGATGCCACATTCCGTATTCAAGAAGCTTGGTTTGGGGGAGCTGAAGCCGACATCAGTAGCATTGCAGCTTGCTGATAGATCCCTGACCTACCCAAGGGGGGTAGTTGAAGATATTTAAGTGAAATTTAGAAAGTTCATATTTCCAGTGGGCTTCATTGTGCTAGACATGAAAGACGACGAAGATGATAGAGTTCCTCTAATTTTGGGAAGGCCGTTCCTTGAGACTGCAGGAGCACACATTGATGTAAAGAATGGGGAACTGAAATTGCAAGTTAATGATGAAGAAGTCGTCTTTTCACTTGAGAGAGTTATGAAGTGGCATACTGATATGCAAGAGTGTAGAAGCATCAAAGAAGTAGAGGGAGCCGCGGAGGAAAGCTTGCCTTTGATCCTGTCTAAGGATCTTGTTGAAAAATGCCGAAGCAAACTTCTTGCTTTTCTTTCTACTGATTTTGATGATAGGTATGAGGAGCTTTCTAATGGGTACATTGAATACTTATAGAAATCTGATTGTAGGGATTTAACAAGAAAGCTTAAGCCGACTGCTGTAAGTCTCACAGTTGCAAGTGTAGGAGACACAACACCTTTAAAGGTGGCGGAGTATGTAGTAGTTAAGGTAGAGAAAAAGGATGTAGACAAAGGAAGAGGAGATGATGCATACTTGAAGCCTCCTAACTTACCACCGAATACCCACAAATCTGAAAGTCCTTTCTCTTTTTCTTTATTTTGTGATCAATTTTATCCTGACTTTGATCTTGATGGTGGTAGGAGTGATTCTGAAATTAAGTGGAAGATTGACAGGATTGAGACGAGAAAGCTTGAGAAAGGAGATTCTACTGATCATATGGTGCCTAAGAAAGGTAAGGTGGTGAGTGTGGTTGATAAGAGGGTGAGAACGTATTGGAAGGTAAAGATGAAAGAAGATCGCCCTCTTAATCAGTAGTCTACAAAAATTCTGCATTCCGTCGTGACTCTCCGACGTTAAATATGAGCCCTGTTGGGGGTTTACCCTCCTGTTTTATTGCTTTTATGTGTTTGTTTGGTGTAGGAAATTTTATTAGGTGCTTCTACGTCTATGGTATTCACTTTTTGTAAACTTAGTTTCTCACTTAGTTTGAACTAAGTTTGGGGGGGTGGACGTGCATCCCAATGTCTTGAAGCACCGAGGTAAGTTTTCTTTCACTTGTGTGTGATGCTTGGAGGTCAATTTTTTTTTAAATTTTGGAATTTATTTCGATCTTTAGAATTTTTTTGCGACTTTCAAGTGTTTTCTGTATGTCTTGTGTGTTTTCTAGATATGGTGTGATTAATTTTTGGTTGAATTTTTGAATTCTCCTATGATTTTACTGATGAGTTCTGATTGGTGATGAGATGTGTTTGAGCTTTAATGATTAAGAAGGATATCGGAGTAGCAAAAAGAAGTGAGTTCTATCTGAGGCTTACGCCTGACCGAGTTGGATAACTCGAGGAGCTTGCAAGATGTGGAGGAGATAAATCAGGTGCCTTCGTTTCCTTATTATAATTTTTTATGTGATAAATTGTGTGGATTATTAAGTAGTTGAGGTGTTATAGTTGGAGTTTCTGGTTAGGTGCTTAGTTTGATTTTATTTGTTAGATTTCTGCCAGAAATTCATACGCTCTTGAAATTGATGAAGGGAGTGTGCTTAAGTTATATTGTGATATGAAGTTCTATGTGTACTTGTGAGATATTGCTTACCATGAAAAGTGCTCTATTACTTGTTAAAACTCATGTGAGATTTTGAGTCTTTCATGTACATAAACACATGATGTTTCTTTCTGGTGAGTATCATTCTCGTGTGTGTATTCTAGAACTTGCCTCTTATCTTACTTAAGACCGCATGTTATGTTAGATGATGGGAGATGACTTTAGGCAATCCTTGATTTTTATGAGTCACTTTGCCAAATAATTTTCTACCAAATAATTATATATCCGTAGTTAACCCTTTTGAGCCTAAAAACCTTATTTCTTTGGTAACCTACGAAGATAGCCACTTTGATATCCTATTTGAGCCTTAAATTCCTGTATTTAGTGGAGAATTAAATGCTGTCAATGTGTGAATTGATTTTGATGGAGTTTGGACGGAATAAAATATTTGGAGCGGTACAAGTGATTATGAGATTAAAAATAAGTTGTTTAGGGGTAGTGCCTAAAACTGGTACACCGAGAGATATATGAAGAAGTAGTGCCCGAAACTGGTACCTCAAGAAAAAGAAGGAAGGAAAAAAAAGTATGTTGAAGCTTGAAGGAAAAGGAGAGAACAGAAAATTAGAAGAGCATAAAGCTGGATAGCCTTGAAGTGTAAAAATCTGTAGTACAAAAGATCTCTGGTTTTAATTCTCTACTAGTTGAGTCACTTTATCGATATATTTCCTACCCTTACCAACGAGCCAACATTACATCCTATTAAAAGTCCTTTTTGATCCCATTGTCGGATCATACTTTAAGTGGTGAAGAGTTTGAGACATCTGGCAAGCTTATGGTTACGCATGCACTTGAATTGAATTTGAGCTTAAACACAATACTCCATAAGTGTACATCTTCTACACTTGAGTGCGAGTGATATACTTCCCGTGAGAATAAGTTGATGGAGCATTGTAAGTAGTTGTAATTGTCTTAACTTGTATGCTATGAATGAATTATTGCATATAATGAGAGTGCATGAACGGAGTTAATGACAGTTGTGTGTTGAATGGCCTAGTTGTTATATCATTTGTTTTCCCTTAGATTTACACACTATCTTTCTTCTTTGTTCGATTTTGTTGTTCGGGACGAACAACATCTTAAGTTTGGGGGGTTTATTTAGTTAGAAAATCTACATGTATTAGGGTCCGATTTAGCACCGTTGTGCGGAATTTATATCCGTATTTGAGTATCTTTTCATTAAATTGCATATATTTGTGTTATAGATACTTGTGAGGTGTTATTTTGTATTTTTAGGTGGAAAACGGGGATAAAAAGAGCAAAAATAGAAGTCGGGAGCGAAGCCGGGCCAAAATAGGAATTGGTGTAGCATGGCACGGCTCGTACCAGGCTTGGCATGGGTTGTGCCGCCCACATAGTCCACTAGTTCCGGCCATGATGTGCACGACCGCCTAGCATGCCCCAGAGGAGCATGACACGTGCTAAACTTTGCATGACTCGTGCTATACACAAATGGATGAATATTAAGGTGTTCATTATATGGTTGGAAAGCCAGGGAAGAGAGAATCACGTGAATGTAAAAATCACCTCAATCGGAGATCGTATGAAGAAGTTATGAGCAAAATCGTGAGGTCGCGCAGGCTGCCGACGGGTGGTACGACCCGTGCCACATTTGGCACGACTCGTGCTGACCACCTAACAAGCACCCGTGCACCCAGCTGCCGAGAAAAGCTACACGCCATACCCGGCATGACTCGTGCCACCCCTGGCATGACTCGTGCCACTGCCCAGCGAGGCACAGTCATCATTTTTCTTCATTTTCTTGGCCCGTTCGTGTTTTTGTTTCCTGAAAAAGCCCACTTTTGAGTAAGAATTTGGGATTTTTGACTCCTCAACTATAAAAGGAGCCCTTGGGGTGTTCTAAACCATAACTCTCCACATCCATACATACTTTTCCATACCTTTTCACCGCACCATCCCATCCACCCATCCCGGGGAATTCATCAGTGTTGCTTACTTAAGAAGGAGAACAAGAAGGTTCAGAATCACGGAAGAGAAAATGGAGGATCACACCATATCTTGGGTTTTTCTTATGCTATCTTTCTTTATTTTGAATTATAGACCTATGGGATTGTTTTCATACCTAACCATGTGTGTTGCTTGTAACACCATGGGCTAGTACTTCTTGGATAGTGCTAGGTTTTGAAGGTTGAATTGATTTGAATTGATGACCTAGAATAGGTTGGATACCTGCAGTATACTTATTCCTTTATTAATGCTTTGATTTGAGACTTATATTTTTTGTCTTATATGATCTGTCCTTATTCATGAGTATGTCATTATCTGATGCATGGTTATGATTATTGTTTGTGTCATAGAAGAAATTATATTTGTCAACCTTTTATGGGTAAAGGGGATCTAACCGTACAACCTTTATTCATTAGAATAATTAATATTGGACACCTGATATATTTATTAATTACCATTCTAGAGGATTTGGTTTCTTAGATTGTTAGATGAGAATTGGGGATTAATTCTTAAGTACCTATAAAGGGAAGTCTAGTGCTCTAGCCTATTAGGAATTTAGCTTGAAGTACCTAGAAAGGGAGTAGGAAAGACTCTTCTGCATCTGAGGGTTTGAACCAGATTTATGTGTTAAGTTTACTTCACCAAAGGGATTTAACATAATTTAGTGATTGCTTTCATAAGAGTTGCAAGGATTCTAACCGATTATCTAGTAATTTGATTTGACCGATTTAACTGAATTTCCTAGTGCTATCTATCTTCTCTCTTGAACACTTTCATATTTAATTTTATTTTCTATTTTATTATTTTTAGTATTTATTTTTTGCATCTTTAATTTAGGTAATTTTCAAAATATCCAGATTTGTCTTGAATTAGATTAGTCATAATTAAATTAAATAGTAAACTTAGAATTGTCTTTTGGGTTCGATAATAGACTTGGTCACACGCTTATCTGCAACAGATTCCCTACACTTGGGGACACACGCAAAATTGTGAACAAGCACTAATCATACATCTAAATATTGTTTCTTCAAATGCAAAAGATGCAAAGTCCATAGTCATTCTCATAGAGATTGCTAGTTTCAAAATAAGGAAAAAAACGAAGAAAAAGAAGATGAAAAGTTTTTGAATTCTTCTAAAGATGAAACATTGTTCTACACCAGTAATAATCGTGAGCAAAATTATATGTGGTATTTAGATAGTGGATGCAGCAGTCACATGACCAGTAATCGAGATTTCTTTGTTGATCTCAATCTAAACGTAGCTCAAATCAGCTGGACCCGAATATTTCTAAATTCATGATGATCACTCCAAAAAGGCTGATGTAACTCTTTACAGAAAGTTGAAAGGGTCATTGCTCTATTTCAACACAAGGTCAGATGTTGTGTCTTCTCTCTAGGTTCATGAATGAAGAAAGTAAAATCTATTCTGCAGCATGATGAGAGTGGAAATTTACGTCTTTTAGGTATCACAATACACTATTTTTATTAGAATAAGGCCATATATTCTTGTGTGATTACGTTATTTATGTATTTCGCGTGATTATGGTGCTACTAAGGTGTTTTGTTGAGTTTTGAAGGTCAAAACAGGTCAAAATGAAGTAGAACCAAAGACGAGCAAGAAACGAGTAAAAAAGGGACTTACTCGAGTTGCATAGGTCAACACGACTTAGCAACTCGAGTCGTGTTGGGTACCGTAGGAGGCCAGAATGAAAATTGGTGCAACATGACTTGCAACACGAGTCGTGTTGCATCTGAAGCAAGTCGTGTGAGGCAGAGTCACACGAAATTTGTCCAGAGAGCCAACACGAGTTGGCAAGTCGTTACACAACTCGTGTTGGGGTCCAGAGGAAATCCAGTTTTAGAGTACCGCGATACGACTTGACAGGCGAGTGCACGGTTAATCAACACGACTCGTGTTGGATTTACTCGACTTGCATCTCAAGGCAACACGACTCGTGTTGCAACTCGAGTTGGGCATCCCAACTCGTGTTGCATTAGTTTGGGCCAAAAAATCAAGATTTTCACCCTCCAGTGCGTGAAAATGTGAAAAATAGCCCAAGGGAGTTAGTTTTCGTGGCCCAAGATATTAAAGGGATCAAAACACCAGGAGAAAAGGGACCGATCATCATCGAGAGAAACACATCGTGAAATCATTCACGCACACCCATCCATCCACCCACTCACATCAGATCATCCATCCGTCCATTCCATCGGTCCGGAGGAAGATTCAAGTGCGATTGAGAGAGGCAATCCAATCTGAGAGACGGGGAAGGAACATAAATCACGTGACACTAGGTTTTTGTATCTTTTTTTATCTTATCTTTTGTTAATTTTTGTTATGAAATTGTCATTCATGAGGGTTGTGTGTAACCTCATGGGCTAAATAATTTTACAGTTCTAAGAATTGAAGGTTAGGGTAGTTGATTTAGAAACCTAGATAATTATTGCGAATTCATGCTATTAAGATTCTTATTTGATTAATTAAGACTTTGTTTATATGTGTGTAATGTTTTCATAATATATCACTGATGTTGCCCATGATGATTGGTATGTTGTGTTAGCTTGTGTGCATACATGATAAATATTGTCTATTTCCTAGGGATTATTGTAGTTTGGCCGTGAAAACGATAATCCTAAGGGCTGGTAATTAGATACTTGATTTTCTTAGTGGAACAATGCAATTAAGAAGTCAAGTAGAAAGTGAATAAGATTGAGTAGCACTTTCAGAGAATATATGTTAGTCAAACTGGTCATCCGAAGGTTCTTTAAGTTTGCTTTATTAGTATCTAGGAAGGTGGTTCAAAACTACTCACGCATCTTTTGATATTAATTGAATAATACTATTAACTTGAAATCGTGGTGGGTTGATAGAGTCTTGTGATGTAATTCCATTAAAATAGCATGAATGAACAATAGGACGTCTAGGAAACCAAATCAATTGCACTGAACCTGATACCTTAGAGCTGTTACTTCTCTCTTAATCCAATCTCGAATAATTCTTCTTTGCTTTTATTTATTAAGTTATTTATCAATTCTGTATTTTAGATATTAATTAAATTCAAATCCTGAAAATTGGTTACATTAATTTTAGTTGAATAGTAATTTAAATTAAATAGATAATTGACTGTCTCAGTAGGAACGATATTTTTAATTGGGGTACTTACCTCTACAATTGACATCCCTACACTTGGGGATTACATTGGAGTGTGCAAATTATGCCTATCACAGCAAAATGAATTCTAAGGCACTTAAAGGGTACAAAGAATCAAGGCATAAGGAGAATAACTCAAAGCTTGTTGGCTACTCGAATAGTGCTTTGGTCGAATCACTTTATGATCAAAAGAGCACTTTTGGCTATATCTTTTACTTTGGAACAAATTGTGATCTCATGGAGTTCAAGAAATAAAAAATCGGTAGCTTTATCATCCGCCGAAGCAGAATATATTGCAGTAACATATGAAGCTTGTGAGGCTATTTGGTTAAAGAGAATTCTTGAATAGTTAAATTTCAAGCAAGATGGAAAAACTATGATTCATTATGACATGTATGCAATTGTCATGACAAAGAATCATGTTTTTCATGTATTGAAACATATCGAGCTATGACATCATTTCACAAGAGAGCTAGTGAGCCTAAGAAAAATTTGCAAGGAATTCAACAATACCAATGATCAACCTGCTAATGTTCTTACGAAGGTTGTTATTGTCAGGATGCTGGTCGCGATGCTGTAACACTCGCACCAACACCTGTATTATACCATATTAAACCAGCAGATTAAAGTGAATGAAACACGTTGAAGACAAGATTTATAGTGGTTCGATCATAAAGATCTACATCCACTTGAGGCTAGGAGTTTATTTATTGATTGAAGGGTTTACAAGAGAGAGAATTACTCAGCAATGAAGGAAAGATACATTTCACACTCAAAGCTGAAATTTCAGAAACTAATCTAACTTGTGGTAACTTCTCCCTGTTGTGAGCTGGTTTTGACACCTTATATAAGCTCCAAGATAACCGTCTCATATACCAATGGAAAGCCTGGAATCCCAACTACAATCTTGAGCTCATAACTGTTCAAAACAACCCTGTTTGAACTGCCAAAAACCACCCTAAACAGGCCCACCTGACTTAACTCCAAAATATCTCAAAAACTGACTCTCAACCGTTTCTGTTGCACCAACTCATTTTGCATGAGTTTCCAACCATACTAAACATCCAAAACTGGTCCAGCAACATTAGTTAATAGGTCTATGTCACTCATGACACATTGGATGAAGATTTATACCCAATCTTTACAGTTATGTTTGAGAAATTTAAAAAATTCAAGAAGTATACCAAGATTACAAATTAATGAGGGGTGTTGAAATTAAATATTAATTTATAATCATGATTAGGTCGATGCATGAACTGAAGATGCATTGGAATGGATTCAAAGCTTAGAACATGGAGTGAAAAACTTTGAAGTGTTAATTTATTAAATTAATTGTTGTTAACAGGTGGAGCTAGCTCACCTGGCCACCGGGAGAAAGGAGGAAGAGAGTTATAAGGAGGCTTAGAGAAATGAGGGAGTTATAAGGAGACTTGGAGAAAAGAGAGAGTATGGGTGCTTGGTGAACTAACTACTGACTTTTTTTGAAATAAACATGGCTGCTTATAACTTATTTTGAAACAGTCTCAGGTGAGATCGTTCTACGCTTTCGTAATTAATAATTATTTTTTTATTAAAAGTGTTATCACATTTCTTTAAAAATATTATCATTTCTTATTTAAATAATAAATTGTTTAGAAAATAGTTAATTTCACTATTATCAATTTTCGTTAAAATTTATCAGTTCTTATTAATATTACACAAAGTCTTTTCCCGTTTTTAATAAGTAATTAAATAATATCCGTACAAAGTGCAATTATCATAACAAGATGCCATACCAATTAACAACTTATTTATTGAGTCATTAAACACATTTAAGGAGTAATTCATCACACTTAAAAAAACTAACACATTGTAATAATGTAAGATATAAGAAAAACTTTTCAATATTTAGCATCATCAACATCATAGGCAGATGCAGCTAGAGCTGTGAAAATGAATTGGTGGGTTTGGTCGACCCTAAACCCATCACAACCCTGTGCGAGTTAGAATGAGGTGGGCCTATATGGATTTGGGTTATTAGTGGGACGAGCCTATATGAATTGGGATATTAGTGGAGTGGGGTGGGGCAGGTTGGCCCGCACGGGCCAAAATCTCGTTTTTACTTTTTTTATGTAAAATTTATAAAAGCAATTCAAAAAATAAGAAATCGAACTGATGTAATTGTCGAAAACTATAAAAAGAAAATCATAAAAATCAATTATTTTTCGAAATTAAATTTGGTGGATTATTGGTGCCGGTTCATATGCAGGACGAGTCATTTGCGAGTTGAGCTATTGGTGGGGTGGGTATGGTTGGGTGGGGTGGGTTGGCTCGTGCAGGCCGATCCCATTTTGACATTTCTAGATTCAGCCGCATCAACAACATCACTGGCATCATCAACAGCATCACGGGCAGACGCTGCAGCATCACCGGCAGATGCAGCAGCATCAACAGCATCATGGGCAGATGCATCATGGACAGATGCAACAGCATCAACAGCATCATGGGCTAATGCAACAGTATCAACAATATCAACAACTTGAAGAACAACTTCAACAGCAAGACTAACACCACCATCAATAGCAGACATAACAATACCATGTGCTAATGCAAACCCCAATTTCTTAATTCCTCTCATCAATAAATCCGACTCCTCTATAATGTGCGTAGTTGTTAAATTGGATACTAAAAAATATTGATCGAAAACAGAACTGAATGTTTTGTTATATATCATTTAACACGCTCCCTCACGTGTAGGTGAGTTTGCACATACAGTTTTTTTCTTTTATAAATGGATCGATAAAGACCTAATTAGGACAAGTATGTACCTGGGGAGCATGAGAGCCAACATCCTTATTTTCTTCGATATGTTTTTTCATATTTTCTCTGCACTTAAACAAAATCATGATGCAGTCTGTGGACCATTTTTATAGTATGCATGTACGAATAGTTGGTAATTGTTTTTAAGTAATTCCACCAATTAACTTACACTCCTCTCCAGCCACTTGGGTGTGCCAAATTAAAATTTTCTATGTACTACTAGTGTTTAAAAATAATTAATATATATATATATATATATATATATATATATATACTCTCTTGTGAGATGGATTGTGAGACGAGTCGACTCATTATTAAAGTATGATTTTAAAATGAGTATGATTGTGATACGAGACGAATGGGTAAATATCAATTTTGGTTCTCTAAGATAGACCAAATCCAATTTCAGTCCAAAGGATTTGTAATTTCTCAAAAGTGATCCTCTGATGTCCGAAATTAATAATTTTAGTCCTCTTTTGGTCATTTTTGTCCATTTTGGTCCTTTTTCCGACAACTTTAAGGACCACAAGTGGACTAAAAGAACTAAAATCGGACATCGAAGGATCACTTTTGAGAAATTATCAAAGCTGAGGACTGGAGTTGGATTTGACATATCCTAAAAGACCAAAATTGATATTTTCCCCGAGACGAATTGTAAGCATACTATTTAATTTTTACAATGAGTATTAATATTTTTAAATAGACTTATATATGATTTTAAAAATAAAATAGTATTTGGAAATTATCCTTTCAAAGATAAGATATCCTTTTATTTTTATCATGTAGTAGTATTTTTTTTCATATCTAAAAATGTTTTAAAATAATTAGGATATTCATTTTTATCCCAACCCTTTCGGTTTTTCTCCAATTTCATATTAAAATAATATTTTTTTTACAAATTTCGTCTCATAACTATGTAAACATCGATTCAAATTCTTTTCAAGGAATTAAAAAAATGAATATTTTTAAGTAAAAATAACAATTTTGTGAGAATTTAAAAATTGTGGAACTATTTTAAAGAAATTAAACTTCTTAGAGTATTTTTAATAAAGTAAATTTGTATGCAATAATTTTAATTTTAAACTCTAAAAACTTTGCATGTACTAACTGTGCCAACTACCAATGGTATAGTTTACTATGTAAATGCACAATTTTTTTTTATATAACGTAGTCAACAAATTTGATAAAAGAGCACAACTTTTTTTATATAACGTGATACAGTAAACGGGAAGGGTAGTGTGGGAGGACGTGTATTAATTCTTAGGATCTTATTGTGATTTTACATCAAATATCTTTTTTCATTCTTTGTTTTCTCATTATCATATAATTGAATCTTTGTTTGAAGATTTAAAATTAATTCACTTCCAAATAAATTACTAGATTGTATGTATACACTTAACTCTCAAGGAGTATGAGCAACTCAATTGGTCATAAGGTGACATTTTGTACCTATAATCAAGGATCGAATCTCACTGCCACAGTTTGGGAGCAAATTCTCAAAATGAGGGACTCTTGTGTGCAGTGGGCATGGTCTAGCCTCTATTTATCAGTTGAGTCATCTCTCCACCACTCTGTCAGGTCGGGTGTAGGGACGCCTGGGTGGGGGATTCCACCTTTTGTACCCACACATTGTATATAAATAAGCTCTACATAGCTGCAGTACTGCAGATAACTAAATCGAATAAATTACAGATAAAATATTTTACTGTTTTTGAGCGCTCTGTTTTACACAGTGTGGTACTCTGTATGTGTTGATCTATGTATTATACTGTAGTAAATAATATTGTTTGCAGTATCACATATCACTTGAAGATCAATTTATACACTCTCTTCATATCTTCGGGTTCGTGCAAATTAGTAAAGGTATGCATCATTTAAAATTCCTAGCTTTTGTTGACGTTCTATCATGATGAATGAAAAGTGATTTATGGATTTCAAAAATATTGGAGCAGGTGAGGATGGCATAGAGTGCATTATCATTTGCTTTGGAACAACTTAGTGTGTTGCTTAGAGAGGAGAGCAAACTACTCTGTGGGCTTGGACGAGAAGTTGAATATATAAAAAATGAGATGGCACAGATGAAGCGATTCCTAAGAGTTGCTGATGCAAAAGAAGACACCAATTCTGACCTTAAAGAATGGGTTGGCCAACTCTGCGAAATTTGCTGTATGTCGAAGACGTTCTTGACAAATACATGCTCCGGAGGTGCTGGAGCAAGTGGGTTCAGTGGTTGCATCAAAAAAGTGTATGCCTCTGTAAAGAACTTGAAAGCCCGGCACGAGATTGCTCCCGAAATCCAAGCTATGAAGCATAGATTGGATAGTGTCTCCTCAAGTCAGAAGAGATACAAAGATATGTATGACGTCATTGATCAGAGGTCCAGCTCTACCGGTCCAACAAAAAATGAATCGTACGATGGCAGAGGCGATGCCTCATTCTTGAAAGACACTGATGTTATAGGAATTGAAGGGCCAAAAAAGAAGCTTTGGACTTGAAGTGATTTCAGTGGTGGGAATGGGTAAAACCACCCTGGTTAAGAAAGTCTACGATGATGAATTGGTGAAGAATTATTTTAACAGACATGTTTGGATCGTTGTTTCGGACTACAAAGATGACAGAGATATGCTGGCAAACCTTATTAAGAATGCTTGATCTGGATGGGTGTCTAGAAAGAGTTCCTGAATGGATACCTTCTTTGAATTGCCTTACCGAACTTAATCTGCATTGGTGCAGATTGAGGGAGGATTCAGACCCACTCAACAGTCTCAAAGATTTACCCAGTTTGGTATGCCTTCATATTCATGATGCTTATGTGGTGGGATTGCATTTCCAAAACCGCCGATTTCTGAAGCTCAAGAAGTTGTTCCTAAGGGATTTTAAGTACTTGAAATGGGTGACAGTGGAGAAGGGGCCCATGCCCCTTGTTAACTTCTGGGGTATGAAGGATTGCAAAATGTTGATTGAAATACCTCAAGGGATTCAGCATTTGACCAATCTTCACAAGGTTGAGATCAACAATATGGACAAAGAATTCTTGGAGAGAGTTGGCAACGAGAAAATAAATGAAATGAGGGGGACAATTGGAGGCTTGCTTCAATTCCTAATCTTGCTTTTTTCAATAAAATGGATGATGGCACATGGAAAAGACAACAAATTTAAGACTCTCCTACAAAACAAAATGTTTCTTCCTTGTCATTTTCTTCCATCAAACTTAATTGGATTTCACTTTACTTACTCATCACTAATCCTTACAAAATTATGTTTGGTGAGTGCATTTATTAATTCATTCATATCTTATACTCCCTCCGTCCCGGAGAAGTTGATATAATTTTTTTTGGCACGGAGATTAAGGAGTATAATAATTTAATGTAAAGTGAAGTAAAGTGAAGTGAGGGAAATAATATTTAATGTGTAGTGGGTAGTTGTATTAGAGGTGATACGTGAGGCCCATGAGAATAGATTAATTATTTTTGTGTGGGTCTCATGTATTAAAAAGGAAATGTGTCAGCTTTAGTGGGACAAACAAAAAAAAAGTGTGTCAACTTCTATGGGACGGAGGGAGTAATCCTTTTCAACCGCACTTTCCTCTCTAGTAAGTTATTCATAAATAGTATAGTATTACGTGGAATTTTAAAAATATTATTTTACGTTTGAAATATTTTATTCAAGGGTATAAATATTAGGTACAAAACGTATTTAGATATTACTAATTTATACAAAATTACGCACAGATACAAAATTAATTTTGTTTTTCCCATATTACCCATAATTACTGAACATCAATGTGCAGCGTGTGAAACAAATTAAAAAAAAACACAATTAAGTATTTATATATATGAAAATGGTGTACCCCACCATTAGGGGGCCCCCACCGCCCCTGCCCTGGGGATTGCTTATATACATAACTGTGCACTCTTTTGAGATAAATAATTTTTTGGGAGAAAAAAATGAATAAACTATTTATATGAATATACATCAGTGTACATTTAGGTGAGATAAATAATCGTCGAATATAGAGTCATTGAACACAACCTTAATTTGTACATATGTGTGCACGATGTACTTAATCAATCTGAATTTTGATTAATTAATCGGAAACTTATCACAAAATGAAGAATGAAGTCACAATTATAAGAACGAAGACGAATATGTACATTGGCATGCATTTAGAGAGAGAAATAATAGAAAGTGACCGCAGAGAGAATTAGGAAAATAATTTTTTCCTAAATTATTTCTTTCAAAATCTGTACATCAACGTGAAAGAGAGGAATAAAGAAAGAGGTCGCAGAGATAATTAGGAAAACGATTTTTTCCTAAATTCCCTCTCCTAAAATCTCGAGTGATAAGTATAATAATAGTGTACATCAATATACATTGACAAATTGTTTTTCTAATTCTCTCATAAAATCTTGAGTGAAAAGTATAATAATAGTGTACATCGGTGTACATTGACAAAAGAAATGTTAGTTCTGCATAAACGTTGAATATTAGTGTACACTAGTGTTGAATATTAGTTTTAATGTAGTATACATTAGTGTTCAACGAAATTATTGTTATATATAAACGTTGAATATTAAACGTTGTGAACAAGGGTAATGTTGGGAGAAAAAAAATCGTTATGTATCCCGCAGTAATTATATTGTATTAATGTATTTATTAATAATTAGATTGTAAATACATGTACCTATAATTAATAAATCCTTTATTTAATAAATACAAATGTATTTATATATCATTAGTCAACTTTACATCTTTAATAAAAAAATAAAATATTATACATATCGTATATTTTATTTTGTTTATCTATTTATTAGTACATTCTTCTTATTTGGATCTACATTGTCTACATCCCGTTTTGAATAAGATCGGTTTCTGTTTGAATTACCATTTCAAATGAAATTGGGACTGGTTGGTCCGCTGATATTTATGTTGGAGCCATATCAGCTTTCTTCTTAGCATATTTCTTGGTGTTTGTTAAAGAAAGGACTTTGCTTGTCAAGATTGTTGTTTTTTGGATTTATATTTTCCTTCTTGTGGCAATAGGCCTTGAGTTCTTCGAGTTGATGTATACAACCCAAAACATCACATATCCTAAAAATATTTTTTTATTTTTATTAACATCTTAGTGGTTAATAGGCCTTGATGTTAATAACATCTTAGTAAGAAAGCTGTTTCGCAGTCATAGAAATCTTCTTACTCGTGGTTTTCTTGATGTGGGCAGCCCACCGCCTCCCCTTCGTCGTCAGGATCTCCGGCGAGTACCTCCGGCAGTTGATGAAGGTCGTCATAAGCCATCTCTTCATCTTCTTGCAAACAATTTTCGATGTAGATTCATACCAATCCAAGCATAACCAAGAAATGAACAACTATGCAAATTATCAACCTGAATTCGGGTAAATATTAAAATTGGTATTTTTTGTCCACTTTTAGACTTTTTTGTCCAAACTTAGTCTTTTTTGTCCAAATTTAGTCATTTATATTAAAAAAATGTCCAAAAATAGTCTGAAAGTACATAAATTTAGGACCAAAAGTAGACATGCACAAAAAAACTGGAACCGACGGTTCGAACAGGGGAACTGCGGGTTTTAACCGGAATCGAAAAAAAAAAACCGGAACCGGCTAAGGAAGGTTCGGTTCCGGTTCCTTATATTTGGGAAAAAAATCGGCGATTCTGGTTCGAACCGCCGGTTTTTCAATTTTTTTTACTTTTTACGCTTAAAACCAAAAAAAAAAATTTAAAACCCGAACCGGAACCTAAACCTTCGTACCCCGTTTGGTTCCGGTTTCCCCTACCTTGGAATCGGAACCGACGGTTCCGAACCAGGGTGCATGTCTAACCAAAAGTGGACAAAAAAAGGACCAAATTTTGAAAAATGACCAAAACTGGACCAAAAGGACTAAAATTGAACAAAAAAAAAAGATCAAAATTGAGAATTGCAAATAATAAAAGACTAAAGTTAAAAAATATTATACTTACAGAACTAATTTTGATATTTACCCACCTGAATTCTTGCTCAACTTGCATAAAATTACCTCTCCTATATATAGTGAACCAACACACCACCCCACTAATCGTTTGCCCACTTGAAGTGTCGCCGCTCCCGGTCATTTCATTTTTCTCCCTTCAACCAATCTCCGTCAGCAAACGTAAACCTCTATTACTGCTCTATATGTGTTCGTTGGAATTTTGATTCCTTGAGAAACTGCATCCGATTCTCTGTGAAATTTGAACCAGAACCTTTCGTCTCCAACGGCAGATATAGGGAGAATCAAATATGCAAATTTCTTATTCAATTCTAGAGATTGATTTACCTTTTCTGATATAGGAATATCTTTCAATTTCCTAATGATTGACTTTCTATTCGAAACAGCTACTTGGCGATAGGGGCTAGGTGACTTCGATGTATTTCTGAGGTATTCTGGTGGTGGCGTAACGACGACCTCATTTTTCGAGAATTGGAGCGGCGAAAATGGGGAAGGTGGAGGGTGTGAGAGGAGAGGAAGAATGGTAGACAGGTATGCATACGTGGAAGGTGGAGGGTGTGTGAGGAGAGAGAGAAAGGTAGGGAGACAGATATGCATATTTTGAAAGAGAGAATCCGCCAAAAATAAATTGACCCATTTTTCTTGTAAAAGATTTGGTTCTATAGTTAATTCTATGGGACCCGGTTACACTTAGTCATTCTCATAAATAAATATTAAATTATAATATTCTCTTCATCCCTTTTAAATTACACACTTTTCGTATTGATCGTCCCACAAAAAATTTCATTTCCCCTAATAAAGGGCAAAATAATAATAATAATCATCATCAATTTTATTAATATCCTAATACTCCTAAAATTGATCACTTTACCTAATGTCCATATCGGGATAGGGTTCAATCTTTTAAAAGCGGAAGGAGTGTGTTTTTATTATGTAAATAGAATAAAATAACGTTAAAACTGAATTTTATTATCTAATACTTATTATATACATCAAATTTAATATTTCTTTAATCCTTATATATATAAAGAAATTATATAATACGTTTAAAAAATACTCATATTCCACGATTTTTTTCTTATACATTTGTTTATATTATAAATAATTATATTAAGTTTACACCTAACTATTTTTCTAATTAAAGAAATATTTTTTTATAAATAATTAGAAATTAGATAGCATTCAGAAAAAAAAGGCCAATCGATAAATATTCTAATTAATAATTTCAAACATTTATATCTTTAATATTCTTAATATTGAAGTTATTAGTTTGCTTAGTACTTAAAGATCATAATAAAAAAAAATTAATACATACCTTAATTAATATCTTAAAGTAATTAATGATCTAATAAATTGGATTCAACCAATAATATATCAACACTTTTTTTTTATAAATAAACATTTCATTAGAGATTTCCACATATGTTTTTTCAAAAAATTATATAAGGAAACTACTTATCAATTATATGTAGGTAAAGACTTGTATGAGACCGTGTCACGTAAAGGCTTATGTCAGACGCATAAAAAGTAATACTCCTTCCTTCCCGGAGAAGTTGGTATAATTTTTTTGGACACGGAGATTAAAGAGTATAATAATTTAATATAAAGTGAAGTAAAGTGAAGTGAGAGAAATAATATTTAATGTGTAGTTGGTAGTTGTATTAGAGGTGATATGTGGGGCCCATGAGAATAGATTAATTGTTTTTGTATGGGTCTCATGTATTAAAAAGGAAATGTGTCAAACTTTAGTGGGACAAACCAAAAAGAAAGTGTGTCAACTTCTATGGGACGGAGGGAGTAACATTATTATCACTTTCGCTATAAAATATTATCACATTTCATTTATACTATAAATTGGTCACGAAATAGTTCACTGCATCATTATCACTTTTCATCAATTGAATATCATTTTTTTTGTTAACGAGGTTACCACTTTTTATCTGTCTCACATAAGGGCTTACGTTAGACGGTCTCACACAAGATTTACCCTTATACTCCCTCGTCCCGCGTTAAAGTTTACGTTTTCCATTTTGAGTTGTCTCAAGTTAAGGTTTACGTTTCCATTTTTATAAAGTTGGGCCCACACAAAATAATTATTTATTTCATGTAGGGCCCACACACAACACTAATACAACTACCCACTTTACATTAAATATTATTTCTCTCACCTTACTACACATTAAACTATTATATATCTTAATTTACTTGTAAAAAACAAACGTACACATTAAAGCGGGACGGAGGGAGCATTTATTAAGATTTCATTTAAAAATTCCTCGTAAAATTATCTTTAAATTTAAAAGAAAATCATAACCACCTCCTAGAATACTCATAATACATACATTTAATAATAGGTAAAGATTTGTGTATTCAGGGGATGCCGTGCTCTCAAATATGATACTTTTAGAAAGTTGTATCATTATTATTAAATGTTATACCTTTTAGTATAAAAATTTATACTTTTGATATTCAAAGAAAAAAACTTGATTTTTTTAATCAAACTTTTATACTCTTCAAATGTTAGTCGACCTTTTAAATGAAAACATTATATTCTTATTAATTAATGTAGATAGTACCTTTAAAACAAAATGTTATACGTTTGTACTCATCGAGAATTCGAGGTATAAAAGATCAACTCTTTATAATATTTTGTGATATTTAAGTTATGGACAACATTTGTGTGATAATATCTCACGTATGATCGATTTTACATTTTTTTCTTAGTATTTTTTATTAAAGATATTATCACAATAACTAAATACATTACTTTACTCTTTAGTAATAAAATATCACTTTATAATAATTTCTTATCTATCTCAAGTTTCCCGTAAAATAATCTCACATGAGTTTTTGCCTTAAATTATTAATATTAAATAGGAAGAGTTACTATTTTTTTTAAAGCAAATGATCGCGCATAGGAATCACAATAACAAGAAATATTAAGTAGGTCATCTACAAAGTTAGGAGGATCCAATAATGAGGGCTTGCAAAGTTAAGTAAAGCTCGAGCAATATAATGTGTCAATAAAACTTGAGCAATACAATGTGTCAGAATATTAGTAGTACAAACAAGTTTAACTGAAAACCTATTCAACTTGAGTAAACTATTCAATAAGATGACTTACTATTAGATGCACTTTATGTCACATAATAATTACTACAATATACATGCTTATAAAATACTTACAACTAACTACAAAATTATATTATATAATATCATTATTAGCTCTTTAAATAAAACTTTCACAAAGTTTTCCCCATTATTAAAGAAACAATGAATTAATATTTCTAAGGGAGTGGCTATTAATGCACCCCATTTACTAAGCATACCCAAATATAATTTTGGATATTCACAAAGTTTTCCCCATTATTAAAGAAACAATGAATTAATATTCCTAAGGGAGTGACTATTAATGCACCCCATTTACTAAGCATATCCAAATATAATTTTGTTATATCCATACATATTGTTAAACACACTTCATTGAGATATTTTTACCCTTTAATAATAAGGAAAAAGGAAAAAAAAAACTCTCAGCTCTAAAAGCACACTTTCCGTCTCTCACAAACAAGATAATGCAGTGTGGGTTGGGAACTCTTCAAAACCCTACAAACTCATTACATCTCGTGAACCCTAGTTTATAGACAGAAATTCTTTAGAGGGGGAGATCTTTTGTTTTTGGGTAGAATAATTGAAAAGACTTGATATTGTCAAATGATGATGCATATTTTAGAGAAATCTAACTATAAATCAATAAGATGAGTTTGTAATTAGAAAAATAATAAACTAATGCTCACATGACTAAAAAAGAATAATCTAGAAACACTAGATAGGAGTAGAAATGTTTAGATATAGTTGGTATAATCAAGAACATAGTATAACATCTAGTTAATTCTAGGAAATCGGTGGAACATTCTAGACACCGACCTAATTACCTATAAATAGGCATGTATCATTGTAATTGCAATACTATTAAGAAACTCATCAACTAGTTCTCTCACTACCATATCCCACTATCAACAATAATCATCTCTCTCTCTCTCTCCTCCACGCTATGAGTTCTACAATAACTCATTAACCTTGATTCCGTCATACTATCATCCTATGAAAAACCAACAGATATGTTTTGAGATCAGAGGATGTTGTGTAATCATGGCTAGAAATTCTGATAGGTTTCTGTGGCAGATGGTGTTTTAATGGCGGTTTTAGTTAGTGATAGAAGATTTCATGCCCTCGCCGGCGGCGCTGGGCTGGACAACGCCAACCTGGCTCCGCCCTGCAGAATCAAAAGACGACGGCGGCGCCTATCCTGAAAAAAAGATCGAGAGCTTCCAGAAGAGCACCAACCTCATGCGACGTCGTTTCCTCACCGCTATCTTCTTCCTTGCTTCTCAAATCAACGTCACACACAACACGCCTTTTCTCAGTTGGTCTTTTCTGGTCCAAACACCCTTAAAATTGTAATAAAAAGACACGAGTCTTCAATGAATCCAAGGAGAGACGTGTGGGTTGGAAACTTCTCAAATCCCACCAAAATCTGGAGTGGAGGATTGAGAACTCCTTCAATGGCTGCTATGATGGCAGCGAATGACGATCCGATGTGATATAATGAACGCACCCCATTGGTTGGTTGAAGAAACGTAGGAATCAAATTGTTGAAGAAACCTAGGAATCAATTTGGTCAACAATTGGGTATTTATGTCTTTATAAATTGGGATATTTTAATTTAATTATTTATGGGATGTATTTATAAAATTTGAGAATTTGAATAGCCGTGCCATATTCCTAAATTATCTCTCTCACATTATGGATCAAACCAAGATCTTTCCCCAATTCTTCACATTTCCCCAAAATCACGGAAAATTAATTTTAGGTTTTAGCAAACTTTAATACGTTTCAGTTGCCGAAGTTATAAATTTTTGAGCTTTCAAAGAATGCTAAGTGCTAACATTATTTTGCAAGATATGGTGCATTTATTTTTAGAAACGTATACAGTTAAACAAAAACATACTCATATAATTATGAATATAAATGTATAAATTTTGTTAGTGAATTTTTTTTAGTTTTTTTAATGAAAAATTGAGTGTAAAAAAATATACCGTTATTAAAAAAATATGTATACACTATTGAATAAAAATTTATATATATTTGATGCTAGTTTTTTTGATAAAAAATTGAGTGTGAAAAAAATATAAAATTATTAAGAAACATGTACTCCAATATAGAATAAAAAGTTATACACATATGGATGCACCCTTGCACCTGAATGCACAGGATATCAATTCTTCGAAATAGTTTGTGCGATGAACGGGATGAATTATATTACGATTTAGTTATTTTATATATTTAAATTATTAATTTTATATTACTAATAATATACTCCCTCCGTCCCAAGTAATGAGGGCCAGAGATCTCTTAGCCTAGGATGGAGGGAATATAGTATATGAGCATTTATTTATTTAAATCTATGTACTCCCTCCATCCCACATTATATTTTGCACGTTATTGTAGATACGAAATTTAAGAAATATTATTTTTTATAAATTTTATTGACTTTTGTAGGGTAATGTAAACTTTTGAAAATAAATAAATTATAAAATATGTTAAGTGTGTTAGGTAGAAATAGTAAATTTGTAATTAAGATTTACTTTTGAGGTTAGAAATTGATCAGATATTCATTTTTTGATTGGTGCAATTTTATGTGAGAGGAACGAAAATGAAAAGTGTGAAATTAAATGTGGGACTGAGGGGTATCTTATAAACAAATTGATAATTATTTATAAACTTTTAATATATTAACATAATTTTTAAAAATTACTTTTAATATAACGTAGTTTTATATTTATATATTAAATTGTATGATACGTATGATTTTTTTCAATACATGAATTTTTACTTATATTTAAAGATGACAACGTATAAGGTACACATTTTATTTGAAATTTTATAAACAAATACACGCGGGTACCCTACTCATACCGGTCCCAAACTCTAGTATAATTTTCTTAAACTACCTGTACTTGTCCTAATAGGGTTCAGGTAGAAAGGTACTGAAAAATATCCGTCTTTTTATCATCTCTACTTATACCCAACATGTTCTCCAACACTATTACTTATCATTTAGAACTCTATCTTAAGTTTTCTAATGATATAGGTACCCGAGGCATATACTAGTACCCGTCCCAAATTCTAAAATTATTTTTTTAAACTACTAATACCTGACCCAAATTTCCAAAAGGATTCAGGTAGAACGGTACTGAAAAATATCCGTCTTATTGTCATCACTACTTGTACCCAACATGTTCTCCAACATTATTACTTCTCTTGTAGGACTCTATCTTAAATCTTCTAATGACGAAACGTGCATCATTGCACAACTTTTTGCATGATATATATTTCTCTCATATCCTTCTAATCCTAATCATACTCATAAAGTTCAAAAAATTCATTAAATTACATTCCTAACTCGTTTATTAATACTCGCAAGTTAAGATTAACAATGAAAAAATGTATTGATATATTTGATTAGATAAATGAAAACGGTATTTTAGCATAAAGTTGATAAATTGTATTAAATTAAGATGGTATTTTAGAATAAATATTAAATTATAAATATATAACAATATTAAAATAAATTCAATAAAAAAAAATTGAGCTCTAAAATTAAATTAGCATTAAATAATTATAACAGATTAGTTGAATATTAAGAAAAAATAAATTATCAAAATATAAATCATGATGTATACGTTTCGTACTAAAAATTCAGTTGTGGAAAGGAGGGTGACAGATTTCTAAAATTCAACCCAAATGAAATGTAATTCTACAAATTAAGTTGATGATATAGTAAAATTTACAAAATGAGAAAAGAAATCTCACTTACGTAACTAGTAGGATGATCCATTCTCGTTGATAAATGGACTAATTTTTTGAAAATTTAAATGTTAATGGACCAATTTTAAAAAGGGTTAATTGTAGTAAAATACACAACATTTTTCTCTTTTTTAAATTTAATCACGAACTTTATTTTTTGTCAAAAAAATATACGATTTTTTAATTCTTTCTCAAATTAATCATGAACTTTATTTTTTTCAATTAAATACATAACTTTTTTGTATTCTCTCAATTTAATCACAAATTTTTCTTTTTTATTTAAATACATTATTTTTATATATTTTCCAATTAATTATAATTCTTTTGTGGATAAAAAAATTCTATTTAACTGTTTTTACTTTTTACGTCATCTCTTATTAATAATTAAAAAAATTAAATTAAAAAAATATACATACTTCAGATAAATAATTACTCCAATCAAGTTTTTTTTTTTAATTTATCCGTTCACAAATGATCTAAAAAGATAAGAGTTAGACTTTTGTGCCCCAGGGACACCGTCCGTACCCCTTTGCAATTTAAACCCTCTAACAATACATAGATTTAAATAGAACATGGAGGGGGAGGGTTGTGTTCACATGTGGGCACGGCGTGTCCCGAAGGCGCAGGAGCTTTTGCCAAAAAATGAATTATATTCAAAGTAAATTACACGATATTTACATTTAAAATATTTAATGTGAACTGATTTTTTTGTTAATAGAAGAATTTTGATTAAATATAAAAAATAATGTATTTAAATAAAAGCGAAAATTTTGAGATTAAATTAAGAAAATACAAAAAAAATTATGTATTTAATTGAAAAAGAGAAAGTTCGTGATTAAAATTGAGAAAAAAATAAAAAGATTGTGTATATTTTTGACAAAAAATAAAGTTCATAATTAAATTTAGAAAAGAGAAAAATGTCGTGTATTTTACTGCAATTAATTCTTTTAAAAACTTAAAAACGTATAGATTAATTTCAAAAAAAGACAAATTTAAAGGACTAAAATCTTCATTTTTCTCGTCATGCAATCAAAAGTAACACGTGGCATTATTAATTGGGCGGCCTGCTCCGATTTGTAAATTAACTAAAATGTTGAATTTTAGAAAGTTGATGAACCAATTTCAAAAACTTGAAAATCATATGAACTAATTTCGAAATTGGATAAACTTAATGAAAAAAACAAAAAGAGGAAGGAGTTCCATCTGTGTTCTATCTTCCTCCCGGAAATTGTTCGATGAAATGTCTGAAAGAGATGTGGTGTGTTGGACCATGTTAACGGGTACGTGATATGCAAATTTTTACGTCGTTTTCCATTCGATGAAGTGTTTCGTAATAGCTGAATCCCAGTCGATGATCTTTTAACTTGTTATAGGAAATGGCAAATTTGAGCATCCATGCATTTGGTGAAAGAAAGCAGCTTAAATTTAGGCATTTCTAGAGTTGAGTATGAATCAAGTCTAGTTTAAGGGGATCAAAGCTCACCATCCCAGAGCTCCTCAACAGACTTGATAGCCCCTACTTCCGATACGAACCCCTCTGCTTTTGTTCCTCTGCCCTGAGGCATCTCGCCTATCTTCTTGAACTCTTCCTCGCTCAACTCCCAGTCGAAGATATTTTTATTCTCTTCCATTCTCTCCGGTGTGTAGCTTTTCACAGCTACTGCCACACCGTGTTGATGCGCCCATCTTAGGATGACCTGAGGGACACTCTTGGCTTTAGCCTTGGCGATGTTCTTCAGCACCTCATGGCCCACCACTCTGTCTGACCCCCACGCTTGTCCGGCTGACCCCAACGGAGAGTACCCCATCACAATTATCCCTTTTCCCTTGCAGAAGTCCACCAACTTCTTCTGTTGCCAGCATGGATTCAGCTCCACCTGATTCACAGCTGGGGGGATGGTTGCAAATGCCAACAAGTCCTCCAGTTTCTTGCAGCTGAAGTTACTCACTCCTATGGATTTTGCCAAACCTAATCTCTGGCACTCTTCCATGACACCCCACACAGCCTTGCAATCGAATGGAACGACGTCTTCTTTGTTGGGCACCGGGTAGTTAAAACCGGGAGACTTGATGCTCACAGGCCAATGAATCAGATAAAGATCAACATACTCCAGCTTCAGCTTCCTATACACACACATGTATACAATCAGTGATCAATTATTAAAGTTGATCATGAATGAAACAAGAGAGTAAAAGATACTTGCTCCAATGATGTCTTGAAAGAGAGTAAAAGATACTTACTCCAATGATGTCTTGAGAGCAGGGAGAACACGGTCAGGGAAAGTATCAGCTGCCCAGAGCTTACTGGTTATGAAGAGTTCATCTCGGGATTTGATCAATCCGCGCTTCAGAGCTTCTTCAATGGCTTCTCCAACGGCAGCCTCACTACCATATAGAGCAGCAGTGTCGAGATGCCTGTATCCGCGCTCGATGGCGTGGATCATAGCTTGCTTCTCCTGCTCTTTGGTTGGACCATGACTAGCAGTTCCAAGTGCCAACGCAGGCATTTTGTAGCCGGAATTCAACTCGAATTCTGGGATGCCCATTTTAGAGTTGGAATTGAAGTGTAAGATGAAAGGTTTCTGTGTTTTTCTAAGAGTAGTATGTAGTGTTGAATTTGATCACGAATGGTTATGTCTCAACTCGAGAATTGAGCAGAGTATATATAGATTCTTCCAAATGCAGAATTCTAGAAGTCGTTGACAAAGAGAGATTTGATTGTATTATTCAAACTTATTTAAATTATACTCAAAATATGTTAATTTTGTCACCGACGTGCCGACGTATGTATGGGTTCACCAAAATTGAACAACATGGAAGCGGCTGAAAGGGAGCCATTCAACACTGTATAATTTGAATTAGTAAAATTAGAAGACCACAATACTTCATAAATTGTTGGAATAATATATAGTTCAACTTGGCCATCTATCTTCTCTTTTACTTTTACTTTTACTTATCTTTTCAATTTCACACCAGAAACATGGATTAAAATCGGTTTTAAAATATGGAGTACTTGCTTTCAATTCTAGAAAGTTCCTACATTAAAGAAATATATGCTCCTTTTGTCCATAGAATTGTTATGCTATGCACGTGAAGATAAGGATTTAAATTTAAGCACCTTTTTTTTCTAATAATTTATATTAATTTTAAATTATTAATATATACTCCCATAGCTAGTTCACTACACCCAAATTCAATTTTACACTTTTGAATGTTATATCCTTTAATATAATATTTATACCTTTTATTTTTTAGAAAAAAAGTATTTTTTTTAATCAAAATAAAGTAGCAGATAGGTGAAATGAATTGCTTTGCGTAGGCGACACACATGGTGTGGATGATCAACATCAACAAAACCTTGAGGCTGGGTCATGAACACTGCTGTAGGAAGAGTGCCTTGGAGAAAGGCATTATTAACATCCAGATGTCGAATATCCCATCCATGACTAATTGCAATGGAAGAACAAGACGAATGGTAGTGGGTTTCACAACAGGATTGAACGTTTCATGATAATCGATGCCAGGTCGTTGATGAAAACCTTTCGCAACTAAGCGAGCTTTGTACCTGTCAACAGAGCCATCATGTAAACGTTTAATTCTAAAAATCCATTTACAGCCTACAACATTTGATATCCCGTCTGGGGTACCAATTCCCAAGTTCCATTTTTCACCAAGGCGTCAAACTCAGTGGACATGGCTTTTCTCCATTTAATATCTTTGACGGCTTGGGTTACACATGTGGGTTCTATATCATCAGAAAGTTGAGCTGCGAGACTAAGTTTCGTAAGTGTTTTATAAATGTTGTTTCTGGCTCGGGTGATGATTGGTGAGGCTCGGGAGGTATTGGTGGCTAATGTTGGGTGGTTTTCTGGTGATGGTGATGGTTCAGGAGAGTTCATGATATTTGAAGAATCATCATTGGTGGAATGATCCAGTGAAGGAGATGATGAGCGTGTGCCCATGGGTGATTCCTCAGTGACACGATCAATTGGTGGAGGATTCTCGTAATGGCCAGAAGATGGTGTATATGATGCCTCTAGGAGAATCTCTTGTGGAAACCAGGTAGTATGGGTTGCCTCATTCGGTCTAGGTAGGTCTGGCTTGTAAGAAGACATGGGAAATTCTGACTCAACAAATCTAACATGTCGAGAGGAGTATATTTTCTGTGAATTGGGTTCAAAACACAAGTATGCACTTTGAGTAGGAGAATATCTGAGAAAAACACAAGGAGTGGATCGACTTGCAAGTTTGTGAGGAGAGTAAGAACGAAGCCAAGGATAGCAAAGACAACCAAAGGCACACAATTTTAGGTAATTGGGTACAGTGTTGAAGAGTTTGTGGTAAGGAGAGATCATGAGGAGTGTAGGAGTGGGTAGGCGATTTATGAGGTATACAGCAGTAAGGAATGCATATATGTCCAGAAATTTAATGGTAATGAAGCACGTGATTTAAGGGATAGACCAGTTTCTACAATATGACGATGACGTCACTCTGAGAAACCATTATGTTCTGGTGTGTGGGGGTGAGGTATGTGTGTGATGCCATGGGAAGAAAGAAAAGATGCCATGCCAGTGTATTCCCCTCCGTTGTCTGAGTATAGAGTGACGATTTTCTTATTGAAAAAGTTTTCAACAAGATTTTTGAAACTGGGAAAAATAGTGGCAACATCGAATTTGCGTTTAAGAGGATATAGCCAAGTGTAATGTGTAAAGTGATCAACAAAGATGATATAGTATTTGAAGTGATCAGTGGAGACAATAGGTGAGGCCCATACATCGGAAAAGATGACTTGAAGTGGGGAATGAGATACAATGGTTGACTGTGAAAAAGGAAGTTTACGACTCTTATTGCAAAGGCAATTATTACAATGGCTTTTATTTGAAACAGAATTAGACAATGCAAGGTCAAAGTTTGAGATAACATGGCGAAGGATGGAGTCGGAAAGGTGACCAAGACAATGATGTCAATCATTCGGAGATGCTTTGACACTGTAGAAGGTTGATTTTGTGGGTGACAATGAAGAGATTGGCCATTCATACACACCATTTCTATTTTTACCTTCCAACCGAGTTGCCCCCGTCAATAGATCCTTCACATGAAAGAAAAATAGTGAGAATTCAACAGAAGAATTATTGGATTTGCAAAATTGAGAAATAGAAATTAATTTTCTTTTCATGCTAGGCACACACAGAATATTATTCAATTGAAAATTTTAGGAAGGTGTTTCTAATGTAGTGGAACCATAGTGTGTTATGTGTAACCCAGTACCGTCACCGATAACGATGTCGTCAGGACATCGTAAGGAGCATGGAGGGAGAGATTATTAAGATCTGCAGTCACATGATGTGAGGCACCACTATCCAATAGCCAAGATGGAGTTTCTGAACTGGAGGCAGTGGCCATGTGTTCTCGAGGTTTCCATAAAGATGGTGGCACAAGATTGGATGTAGTAGCCTGATGTCGAGGCATTAGAGGCTTGGTGACGAGTACCAATTGGTAATCGGGACATTGTGCAACAGTGTGGCCTTGGACACGACACCCTTGGCACTTGCCAAGATATGGGCGTTGCTGACGATTGTTTGAGGGACGAGATGATGATGAACGATATTGTTGTCCGTTGTTGCGAGTGAAGGCGGCATTTGCTGTTGCTGGAAAGGAGATAGACTGCGGCTGAGATTGGTTATAACCAACTCACGATTGATCAGCTTCTCGTGGAGTTCATCAAACGAGATGGGTACTTCACGACCTTCAACTGTTTCTATGATATGACGATAGTCGTCATCCAGCCCATCTAGGATTTTCTCAATTAAATCTTCATGGTCAAGTGGTTTGCCAAGGGCAGAAAGTTCATCAGATTTGCTTTTGATGAACTGCATGTAGGCAGATATTGATTGAAAGACCTTTGAGGCTTGTTTGAGTTGATCTTTGATCTGTTTTATGTGGCCACGAGTTGGGTGAGCATAACTGTTGGCAAGGATGTTCCAAGCCTCATGCGAGGTGGTGACTTGCTGAACAAGTGGAATTAGAGGAGAGGAAATGGAGCCAACAAGAGCACCGAATAACAATTTATCTTGTTGGATCCATGGAAGAAATTCCGAATTTGTGGTTTCTGTTGTTCCAGTATTGATGGTGCGTGGTGGGCAGGGATAGGAGCCGTCAATGTATTGTATAGATCATAGCCAATGAGAAGGGCTTCGATCTGAAGTTTCCAACCAATATAGTTGGTGGATGTCAATTTGATAATGTTTTGGTGAGGCATGTTTATGAGAGGAAGAGAGGGGTTGGATGCGGGGTTGTGTTGGTGGCTTCCATGGAGGAGGAGGAAAGGTTCGTGGGGGTTGTGGTAGTGGCTTCCATGGAGGGGGAGGAAAGGTTTTTAAAACCTGTTACTGATACCATATAAAGTAGCAGATAGGTGAAATGAATTGCTTTGCGTAGGCAACACACATGGTGTGGATGATCAACATCAACAAAATCTTGAGGCTGGGTCATGAACACTGTTGTAGGAAGAGTGCCTTGGAGAAAGGCATTATTAACATCCAGTTGTCGAATATCCCATCCATGACTGATTGCAATGGAAAGAACAAGACGAATGGTAGTGGGTTTCACAACAGGACTGAACGTTTCATGATAATCGATGCCAGGTCGTTGATGAAAACCTTTCGCAACTAAGCGAGCTTTGTACCTGTCAACAGAGCGATCAGGTAAACGTTTAATTCTAAAAATCCATTTGCAGCCTACAATATTTGATAACTTTAATATTATTTATATTTCAATGACTTTAATTAAAAAAATAATATCCATATTAATTAAACTGTTATATCATTTGAAATAAAATGTTATACACTTGACACCTGTGAACAAGAGAGCAACCAACTCACTTTAAGGGGGCTATAATTTTTAGTGTATTATAAAATAGAGCATAAATTGTTAGAGTAAAATATACAATGAATTACAAAGATGAAATTATAATTTTAGTAAAATAGGAAATAAATAAACTTTGAGTAAAATAAACTGTGAACCATAAGGTGAAATACATTATGAACCACAATAGTAAAATTATAATTATACCGAAAAAATTAAGAGAAATATTATTGTATATCTCGTTGCTAATATACATCCGGGTCAATTCATTTTAAAACGGTCATATATAATCTAAAAAAATCAATAATAATAACCTAATAATCCATTCTCTCCATTTCTCATTCTCTCACCCATGAAGAACATGAAGGCTCAGTTTTGAATCTGGAAATTTTGGGACAGTAACAACAGAATTAGAGGATCGTCAGCAATATGGGTACCAATCTCACTGTAAAATTTGAACGGAAACATTGGATGATTATCGGTGGTGGTGGGGATGGTTTTGAAATTCAATCAATACACCTAAAGTTTATATTTTTCTTTTTAGCATATAGTTCTCTCTTCTACATGTCAATATCCAACATTGTTGTACAAGAAATGTTATACTAAAATAACACATTACGACTATAAAGAAATAATACCATTCGCTTATCATTTTCATTAAAGATAGTATCACTCTTTATCTATTCTATTTATAAAATATTCCCGTCTTCAAAAGTTATTCGCATTTAATGTTCCACCATTTTTTTAAATATTAATTTTATTAACTTTTAGAGTATTTTAATATTTATAATTTTATATATACTAATAATTGAGTGTAAAGTAATAATACGGGTGTTATCTAAGAGTTACAATTTTAATTAAAATACTTCTTCTGTCCTAAATTAGATTTAACACTTTCAATTTCCGTCCGTCTTGCATCAAACTTCACCAGCCAAAAATTGAAATATTACAACAATCCTCACCCCTAAAAGTATATATTAATTATAAATTTACCACTCTCACCCGCATTAAACTTCACCACCTAAAAAATGAAATATCAAAACAATCCCCACCCCTAAAAGTATATATTAATTACAAATTTATCATTCCCACCTAACACACATAATATACTTTATAATTTATTTATTACCTAAAAATACTATATTACCTTCCAAAGTTAATAAAAAAATAACTTTTCTTAAATTTTGTGTTTACGGTGAAGTTTGTTCCGAAACTAATGGAGTAACTTTTAAAATTATTAGATAAATATATTATTTGCTCTTTACGAGTGTTAAAATGATTGTGAGATAAACAAATAATTAAAATGCGAATAGTTCTCTAGAGGAAGTAATAAGGCAAATAATAAATTACTTTGACCATGTATATTTAGTAAATATTCTTTGTTGTATTTTTTATTCTTTCTCCCATTAATCATGGGTAATTGTTGTATCATCGTACAATCTCATATTATTAATAGCAGTAATCTCATCACCTCATTCAAGGGTGATTTTCTCAAACCTCTCACATGGTATCAGCCTTTCGATCCTGATCACTAAAAATCCTCTAGCATCCATCTGCAAAACATCACGCCGGACTTTCTCTCATTTTTTCAATTTTCTCCTATGGCCACTTTCGAAACGCTGCCAGTCACGACCATGATTAATATGGTCGCTGCAATCAAGCTTAATGCCACCAATTACTTACTGTGGCGCCGTCAGATCGAGCACATGGCTGAGTGTTTCGATTTGATAGGATTTCTGGATGGTTCCGTCATTGCTCCATCGCCAATCGTCACATCGAATGCTGGTGTGGATTCTGTTAATCCCAACTACACAGCTTGAAAAATGAAAGACAAAAAGTTGTTGAGCATCATGTATACCACCCTATCCGAAGACGCCGCATCCGAGGTCATTAACTCATCTACATCGCGAGATACGTGGCTCACACTTGAAGGTGTCTTCTCCTCGGCGTCTCGCCAGCGCCAACTTCAGAAAGAACTCTTATCAGTTCGTCGGGGTGACTCATCTGTTGACGAATATGGTAAGAAATTCAAGGGTCTTTATGATCAGTTGTCTCCTATTGGTCGTCCAGTGGAGGAATCTGACAAGAGCCACTGGTTCTTGCATGGATTGGGTGTTCAGTTTGCTAGTTTTACGGATACTCGCATGTCCTTCACTCCTATTCCAAGTTTTCGTGACTTGCTTAATCAAGCCAAACAATTTAATGTTATGCTTCGTGCTATGGAGGACTCCGCCTCTCAAGCAGCCTTCACTGTCGATTGCAACACCTATTCGAGCAGTGGATCATTGAAGGGCCGAGGTCAACCCGGTAATGGCCCTCGCTCTATGGGTCACAATGGTACTCGAGGACAAAATTATGATCATGGCTCAAATTTTGGCAAAGGACAGAACTCAGGCTTTGGTGGTTCTTGGGGCTCCTACTCTGGTGGTCCAGCTCGTGGCACTTCTTGGGGATCAAACAACGGGGAGCGTAGGCCTTATATCCCTTGTTGTCAGATATGCTGTGGGGAGTATTATGCAGATAAATGCCCTCAATTTCTTAGAGCTAGCCAGACTATTTCCTCTGCAAACTTAGCACAGGCCTTCACATCCTTGTACAATGTTTCGGACTCAACTCCTGATTTGTTTCTTAATTTGGGTATTTCTGCACACATGACGAATCATCCTGTAGTCCTAGACACCTACAAGCCTTATTGTGGTAACGGTTATGTAAGTGTTGGTAATGAAAATTCTTTAAATATCTCGCATATTGTTTCTCGTGAATTGTCTGCAGATGTTCACCTATTAGATGTTTTGGTAGTTGATGAGAGTGGAAATTTACATCGTTTTGGTATCATAATACCTTAGTTTTGTTAGGGGAATACCATATATTTGTGTCAGATTGCATAGTTTATGTATTCTGCATGATTATGGTGCTACTAACGTGTTTTGTAGAGTTTTGAAGGATAAAAACAAGTTGAAATAGAGCAGAACCTAAGACGAACAAGAAACGGGCACGAAATGACCTTACTCGAGTTGCAAGAGTCAACTCGACCTAGCAACTCGAGTTGAGTAAGGTGTCGTAGGGGATCAGAATTGGTCAGTGAGCCAACTCGACTTGTCTTGTGCAACTCGACTTGCAGCTCGAGTCGAGCTGCGTTGAAGGCAAGTTGAGTGGCATGTCAGGTGAGGCAGAGCAGCGGCGAATGGTGTCCAGAGGGCCAACACGATTTGACAGGCAGTAGCTCGATTTGTAAGCTCGACTCGTGTTGGTGTACGGAGGAAAATCAGTTTCAGAGCATGGCAGCTCGACTTGACAGGCGAACTCACGACTTGGCAACACGACTCGAGTTGGGTTACTCGAGTTGCAACATAAGGCAACTCAAGTCGTGTTGGCAACTCGAGTTGGTCACTCCAACTCGTGTTGCGTTAGTTTGGGCCAAAAATTGGGATTTTTAATCCCCTGTGCATGACAAACGTAAAATATAGCCCAACAAAGTCAGTTTTCGTGGCCCATGGTATAAAAAGGGGGATCAAACACATTGAGAAAGGACCGATCATTCACCACAGAAACATAACGTGAATTCAATTCATGCACCATCCGTCCATTCCCCAATTCACATCAAACCATCCATACATCTATCCCATCGGTCCGGAGGAAGAATCAAGTGCAGTTGAGAGAGCAATCCAATCGGAGAGACAGAGGAGAGACGCGAGCCATGTGACACTAGGGTTTTATTATCTTTTCTTAATTTCTTCTTTTGTGATTTTGATAGGTATTTGACAGCCATGAGGTTTGTTTGTGACCTCATGGGCTAAAACCTTTTAACAGATCTAAGGATTGAAGGTTAGGGCAGTTGATTTGGAATCCTAGACAAAGTATTGTGAATTTATGCTATTATTTATTCTTGTTTACTTGATTTATTCAGATTATGTCATATGTTTGTAACGTCTTCATAACATGCTATTGATGTTACCCGTGATGCTTGGTGTGTTGTGTTAGCTTGTGTGCATACATACTAGATATTGTCTGTTTGCTAGGGATTATAGTAGTTTGCCCGTAAACACGATAATCCTAAGGGCTGGTAAATAAGATACTTGATATTCTTAGTGGAACAATGTAATTAAGAAATCAAGTAAGAAGTGAATATGTTTGAGTAGTACTTTCAGAAAATATATGTTAGTCGAATTGGCCATCCGGAGGTTTATAAAATTCGCCTTATTAGTATCTAGGAAGGAGGTTCAAAACTGTTCACGCATTACTTTGTGATGAATATCCATTAAAATAGCATGAAAGAATAATAGGACGTTTAGGAGACCAAATCAATTGCGCTACACCTGATACCTTAGAGCTGTTACTTCTCTCTTGATTAAATCTTGAATATTCTTTGCTTTTATTTATTTTGTTAATTGTTATTTCATTTCTTTAGATAATAATCATAATTCAAACACTTTGAAATTGGTTACATTCATTCTAGTTGAATAGTAATATAAAATAAATAAATAGTTAGCTGTCTCAGTGGGAACGATAT
The DNA here is from genome assembly GCA_023678885.1 of Pogostemon cablin. Lineage (NCBI taxonomy): Eukaryota > Viridiplantae > Streptophyta > Magnoliopsida > Lamiales > Lamiaceae > Pogostemon > Pogostemon cablin. The sequence goes on from CM042970.1 coordinate 18,382,208, forward strand.
AATTTTAACTGGGGTACTTGCCTCTGCAATTGACATCCCTACACTTAGGGATTTAATTGGAGTGCGCAAATTAGCCTAACAAGTGTATGGCGTCGTTGCCGGGGATAGTAAATTATTTATTTGCTTTTGTTACTTATTTAATTGGAATATTTGCTTTGAGATTTAATTGTCTACACTTTGAATTTTCTTGAAGTTGCATGTACACCAAGTGAAAGAAGGGAACACAAAATCTTGAATTTGATCCGGAGGTTGAAGCGTCTGCTAGAAAAAGGTGAGGAGCAGCAAATAAAATGAAAGCACCTCCTAAGGCTATTAAGGTACCCAATTCGAAGAAGAAAGCGGACACATCAGCACCTAAAGTAGTTGTAGAGGAGAAGAAAGAAAATATTGAATATCAGGTTATCCCGTCAGAAGCTGAGTCAGAAGTTGAAGCAGAGACAGCAGTAGAATCAGCGATTATGGGAGATAGAACACATGAAGATGACATTGTCATCCGGGACACGTTCAAGTCTACCAATCTTGGAGAATCAGGCGTAGTTGGAGTCATTCAAGCTGATGAAGCGATTGACATAAGACCAGCCCTGATCAATATGGTGGAGAAAAACCCCTTCGCCGAAGGCATTTTCGATAAACCTTACAGCCATCTGAAGCATTTCAATAGTTATATGGATACATTTAAACCCGCTGATGCTACAAATGACAGATGGAAGATGAGGTTTTTCCAGTTTTCTTTAGCTGACAATGCGAGAGAGTGGTATGACAAGTTTCATGGAGACAACTGTGCTAATTGGACTGAGTTGCAGCAGCTGCTTGTTGACCATTTTATGCCACTAGGAAAGATTCTTGCATTGAAGCAAGAAATAAATCAGTTTAAGCAAAGAAAAGATGAGTCTTTTGGAGAAGCTTAGGAAAGATTCAATGATGCATTGAGGAGATGTCCACAGCATGGACTCAAAAAGTCACAGCTCATCAGTGTATTTTACAATGGTCTTGACAATGAGTCTAGGGTGCTAGTCGATGCTTCTGCAGGAGGAACAATTTTTGGCAAGACGTCAAATGCCGTAGAAAAGTTGTTTGACGAAATCTCTATGAACACTAGAGATTGGCCTTCAGAGAGAATAAGGGGAACTTATGTCTTGGGAAAAGTGGCACAGATGGAACATAAATTTTTTGAAGCTGATAAAAATGACAAGGTTATCTCTCAATTGGAGCAGATGAATAAAAATTTGGTTACATTGATATCTGGTAACAGTGGTGGAGGAAACCAAGTGGCAGCAAGTGATGACGTGGTTATGAATGTTCAGGGGGTTGAGGACGCGAATTGGGCTATGTGACAGAGTCTACAGGGTTCAAGAGCACCTCAGAATTGGCAGGAAAACAGGTACCCCCAAGGAAATTCTAATCAAATGAATAACCAAGGGGGAGGCCCTAGCAATCAAGCAGGTCCCATCAATCAAGGAGGATGGCAGAATCAGCAGAGATTTGAGAATTTTGCTTATTCAAATCCGAATAATGCAGTTCCTTATCCTCCTAATTTTGATCATGGAGCCAAGACTGAAGAAGGGAAGCCAAGTATTGATGATGTGTTGGCAAAATACATGTAGAAGAATGATGCTGCCATCAACAAAATCAATAACTGTATAGTGCTTATGGACTCCAATATGACTAAGTAGAATGAAGAAGTGAACAAGCAGTTGCATAATCTGACATATCAAATGGGGCAAATTTCTACCATGGTGAACCAGCAGCAGCAGCACTTTCAGAAAGGGAAATTTCATTCAGATACAGAAATTAACACAAAGGAGAGTGAAAATGCGATTACTTTGAGGTCCGAGTAGCAGTATATTCAAGAACTGATGCAGGACATAACGAAAATAAGACAGGATGAAATTGAAAAAGAACAAGGTCACTTGGTCACTAGTTCGGTTCTTGTTCAAGCCGAGCTAGGATCGGGGGGTGACCAAATCGAGTCAAGTAGTGATCCTGCAAATCAGACAGAGCTTAACGATGCAGTACATCCCCAACTCGATACAAGCTCACCTCCGGGGTTCCCTGCATTTCCAAATTCTGGAGTGAACCAATCTGATCAAGCCATAGCTGATAAAAAATGGCAGAGAGCGAAGAGGTTGAGAGAAACTGAAGAGGTTTTCGAGAAAGACAGTTTGGGACTTCCAAAAACAAAGGTACCACTTCTGTTTCCTTAAAGGCAGATGTCGAAGAGCTTTGATGAGAAGTTCAGGAAATTCGCTAGTTATGAGGGATGTCCAAGTTACTATTTCCTTTTCAGAGGCATTGGATCAGATGCCACTTTATGCAAGGTTCATCAAGGAACTTATCTCAAGAAAAAGAAAGCTGAACAGTGTCGAGACAGTTAACTTGACAGAGAACTATAGCTCTATTATCCAAAGAAAGTTACCTGAAAAGTTGAAGGATCCTGGTAGCTTCATCATTCCATGTGAGATAGGAAAATGACCATCAAGAAGAGCATTGTGTGATCTAGGAGCCAGCATAAACTTGATGTCTTTATCAGTGTACAAGAAGCTTGGTTTGGGGGAGTTGAAACCCTCATGTGTGGCCTTACAGTTAGCACATAGGTCACTTACATACCCCGAGGGAGTTGTGGAAGATGTGCTGGTGAAGGTATCAGATTTGATTTTTCCTGTGGACTTTCTAGTACTTGACATGGAGGATGAAAAGGATGGTGCGCCTCTTATCTTAGGGCGTCCATTTCTTGCTACTGGAAGAGCTCAGATAGATGTATTCAATGGAGAGTTGAAGCTTAAAGCCGATGAAAAGGAAGTGGTTTTCTTGTTGAATAAGGAGATGCAGTGGCCAGAAGATCAGCAGCAATGCAAGTCGGTAGATGTAGTGGACACGGAGTGTGATGAGAACTTTACCCTGTCTGATGCAGAGTTCGAGAGTTTGCCTAACGATGCATGTATTGACTATCTTGAGAAGTTACTTGCATTAGGATATGCAAGGGATGCACGTAGGAGGAGCACCACTGTTGACATGGTAAATTGAGAGAAGAGTACCACTGTTGAAAAGGAGGTACAGTCTGAGGAGAAGAGAGTTGAAGTAGTAGAGGAGATCAACAAAGCAAGTGGATCCCTTACTTTTCCTATTACTAACTCTGCTATTATGTTTTATAATGTTTTGGTTGCAGGAATCATGGATGATCCATATTTGAAGCCTCTGGATTTACCTTCGGATTTTCCTTCTTATATGGGTGTTGAAGAGTCTAACTTGTTCAGCCGTGTTTTGACATGGAGGATCATGTATCGGTGACAAAGAAAAGTGAGATGGAAGCTACAAAAGATAAGAGAGGGAAGAAGTACTTGAAGGTCAGAATGCGAGAAGACTTCCCTCAGGTCCAGTAGTTAGAGAAAGAGGTATCCGTCGAGATTCTCCGACGTTAAACGTGAGCGCTTGTGGGGGGCTGACCCTCCCGTTTTATTTGCTTTATTGAGTCTGTGTCAATGTAGAAATTTTATTAGGTGTTGCTCGACTATGTTATACACTTCTTTACAAACTTATGCTCTCACTTCGTTTGATTTAAGTTTGGGGGGATACGTGCATACCTGCGTCTTGCTGCACCAAAGTAAAGTTGCTTCATTGTGTGCATACCTGCGTCTTGCTGCACCAAAGTAAAGTTGCTTCATTGTGTTGTGTGCTTGGATGATTAATTTTTTTGCGATTTTTCGGTATTTTTGATTAATTTGATTATATTGAGAGGTTGATTTTTTGTGATTGTCCAGGTATGTGTCGTGTAGTTTGTCTTTGTTGCGTGTTTATCCTAGTATATGTGGTTATATTTATGGTTCTTGAGGATGATTGATTGATTTGCCTAATCACTTGATTGAATTTATGATTAATTGATAATGTGATGTTATGAAATGGATAATCCAGCTAGAGATGTGTACTTGGATGTTGGAATACTTAAGATTGTGCATGTATTAAAGTTGGTTCATAAACCTATGAAGGAGTGCTCGTTATTCTGTAAACCCATGTGAGATTTGAGCTTTAATGATTCATGAAAATACATGATTGGTTTTATTCTTGAGAGCATCGTTTACATGCATGTATTCTAGAACTTGACTTTTAATGTGCTTGAGATTAGATGATTGATTAGATGATGGGAAATAATCTTAGGCTATTTTGTTCTTAATTGAGTCACTAGCCAAATATTTATCCTACCTTGAAATTTAATCCATAGTTTTCAGTTTGAGCCTGTAAGCCTTATTCGTTAGAAGCCTATAAAGATAGCCAAGTTATTCCTTTAAAGGCCTTTTTTATACCTATACTAGTAGAGAATTAAAGGAGTAAGGTTGGTGGTGTTTATTGAAATTTGGGAAGATGAATGTGGCGGAAAATGATTGAAGTTGTAGAATAGTTAAAACTTGCAAAAAGGTGGGGTAGTGCCCGAAATTGATACCCCAGTTATAGGGTAGTGCCTGAAACTGGTACCCTAGTTTAAATGGAAGAGAAAGAGATGAAAAGAAGACGTTGAGCTTGAATGTAAGGGGAGGATTGAAATTATGAAAAGAAATTGAAAGAGGAAAAAATGAGAATGATTTGTCAAGCATATGTGTTGAAATGTATCTCTGTTGTTGATTCTTTATAAGTGATCGAGTCACTCATCCCATATTTTTCTACCCTTGTCCAAAGAGCCAACGTTACAACCTTAAACAAGTCCTTTGTGATCCCATCGTTAAGTCTTTCAAGTTAGTGGAGAGTCTAGATACTTGTCAAGCTTATGGTAACACGTGCATGTGAATTGATTTGAGTGAATATATTTCATCCTTGAAAGTGTACATCTCACACTTGAGCGATGAGTGTAAATACTATCTGTGAGAGGATGATGAGCATTCTGAAATGGGGAGTGACTAGTTTGAAGTACGTGTTTCGATTGATAGAATTTTTGACATTTGAGTATATTATCTTGGTTTGGATTTATGTGATCCCTTATGTGCCATGTTATTCCAACTCTCATCTCTTTCTTGTTTTTATTCGTTGTTCAGGGACGAACAACATGGTAGTTTGGGGGGTTGATGAGAGTAGAAATTTACGTTTTTTTGGTCTCATAATACCTTGGTTTTGTTAGGGGAATACCATATATTTGTGTCGGATTGCGTAGTTTACGTATTCTGCTGATTATGGTGCTACTAACGTATTTTGTAGAGTTTTGAAGGATAAAACAGGTTGAAATGGAGCAGAATCGAAGACGGGCAAGAAACGGGCATGAAATGACCTTACTCGAGTTGCAAGGGTCAACTCGACCTAGCAACTCGAGTCGAGTAAGGTGCCGTAGGGGGTCAGAATTGGTCAGTGAGCCAACTCGACTTGCAGCTCGAGTAGAGCTGCGTTGAAGGCAAGTCGAGTGGCATGTCGTGTGAGGCAAAGAAGTGGCGAATGATGTCTAGAGGGCCAACACAAGTTGACAGGCAGTAGCTCGATTTGCAAGCTCGACTAGTGTTGGTGTACGGAGGAAAATTAGTTTCAGAGCATGGCAGCTCGACTTGATAGGCGGACGCACGACTTGGCAACACGACTCGAGTTGGGTTACTCGAGTTGCAACATAAAGCAACTAGAGTCGTGTTGGCAACTCGAGTTGGTCACTCCAAGTCGTGTTGCGTTAGTTTGGGCCGAAAATCAGGATTTTTAATCCCCTGTGCGTGACAAACATAAAATATAGCCTAGCAAAGTCAGTTTTCGTGGCCCATGGTATAAAAAGGGGGATCAAACACTTTGAGAGGGGACTGATCATTCACCACAGAAACATAATGTGAACTCAATTCACGTACCATCCATCCATTCCCCAATTCACATCAAACCATCCATACATCCATCCCATAGGTCCGGAGGAAGAATCAAGTGCAGTTGAGAGAGCAATCCAATCGGAGAGACGAAGGAGAGACGCGAGCCACTTGATACTAGGGTTTCATTATCTTTTCTTAATTTCTTCTTTTGTGATTTTGATATGTATTTGATAGCCATGAGGGTTGCTTGTGTCCTCATGGGCTTTTAACCTTTTAACAGTTCTAAGGATTGAAAGTTAGGGCAGTTGATTTGGAATCCTAGACAAAGTATTGTGAACTTATGCTATTATTGATTCTTGTTTACTTGATTTATTCAGATTATGTCATATGTTTGTAACGGATTCGTAACATGCTATTGATGTTGCCCGTGATGCTTGGTGTGTTGTGTTAGCTTGTGTGCATACGTACTTGATATTGTCTGTTTGCTAGGGATTATAGTAGTTTGCCCGTGAACACGATAATCCTAAGGGCTGGTAAATAAGATACTTGATATTCTTAGTGGAACAATGCAATTAAGAAATCAAGTAGGAAGTGAATAAGTTTGAGTAGTACTTTCAAAAAATATATGTTAGCCGAATTGGCCATCCGGAGGTTTATGAAATTCGCTTTATTAGTATCTAGGAAGGAGGTTCAAAACTGTTCACGCATTACTTTGTGATGAATTTCCATTAAAATAGCATGAATGAACAATATAACGTTTAGGAGACCAAATCAATTGCGCTACACCTGATTCCTTAGAGCTGTTACTTCTCTCTTGATTAAATCTTGAATATTCCTTGCTTTTATTTATTTTGTTAATTGTTATTTCATTTCTTTAGATAATAATCATAATTCAAACACTTGGAAATTGGTTACATTCATTCTAGTTGAATAGTAATATAAAATAAATAAATAGTTAGCTGTCTCAGTGGGAACGATATAATTTTAACTGGGGTACTTGCCTCTGAATTGACATCCCTACAATTGGGGATTTAATTGGAGTGCGCAAATTAGCCTAACAGGTAGTACCTCATATCACCAAAAATCTCTTATCTATCAGTAAATTAACCTCCGACCTTTCTGTTGATATTTTATTTACTGATAAGTTCTTTACAATTCGGCACCGGGTGACAAAGAAAATTCTAGCTCATGAAAGGTGTGATAAAGGACTATACTTACTTGACAGGGGAGCTCCGGTCTTGGTGGCAGTATTCCAGAATAAAGCATCGAAGGGTAGTTTCGATTTATGCCATATACGCCTGGGCATGTCCCATTTACTATTATTTCATTATTGAATAAACTTGGTCATTTGTCTGTTACTTCTGTTTTGCCAAATCCTAGCGTTTGCTCGTCTTGTCAGTTGTCAAAAAGCAAGAAACTTCTTTTCAATTGAATGAGAAGCGTGTTGATAACATTCTAGATATTATACATTGTGACTTATGGGGTGTTTTGCATTTGTTACCACATCTGAAGGATTTTGTTATTACGTGGTTTCTGTTGATGACTTTTCTCGATTTTCGTGGATTTATCCGTTACGTGCTAAGTCTGAATTTTATGCCATATTGCTTTGATTTCATGCTTTTATCTGCACTCTGTTTTCCCGTAAATCAAGATTTTTCAGAGTGATGGTGGGACTGAATTTTTGAATTTGAATGTACGTGATTTTATGAACTTGAATGGCATTCATCACAGGCTTTCTTGTCCTTAAACACCACAGCAGAATGGTAGAGCTGAACGTCAGCACCGTCCGTTCATTTTTTTGGGTGACAGTAGCATCTACAAATGTTTTCGTTGTTTTGATCCTATCGCCTCTCGAATTTTCACCACTCGTCATGCACAATTTGATGAGCAGTGTTTTCCTTTCTCCAGAGCTTCGTCTACTAATCCATTATCAGAATTGGATTTTTCTACCTTTTTGGATACTACATGTACCTTATCTGCATCAACCTTATGTTTAGTGTGAAAATCTGCATGTTTTAGGGTCCGATTTAGCACCGGTGTGTGATATTTTTATCCATATTTGAGCATCTTTTGATTGAATTGCATATATTTGTGTTATAAATGCTTGTGAGGTGTTATTTCATGTTTTTAGGTAGAAAACGAGGATAAAAAGAGCAAAATCAGAAGTCGAGAGAGAAGCCGGGCTAAAATAGAAATTAGTGCAGCACGGCACGACTCATGCCAGCCTTGGAATAGGTCGTGCCGCCCACATAGCCCATTCGTGCCGGCCACATGCGGTACGAGATGCCATCGCCGCCCAGCACGCCCCGGTAGTGCATGACTCGTGCCACTAATTTACATGACTCGTGCCATACTTAAATGGAAGAATTTTCAAGAGTTCTTTATATTTTTGGAAAGCCAAGGAAGAGAGGATCGCGTGAGAATAAAAATCACCTCAATTGAAGATCGGATGAAGAAGTTATGAGCAAAACCGTGAGGTCGCGCAGGCTGTCGACGAGTGGCACGACCCGTGCCACATTTGGCACGACTCGTGCCGCCCACCCAGCCAGCGCCCGTGCGCCCAGCTGCTGATAAATTCCGATAGCATGTGCTCGGCATGACTCGTGCCGCTTCCCAGCGAGCCCGTTTCATCATTTTTTGGCCCGTTCGTATTTTTGACGTGAAAAAGCCCACTTTTGAGTCATAATTCGGGAATTATCAGTGTCCAACTATAAAAGGAGCCCTTGGGGTGTTTCAAACCCTAACTCTCCATAACTCTTCACAACCCTACATACTTTTCCATACCCTTTCACTGCATCATCTCATCCACCCATCCCGGAGAGTTAATCGGTGTTGCTTACTTGAGAAGGAGAACAAGAAGGTTCAGAATCACGGAAGAGAGAACGGAGAATCACGCCACATCTAGGGTTTTTCTTATTCTTTCTTTCTTTATTTTGAATAATAGACCTATGGAATTGTCTTCATACTTAACCATGTTATGGGCTAGTACTTCTTGGATAGCGCTTGGTTGTGAAGGTTGAATTGTTTTGAATTGATGATCTAGACTTAAGGTTGTATACATGTTGTATACTTATTCCTTTATTAATGATTTGAGTTTAGACTTATATTTTTGTCTTATATGATCTGTCCTTATTCATAAGTATGCCATTGTCCTATGCATGATTATTGTTTGTCTCATCGAAGGAATTATATCTGTCAACCTATTATGGATAAAGGGGATCTAACCATATAACCTTTATTCATTAGAATAAATAATATTGGACACCTAATATATTTATTAATTACCATTCTAGAGGATTTGAATTTTTATATTGTTAGGTGGGAATTGGGGATTAATTCTTAAGTACCTATAAAGGGAAGTCTAGTGCTCTAGCCTTTAATGGAATTTTGCATGAAGTACCTAGAAAGAGAGTAGGAATTATTCTTTTGCATCTGAGGGTTTGAACAAGATTTATGTGTTAAGTTTACACTTAACTTCACCAAAGGGATTTAACATAATTAAGTGATTGCTTCCATAAAATCTGCAGGAATTCTAATAAATTGTCTAGTGATTCAATTTGACCAATTTAACTGGATTTCCTAGTGTTATCTATCTTCTCTCTTGAACACTTCCATCTTAATTTTATTTGCTATTTTATTTTATTATTTTTAGTAATTATTTTCTACATCTTTAATTTAAATAATTCTCTTAAAATATTCAGATTTGTCTTAAATTATAATAGTCATAATTAGATTAAAAAGTAAGTCTTCGATAATAGACTTAGTCACACGCTTATCTGCAACTAATTCCCTACACTTCGGGACACGCAAAAAGGTGAACAAGCACCTTACCAGCATCTGCCCAGTCAACGCCCGCACGCATCATCTTGGACGAGCCTATTGAGTCCCAACTGATAGCTTCAACTACCCAGCCTCTGCTGGCTGTCGACATTCCAGCAACGGACCCGGATCCTGCTGTAGCACCTTCTCCTAGCCCAGGCCCAGCCCCCGCCGAGCAACCACAACCACCACCGGGTCCTGCTGTCTTACTTCATTGTCCTCATCCAATGATCACCAGGGCACGCGCTGGAATCTTCAAGCCTCGCTACCCTGTTGATTTGTCATCCACCGCTTTTTTATCTGCTCTTGTTGCCACTTCTGAGCCTCGTGGTTTCAAGTTTGCTGTGAAACATCCTGAATGGCTTGCTGCTATGCAAGATGAAATTGATGCCCTCCGCTTGAATCAAACATGGGATGTGGTGCCTCGCCCCGCTGACACTAATATAGTTAGTTCAAAGTGTGTTTTTCGTACGAAATTTCATGCTGATGGTTCAATTGAGCGCCACAAAGCCCGTCTGGTTGATCAGGGCTTTACACATATTACTGGTACCAATTTTCACCATACATTCAGTCCAGTTGTTAAAGCTGCTACTATATGGATTATCTTGGCTCTCTCTGTTAAGCATGGTTGGCATTTGCATCAACTTGATGTTAAGAATGCATTTCTTAATGGTGTTCTTGATAAACCTGTGTTCATAGCTCAACCTCCTGGTTTTGTATATGCACGGTTTCCCGATCATATCTATCGGTTGAAGAAGGCTTTATATGGTCTTCGCCAAGCTCCACTTTCTTGGTTTCAAAGGTTTAGTTCATACCTCTCTAGCCTTAGCTTTCTTCAAAGTCGCAGTGACTCTTCTCTTTTTCATTTCCACAACGGTACCTCTATCATTTATTTACTGTTATACGTGGATGACATTATTATTACAGGGAATGATTATTATTTGTTGCAAAATTTCATCACTCGTACCCATCGTGAATTTGCTATGATCTTGGACGTCATAATTACTTTCTTGGTCTTGAAGTCTCATACACCTCCAATGGTTTGTTTTTTGGACAGGCAAAGTACGCCCATGACATTTTTGAATGTGCAAAGTTATTAGATGTTAAGCCTGTTTCCACTCCCATGGCAGCAGGGGAATCTCTTCTTACTAGCGGTTCTCCATTTTGTGAACCTACTTTATACAGGTCACTTGTTGGAGCTCTCCAATATTTAACCATTACTCGTCTTGATTTATCATATGCAGTTAGCTCAGTAGTCAGTTTCTTCATTCCCCCTCGGACGAACATTTTTTGGCAGTGAAGCGAATTCTTCAATATGTAAAAGGCACCATGCATTATGGACTATCTTTCAAGAGAAATCCACTCCTCAATCTTGGGGTATTCTGATGCTGACCGGGTTCCTTGTATTGAGAAATGTCGTTCTACTTATGGATATTCTATTTTTCTTGGGGGTAATCTCATTTCTTGGAGTGCCAAGAAACAACCAACTGTTGCCCGGTCCAGTTGTGAGTCTGAGTATCGTGTCATGGCAAATGCAGCAGCGGAGCTTGTTTGGGTCACGAACTTGCTCGGTGAGCTTCAGGCCCTTCCTCCTTCTCGGCCCACTCTTTTGTGTGATAATAAGAGTGCTATCTTTTTAACTCAAAATCCGGTGGCACACAAGAGGGCTAAGCATATTGATCTTGATTATCATTTTGTTCGTGAGCTTGTCTCTTCGGGTAAGCTATCCACTCGTTTTGTACCATCTCATTTCCAGTTAGCAGACATTTTTACAAAGAGTCTACCACGTCCAGCCTTTGAGTTTCTACGTTCCAAGCTTTGCGTGTGTCTTCACCCCACGCAGCGCTTAACGGGTGTAATAATAAGGCAAATAATAAATTACTTTGACCATATATATTTAGCAAATATTCTTTGTTGTATTTTCTATTCTTTCTCCCATTAATCATGGGTAATTTGTTGTATCATCGTACAATCTCATATTATTAATAGCAGTAATCTCATCACCTCATTCAAGGTTTATTTTCTCATACAATCTCATATTATTAATAGAAGTAATCTCATCACCTCATTCAAGGGTGATTTTCTCAAACCTCTCACAGGAAGAATTAATTCAATAGGACAGATGCATCTTTCAATAATCAAATATCATTGAAAATGTTATTCCCTTTGAAAATGTTATTCCCTTCGTCCCAACCTCAACTCTACACTTTTCATTTTTATTCGTTCCACAAAAGTAATAAGCAAATAACTAATATATCTCTAACATACTTTAATTTCAAATTCACATTTTCTTTTTAATACACATAACATACTTTATCATTTATTTATTACCCAAAAATATTATACTACCTTTAAAAATAAGACAAAAGTAACTTTTCTTAAACTCCGTATTTACAACATATGAAGATGAATTTGAGAAGGGGGAGTATAATTTAACTTCATTCATGAAAGTTTTTGTGATGTGGAGTATCAATTTAACTATATTAGAAAGTTGACTGACTTGGTTGAATGGATTGTAGACGGTCAATTACGCAAAATACAAGGCATGGTGTGAATTCGATGGTTATTTCTCAAGGAAGCTCCGCAGCATTTGTATCACCCATTCAAATACTATGTAGTAGTGACTTCTGGAATGTTCCACCAACATGTCGTTACATACATTTTATCACTGTTTTTATAATCGGATTGGAGGACAAATTAGTAAAAAAAACGATTTGAGATTCAATTAATTTGGTTCAATTGGAGGTTTAACTGAAAAATTAAATTTCACATATTTTCAATTATATTTTATAAAATTATCGTTCATAAAAATATATAATCACTTAAATTATTTTTTAAATTTAAAATCAAAATATGATTTAATAAAAATATTTGTACTTCATACATAATTTATAATATATCCAATAATAATATTTAATTTATAATTTAATTTGAAATGTAAATATGAATAAACAAAAGAGAAAGTGAAATATAAAAAAATCAAAAAATAAAAAGAAAACTAATTAAAAAATAAAACTGAAGTCGTTTGGATCGATTTAATCCCAAAAAGCACTTTTTTTGGATTTTTCAGATTGGTTTTGGGTCACATTTTCCAGCGAACTGATTAAACCGACCAATCCTATATGATTAAAAAAACATTACATTTACTTGGTAGGTAAACACCAATAAAAGCCTAAAATTTTGTAGATACAACAAAATATTGGCAAAGACTTGTGTGAGATTAATACTAACGGTAATCTAATATTTTATAGTGCATTTTAATTTCATTATATTAAATTGTTTGGATTTTTTTAATGCACTGATACATTAAAGATATTCCAATTTTTCCTCAGCTCATATAAGTTTTCACATTCATTAATCTAACTATTTCAAAATTTGTATAGATATGAATTTGTAAGCATCCATATGATTCTTCTTGTTATTAATTTATAATATTCCTATTTTGTTAAAATAAAAAAAAGACATAAAGCTTGCATGATGAGCGGAAACTGCCAATGGTCAAATTGTCAATCCATTACATACACCGCCACCATCATCCAAAATAATTCAGTTCAATTAACAAATTTTTTATTTTATTTAAGTCAAATCATAATTTTTCATGTCTTGTTTTACTATTTATTTATTTAGTATAATTTATTTATTACAATTTTTAGATAGACATTTAAAAAATAATGAAAATAATACACAAAATTTTGGAAACCAATTACACAAATAATATCCGTGCAATTGGATCCAACCCGAATCCAATCCAATAAAATTATGTCTTAATATGGTGGGTTCACATCTTGATATAAGGTCGCGATTATAATGTATTAATCGAATTACAATATTGTACCATAAGATGTGAATTTTGTAAACTACATTACACCCTGTAAATTTATCGATATTATTATGCCTATAAAATATTAACAATTATAGGGAAAAAAATATTGTGCTATGTAAAAATATTTTAAAATATTAATTTTTACAAATATTAAATCCCTGCAACAGATGTACAAAAGTTTAACTCGTTTTTCAATTTAATAATTCAACTTTTTAGTCTGAAGATCAAACTACAAGAAAATCGACAGAATAAAAAGTTCAAAAATAGATCTTTTCACCAAGTATCCAATGTCATAAAATTGGTCTGATTCGATTACATTTCGAATATTTTTAATATCAAAAAAGTGCAATTAGTTCGCGTTAATTAGAAAACAATATAAAACGATAAAAATAATGGAATACACGACAAATGCTCATCCACTATGGGTTATTAAAAAGAATGTAATTGGTTCACATTAGAATAAAATAGAAATATTCAATGATTCCTCTATGCCGCCACCATTATTTTATGTTTTAGATGCTTCGCAGCCACTTTCGACGTGATTACGAAATTAATATATAAAAATGATATTATGAAAAAGTCTTACCTAACGCATATTTTTTAATTAACAGTACTAAGATAATTGATTGTAACGTAATTCAACTCAAAACAGAGCTCTATATATAGTCTGCTCAAATTCTTGAGTTGAAACAATACATTCCTCATCAAATTCAATACCACAAACTCTTGAAACAGAACACATAAACCTTTCATCTTCTACTTCAATTCCAACTCTAAAATGGGCATCCCAGTATTCGAGTTGAATTCCGGCTACAAAATGCCAGTGTTGGCACTTGGAACTGCTAGTCATGGCCCAACCAAAGAGCAGGAGAAGCAAGCTATGATCCACGCCATCGAGCGCGGATACAGGCATCTCGACACTGCTGCTCTCTATGGTAGTGAGGCTGCTGTTGGAGAAGCCATTGAAGAAGCTCTGAAGCGAGGATTGATCAAATCCCGAGATGAACTCTTCATCACCACCAAGCTCTGGGCATCCGATACTTTCCCTGATCGTGTTCTCCCTGCTCTCAAGACATCATTGGAGTTAGTATCTTTTACTTAATTTCTTGTTTCATTCATGATCAAATTTAATAATTGATCACTGATTGTATACATGTGTGTGTATAGGAAGCTGAAGCTGGAGTATGTTGATCTTTATCTGATTCATTGGCCTGTGAGCATCAAGTCTCCCGGTTTTAACTACCCGGTGCCCAACAAAGAAGACGTCGTTCCATTCGATTGCAAGGCTGTGTGGGGTGTCATGGAAGAGTGCCAGAGATTAGGTTTGGCAAAATCCATAGGAGTGAGTAACTTCAGCTGCAAGAAACTGGAGGACTTGTTGGCATTTGCAACCATCCCCCCAGCTGTGAATCAGGTGGAGCTGAATCCATGCTGGCAACAGAAGAAGTTGGTGGACTTCTGCAAGGGAAAAGGGATAATTGTGATGGGGTACTCTCCGTTGGGGTCAGCCGGACAAGCGTGGGGGTCAGACAGAGTGGTGGGCCATGAGGTGCTGAAGAACATCGCCAAGGCTAAAGCCAAGAGTGTCCCTCAGGTCATCCTAAGATGGGCGCATCAACACGGTGTGGCAGTAGCTGTGAAAAGCTACACACCGGAGAGAATGGAAGAGAATAAAAATATCTTCGACTGGGAGTTGAGCGAGGAAGAGTTCAAGAAGATAGGCGAGATGCCTCAGGGCAGAGGAACAAAAGCAGAGGGGTTCGTATCGGAAGTAGGGGCTATCAAGTCTGTTGAGGAGCTCTGGGATGGTGAGCTTTGATCCCCTTTAAGGCCAGGCTTGTTTGTTTGGATTTTCAATGAAATATTATTGTTGGTAGAAATAAAGGCATTACCTGTCTAAAGAGAGTATTATTTGTATTATTTCAAACTTGTATTTGCATTTCACCTTGTTGATGTATACTTATAAATTAATACTTTATGCTTTCTGAAATAGTATAGTTTTTCATTTCATAATCAAATATACTCAGCTTTCATATATTGGGAGTAGTCAATGCAATATTTGGCTTCTATGATACAAGAATAACTGCAATCCTTAATTGCAAAGCAAATGTAAAAGAACAAAAGTGATAGTTGGCAAAGCATTCAATAAAATGTATATTCGTATTGAAAATTCAGGGCTCAACTTAGACAAGCATTAACTTAATCAAAAGTGGTTAAGTAATTGATTACTGCATCAACAGCAAAGCTTTCCATCCAAGGTGGTCACATAGTAAGAACACAGAGCACATAAAAAAATGAAGTGTAACCTTCAATTACTGGGAGTCGAACCAGTGCTGAATGAGGAGAGATTATGGGGGTGATGCCTTGTTTATGTTTTTAAATTTTAAATATATTACAAATTACATATATTATATAAAATAAAAAAATATTGGGGTGAATTGATTCATACCCAACTCTAGAAATATCTAAATTTAAGCTACTTTCTTTCACCAAATACATGGATGCTCTAATTTATCAGCTATTAGGAAATACTTGATCGAATGGAAAACAAAGTAAAATTTTGCAATATCACTTACCCGTTAACATACTTGAACACACCATATCTCTTTCAGACATTTCATCGAACACCCTCTGGAGGAAGACAAAACATGCATCTCTTTACCTTTTCTTTGTTTCTTTAACGATGGAGAAAGAAAGTAACATAGCTTGAATTTGATATATTAATTTTTGATGTTCTTTTATTCATTTGAGATATTAATCAAGGGTAATACGAAATCTGTTATTTAGTTGGAATTTGACTTCACATAAACTAGTTCACGAGTCGACAGATGTAGAGATTGAAAAGTAATAATAATAAATTTGCAAAACTGATGCAACATGAAATGAATCATGCCAGTTGGATAAAAGATTGATATTCTCACGATGTGATAACTTTATAATTTCCTCATTTGTTTCTTGTCTCACTACACCCTTCACACTTAAAAAAAAATAAATATCCAAACAAACAACAAGTTGTAAATACATTTTAATTTTTGTAAAAGTGATCATTATTTTAAAAAATAAAAAATTGTCTCACTTTATTGTCTCACACAAGTCTTACCCATATATAAAGAATATAATTTGAAGAATTGCCCCTTGTGCCCAAACTCAAAATTCAATGAACAAAAATGTCCGGTTTAACTAAAATATTGCAAATCTGCACACTTTCCTTTTAAATTTACCAAAATATCCCTCACATATGTCAAACACACATCAAATCACTCAATAATTGAATATTTTAATATTAAAATTTTTTAACGTAAGTTAATTATATTTGGTCATATCTTTTTTGTTCTTTTCGATCAATGTGTGTTGTTAATTTTCTGTCAATGTTAATTTTGTTTGTTCTATTCAGTTAATGCATATTTGTTCTATTCGATCTTCTATTCTATCTATCTTTATTTTATTTTATTCGGTCAATGCCTATTTGTTTTATTCGGTCTTCTAATAAGTCAATTATTTTTGTTCTATTCAGTGAATTTTTATTTTGTTCTATTTGGTCAATACCTATTTGTTCTATTCGGTCTTCTAATCAGTCAATCATTTAATGATTGACAGAATCAATGCTTTTTTTTCAAAATTAAGTATTTAATTTTAAATAAAAATGGTAGGTCAAAGGGTATTAATGTCAAATTATATTAAAGTGAGCAGATTTGTTTATTTAAAAGGGAGTGAGCATTTTTGCTGAATGAAAATTGTGAGTGGGCATTTACACCTAAGTCCCATATATTCTTCTTTTTTCTAGATGAGTAAGACTTGTGTGAGACAGTCATACAGTGAGACTATTTTACGTTTTTGTAATTAGTTTCACTTTTTTATTAAAGAGATTATTATTTTTCTTTTAGAATGTTATCACTTTTTTATTTATATTATAAATTATTCTTGAAAACGTTAACAAGGCTTTTATCACTTTAATTTCATCATTTAAGTATCATTTTTCGGTAAAGACTTGTGTAAGACCGTCTCACATAATGACTTTCGTGAGACGGTGAAGAATTGATAATATTTTAATGAAAATGTGATACTTAATTGATGAAAAATGATAATGATGCAGTGAACTATTTCATGAACAAATTATAATATAAATAAAAGGTGATAATATTTTAAAAAATAATAATAACATCTCTAATAAAAGTGATAACTAATTAAAAAAAATGTAACATGATTTTATTATGAAACGGCCTCATCCAAGACTACCTCTCATTTTTCATATAATAATTGAGTACTTCTTATTTATCTCACAAAAGTTATTATGTGAGATAGTATGTGAGACGATATTATAGTAGGCAAAAGCTTGTGTGTGCTCGGGCACATGGAAGCACATTCCGTGTGCCTTTAGAATTTTGTGCTAAATTGTATACCCTTTAGTATAAAGATGTGTACCCTTTATTTTACAAGGCAAAAACTTGTGTGTGCTCGGGCTCACGGAAGCACAATCCGTATGCCTTTAGAATTTTGTGTTAAATTGTATACCCTTTAGTATAAAAATGTATATCCTTTATTTTCTGAAGAAAAAAAAATATAATGAAAAGTGTATACTCTTTATAACAAAATGGTGCACCCTTATTAATTAAAGTATATAACCTTTAAAACAAAATAATGCACTCTTATCCATAATACTAAATTCTAAAGAAAGCCTCACTATGAGTAATTTTTACTCCCTCCGTCTCATCCTAATGGTTACATATTTTTATTTTGGGCGTCCCATCCTAATGATACATTTCCCTTTTAAGCATATGAGACTCACATAAATTAATTACTTCTCTCTCCATGGGTCCACACATCCCACTAATACACCTACCCACTTTACATTAAATTATTATTTCTCTCACCTCAATACACATTAAAATATTATATTCATTAATCCCTATGTAAAAAGTAAACGTAACTACGGGACGGAGGAAGTACTTCTCTCTAATAAAGGAACTTTCCAGAATATCTGAACATAAGAATATTTTAATAACCGATTTAAATCCATATTTATGGTGTGAAATTGAAAAGATACATAAAAGTAAAAATGAAGGTAGATGGCCAAGTTGGACTATATATTATTCCAAGATTGTACGAAGTATTACTATTCAAATCTGAAATTGTATATTCAAATTGGTTAAAATAAAATAATGATGGTGTTGAATGAATCCTTTTCTGCTGTCTCCATGTTGTTCAATCTTCTTTAACCCATGCGGCACGTTGGCGATATATATAAATGATGTTGACAAAAAAATAGTAAGATTTTTTTTTTAAAATAATTTAGTTAAGTTTGAATAATCCAATCAAATCCCTCTTTGTCAACAACTTCTAGAATTTTACATTGGCAAGAATGGTCACATATCTACTAGCTACCTCTCGTGTTAGATTTAGTATTTGTATAATTAAATCCGATTCGATTTGAACCAAATAATTTTCTGTTTAAATTAGGTCAACATCGAGTTTAAGTATAAAGTATTAATAGTACTGCTAAGTTATTTACAAATTATAATATCGTAATATCATATATATATATATATATATATATATATATATATATATATATATATATATATATATATATATATATATATATATATATATATATATAAACTTTTAAGAGTAATTAATTTATCACTAAGCAGAAATATTAATCAATATTAATTATATGACGATAAAGTATTAACAAATATAGGGTAAATATAATATTCCATGATAATAATAATTACTAGTATTATGAACATAAATTATCAATAAATATAATATAATATAATATTATACCCTATGTAACAAACATAAGATAACATATTGTCTTATGTAGCATCTTTATAGTATTACTTTATTTTATGTTTTTGCTATTCTTTTGTATATTAATACCATTGCATCACTCTACAATAGTATTAATGGTATTTTACACTTATAATTCATGTTGTATTTTATCCATAGTATTTTTATAGTTCTTGGTTTATCCTTAATGTTAATTTTTAAGATATTATTATTATTTTTTAATTTATAATTAAAGATGTTCATTCTATTAGTAATACTAAAATATAAAGAATATGAGTATTTTTTCTTGATGAACGTGTAACATGGATAGAAGTCGAGGTGTTGTAACATAAGAAGGAAACGATTTTATAAGGCGTGCAACGGAATTTTGCATTTTATGATTTGATAAAGATTTGTGCAAGATAGTTCCAAGTAATTGTGAGATGAATAAAATATGATAATTTTTATAATAATGAAGAGTGATACTCAATTAATAAGTAATAATGTTATTGAACAATTTATAGTATAAATAAAAAAGTGATAATATTTTATAATAAAAATAATAATATTTTATAAAATAGTAATAACTAATAATAAAAGCGAAAAATGATCTCATTGAGACGATCTCACATAAAACTTGCCTAAAAATTATATGATCACTAAGATAAATGATAAAAAAAGAAATTACACTTTTAATGAAATTTATAATTAATGAAAGGGTAAATTACCAAAACCCCTCGAGATTTGTCCAAACTAACAAATAAATCCTGTGATTTGAAAAATTACCAATTACCCCTTTTAACTTATTTTTTATTTGAACATTAATAAAAATACACTTTTTTAAAAAAATAAAGAAGGATGGAAATGACATCATGACCCATATATTTAACATTGTATTTTTAAATTTCACTATTTTTTTAAAAAAATATTTTTTAAAGAGGATAATTGGTAATTTTTCAAATCACAGGGTTTATTTGGTAATTTGGACAAACCTCGAGGGGATTTTGATAATTTACCCTTAATAAAATTTATAATTAAATAAGAAGAAATTAAATGGACTCATCGTGAGCACATGATGTCATATTATATTTGATGTTAATTTTTTTATTATACATACGTACGTACTTGCGTGAAATACACATGGAAGAAAATTTTGAAGATTTTCATTCTCACTTAGGTTGAAAATTTTCATTTAGAATATAGATTTTATTTATATTTTATATGTGATTCATCCAAGAATTCGAAATAGAAAATAAAATACAAAAATCTAAGAGGATTAAATTCCTTATTTCACATTTGGTGTTTCACAATAAATAAAAAATATATACCCTATAAATGATCATTAAATTCTTAGAGCATGTGATGAATTTTGTGTTGGAATAAACAGATCTACATTCATTCCTAAGGAACAAATAAAGAAGAGCATAAAAGCACAACACAAGAATTTCGTGGAAAACTCCAAAATCGGAGAAAAACCACGGACCGAGAAAATATCACTATGTAAAAATTACAATCACACAGAATTTCTCCCGACCCCAATCCGTACACTCTTACAAATCTTTGACTAATTCACACATTTCTCCCCATTCTCACAATAGAGAATACGAGAAAGGAATTTAAATAGAATCAAACACAAAGATTAAAGTGTATTTGATTTGTGCACTTGACATCAAAACCAAGGGACTCCTTATATAACACCAAGGATCCCTCCCCTTTTACTCTTCATCCGATGTGGGATAAAAAATAAAAGAAAACCACTTCTTTTATTCTTGACAAAACCAACAATCTCCACATTCTCAAAATAAAAGAAGACTAATCGTCTTCACCGACAATCCATTCTCAATCCTGAGAATACCTTAGAAACAACCATTATAAGAATCATTGTCTTCACCGATAATCCGTTCTCAACCCTGAGAATCCTACTCCACCATATGAGTAGACCACTTAGAATAAATCATTCTAAAAATTTCCTGCAGCACAAAATACCTGCTGATATTTATGGCGCTACTTCCAGCACTTGGCTACCCCTGTAAGTCCATTAGCCATCGATATACATCCACCACACACCCTACATCACCTGCCAAGTCAATGTCCGTGTGCAAACTTGTGGACCAACTAATATTATTACATCATTTTCCATGACAACTGAACATATCATAAGGATCCCCAATAATATTAACTCAACATTCGGAACTGTTGTCGCACCAACTCCTCCTTGACCAGCAATGTCACCATTGCTCCACCGTAAGCAATTACCGTGCCATTGCTCCACCTTGAGCAGAAAACATCACTATACCGACATGACATCGCTGCCTTGTACCGCCGAGCTACACCAGGTTTGATCAAACCCTTTTCCTACTGAAAGTGTCGCCACTTGAAGTCAATTCAAACCCTCCGGAATTCACGATACTTTTTCACTTATCAGTCCGCTACTCTTTACCAATCTAGTGCCACCGATACCAAGTACCATATTGTCATCTTTCCCGTTGAATCGCCGCTTTCCCACGCCACAATTCATTACCGGAAAAACTCATTTCTTACAAACCTCCTTTAGCCAACATTCATGGAAAACTCCATGTCGCTATTAAGCCAACTCCACCACCGAGAGTCCCAGCAATTCACATTGCTGCAGGTCTAAGAACTCTGCAAAAAACTAATGTCCCGCAAATCCTACCCCTTGCCACGCCACTGTCCGGCGCATTTCACCGCATGAAAGGAGATGTCACCGCATCCGGCTGATCTTCTGACCCCCTTGTGCCACTACCTTTTCCCACTTCTTTCATGCAACCCTTAGCCTAATGAATAACCCTCTCATAAAGTCTTTTTTAATGTGAAAGGTTAAACTATACTGCAACCACATAGCATACTAAGAACTTTATAAGCGCCCGAAGCGGACTTTGATACCACTTGTTGGGATAAACAGATCCTTATTCATTCCTAAGAGACAAATAAAGAAGAGCATAAAAAGCACAACATAAGAATTTACGTGGAAAACTCCAAAATCGGAGAAAAATCACCGATGGAAAAAATACCACTATGTGAAAAAAAATTACAATCACACAGAATTTCTCTCTCCCAACCTCAATCCATACACTCTTACAAATCTTTGACTAATTCACATATTTCTCCATATTCTCACAAACGATAATACAAGAAAGAAATTTAAATAAAATCAAATACAGAGATTAAAGTGTACTTGATTGGTGCACTTGACATCAAAACCAATGGACTCCTTATATAGCACCAAGGATTCCTCCCCTTTTATTCTTCAATGTGGGAGAAAAGAAATAAAAGAAAACCACTTCTTTTATTTTTGACAAAATCAACATTTTGAACATTAATTATAACACATGATAAATATATCTAATAAATGAAATAAGAAATGAAATATGAAAATTAAATAGATAATCTCAAAACCGTCATGAGTTGGACGTGAAAACCGGTGTTGGTGCTGACCGTCAATTTTAACTAGGAATTTATTTTTGGTTAAATTTTATAATCACATATATAGAGTATAGTATTTATTATTGGTAAAGTAAATATATTTTAAATATGATTATAAAATGTTATAATATTATTTACTATAAATATATTTTAAATATCAATAAACATATTTTATCAAAATAATAAGTATAATTTAATAATTGATCGATTTCAACTCGTCTTACATATATTCATCGCACAAACGAGTGCCCCAAAATTTTATATGCGATTTATGAATTTATTTAAACACCCCATATTTATGATAAATGTTAAAACGTTTAAAATGGAGAAATTTTTTTTTATCAAGGAAATAATTAATATTGTTAAAAAAGAGTTAGATATGAGAAATACCTAACTCCAAAATGATTACATGAAAGTTTATAAATATAAAGAGATACTGTCCGAGATACAATATCTTAATTGATCACACTCCTAGGATTAGTCATCCAATCTTGTTGGAAAACTAACTAATGAAGGATCACATAACCAATTCCAAACTCTAACCTTTATCTCCTCTACCAACTTCTTGAATAAGTATTTCTCTCCATAAAAAACAAACATATTTCTAGTTTTCTATATTAACCATATAACACATTCCCATACGGATATAGTTAGATCATTTTCTTTCTTCCCTGAATAAGACTACTGAAATGAAGTAGGTTATTCAAGGGATTCGAGGAAAGAACCGTCTTCACACCCATCCACTCGATATACTTCATCCAAACTTTATAAGCAAAATCACATTAAAAGAAAATATGTCGAACCGTCTCAGGATGAGTGTCACAAAATACACAATTAGTGATAACTCTCGCCGGTAAGCTTTGTCTCATTTGAAGTAGAGTTGTTGTTGGAATTCTTTCCCATAAGACTCTCCAAGCATGTACTTGTACTTTATGTATAACTTTGTTATTCGATACCAAGTGAAAATTTTGCTTTGATTCTTTCGATACCAAGTGAAAATTTTGCTTTGATTCTGAGGCTCCATTCTTCTTTCTTCATAACATGTCGTAAACTTTAATTGAAGAAAATGAAGAAAATATCCTTAACTCAATATAAAACTTTAATTGTGTTATATATATAAGCAAGTATATATCACGTGAGACCATTTTTAAGGTATTCTAAATAGTTATCGCTTCTTATTAAAATACTATTACTTTTTGTTAAAAATATTATCACTTTTTATTTATATTAAGAATTATTCATGAAATAATTCACTATACCACTACCACTTTTTACTAAAATGTTACACTTCTTATCCGTCTCACAAAAGTCTTCCTGTTGATTGGCAAACACTTGTGTGAACCGGGTTCTCAACTATTACTCTTAGTACATGGAAAATTAATCTTTGGAGACATAAAGTAGTATTCTTTTAAATGAAAAAAAAAAGCTACTCTTCAAATTATTGTAATCTCTAATTTATCGATTACTCTTTAGTACATTAAAAATTATTCTATACAAAAATAAATTATTATTCATATAAATAGAAAATATTACTGTAATTTTTATATACTAAAATAATTTTATAAAACAGGGTTCATGTTTTTACTACTTGAGTAAAATTAATTAATCATCTGATGTCATGACATGCGTAACAATTTTTTTGAAAATTCAAGCACAATCGATTGTTCCTCGTCACCTGGAATCATGATTAAAAAGACACTTATGCCGTAATTATGGAATAATTAATACACAAATAACATTGACTATTATGCAAAGATAAGATGTAGCAATCACATTACTATAACGAAGTAGATCATTCGTACACCTGACTTGCCTATATATATTCAGAACTAATAAACTCAACATTACATTAACATAGCAACAAAAGATCAACCTACTATTCTATAAACAAAAAACTTCTTCCAACTCCAAAATGAGTATCCCAGAAATTGAGTTAAATTCGGGTTACAAAATGCCAGTAATAGCACTCGGAACAGCAAGTTTTGTGGTATCAAAAGACGAGGAAATCCAAGCTATTATCCACGCCATAGAGCGTGGATACAGGCACTTCGACACGGCTTCATTCTACGGCAGCGAGGCTGCCGTAGGGGAAGCCGTGGCCGAAGCCCTCAAGCGCGGATTGATCAAATCTCGCGACGAGCTCTTCATCACCACCAAGCTCTGGGTCGCGGACACTTTCCCCGACCGTGTCGTCCCAGCTATCAAGAAATCTTTGCAGTTAATATAATTCATCATTCATTCTTCTTCTTCTTTTTTCTTCATTCATTTATGAATTACGATAAAATTAACTTCTTCTTTTTTTTTTTTGATATATAGGAATCTTAAGCTGGACTATCTTGATTTGTATCTCATCCACTGGCCTGTAAGTGTGAAGTCAGGAGAGTTTGAGTATCCGATTAAGAATACAAAGAACATCGTTCCATTTGATTGCAAGGGTGTTTGGTCAGCCATGGAAGAGTGCCAGAGATTAGGGCTGGCCAAGTCCATTGGAGTTAGTAATTTCACTTGCAAGAAAATACAAGATTTGTTATCGTTTGCAACTATCCCTCCTGCTGTCAATCAAGTAAGATTTTATTACTTTGTTAAAAATTTCAATTTTGAGGATTAATTAATGTTGGGGCCTTTTGGGCTTTGTGGCCCAAACAAGTTCTCTTTTCTCCTTCTTGTAATGGGCTATGGGCCACGGCCCATTCTTTTGGTTAAAATCTGTTACCCTAATCTCTCTCTCTCTTCTCTAATAATTCTGTGTGTGTGTGTGTTTTCGGTTTTGAAATACAGTATTTACACCTACTCTTTCAAAATCATCACTATATACACCTATAAACTCTATTAAACTCAACTTATTCACATTTTATACATTTCCTCTATTTCTTTATGTCTCTCTCCTCTCGCATCAATTAATACTACATTCGTCTGTTTCTAAGGTGTCTATTTTACTATTTTTTGCGTTCGCTTCAAAGGTATTCATTTCTCCTATTTAGTAAAAAAGTACACAATATGACCCACCACTTCCCTCTAATACAGCTACACACTTTGCATATAATAATACTTCTTAATTCACATGCAAAAAGCAAACAGACACTTTAAAACCGGACAGAAGGAGTAGTATATTTTTACACGTATCACCATATATTTTTTAATATATAATGATTTGATATAAAGTTAAATGAGTTGTAAATTACTAGTATCAATCTTTTTTTGAAATTAAAGTGTGTTGTGAAGTTGTTGAATTATGTGTTATTTCCTTATTTAAGGGAATTAACTTATTTATGAAACGAATAAAAATATTTAGTATAAATTTATTTATGGAACAAAGAAAATAATATTAATTGGTTTACAAAATCTTGATAATTGGAAAACAACGGCCAAGATACCCAACAAGCCATTGTAACCAACTCTTAAATGCCTAAAACATTTTGCACAAAAAGTCTTTTATATCAAGTAAAAAGACCTGTATACCTACCTAATAAACGTCCCTACTAAATCGTTTGGATTTTCTAGCTTATCATAAAAGCCTAAAAATGATATATTTATATCATTAGTTCATTTTTTGTCATGTAATGAATGAAAAAGGTGGAGCTGAGCCCATCCTGGCAACAGAAGACGTTGGTTGATCTGTGCAAGGCCAAAGGGATAGTCGTAACGGCGTACGCTCCGTTGGGATCGGCTGGACAATATTGGGGAACAGACAGAGTGGTGGGGAGTGAGGTGTTGAAGAAGATTGCGGAAGCTAAAGGGAAGAGCGTCCCACAAGTTATCCTTAGGTGGATATGTCAACGCGGATTGACTGTTGCAGTGAAGAGCTACAACCCTAAGAGAATGGAAGAGAATCGCAATATATTCGACTGGGAATTAAGCGAAGAAGAAATGAATAAGATGGAGGAGATCCCTCAGCAGAGAGGAACCCTAGGAGAGGGCTATGTATCCCAAGATGGAGCTATCAAGTCACTTGATGAGCTTTGGGATGGTGAGGGTTATTGATCCATTTTAATTACTTCATCATCTCTACATCTTTTTCTTTATAACAACAAATATTATAGCATTACTCTTGTATTTGAAAATAAGGTAATATATGACTACCATTGATATGGACATTAAAGAGGGAATTTTGAATTTTGTATTTACTTTTCTTCAATTCTATCCAGCTATATTATACTTTGTGAGAAATGGTTTATATTATTAAATTTATTACTGTCTAGTTTTCGCAAAAAAATAAATAATAATGGATTTCTTATATATTGTCTTAGTTATTGATTTCATATAACATTTTAAAATTTTAGGTGGCTTAATAAAATTTCAAACGGTAATAACGCCGCCGTCATTCTTTCTTAATTGACTCATATTAAGGAAAATCATTGGATTATAGTCAAAGTTTTCCTAAACACAAATTGAAATAAATAAGTAGTCATAGCTCATATTAGATAGCACAAGTCATTATCTCTTCTTGAAGCAAAACATTCGTAAAATTTTCAATTATATATACTTGAAAATCAAGTCGAAATAAACAAGTTATAATTCATGATATTATATTTCACTTAAAAGTACTCGTTCGCTCCTCTTAAAGTAAATAAATCAATGTATAAAGAACTAAATTTCGTTGAGAAACAAGTTGAAATAATAATAATAATAATAATAACAATAAGTTATTCCTAATAATTAATAATTATCAAATAATATCAATATAAAAACCATGCGCAGTAAGTATGTACTAACCGGATAATATTTTTGTAAGGACACAAATACAATTGTATTTTCTAGATTTAAAAAACTTAATTTGTATTGTGACACTATTAGGAAAAATTATGATTTAAAAAACTTAATTTTTATGAGTTATATGTTGTTTAACTCAGTCTTATGCGTCAAGCAAACTATTATCTTGGGGTTTGGATCTTTTTTGCTACTTTAGTGTGACAATTCTTGTGTCATTTTGTTGAATGATTGACACATAAGAAAGAGGAGGACAATTATATACTTAAACCCTCCCTTGCCTTTTCCCATCGGAATTGAATTTCTCCATCCCACCACTTATCATTCTCTAATGAGATATTATAGAAAATGTCACAGCAAAGTATCACATGACATCCCTTACCATTATCTTGGGTCCAAGAACCGTTGGAGGTTAGTCTAACTACAATTTGCCTAGTCTTGTGTACTACTTTCTAGCTCCTCTTGCGTGACTATTATAATATATTTTCTCCGTCCATTTCTAAGGTGTTCATTTTACTATTTTTGGCGTTTGGTTCAAATATATCTATTTCTCCTATTTAGTAAAAAAATACACAATATAACCCACCACTTCCCTCTAATACAACTACCCACTTTACATATAATAATAATATTTCTTAATGCACTTGCAAAAAAGCAAACGGACCCGTGAAATTGAAAAGAGGGAATAATATAACCCATTATCTTGTGTTGTCTTATCTAAAGAGTTACATAATGTTTATGTGACCCTTGCAGCAAACTGTCATGGCACCGTCAATTGAATCATTTGATTATGGGTCTGCCCTTTATAGACCCAAACTCAAGTCCACAGCCTTTTTCTTAAGTCTTATATATACTCTCTCTCCCACCCAAATAATTTTTTTTTTATTTGGTGCGTCTTACTCAAAGAGTCCCCTTTCTTATTTTTATATATATATGATTCATACACACCCACTAATAAAATTAAAATATAGGTCACGCTCCCACTAATAAAATTACTCATTACACATTATAATAATACTCCTTAATTCACATTCAAATGACACAGTTTTAGTAAGAATTTGAAAATTCATCCAAAACAACTAAAAAACATCAAAATCAAATCTATTATTTGAAATTTATTAATTTAGAATCATGATTTATAAATTTATTGATTTAAAATTGCACCAAAACATTTTTAAAAAAAAAAATTTGAGAGAGGAATTAGCTTAAAGGTTTTTTTCTTTTTTTAATCCAGTATGGCATCGCTAACAATTTCTTCAAAGGAGATGTTGAGAGTGACAAAACCTGAGTAGAAATCACGTTGGAGGTTCAGCACACGAGGGGGCCTATTGTTTTTAAAATGAAAAAGGAATGCTGACACGCCACCTGGCATGTAGATGACTCACGTCACGGCCAAATAAAGCATCCAAAGCAAGGCGCCAGTTGTTTTGATCAATCCAAACTTTTAATGCCATGTTTGGCAATTGATATACCCTCTCCCTCAGTTGCTCTAAAAAGTTCATTCTTGTGTATTATTAAATGATATATTCATTTTAAAATTATATTTTATTTTACTTATAATATTCATACTTATCCGTACATTAGTGTGCATTGTTAATACATAAACAAAAATACTCCATTTAATATTTATATGAATGTACATTAGTGTGCATTCTTAAAAGAGAAACAGAAAATACGCAATTAAATTAATGAAGCGGTTCGAATCTCTTATTACATTTTTTTTGTTACTTCTCATATTATAAACTATTAGATGAATGACACATAGATAATAGACAAATCTAAAGTACTCTAAAATGAAAGTGTCAAATCTAAGGGGGGAATGTTGAGATTTTCCTACTGCACACGTGACACATATATGATTGGCGTATAAATCTCGTGAATTTATAGCCCTTTTATAGCATGGATTTATTTAATTATGCTTTGATTTCATAATTAAGTGTCTTATATTGCACTATATTTGTAAATATTTGGAGACTTGGTATTTTGATGGAATTTATATAATGTTCAGGTGAAAATGGATTCTAGGAGTGAAAAGGAAGATGTTGGAAAAAAATGGAGCTCAATTCGAAATTAAAACGAGGGAGAACGAGCCAAAACAAAATTTTTGAAAACCTACACTAACTCGAGGCGAGTTGCACAAGTCGACTCTGTAGATGGTCGAGTTTGGATCCCTGCGGCACCAACTTGACCCCGATGGAAAGTCTAGTTCCGAACTCGGCCCGAGCCAAGTTCCCAAGCTCGACCAGAGTTCCGAACTCGACCCGATTTCAATCAAAAGTCATGAAATGATCAAAAATTCTATAATCTTCACCAAAATGGCTATTTAACCCCCTCTAATTGTTCCAAAAATCAGTTTCCCAATATTCCTGAACGAAAACACACTCTACACCTCCATTTCACACACTTCCTCCTCCATTCACTACAAGAAAAAGGAGAAATTGCGACTAAAAATTACCTGCGAATTCAGATTTCATCGCAAAATCAATACTATTAGCGAAGAATTGTATTTCTCCGTTGCAAATTTAATAATTATTAATAAATTTAAATATTTATTCACTTTAGCGACATATAATAAATTTCATGACTAATCTTTACGATGAATTTGTAGCATTTGGTCGCTAATATTAATATTTGAGACTAAACTGATGATCATTGCTAAATTTTGCTATAAAAATTAAATTTTTGTCGCTAATATTATGATTTATTAAAAAAATAATAAAAGAATTTATTTTAGCGAGATAAAATAAATTTCATGACTAATATTTGCGATGAAATTTTAATATTTAGTCGCTAATATTACCTTTTGCGACGAAGCTGATGATGATCATTAAACTTTACTATGAAAATTAATATGTTGTCGCTAAAATAATTATTTATTATAAAACATAATAAATATATTTATTTTTGCCACATAAAATAAATTTCATGGCTAATATTTGCGACGAATTTTTAATATTTTGTCCCTCATATTAATATTTGCGACAAACTAATAATAATCGTTAAACTTTGCTATGAAAATTAATATGAGAGAGCAGTGGATTTCTACCGACTCACCTCACCCTTTTATATATATAAGTTGGGGTTGAGATTGATAACCCCTGAAGCAGAAGCAGGCGTGAAAAAAATAAAAAAGAGAGAGAGAGAGAGAAAAATAGAGGAAGAGAGAAAGGGAAAGAGGAGTGTGCCGGGACAGAAGGGATTACTTGCAGTTCTTTACAAGATCTATACTATTATCACTATTAGGTGTCCAGGTAAGTAGAGATCTAACTATAATGCATAAACATGTTCTGTGTGAATTATTTGTGATTATTTGGTGAATATTATTTTGGTGAATTATTTATGATTAAATTGGGATACAAGTTGTGAACTTATGGGATTTGAGGTAAGTAGAGATCCAACTACAATGCATAAACATGTTGTATGTGAATTATTTGTGATTATTTGGTGAATATTATTTTGTGAATTATTTATGATTAATTTGGATATAAGTTGTAAACTTATGTGATTGGAGGTAAGTAGAAGTCCAACTACAATGCATAAACATGTTGTTTGTGAATTATTTGTGATTAATATGTAATAATTATGTTATGAATTATTTGTGATTAGTTTAGTTACGTTATGAATTATTTGGGATTAATTTGTGATACAAGCTTTGAATTTATGTAATTTGAGGTAAGTAGATATTCATCTGTCACTAAATATTATTTTGTAAATTAGTTGTGATAAACTTGTGATACAAGTTGTGTATTTATGTGATTTGAAATAATATCATTATCCTATATAGATCTGTATGATTGCTGTCGAAAATATATTTGTATGACTTGAGAAGATATTGGTTATAAGAATCTGTGTGATTCGAGATGGAGTTGTTATTCTAAAAAGGGATCGTGTGATCCAAGGTGAAGTTGTTATTCTATAAATAGATTTATGTGATTGGGGTGAAGTTGTTATTTTAGAAGTGAATATGTGTGAATTGAAGTTTGTTGCTTTATTGTGATTAAATGTTGATATTGATATCGTAAATAGTTTATGATGCATATTTAATTGCCCTGATTGCATACCATGCATAATCATGAAAAGTGTTTCCCTTAAAATCAATAAGATACTAATGGTGTGTGCGGCCACTATATATGCATCTCTTTCAGGGTTCGAAAAAATTATTCCCAACACTTTATTCTGGGTTCGGAAAAATCGTTCCCATTACTTTATTTGGGGTTCAGAAAAATCATCCCCAACACTCTGTCAGGGTTCAGAAAAATCATTCTCGGCACTATATTCAGGGTTCGGAATAATCATCCCCATTGGGTGCATATCATAAGTGTGTCGTGGAGATCTCACAACGTGAACAGTTTTCAAAATAAAAGAGACCAACTAGAAAGACTAGGAAATAGGCGATATAAAAATAAATGCATTTTAATGCACTGACATCCATGATTTCTACTTATTGAGATTTTTGTCTCACTAGTTTATGCATTGTAGATGAGCATGATGATGATTGAGTATGTGGTGTGTTGGGCAAGCTGTGGAGCTCCTTCAGGGTATTGAGGGGATGTACATAGATGACGACCTGTTAGGCTAGACCGTGGGTTATTTTATTTCCACTGATGTTTTGTTATTTCATGTAATAAGTTTTGTCATGAGTTTGTTTTGATTGATATGGTGTCAGAAACTGATGACGTATGTTAGACTATGGTTTTAAATATATTATCAGAAAAAATATATGCAGGTTTTTATAATGATGATGTATATATTAATTAGTATTTGAATTATAAGTTATATAAGGTGGGTCGTGTCATAAAGATATATATAGAGGTGATTTTGATAATGAGGTGAAATTGTTTTTAAAACAAAAAAATAAATGTTAATAGGCAAATCTATCCAAAATACATCCAAACAAAATCAATACTAGTAAAAAATAATTTTCTATCAAATCTACCCAAATACATCCTAAAAAGGACCAAACTAACCTTCTTCCCTTTAATTTACGCCAACACCACCCTCACCACTACCCCACCGGTCGCCGTACCGATATGGTAACCGACACGAGATCTGTACTAATAATGGAACCAATATTTGTACGACATGGTAATCGACATGGGATCCATACCGATATTGGAACCGATATTCATAATGATATTGAAATGACATGCGATCCATACTGACATCTGTACCGCCATTGGAACCAAAATTGGAACCAACACACGCCCCTACACACTCACCCAAAAGACACATTGAGTATTATAAGTTGAATTGTGGGGATATTAAAATAAACAAAGTAACATTTGATTAAATTGATATAAAAGTTAATTGTTAGGCAAAAACTTGTGTGAGACCGTCTCATGTAAGGGCTTACGTGAGACAGTCATAAAGTGATAACTTTTATATTGAAAAGTGATATTAAATTAATAAAAAGTGATAATGTTATTTCATGAACAATTTATAGTGTAAATGAAAAGTGATAATATTTTATAGCGAAAGTGATAATGTTTTATAGTGAAAGTAATAACTATTTTAAAAAGTGTAAAATAGTCTTACGAAGGGGCGGATCTTCCTTAGAGTAGCACCGGACTTGAGCTCGGTGCTGCCCACTAATAACCCATTATAATATAGGAGTATATGAATAATTTTAATTTTATTGATAAAACCCAGTATAAAAAATATCAAGCCCATCCCAAGAAAATTTAATTATAATTTTAGCCTTGGATTATATATTTTTTAGCTCAATTATAATAAAAATGAAAATTTTGACTCATGCCCAATTTAATATAAAATATATTTTTGTATACTTTCGTAAAGTATTTCACATTTTTCTTTCTTATCAATCTCATTATTTACACACGTTTCAAAATATGAAAATTATACATATCAATAATACTCACTTTTAACATTCATCCCAAAATACCCACTTCTTATACATATCTTAATAATTTTACACACCTTTATACATAATAATTTTTTTAAACTCAAAACACAAAATACGTGCAATACTTCATGAGACGAAGAGAGTATATATTTTTTTACATACTATTGAAATACTTACATTTTAACTACATTTTAACTATCCCACCCCATTATCAATTCCTGGATCCGCTACTGCCGCCATTGGTCTCATGTAAGACTGTCTCACGCAAGATCTACCCTAATTATTATTGGTAATGATATTTAATGTACGGTAGGTCTTGTGTGAGACTGTCTCACGTGAGATCATTTTATACTTTTTTAAATTGTTATTACTTTCACTCTAAAATGTTATCACTTTCGCTATAAAAGTTTATCACTTTTCATTTATATTATAATTTGTTCATGAAATAGCATTATCAATTTTTATTAATTTATTATTACTTTTTGTGTTATAAGTTATCATTTTTTACCTTCTCACGTAAGGCTTTATCTAAGTCTTTACCTTTAATCTAAATAAATTGGAATTTGTAAATTCTCCCGAAAAATTATAAACATACCGATAGGGAGTAAATTTGATATTATCTCAACTTTTACGGAGATACTTGTGTTTATGTAAAATAAAATTTACATACACTAAATAAGATTGAAGGGGTAATAATATTTTTGTATAGATATAAACTGTAACAGTAATACATGTAATAATTATAATAAATAATCATAAAAAATACACCATGGACTAAAATTATGACAAATAATTGCGTGAGTGACGATTATCAAATGAGTTTTGAGAGATTGAATAACGAATGCAAATATTTTAATAAAAAGTGACATTAAATTGATAAAAAGTGATGATAGTTCTGTTGTTTATGAACAGTTTAAAATAGGGTAGGTCTTGCGTGAGACCATCTCACATGAGACTATTTTACACTTTTTAAAATATTTATTACTTTCGCTATAAAACGTTATCACTTTCGCAATAAAATGTTATCACTTTTTATTTATACTATAAATTATTCATAAAATAATATTATCACATTTTATTAATTTAGTATCACTTTTCAGTATAAAAGTTATCATTTTTTGACTGTTTCACGTAAGGGTTTATGTGAGACGATCTCTTTGAAAGGTATTATAATTTGGCAAAAGCTTGTGTGTACCCGGGCACACGGGAGCACATTCCGTGTGCCTTTAGAATTTTTTGCTAAATTATATACCCTTTAGTATAAAGATGTGTACCCTTTATTTTACAAGGCAAAAACTTGTGTGTGCCCGGGCGCACGGAAGCACACTTTGTGTGCCTTTAGAATTTTGTGTTAAATTGTATGCTCTTTAGTATAAGATGTGCACCCTTTATTTTATAAAGAAAAATAAAAAATATAATAAAAAGTATATACCATTTAGAACAAAATGATCTACCCTTATTAATTAAAGTGCATACCCTTTAGAACAAAATAATGTACCCTTATTCATAATATTAAATTTTAAAGGCGCACGGGCGCACGCAAGCCTCACTCTTATAATTTTCTTCAATCACACAAATTATTTATTAAATAATTTATTTGAATAATTATTATATTTATATATTAAATTTATTTTTTATTAAAAATATTATACACTACTTATCCATTTTATGAATTTATTTATTTCTTATATTTTGCCATCTATTTCTTTGCGATATGATTTTTATCGGATATGCTATTTCAAATAGTTTGTTTTGGGAAAATAGCCCTTTTTAAATTTATAAAATTTCTTTTGCCAACCTATCCTAAAAAAATTATAAAAAAATGCCCACTTTTTTACTTTTCATTCCATCAATACCTTTACTCTATTTTTCTTTAAATTACTTTTCTGTTCATTTTTTCAATTTTAAAAAATGAGATTGTATAGACTTGAGAAAAAAAAACATTTGGCTCGAAAAAATTTGAACGAAGACGAATGCATTTCATAAAATGAGATTAAATAGAATTGAAAAAATGGGACAAATAATTATTCAAATTGGGGATGAATAGTTATTTAAAATTTGATCGAATAGTTCAAAATAGGAACGAATATTTAGTCAAAATGAGATCGAATAGAAATGAAAAAATTGAAACGAATAGTTACCGAATAGTTCAAAATCCGGACGAATAGTTATTCAAAATGAGATTGAATAGAACTGAAAAAATGAGGACGAATAGTTCAAAATAGAACTGAATAGTTATTTAAAATGGGGACGAATAATTAATTAAAATGAGTTAAATATAATAATTGAAAGGCCTTCGCTATTCACACATCTCCTTTTACTTAATACACCTCCCAATTTTGACTTTTTTCAATTTTGACCAAAATTTTACAATTTTACCCTTAATGCCTTAAATTTTTAAATACACCCACCAATACACCTTTACTGCATACACCCCTAATTTTGACCCAATTTTAACTAGTCAACGTTTACCAGAGATTTACAATTTTGCCATTTTTTATTTTTTTAATCCCCTTTCTCTCCATTTTCTTTCAAAAACAGATATAGTTCATTACGATCATATCAGACACATCATGCTTCCGTACATTAATTAAACACCATTAATCTCATAACTAACCAACTTAAAACAGTAACAATACCTTTTTTTGACCGTCAATCCACCGGGTATTCGGGAGGTTTTACAGCTGCTCCTTACAGCCAACCACTCGCCCGGCAGTGTGATGGTTCAATCCCGTTCCTTCAGCGGATCACAGCGCAACCCTAGTTCATTCCTACACTGGGTGTACAAGATTCTGCTACTGTTTTTGCCGGAAAGTATGAAGATTAAGGTTGCAGAAAAAATAGAAGGCTACATGAGGGCATAAGCCCAAGACTATTTATTTATTGAGTGGAGAATTTATTACACACTCATACTCACAGAACAAGAGGAGATAACTCCTTTAGCTACCTATTGTAGCTGCACTCGTACCAAGCAAAGAAAGAAAACTACAATGTTTATTTTGTGAGAGAAAATAGAGGGTGATGATCGATGCCTTCTGCTTCTTCAACACACCTATTTATAGAGGCTTTCGGATTTAAACTCCAGATTTCAAAGCCCCTAATTTCTTTTGACATCACTACTTACATCATTTGCCTCGGATTCCAACTTTAGCAGCTGGCTGGTCCATTCTTCTTTATTGGATTCCTTTCGTGATGTCACTGCTTGCGTCTATTTACATTAGATGCCAACTTTTCAGCAGCTGGCTGGTCTCTATTTCTTTATCGGATTCTCCTTTTTGGGTCATCTTTGCTGTCAGTCACATGTTTTTTACCCTTTCGGAAAGGTCACCTGGGTTTTGCTTTTCTGAGGAGTCATTTGTCCTCTTTGGGGCCTGATGATTCTCCCGACTCCTGGGTATTCCAAAGAGAATGTACCATCTTCTTTCCACGTGTCTCATTTGTGGGTGGATCAGCAGTTCTGATCATCCCAATGCCCAGCCTTATTCCTTTTCCAAACTCCAGCTCTATTTAATAATGACAATATTAAAATCATAATATTGGCATTTTGCTTGCTATCTTAATAGTCTAGCCTTTTCAGGTTTAGATTCAATTTTATTTTTCAAAAAGACTTTGACACTTGTGTTATCAATTTTAAGGATGAATTTCTTCGCGAGAAGAAACAGCGGTCATTTTTTGAACGCCTTTCGAACTGCAAAGAACTCTTTTTCATTGATGTGCCACCTCTTCACTTCATTCTCCGCAAAGAGCCCGCTACAATATCTGCATGACACTTTTTCTTCTAGTGTGGTCTTCGTAAGAACTGCCGCCTACCAATGGTCACTGGCATTTGTATAAAGTATCAATTCATCCTCGTCATTTGGTATAGCTAACTTGGGGAGCTTTTTGCAAACTTCCTTTAGTTACTTTACCATTGCTCGGTGTGATTCCTCCCACTTGAACTCAGCGTCCTTTTTCAACAGAGGACTGAACACCTTCCTGTATTGTGCTAGATTGTTGATGAACATTCCAGCAAAGTTGACCACTCATAGAAAACTTTGGAGTTGCTTCTTGTCTTTGAGATCTTCAGGAAATCCTTGAACCTTTTCTACAATGTGTGGTTGTAGGATGATTCCAGACTCATCGATCTCGACTCCAAGAAACTCGATCTGTCTTGTTGTAATTACTTCCTTTTTTCAGGAAGTACTAATCTCTCTTTGTGACATACTTCTGAAAATACTTCCAGATGCACCAAATGCTCCTTCATGTTCTTTGAGGCTATGAGGATGTCATCCACATAAACAAACATGAATGAGAAATAATATTTGAACAGATTATCCATCTCCCTTTGGTATATCTGGGGTGCATTCGCCAAGCCCATAGGCATGACATTTCAGATGTAGTGGCCTTGTGGTGTGGAGAAGGCTGTGAACTTCTTGCTTCTTTCTTCCATCATAATCTGGTAGAACTCAAATTTGCAATCAAACTTTGAGAATACCTTGACATTCTTAATACAGTTGACCAAGTGTTCCCTACTTGATATGTAGTATCTATCGAACTCCAAGATGTTGTTGATCCCTTTGTAGTTGATCACAAGTCTCGGCTTTCCCCGCTTGACTTCTCCATGATTTCGAACTAGAAATCTTGGACTGC
This sequence comes from Pogostemon cablin, assembly GCA_023678885.1. Classification (NCBI taxonomy): domain Eukaryota; kingdom Viridiplantae; phylum Streptophyta; class Magnoliopsida; order Lamiales; family Lamiaceae; genus Pogostemon; species Pogostemon cablin. The sequence continues at coordinate 18,420,024 of CM042970.1, forward strand.
TATATGGAGATACTCCTGGTGATATCAATTTAAGGTCCAGATATTCCTTAAGTATTATCTGCATATCCTTTCGATCCTCTTGGTTCATCAGGATAGGCTTGTATCTTACGAACTCATGCTCCTTACCTTCTTTTACTTTGAGTGAGGCTTTGAGCTTGTTCTTATTCCACCAGGCTAGAGGATCCTCATTGAAGTTCCTTTGTATTTCTTTTTGACGTCCTCCAAAGATGTCTGTTCTTCAATTGTGATGTCTCTCTGTAAGATTTCTCCCAAGCTTGCTTTGAGAAGGTGGATTGTATTTTTCTTAAGTTTCTCCATCTTCCATCCTCCTCTGGTTTCGGTTCTCATCTGAAGGACCGCTTCGCCATATTTCCTCCGATCATTCATCTTTGGATGACTAAGTTTTCCATCATCACCACGCTTGCTGTGAAATCTGATAGGCATCTTTTTTTAGAATGCATTATGCAGCCTTGGTGCGATGATCTTATGTTCACAAAGGGTTGTGAAAATAAGCCTCCTTGTTGCGTTTTTTGGGTAAAATGCTTGAATGTCTATAGGAAATTATTTCCTAATAGAATATCTTCTCCAGTGTCATGAAAATATATCGGTGGAGTTTTTACCTTGTACCATGGGGTACAATCCGCTCCTCCGATCATGATTTCCGCTTGTTTGATTCCTCTATTAAGGATTAGCACCCTTTGAGAGAAATCTTTTCCGAGTACTATTGGAAATCCTTCGCCTGAGCCTTCAGGGAAAACCCCTTCCTTTGCGGTGCAGATGCCGGCACCTGAATCAATGTATGCTACAAAATACTCGGCACAATGCTCCTTAAATATCATCCCTACGGTGATATATATTGAGAATGAACTTGTGGCTATGGGCGGATCAGAGCTTATAAGCCCGAGCCTCTACTAGTAAACCTTGTATCTTTTTCCCTTGACCGTAAACTCCATTCCATCTTGAAGTCATTCCCAAGGTTTGTGATCCTCGAGAAACTCTAATCCCAGCACCAGTTGTTCTGGGAGTCTTCCTGCAATTCCCTCGACTATCAGCTCAAGATCACTAAGTTTGAGCTGTCCTTGGTATCTCCAGTTATTGGTTGTTGAAGATAATACAAGACATCACAAGGAATATAGTTTTCCTTTTTAGTGATATTGAATATTACTTCGACTCCTCTCCATCCTTCTGGGCATTTCAGTTCACCTTTAGTTGTAAACTTTTTCAGTTCTTGGATTACCTCCACAATTGGTTTCTTTTCCCATATCTCGCTGATCATCCTATCTTCTTGGAAAGAAATCCTCCTTTGCTCGAATCTGAGGCTGTCTTGCCTAGTCCAGACTGGCTTATCCTTGATTCGCAAATCCATATCGTGGATTGGTGGTAACTCTATTATTTCTGGTCTGGTTGTGCATGCAACTCTTTCGAACACTTCTGGTATCTCGATATACTCTTTCATTTGGAATAAATCCGAATGATGGGTGTTGAATAGAGCATATGAGATACTGTAGGTAATAGAGTAAGGCCTATTCCCTTCTTTCATCAGATCTTTGTTTTGAAATCTTGATGAAGGATGAGTGCCCTACTGAAGTCTTTATCTGCCAGATTATAGGCAATCCTTGGGTAGATGTAGGATGCCACCTTACCTACGTACATGTTTTCTGAGATTCCTCCCAGGAATGCTTCTCTTGTATTCTTGATCCTCTTAACAAAGATTGCAATATCGATGGGTGTATCGATACCTTCTTTGAATGTGGCTTTGACGAGGATCCGAATTGCTCCGATATGGATCCAAGACATGGTCTTGGCTATTCCTTCCTTGAGTTTATTGAGTTTCCTTTTGATTTCGTTAACAGGAACTAGTTGCATTTCCATCACATTTCTCGTGAGCTCTTTTGGGATGGCAATTTCTCCTTCGGTCACTTTGTATATGATGTTGTGCTTTCTTTTCTTGAAGCTTGGAAAGAATTTGTCCAACCTTCCTACGGTGAATCCATCGTATAGGTTGAGCCTTGGATCCTCCTTCATGATTCTCATAAGGGCTTTATGAGAAATGGATGTCTGGAAAAAGAATCCCGATATATCTTCTTGCGTCTCCTGTCTGAAGCTTTCTTCTTCACTCCGACTCATCTTCAGAAGACTCGTCTTGGCTGAAGAATTTTTCTTTATAAATGCTCTCGTCTGAGGGTATATCTTCGAATTGATATACATGTACCAGATCTTAGAAGTAAACAGCTTCCTCCATTTCTGGAGTTGTCTCGAACTGTCGTACTCCCCGTTTCTGGTTCTCTGGGTAGTCTGGCGATATATGCCCTTTTGCTCCACACGTGTAGCAGTTGCAATCCTTGAATCATTCATTGACTCGTGTGGCCGTTCTTCAGAACGTCTTTCTTGTGGGAGTTCTTCATGTACTCCTCTGGTTTGATCCTGAGGATTTGGCTTGACTTCTTGAACTCCATCTTGATGGTCCAGACCTTTGCCCTGATTTGTAACTTCGGGCTTTTATTTGGACCAAAAGGATCTTGGTCTCCTGGACCTCCATCCTCGCCTTCTTTGTGTATAAGGATAATTTTTCTTCATCCTTTTCTGCTTCTTTGGACTTCTCCCAATGATTATTGGAAGATCATTATTCTCGCAACATAAGGGTGTTGTCTTGTTGATCCCCCTTAGTCTCTTGTAGTTCTTGTGTAGTGATGCTTGATGACACCACTCCGCAATTTTGGCATTGAGGAAGGACATTCTCCTTGCTATTGAAACCAGCTCGCACGATTCATATTCTTTGATCAGCATTTTTCTCCATGGTCTTGGGATTTTAGCAAAGAATTGGTGGAATACCTCCTCTTCCTTGATCTTTGATTTCCATCTATACTCTGTGAAGAGTTTGATGTACTCATCTACATGACAGATATCAAGTAGTTCCAGACTGTATAGGGCATTCATATACTTCTTTTTCTTTTCTTCTTCCATTCCTTTGAAGTAACCAACTCCGATAAAGTGGATCTTGAAGATTTTGGCCATGCGATCAACAATATTGCCGAGATCCTTGCCTTCCATGACCTCCTTCTTGACTTCATCTGAGAGAACTTCCCAGGCGCACTTTACTGATCCTTCCAGGCTCATAGTTAGAAATCTTATAATCCCTTCTTTGTCCAGCTCCAATGCATCACCTGCAATCTTCATGGCATTTGTCCATTCATCGATCAAGGTTTCTTTGTTTTTGAAGTCGAGAGTGTCGAGGTTTAAAATTAACTCATATGGGTTTATTGGTTCAAGGTGAGACCAACCATATGGGGTGTTTTGTGGATTAAATCCTCGAACTCGGCTTGCTCCTGTAGACATTTCTTTTGCCTTCATTTTGAAGTTTCCTGGTTGTTGGAATGTGTCTTCTTGTCTTGCCTCATGGACTCCATGTGATCCAGAGGTTCCTTTATTTTGGCTCCAATCTTGCTGAGCCTGCGACTGTTATTGGGAATTTGATGATTCTCCAATATTCATCTTTAGATCTACAATTGATAGTCCTTGGAAGGACTCATATAGATCTTGTAGGTCTTCAAGACCTGCTCTATCCATCCGGGGATGTGGATTCTGTTGGATTGTATATTAAAAGTCTAGTTTTTGTATGAACAATTCGTTAACAATTAATTTGAAATGAGAATCATATGATCAAATGATTGCATCTTATAATTTATTTATATGTACGATGCAATAGTCCACTTACTTTATACTGTAGATAATATGTTGTGCGACAACACGTGGAAGATTATATTATCGGTTTCCTTATAAAGTATAAACAGAGGCTCACAATCGAGATATAAGGGGACTCTCTATCAGAATGGTTGTAGTGTGATTTAGTATTAGTTTGTCTTGACTATATAATCACATTAGTGCACTTGCATGTATTGAGCAGGACTGCTTGAGATCGTTCGACTTATACTGACTTATAGAAGAACTTGATCTCTGTTATTATGGATGTTCGTGCTCTTAATCCCTATACAATAACCTCGACACGTAGGACAATATGTATTTCTTTAATTCATCAATGGGTGAGATTTACATATATTAAATCAACAAACTCGGTGAGTTGGGAAGTAGTGCTGTCTCTATGGTGTGCTGTTGATTGTAGAAGGAATCCATGTCCGACATAGGTTGATGATGTCACCTTGAGAAGCTCATAAGGATTATCATGTAAACCCTGCAGGTGGATTTATTCCGACATGACAATGAGGTTGAATTGTACCACTCTTGGATGAGATATTAATTAATGGAGTTGTCAGTAACTTAATTAATTAATGGACATTGTATATCTTAAACATGGGGAGACTAACGGGCTCATAATAAGAAGGAGCCCATAACGTAATTATGAAATTAGAATGGTAGTGCAGTAATAATATTTTAATAGTATATATTATTATTATTAGACTTAAGTATAAGCTTTGGGCTAAGTTTGGATATTTAAGCCCATTGGAGGCCCAACTCTAATTTCTCCTCCTGGTCCCTGCTGTAGCCCATATATAAGTCATCTCAACTGTCCGGAAATCCTAATCTATAAGATTATTGACGCCTAACACTGTGAGGAGGGTGAAAGAACAGCAGATTGAGAAGATCTCGAGGATCGTCACCCACACGACGTCGAGATTGGACTTGGGAATACAACAGAAGACTGGAAGGTTGTTTGCTGCTACTGTCCGCCACCTTCTATAATTTTTATAAAATCGTACAGACCTCAAAATTTGACGTGTGATATACTGAAGGAAAGCCACGGAAGAGAAGATTTTTTTGGCACATAGATCACTCAAATTTGACATTGGATGAGAGAGTTATGCCCAAAACGGTGAGGTTGGGAAGGCTGGTGGCCAGAATTATCGTCCTCAACATACCCTGGTGAAAGGTAATACATTTCTTGTTTACTTGCTTCCACTTCTTGTTAGAAATGTATGGAACCCTAACGGTTCACGTTAACCAAACAATCGAACACCAACAGATTCTCCTCGAAGGATGGCAATCATCTTCTCGCTTTCGGACTTTGGCCTTTTGACCTTTGTCGTCTTCCCCTTTTGGTGTAAAAGGGGTTCTATTCCGAAGGTTGGTGGCAACCTTCCTCCTTGCCTTTTTCCCGTTACTTTGGTTTCCAGGTATCCCACTTGATTCATAAGCTTCTGGATGAGATCGAGTTGTTTGTTCTGCAACGTTTCTACCTTATCCATCTTGAGGCTGATCTCAAATATCATCCTGGACATATTTTGGCAATATTCTTCAAAGAATATCACCTTCTTCTGTAATTCTCTAAGATCTTGGTTTATCTTAGAGTTGTCTGTCTCGATCTCCTTCCATTCTGTCATTCTGTCTAATGTGAAAATTGGTAAGGCTTGCAGATCTCTCTCGGACCCTGGTTTAGTCATCTCCTCCATTGTTCTTGTTTGGGGATACGTCCATGAATCTCGGTGAAACCTCAGATTTCCACGATGTTTCTTGGTACTTCTTTTGAGTATCTTATCTGCATCTAACATAGTTCCTCCAGAGATTCCTCTTTGGTGTGGTTAGCACGGGCCTCCACCAGTTTAAACCTTCGATCAAGGTTTTCCCAAAATCGATCAGCTTCCTCATATTCTTTCTCTGCATATTGTCTATACAACACATTATAGTATTGTTGTATAGAACTACTTGTCTCGTCATATCCAATAGGCCAGAAGTCCCTATTGCTTCAACTTTGAATAGGGCTAATAGTTATGTCACTCTCAGATGTCAAACTTTTGTTTGGATCTATATCTCTTTGAAATTCTCCTCTCGTTAAGTAATATAAGTTTATAATAAATTTTTCCATTCATAAATAAATAAACCTAGGGCTTTGATACCATTTTTAAATCGAAAGTGGAACGAAAATAGGGATTAAAAGACTTTTATAATTATAATGGCAATTCTGTAAATTTCTAGAAATTTTTAGCCTTTAATTTTGACTTTTTTGGTCGAGCATCGACTTTTTGACTTTTGAGTGTATTAAGTAAAATATGGGTGTATTGAGCAATGACATATTCGTAATTTTCTTAAAATTAAAAGGTTAATTTTGATATTTCAGCAAAAGTTAACTTTTGACTTGGTGTATTAGGTAAAATGAGGGGTGTGGTTAGTATATACCTAATTGAAATAATGGGGACGAATAGTTATTCAAAATGGAGACAAATAGAAAAAATATTAATTCAAAATTTTAACTGATCCAATGAAATAAAAATCAAGGATATTAAAATCTTTATTCATAAAAAATTGGGAATTTCGATTATTTGTTAGAATGTGAACAAAAAAGCTACTGAAATTTCAAAGGGGGAATTTTTAGACTTTTTCACTTTATTTTTCATAAAATTGAATTTAAAGTTGTCCATTTACAAGATAAACTAGTGTTAAGATAGGGATGTAAGCTAATCAAATCGTTCGCGAATTATTCGGGTCTGGTTTGATAAAGTGTTTGTTCGAGCTCATTCGTTAACCGTAACAAACCAATCCAAATTTAAATTTTGAGCTTGAATAATCTAACAAACCAAACTTAAGCCTAAGGGTGTTTGGCTCGAAAGCTCGCGAACATATTCGTTAATGAGCTCATTAATGGCTCGCAAACATATTCGTAAATTTTATAATTATTTTTTAGCATTATACATTATTATTTATTTATTAATATTCAATAATTAAATATTTTATATTAAATCACACAGATATGATAATAACTTAAGTCATTATTTAAATATTTTAATATTTTTGTAACGTTTATTATTATATTTTGTTAGTTTGTTTATTGAATATTATGAATAACATTAGATGTTTATAAATCAAACGTTCTTTTAATATTTACGAACAAAAATATTTAAATGTTCATGAAAAAATGTTCATAAACAAGTTACTTTATGTGTTCGTGAACACGTTCGTGAGTATTAACAAATAGTTTGAGTTCGAGCTCGAGTTCGATATTTTTTTCTTGACAAGTTCGAGCTCGGGTTCGATAATTACTTAACAAACAATACTCAAATCTAGTAGTGTTCGACTCGATTCGGTTCGATTACATCTCTAGTGTTAGATTAACTACATTCCATCGTATAAAAATTCAGTAGCACTCCCATAAAATAATACTTGATAAATTAATAATCTTAATAAAATTAACTATTTGTCTAATAGACCAATTTAAGTTTGGGTACCAATCAATTAAATAATAAAATAATATTTTTTTAGAAAATTTTAAAATATACTTGAGTATCAACGAAACTATAAATTAATAATTATTAAAAAATTTCATATATATATATATATTATTGAAATATTTAATTATATTTTTATTGTTCTTTTATCTTTTTCATTTTTTTATCGATAGATATACTCAATAATGATAATTAATTAAATAATACAATTAACTATTACGTTAAATAGTGAATCTGTACTTATATATTCTAGTGTCAACTGCCATATATATCTAAAATACACTCAATCAATAACAATACCAATATCAAACAACTTTTATATCAATTATACTCAAATGCACCATAAAATGCTCAAAATACCTCCCACTTAATTTAAACTATTTTAAAATAGAACCCCCATCCTCCTCTTACCTCCCCCTCCCCACCAGTCGTCGATATAGTAAACGACATAAAATCCGTAACGATATCCGTGTCGACATGAGATCCTCACTGATATCGAAAGCGACATCCCTACCGACACACTTACCTATTGAACACATTGTATATTATACGTAGAATAGTAGGGACATTAAAATTCAAAAGGTGTTGTATATTGATTAGATTTTTGTTATAAAAATTGTTTGTTGTTGATATTATTAATCTAGTTAATTAAAAGAGTATTTTTAATACTCTCCCTACAATCTAATTGACATATTTTTAATAAGTTCATGAAACATTTCTTCTTTTTATATATATATATATATATATATATATATATATATATAAATTAATAAACGATAAATTTATCGATTATATAATATCTATCTAACTTTATAAAATTTTCCGCTTTCAACTCTATTAATTTAGAGATGTTTTACTGTATCAAACCAAATCAAAATGTAATGGTTCACTGTTTATTTATCAAATAAATAAATGACAACTTCTAATTTGAAAAAAAAAAAAAACAAAAAAAAAAGCTTTACTTTGAAAGCATTTCATTTTCAAATGATCCGTCTTTCTCAAATGGTTCTTTTAGGAATAAACATGATTCAGCAAACACAGCCTAAGCGCGTCAGCAACGCCGTGAGCGAAGCGGGGGTAGTAACGAGATTTCACAACAAGGTGACGGGGGCATATTTGGAAATTCGTATACCGTCAACCTCTGTCCTGGCAACATTGAAGGAACCCAGGCTGTTTACAGCTGTAACCCATATCTCCAACCCACCAGGCTTAGGTTAGCAAACTATAACGATGAGGAGAGAGCAGTAACAGCACAATGTCGTTAACTGCAACTGGCGAGGCGCACTGTGCATCCCTATGGAATAGCATTTCTCTCTCCTCCTCCTGCGCACATTAGCGACCACCTCACTCAACCAGTCGCGAAGAAAGCCAAATTGGCGAGCAATTCATGGATCCGTGCCCTTTCGTGAGGTTATCTGTGGGGAATTTGGCGTTAAAATTCCCCGTGGCGGCGAAGCCTGCTCGCACCGCCGTGCACCCGTCGTCGTCCCCGTGTTTCTGTAAAATTAAGCTTAAGAACTTTGCGCTTCAAACCGCTGTTGTCCCCTACATTGCGCCGGAGAGCGCTAATTCCCCGGAGGGTAATCCGCCGGTGGCTTTGTTCCACCTCAGCAAATCCGATCTCGATAGGCTCACCGGGAAATCCTCCCTTTTTTCTACCTCCAAAAAGCCGCAGCTCAAAATATCAGTGTACTCCGGCAGCCGCGGCGCCACCTGTGGAGTCAGTTCGGGGAGGTTGTTGGGGAAAATCTCGGTGGAGTTGGATCTGGCAGCAGCGGAAACTAGGGCGGTGATATTTTGCAATGGTTGGACTAACGTGGGGAAAACAACGAAGAACGCTGCGCAGTTCCACTTGAATGTGAAGGCCGAGCCCGACCCGAGATTCGTTTTCCAGTTCGATGGAGCGCCCGAATGCAGCCCGCAAGTTTTCCAAATACGAGGGAATATTCGTCAGCCCGTTTTCACCTGCAAGTTCAGTTTTCGAACATCGGACCGCAATCAGCGTTCCAGGTGAGAATTTAATTGGGGTAAAAGCTTTTGGATTTATGATAACTGGAATTCAGTTTAGGTATTTTGAGTGACAGTCAGAATTTTAAATTTCTGCACTTGACTGTAAAAATTCTTCACAGTTCCTGTTCAAGAATCGAGATAAAGCGTGTATCATCACTTTATTCAATGAATTAATTGTCATGTTGTTAAAGTTGGGGTTATTAATACTGTTTATCAATTCAATTATATCCCAATTCCTTGCTTTGCTTAAGGGTTTCATTTTAGATGTCTGATGCTTAGTGTTTCTAAAGAATTCGTTGTTGATTTAGTTGGATAATGTTTAGACATTGACATAGACGATTGTGATTGATCAATAGGTCCCTACCATTGGAGCACAGTAGTGGTGCTAGAGGTTGGCTAAGTTCGTTTGGCAGTGAAAGAGAAAGGCCTGGAAAAGAAAGAAAAGGATGGTCCATCACAATCCACGATCTCTCCGGTTCTCCTGTTGCCGCTGCCTCAATGGTAACTCCTTTCGTTGCTTCTCCCGGTTCGGACCGAGTGAGCCGATCCACCCCTGGATGTTGGCTCATTCTTCGCCCAGGCTACGGCACCTGGAAGCCCTGGGGCCGACTTGAGGCGTGGCGCGAGCGTGGGTCAGCCGATGGTCTTGGCTACAGATTCGAACTCATTCCCGACTCAGCTTCCACAGGCATTGTGTTAGCCGACTCCACCCTTAGTTGTAGCAAGGGAGGGAAATTTGTCATAGACTTGAACGGAAACAGCAACAGCAACAATGGTGGAGGCACAACACCAAGAAGTGCGGGCACATCACCCGGCTGCAGCCCTCGGGGCAGTGGAGATTTCGGATATGGACTATGGCCTTACTGTATGTACAGGGGGTTTGTTATGTCGGCCAGCGTGGAAGGCGAGGGAGGCAATGGGAAGACAACGCCGATGGTGGAGGTGGGGGTGCAGCAAGTAAACTGCACGGAGGATGCAGCTGCGTTCGTTGCATTATCGGCGGCACTGGACCTGAGCATGGATGCTTGTAGGCTGTTTTCTCAGAAGCTTCGTAAGGAATTGTGCCCTCCTCAAGATTTACTGTTCGGATGACTAAATTTCACACCTTGTGAAGATTATCCTCTTTCTTTTTTCTTATTTTTGTTCTTTGATGTGTTTTTATTGGTGGGTTTTGTGCGTGGTGATGGATTTTGGATTATTTCATCACTGCAGTGGTTTCTGGTAGAAGTTTTAGAGTTCTAACCAAGAATATGAGTTAGTGTACAGAGAGGGAAATTAGAGGTTGTTGACAGGGAAGAAGGCCCGCTGTGTTTTTTTATTAAGTGTGAGGCTTTGGAGCTGTTTTTTCTCCATTGTTCTTGTCAAGATTATTGGTTCTCAAGATTCTATATAACCTTTAATCAAAACTCTGTTGTGTTTTTTGCATTACTGAAATCTTGTATCATGCTTTCAATGTTCATTTCATTTATCTTGGCTGTGGTGCTTTTGATTGAATGAGAAATTTATGATATGAATTCATCCTAATATTTATAATGAATTTATTATTTGCATTTTGAAAGTACAACTTCATGGAAATGTGGCATATGGTGTTGTGGTAAATTGCAAAAAATGATAAACATATTTATTGTCACAAAGAAATTTGTAGTATGCGAGCAGTTATTTCCACCTAAAGTGATTCCTATCTACACTACATGTAATTAAAATATTAAGAGAACAAGTGGGATTGACGTGTTAAATGAGTAGTGTTAGCATGTCAGATCAGATTCATGCATATTAATGAATCACAGTATAACTAACTTAAAGAGATGTGGATATTGATGTTTTGTTACACTTTGTGGAAAAGAGATGTGGAAATTGATGTTTTATTATACTTGGTGTTACATCACTTATTACATTCGTTAGATGAGTGATACGTGTGCGAAGAAGAAAATCTCAATAATTGCCTCTAGGGTTTAAACTAATCTCAATAATTGCTTTTAGGGTTTAAATTTTCCTTTTAGGGTATATATTTTATTATATTATATGTGTCAATCATTCAATGATGCTCAATAGGAAATATAACACTAAAATGTAATAGAAGAATCGAACCGTTTCTTGTGTGTGATGAATGTGTTGCATTATATGAATAAGAAGTGTAACAATTATATGAATACGAATACCTATTATCTTGATACAGTAAATTATTTTACGGATATTTTAGGAGGTGATAATATATATTTTTTTTACTAAAAGGAATTGATAACATTAAAGTGAGAGTGATAACTAATTTGTAAAATAGTCAAAATAAAATAACTCATGCAAATGTAGCCCATAACTTAAAAGTTAACAAAATACCATGGATGATATTATTAATTTGATTCTTTTCTCATTCTTACGTGTTATAATAATTCATACTTTAAAAAAATAACATCATAATCCAAAAAGTACGCTTTAATTTCAAATTTAAATTTCAATACACATAATGTATATAATATTTATTATTTAAAAATACCATATAACTCTTAAAAGTGAATAAAATAAATCAAAAAGTTAATTATTATTTTATTTTTTTAGTAAAGGTAAATTTAATTCTAAAGGTGTGTATGGCTAAAAAAGTTTTAGTTTTATAGGAGGATCTTTAAGTCTTTTATTGTGTATTTAGATACACAAAGTGTTTAATGGTATAACATTTTATTTTAAAAATATAAACTTGGCTAATTATACAGATATAAACTTGACTAATTATACAGTGCACCCGGGTGCATCCACTTTAAAAATTGTATACAAATATAAACAAAAACATATACAATTATGAATAAAAATGTATACAATTTAATTGTTAGTTTTTTTAATGAAAAATTGAGTGTAAAAAAATATACAATTATTAAAAAATATGTAACACTATTGAATAAAAAGTTATACACATATGAATGCTAGTTTTTTAATGAAAAATTTAGTGTGAAAAAAGTATACAATTATTAAGAAACAAAATATAATAATTTGTATATAAAATAAAATAAAAAATTATACATACATGGGTGTACCCTTACACCCGAGTGCACCAAATATCAACTCTATAAACTTTAATGAATAAGGGTATTACTTTATAAATGAAAATTAATTTAAAATATAAAAAGTATTAAAATTTAACTAAAAAATTAAAAAAAATATATTTCTAAAAAAAAACCAATAGTATAAATTTTTATACTAAAAATATAACATTCAGCATTAAATAGTATAAAATTGAATTTTGGATGCACAAATCTAGCTCCTGCCGCAGGATCCACACAAGACTTTGCCATTTTTGAATAGAAAATAATACTCCATCCATCTCCAGTATTTTATTTACGTTTATATGAGCATGAAGATTAAGAAGTGTTGTTTTTTAATATATACTATAATGTAAGAAAAAATAAGAATAAATTAATAATTTAAAGAGAAAAGGTAAATAAAATTATTGTGAATGATAAATAAAGTGTAAAAAAAAAATTGTTGGGAATAATGAATAAAATGTAAAAAATAAATATATAATGTATTTTAATTATTAATGGAATGTGAATAAATAATTGAAAAACCTCACAATGAAAAGTGTGAATAAATACGTGAGACATTATTTATTTATCTATCATGAATTTGTACTCTAATAATATTATGTCTCATTTTTAATTTGCAATTAACTGAGGCAGAGAGAGTAGTAATTATTTATTTTTCATGAATTTGTACTCTAATAATATTATGTCTCATTTTTAATTTGCAATTAACTTTGCTTTAAACTGTTATTTGAGTTTAAGTTGATTTAATAAATCACTTAATAGTATTACTCAATGTTTGTTTTGAAAATATAAATTTTAAATAATATGTCAAACCAACTAATAATTGATTACTCAATGCTTGTTTTGAAAATATAAATTTTAAATAATATGTCAAACCAACTAATAATGGCATGAGATGTCTTGTAATACTTTGATATAACATCTTCTGTAACATTTCTTCAATAAATGATACGTGGTACTTTAGATAAATCTAATCCATTCTCCTTAGGGTTTAAAGGTAATCTCATTTCTCCTACTTGTCATTAGTCAAATGAAGTGGCATAAGAGATATCACATCAAAATGACACAGAATATTGAAACCCACTGATAGTTGATGTGAGAGAATGGATGATAGATAATAGAAAATGAAGAAAAATAATTATGTATGCTAAATGGTGGGCAAAAGTTAATAAAATATCTAAGTGTATATAGGAGTGATTAAAAAAAAAAATCAAATCTAAAAATTGACTAATAAATCTAAATCAAACTATCGCCCTAAATTTAAAATTTGTAGAGAAATTGAATTTCTAAACACCACGTTTATTTAAAATGATATATTTGCATGTGCAATATTTTTCTTTGTTCATGAATCTCTCTCTATATATGTGCGAAATTTGGTGCAGTACTAATTATAACATTGTATACGGTTAAAATAAAATAATTCGTCGTACTCTTCTTTCACGTTAAAGGGTATATATTTATCCATTTTTTTGTTACAATATGAAGTAAGAACTCGTTCCCATTATATTAAATGTCTACTAAATGTTTTCATTTTCTACTTTTAGTAAAAAGGCCCCACATATAATTATCTATTTATTACTATTATAACTATCCATTACACATAAAATAATAATAGTACTTCTTAATCTACTCATAAAAATCAAACGACCACCTTTCAGTGGACGGAAGGCACGGGATATCATGTGATACTTGGTGTGATATCTCCGGTAACATCTTCGTAGAGAATGTTGGGTGGAGAAATTCAATCCCTTACTCCAAGAGTTTAGGCATTGACTTAGGGTAAAGTTGTCCTCCTCTTTCATACATGTCAATCATCTAATAGAGTGACACACAAGATATCACACTAAAGTGACACAGAAGATCCGGACCCAGCCGGAGAGAGTATATAAATATGGAATCACGCAAAACGACTTGTACCCTAAATAAAATGCACACACAATAATTGAAACTTATTTTCTACGTATTTTAGAATTGAAAAAACATTCAAATTTTACACTTCAATATCTTTATCAACAACAAATAACTTTTATATCAGTTTTAACTAAATGTCACCTTTTAGACTTTAATACCTCGATCTACTATTTAAATTATAATAATACTCAATGTGTTCCGGTGCAGATTGAATTTTCCGTGTCACTTTCGTACATCATCTTCTGTGTCATCGCTTGGATCGTCGCCACGTAGGAGGTGAGAGAAAAAAATAAACGTTCATTTAACGCTGTCAAGTGGCCCAATAAGAATATAAAACTTATTTTTAACAACGTTATATGGGGGAGTTAATTTTTTTTCTCTCACCTCCTACATGGCGACGATCCAAGCGGTGGCACATGAAATGATGTACGAAAGAGGCACAGAAAATCCGAACCGGTTCCAGTGGGTGAGTGTGTAGGTGTGTGTTGGTTCTTATGTAGGTATAAATGTCGGTTCCGATATAGATATGAATGTCGATCTGATGTACGTACAAATGTCGGTTCCGATATTGGTACAGATCTCGTGTCGGTTCCGACCTGGGACCACGGTGGCTTCTAGCGCAGCGGTGGTGATTTACTCCTTATATCCAATTGAGTATTTTGGTCCTTATGATACCATTTGGTTAATATATATACTAATATAATATAATATAAAATAAAGTGTTGCATTAATTTTTGCCAATTAAATTTTGGTTAATTTTGCCTATTAACACTTAAAATATTATATTTTATGGAGTAATTTGCTTGTAAAAAAATAAAATAAAAATACACACATCCTCAGGAGCAGTACAAAGAAAGTATATTGGGAATCCTATGTAATAAAATAGAGTACATTTTAGATTGGAAGTATGTGGGGGTGGTGCACGATAGAAATGAACACCGGAACTAAATGTAATTATTAAATGGGCTAGACTTTGGATTAGATAAAGTATTTTGTTTAATATATACTAATATGGAAGATAGCTGTAATGCTTATAACTATTGATTATTGAATTGAATTATGAGATGCATATTATTACGTTCGAAAAAATCATGTCGTCGTTGCTTCAATTGAAGTATGTATTATATTATTTTCATCAATTTTAAACCTATTTTATATTTTTATTCAGGACAATGAATTACGTAAAACAAATAAGCGGTGATCATTTTAATAAATAATGATCCATGATATTCCATGTTTATTTAGAATTTTTGGTATAATAAATTTTAAATTATAATTGATGTGTAAGAGATGCTTGAAGATATGAGAGTAAAAGATTAACAGAAAAAAATTTAGAAAGTTGGTGGGATTACGAATAATGGAGTATGATTTACAGGTGTATGTATATAATAAATTTTTACAAGTTAGGTACATGTTTTAAAAACTAAATTAAAATATGATTTTCAAGAAAAAAAACAAACAAACATAGTCTAGCTCGACAAGTTCAATTCAATTTGTTTAAAAAAAATTAATCAAGCTCAAATTAATAAGTAATTTTCAAATTGAACAAAACTCGTTTATGAATTAGTTACCTACTTGAACTTAGTTGTGTATGTAACACACTAACACATGTGGTCGCGTGTTCCAGTTTAACAACTCAATTATTGTTGGTCAAAGGGTTAAGGATGACCTCAAACTAATGCCCTAGGATCATTCAAGCACCCCAACTCTCATTTTGGTCATCCATGCCCCCCAACTTTTAAAATAGGATCAACTATACCCTTTAACTTTTATAAATCAAACAAATTGACATTTTGACTATTTATTTCCAAAATAGGTCTATTTCCAATCTAAAGCTTTAACAACACACCTTTAACAACGCACCTTTTACAACACGGGCTGAATATTTATTTCCTAACCTATACATATTTATTTTATTTTCTACTCAATTTTCATCAATATCAACACGCTTCAAAATAGTATCAAAGCCCTATGTTTATTTATTTATGAATGGAAAAATTACTATAAACTTATATCACTTAACGAGAGGAGAGTTTCAAAGAAATATGAATCCGATTGAAAGTTCGACATCCGAGAGTGACAGGACTATGAGCCCTGTTCAAAACTGGAGCAACAGCGCCTTCTGGCCCGTTGGATATAATGAAACGAGCAACTCTATACAATAATACTATAATATTTTTGTATAGACAACAAGCAAAAAAGAAGGTTGATGCCAACAACCGATTCTGGAAAGGTCTCAGACGAGGATGGAAATGGGCAGAGGCTCGTGCCAATTATACCGAGGAAGAACACTTCGAAGAAAGCCGCCAGATGGAAATAAAATACTCCAAGGAAGTATCAAGGAATATAGTGGAACTCCACAGTTTCACAGAGATCCATGGACGTGTCCCCGGACACGAACAATAGAGAAGACGGCCTAATCAAGGTCCAAGAGAGATCTCTCAGCCCTATCACTTTTCATGGAGGTGAAAATGACAGAGTGGAAAGAGATCGAGGCAGATAACTCTAAGATAAATCAAGATCTTAGAGAATTATAGAAGACGGTGAAATTCTTTAGAGAATATTGCCAAAATATGTCCAAGACAATATTTGAGATCAGCCTCAAGATGGATATGGTAGAGACGTTGCAGAACAAACAACTCGACCTCATCAAGAAGTTGATAAAGCAAGTAGAGTCCCTGGAAACCAAAGTGACGGGGAGAAGGCCAGGAGGAAGATTGCCACCAACCTTCGGAATAGAACCCATTTTACACAAAAAGGGAAAGACGACGGAGGCCATAAGGCCGAAGATGGAGAGTGAGAAGATGATCGCTATCCTTCGAGGAGAATCCACATCCCCGGATGGAAAGAGCGAATCTTGAGATCTCTAAGATCTATATGAGTCCTTCCAAGGACTAACTATCATAGATTTAAAAATGAATGTTGGAGAGACTTCGAACTCTCAACAACAATCTCAGGCTCCTCAGACCCAACGTGATCTGAGCTAAAATGAAGGAACTTCATGAACACATGGAGTCCATGAAGCAAGACAGGAAGAAACATCCCAAAACCAAGGAAATTTCAAGATGAAGGCGTTGGGATTGTCAATAGGAGCAAGCTGAGTTCGAGGATCTAACCTACACGACACCCCATATGGTCGGTCTCACCTTGAACCGATAAATCTATACGGGTTGATCGTAAACCTCGACACTCTAGACTTAAAAA
This sequence comes from Pogostemon cablin, assembly GCA_023678885.1. Classification (NCBI taxonomy): domain Eukaryota; kingdom Viridiplantae; phylum Streptophyta; class Magnoliopsida; order Lamiales; family Lamiaceae; genus Pogostemon; species Pogostemon cablin. The sequence goes on from CM042970.1 coordinate 18,437,356, forward strand.
ACAGAGAGGCCTTGATCGACGAGTGGACAAATACAATGAAAATTGCAGGAGGTGCGCTGGAGCTGGATAAAGAAGAGTTCATAAGATTCCTAACTATGTGCCTTGAAGGATCAGTAAAGTGTGCATGTGAGGTGCTTTCAGATGAAATCAAGAAGGAGGCCATGGAAGACGAAGACCTTGGCAATATTGTTGATTGCATGGCTAAGATCTTCAAGATCCATTTCATCGGAGTGGATTACTTCGAAGGAATGGAAGAAGAAAAGAAAAGGAAGTATAGAAATGCTCTATACAGCCTGGAACTACTTGACATATGTCACGTAGACGAGTACATCAAACTCTTCACAGAGTATAGACGGAAGTCAAAGATTAAGGAGGAAGAAGTATTCCACCTACTCTTTGTTAAGATTCCAAGTCCATGGAGAGAAATGCTAATCAAAGAATATGAACCATGCGAGCTGGACTCAATAGCAAGGAGGATGTCCTTCCTCAAAGCTAAGATTGCGGAGTGGTGTCATCAAGCATCACTACATAAGAACTACAAGAGATTGAGGAGAATCAACAAGACAGTCCCCTTATGTTGCGAAAATAACGATCTTCCAATCATCATTGGAAGAAATCCAAAGAAACAGAAAAGGATGAAGAAAAGTCATCCTTACACATAAAGAAACGGAGGATGGAGGTCCAGAAGACCAAGATCCTTATGGTCCAAACAAAAGGCCCAAAGCTATAAATCAGAGCAAAGGTCTGGACCATCAAGATGGAGTTCAATAAGTCAAGACTCATCCTGAGGATCAAACCAGATGAGTACAGAAAGAACTCCCACAAGAAAGACGTTCCGAAGAGCACCCACACGAGACAATGAAAAGATTCAAGGATTGTAACTACTACACGTGTGGAGCCAGAGGGCATATCTCACCAGATTACCCGGAGAACCAGAAACGGGGAGTGCGACAGTTCAAAACCATTCCAGAAAATGGAGGAAGCTGTTTGCTTCCAAGATCTGGTACATGTATATCAGTTTAAAGATATACCCTCAGATGAGAGCATCTATGAAGAAGAATTCTTCAATCAGGACGAATCCTCTGAAGATGAGTCGGAGTGAAGAAAAAAACTTCAGACATGAGATGCAAGAGGACATGTCTGGATTCTTTTCCCAGACATCCATTTCTCATAAGACTCTTATGAGAATCATGAGAGAGGACCTAAGACTCGATTTATATGATGGATTCACCACGGGACAATTAGAGCAGTTCCTCAACTTCAAAAGAAGAAAGCACAACATTATATACAAAGTGACCAAAGGGAAAATAGCCATCCCCATGGAGCTCACGGGAAATGTAATGGAAATGCAACTAGTTCTTGTTGATGAAATTAATAAGGAACTCAGTAAACTCCAGAGGGAAGTTGGTAAGACCTTGTCTTGGATCCATATCGGATCTATTCGGATCCTCATCAAAGGAACATTCAAAGAAGGTATTGTTAGGCTAAAATTGCGTATTCCAATTAAATCTCCAAGTGTAGGGATGTCAATTGTAGGAATGTCAATTGTAATGGCAAGTGCCTCATTTAAAAATAATATCGTTCCCTCTGAGACAGTCAATTATCTATTTATTTTGTTTAACTATTTAACTAGAGTTATCGTAACCAATTTCCAAGATTTAAATAAATTAATATCTAAAATTCTTGAATCAATAAATAACAGAATAAATAAAAGCAAGGAATTATTCAAGATTAATCAAGAGAGAAATAATAGCTCTAAGGTATCGGGTTTAATGCAGTTGATTCGGTTTCCTAGACGTCCTACTGTTCGTTCATACCGTTTTAATGGATTTACATTATGATTCAATGTGTGAGTAGTTTTGAACCTCCTTCCTAGATACTAATAAGGCGAATTTTATAAACCTTCGGATGGCCAATTTGACTAACATATATTCTCTGGAATTCATATTCAATCTTATTCACTTCCTACTTAACTTATTAATTGCATTGTTCAACTAAGATAATCAAGTACCCTATTTACTAGCTCTTAGGATTAACGTGTTCACGGACAAACTACTTTAATCCCTAGCAATCAAACAGTATCAAGTACACATGCACACAAGCTGACATAGCATATCAAGCATCACGGGCAATATCAATAATATGCGATGAAGACGTTACAAACGTATAATATAGTCTGGATAAATCAAATAAACAAGGATTATAAACAATATGAATTTACAAGATTAATCTAGGTTCCCAAATCAACTACAGCTAACTCTCAATCCTTAGAACTGTAAAAGTATTTAGCCCATGAGGTTACACACAACCCTCATGGCTATCAAATTCATAACAAAATCAACAATTGAAAAGAATAAAGAAAAGATAAGAAACCCTAGTGTCACGTGGTCCGCGTTCTTCCCCCGTTTCTCCGATTGGATTGGCTCTCAAAACCCACTTGAATCTTCCTCCGGACCGATGGGATGGATGGATGAATGGTTTGATGTGAGTGGGTGAATGGATGGATGGTGCGTGAATCAAATTCACGATATGTTCTTGTGTTAAATGATCGGTCCCCTCTCAAAGTGTTTGATCCCCCTTTTTATACCATGGGCCACGAAAACTGACTTGACTGGGCTATTTTTACACTTCTTCACGCATAGGAAATTAAAAATGCTTATTTTTGGCCCAAAATAACCCAACTCAAGTTGGCAACACGACTAATGTTATGTTGAAATGCAACTCGAGTCACCTTACACGAGTCGTGTCATCAAGTTGAGCACTCGCCTGTTAAGTCGTGTTGCGATGCTCTGAAACTGGACTGCCTTCGGGACCCAACTCGACTTGAGTAAGGCCTTGCAACTAGAGTAAGCTCTCTGGATAATTTTCGAACACTGCTCTGCCCCCTACTCGACTCAAATTGCAAATCGAGTTGGACCTTGCAACTCGAGTAAGCTCTCTAGACGATTCTGGACACGTTTCAAACCCCAACTCGACTTGTGTTACAAGTCGTGTTGCAACTCGAGTTGCATTTTACAACTCGAGTTAGGTCTTTTCAGTCCCGTTTCTTGCTCGTTTTCATTCCTGCTTCATTTCTACCCTGTTTTAACTTTCAAAACTCAATAAAACCCATTAGTAGCACCATAATCATGTAAAATACATAAGTTACGCAATCCGACACGAATATATGGCCTTCCCTTAACAAAAATAAGGTATTATGAGACCTAAAAGATATAAATTTACACTCTCATCAATCCCCCAAACTACCATGTTTTTCGTCCCCAAACAACAAATTCAAAACAAGAAAGAGATGATAGTTGAAATTTTACAGCAAACAAGGGATCACACATATCATAACCAAGATAATATACTCAAATGCCAAAATCCTATCAATCGAAAACACGCACATCAAATCAGTCACTCCCCATTTTAGAATGCTCATCTTCCACTCTCACAAATAGTATTTGCACTCATCGCTCAAGTGTGAGCTATTTACTCTCATGGCTAATATACATACACTCAAATAAATTCACATGCACGTGTAACCATAAGTTTGACAATCATCTAAACTCTCCACTAATTTGAAAGACTTAACAATGAGATCACAAAAGACTTGCTTAGGGTTGTAACGTTGGCTCTTTGGACAAGGGCAGGTGAATATAGGATAAGTGACTCGATCATTAGTAGAGAATTAACAGTAGAGATACTTCTTAAACACATCAATCTCTTTTTTTTTCTCTTTCAATTTCTTTACATCATTTCAGTCCTCCCTTCACTTTCAAGCTCAACGTCTTCTTTTCATTTCTTTCTCTTCTTTTCAAATAGGGTACCGGTTTTTGGCACTACCCTATACCTGGGGTACCAGTTTTGGGCACTACCCCACCTTTTTGCAAGTTTTAACTATTCTTTTTCTTCAATTACTATTCGCCCACGTTTATCTTCCCACTTACTTTTCACACTACACCAATCTGTCTCCTTTACTTCTCTACTAGGATATGTATTTAAAAGGCCTTAAAAGGATCAAATTGGCTATCTTCATAGGCTTCTAACGAATAAGGCTTACAGGCTCAAACAGGGAACTATGAATTAAATTTCAAGGTAGGATAAATATTTGGCTAGTGACTCAATAAAGAAAAAGATGGCCTAAGATCATTTCCCATCATCTAATCACTCATTTAGCCTCAAGTAGATTAAAAATCAAGTTCTAGAATACATGCATGTAAACGATACTCTCAAGAATAAAACCAATTATGTGTTGCATGATCTATCAAAGCTCAAATTCTCACATGGGTTTAACGGAATAACGAGCACTCCTTCATAGGTTTATCAACCAATTTTAATACATGCAACAATCTTAAGTATTCCAACATCCAAGTACACATCTCTAGCTGGATTATCCATTTTATAACATCACATTATCAATTAATCACAAATTCAATTCAATCAAGTGCTTAGAAAAATTCAACAATCATCCTCAAAAACAAAAAATTAACCACTGATGCTAGGATAAACACGCAACAAAAATAAAAAACGACACACACCTGGACAATCACAAAAAATCGACCTCTTAATATAATCAAATGAATCATAAATACCGAAAAATCAAAATAAATAATCATCCAAGCACAAAAAAAAATTAAACAACTTTACTTTGGTGCAACAAGACGCAGGTGTACACGTATCCCCCCCAAACTTAGATCATACAAAATGAGAGCATAAGTTTGTAAAGAAGTGTATACCATAGTCGAGCAACACCTAATAAAATTACGACATTTGACACAGACTCAATAAAGCAAATAAAACGGGAGGGTTGGCCCCCAACAAGCGCTCATGTTTAACGTCAGAGAGTCACGATGGAGTACCTCATATTGACTATTGCCCCGGAGCACAATCCTCTCGCATTCGTACCTTCAAGTACTTCCTTCCTCTATCATTGGCAGCTATAACCACCTCACCTTTCTTCATCACCAATACAGGATCCTCCTTGGCAACACACAGACTGAACAAGTTAGATTCTTCAACACCCATATAAGAAGAAAAATCCGGAGGTAAATCCGGAGGCATCAAATATGGAACATCCATGATTCCTGCAACCAAAACATTATCAAACATAATAGCAGAGTTAGCAATAGGAAAACTAAGAGATCTGTTTGCTTTGTCGACCCCCTCTACTACTTCAACTCACTTATCCTCAGACTGAACCTCCTTTTCAACAGTGGTACTTTTCTCTCGATTCACCATGTCAGCTGTGGTCTTCCTTATCTGTTCATCTCTTACATCACCTAATGTAAGTAACTTCTCAAGATGGATAATACATGCATCATTGGACAAACTCTCAAACTCTGTATCAAACAAGGCCAAGTTCTCATCATGCTCTGTGCCCACTACATCCACAGACTTGCATTGCTGCTGATCTTTAGGCCACTGCATCTCCTTATTCAACAAGAAAATCACTTCCTTTTCATCGGCTCAAAGCTTCAACTCTCCATTGAATACATCTATTTGAGCTCTTCCAGTAGCAAGAAATGGACGCCCTAAGATAAGAGGCACGCCATCCTTTTCATCCTCCATGTCAAGTACTAGAAAGTCCACAGGAAAAACCAAATCTGATACCTTCACTAGCACATCTTCCACAACTCCCTCGGGGTATGTCAGTGTTCTATCTGCTAATTGTTGGCCACAGACGAGGGTTTCAACCCCCCAAACCAAGCTTCTTGTATATTGATAAAGATATCTAGTTTATGCTGGCTCCTTGATCACACAATGCTCTTCTTGATGGTCCTTTTCCTATCTCACAAGGAATGATGAAGCTACCAGGATCTTTCAGCTTTTCAGGTAACTTTCTCTGTATAATAGAACTGCAGTTCTCTGTCAAACTCACTGTCTCCACACTGTTTAGCTTTCTTTTCCTAGAGATGAGCTCCTTGATGAACCTTGCTTAATGTGGCATCTGATCTAAGGCTTCTAAAAATGGAATAGTAACTTGGACATCCCTCATAACTTTAGCAAATTTCCTGAACTTGTCATACAAGCTCTTCGACATCTGCCTTTGAGGAAATGGAAGCGGTACCTTTGTTTTTGAAAGTCTAAAACTGTCTTTCTCGAATACCTCTTCCATTTTTCTCAATCTCTTTGCTCGCTGCCATTTTTTATCTGCAATAGCTTGATCAGATTGGTTCACTTCAGAATTTGGAAATGCATGGAACCCCGGAGGTGAGCTTGTATCAAGTTGGGGTTGTACTGCATTCTTAAGCTCTGTCTGATTTGCAGGATCACTACTTGCCTCGATTTGGTCACCCCCAATCCTAGCTTGTCTTGAACAGGTGCAGAACTAGTGGCCAAGGGACCTTTCTCTTATTCTATTCCATACTTTCTCATTTCTGTCATGTCTTGCATCAGTTCTTGTCTACTCTGCTTTCCTGACCTCAAAGTGATCATATTTGCATTCTCTTTCGGGTTGATTTTGGTATCTGAATGAAATTTTCCTTTTTGAAAATGCTGCTGCTGCTGGTTTACCATGGTAGAAATTTGCCCCTTTTGATATGTCAGATTGTGCAACTGCTTGTTCACTTCTTCATTTTGTTTCGTCATGTTCGAGTCCATGAGTGCTATGCAGTTGTTAATTTTGTTGATGGCAGCATCATTCTTCTTCATGTATTTAGCCAATACATCATCAATGCTAGCTCTTCCTTCTTCTGTCTTGGCTCCATGATCAAAATTAGGAGGAAATGGAACTGTATTATTCGGATTTGAATAAGCAAAGTTCTCATGCCTCTGCTGATTCTGCCATCCTCCTTGATTGCTTGGACCTCCTTGACTACTAGGTCCTCCCCCTTGGTTATTCCTCTGGTTGGAATTGCCTTGAGGGTATCTGTTTCCCTGCCAATTCTGCGGTGCTCTTGAACCTTGGAGACTCTGCCACATGGCCCAATTTGCATCTTCTACTTCTTGCACGTTCATCACCACATCATCACTAGCAGGTCCTTGGTTGACTCTCCCACTGTTAGAAAATATCAAAGTAACCAAGTGTTTATTCATCTGCTCCAATTGAGAGATAACCTTGTCATTCTTATCAGCATTAGAAAACTTTTGCTCAACCTATGCAACTTTACCAAGAATGTATGTTCCACGTACTCTCTCCAAAGGCCAATCTCTAGAGTTCATAGAGATATCATCGAACAATTTCTCCACAACATTCGACGTTTTCCCAAAAATTATTCCTCCAGCAGATGCATAAACTAACACTCTCAAGTCATGCCATTATAGAAGACACTGATGAGCTGAAACTTTTTAAATCCATGCAGTGGGCATCTTCTCAATAGATTAGTAAATCTCTCCCAAGCTTCCCCAAATGACTCATCTCTTCGCTGCTTGAATTGATTTATCTCTTATTTCAGTAAAAGAATTTTTCCAGGCGGCATAAAGCGGTCCACAAACAGCTGCTGCAACTCAGTCCAATTAGAGCAACTGTATCCATTGAGCTTGTCATACCACTCCCTCGCCTTGTCAACTAACAAAAACTGAAAAAGCCTCATCTTGCATCTGTCATTGGTAGTATCAGCGACTTTAACAGTATACATGTAGCTGTTGAAACGCTTCAAATGTCCATAGGGTTTATCAAAAATACCTCCGGTGAAAGGATTTTTCTCCACCATGTTGATCAGGGCTGATCTTATATTATTTGCTTCATCAGCTTGAATGGCCCCAACTACGCCTGATTGATTAGTGTGAAAATCTGTATATTTTAGGGTCCGATTTAGCACTGTTTTGTGGAATTTATATTCGTATTTTAGCACTAAATGGTTAATTTTCATATATTTAAGATATTGGTGCATGTGAGGTGTTATTTTGTGTTTTTAGGTGGAAAACGTATTAAAAGTGCAAAGTTGGAATGAAGAGTGAAATCGTGAAATAATGCTGAAAAATGCATGTCCTCTTTGCATAATTTTTCTGTATTGATTTAGAGATCCAAATTGAGCATGTGATATATGGTTGAAAATTCACTGAAGAGAAGGTCATTTTGGCTCAAGAAACCCCTCAATCGGAGGTCAGTTGAGGGAGATATGATCAAAACGGTGAAGAAGTACAAGCTGTGCCGACCAGCACAACCAGTGCCACTTTGCATGAGTCGTTCTATGGTTGGAAAGCTAAGGAAAATACGATCGCGTGAGCGCAAAAATCACATCAATCGGAGATCGGATGAAGAAGTTATGAGCAAAACCGTGAGGTCGCGTGGACTGCCGAAGGGTGGTACGACCCGTGCGAATGGCTGCACGACCCGTGCCAACCTTGCACGACTCGTGCCAGACCTGCACAACCCGTACCACTACCTTGCGTGCCCGTTTCATCGTATTATGGCCCGTTCATGTTTTTGACATGAAAAAGCCTACTTTTAAGTCATAATTTGGGATTTTCACAGCCTCAACTATAAAGGAGCCCTTGGGGTGTTCCAAACCCTAACTCTCCATAAATCTACACACCTTTTTACAATTCACCATCCCATCCACCCATCCCGGGGAGTTCATTAGTATTGCTTACTTGAGAAGGAGAACGAGGAGGTTTAGAATCACGGAGGAGAGAACGGAGGATCACACCATTTTTAGGATTATTCTTATTCTTTCTTTTTTAATTTTGAACATGCTTTCATACCTAACAATGTGTGTTGCCTGTAACAACATGGGCTAGTACTCCTTGGATAGCGCTGGGTTTGAAGGTTATATTGTTTTGAATGATGATCTAGATTTAAAGTTGGATACCTGCAGTATATTTATTCCTTTATTAATACTTTGATTTGAGACTTATATTTTTGTCTTATATGATCTGTCCTTATTCATGGGTATGTCATTGCCTTTTGCATGCTTATGCTTATTGCTCGTGTTATATAAGAATTATGTTTGTCAACCTATTATGGGTAAAGGGGATCTAAACATATAACCTTTATTCATTAGAATAATTAATACTGGACACCTAATATATTTATTAATTACCATTCTAGAGAATTTGGTTTCTTAGATTATTAGGTGAGAATTGAGGATTAATTCTTAAGTACCTATAAAGGAAAGTCTAGTGCTCTAGCCTTTAGTGGAATTTTACATGAAGTACCTAGAAAGGGAGTAGGGATTATTCTTCTGTATCTGAGGAGCTAAACCAGATTTATGTGTTAAGTTTACTTTAGAAAATAGATTTAACATAATTAAGTGATTGCTTTCATAAGAACTGCAGGGATTCTAACTGATTGTCTAGTGATGTGATTTGACCAATCTAACTGGATTTCCTAGTGTTGTCTATCTTCTCTCTTGAATACTTTCATCCTTATTTTTATTTGCTATTTTATTATTTTAAGTATTTATTTTCTACTTTCTTAGGTTTAATTAAATTCACTTATAAACCCAGATTTGTCTTAAATTAGAATAGTCATAAATAGATTAAATAGTGAGTCTAGATTTATCCTTTGGGTTCGATAATAGACTTGGTCACGCGCTTATCTGCAACTGATTTCCTACACTTGGGGACACGCAAAAAGGTGAACAAGCACTGATCCTCCAAGATTGGTAGACTTAAACGTCTACCGGTTGACAATGTCATCTTCATGTGTTCTATCTCCCATAATCGCTGATTCTACTAATGTTTCTGCTTCAACTTCTGACTCAGCTTCTTCTGGAATAACCTGATCTTCTATCTATTCTTTATCCTCCTCCACAACTGCTTTAGGTGTTGAAGTGTCTGCTTTCTTACTCGAATTCTGTACCTTAACAGCCATAGGAGGTGCTTTGATCTTCTTTGTTGTTCCTCTCCTTTTTCTAGCAGACACTTCAACCTCCGGATCAAATTCAATATTTTATGTTCTCTTCTTTGACCTGGTATACATGCAATTTCAAGAAAATTCAAGGTGTAGACAATTAAATCCCAAAGCAAAAATTCTAATTAAATAAGTAACAAAAGCAAATAAATAATTTACTGTCCCCTGCAGCACGGCGCCATAAACTTGTTAGGCTAAAATTGCTCTCTCCAATTAAATCCCCAAGTGTAGGGATGTCAATTATAATGTCAAGTACCCCAGTTAAAAATAATATCGTTCCCACTGAGACAGTCAATTATCTATTTATTTTGTATCACTGTTTAACTAGAATTATCGTAATCAATTTCCAAGATTTGAATAAATTAATATCTAAAATTCTTGAATCAATAAATAATAGAATAAATAAAAGCAAGAAATTATTCAAGAGAGAAATAACAGTTCTAAGGTATCGGGTTTAATGCAGTTGATTCAGTTTCCTAGACAGCCTACTGTTCGTTCATACCGTTTTAATGGATTTACATTATTATTCAATTCGTGAGTAGTTTTGAACCTCCTTCCTAGATACTAATAAGGCTAATTTTATAAACCTCCGGATGGCTAATTCGACTATCATATATTCTCTGGAATTCCTATTCAATCTTATTCCCTTCCTACTTGACTTTTTAATTGCATTGTTCCAATAAGATAATCAAGTACCCTATTTACTAGCTCTTAAGATTAACGTGTTCACGGGCAAACTACTTTAATCTCTAGCAATCAAACAGTATCAAGTACACATGCACACAAGCTAACATAACATATCAAGCATCACGGGCAATATTAATAATATGCGATGAAAACGTTACAAACATATAATATAGTTTGGATAAATCAAATAAACAAGGATTATAAACAGTATGAATTCACAAGATTAATCTAGGTTCCCAAATCAACTATATCTAATCCTCAATCCTTAGAACTATAAAAGTATTTAGCCCATGAGGTTACACACAACCCTCATGGCTATCAAATTCATAACAAAATCAACAATTGAAAAGAATAAAGAAAATATACGAAACCCTAGTGTCACGTGGTTCGCGTTCTTCCCCTGTCTCTCCGATTGGATTGGCTCTCAAAATCCATTTGAATCTTCCTCCGGACTGATGAGATGGATGGATGAATGGTTTGATGTGAGTGAGTGGATGGATGGATGGTGCGTGAATTGAATTCACGATGTGTTCTTGTGTTGAATGATTGGTCCCCTCTCAAAGTGTTTGATCTCCCTTTTTATACCATGGGCCACGAAAACTGACTTGACTGGGCTATTTTTACACTTCTTCACGCACAGGAAATTAAAAATTCTGATTTTTAGCTCAAAATAACCCAACTACTCAAGTTGGCAACACGACCAGTGTTACGTTGAAATGCAACTCGAGTCACCCTACACGAGTCGTGTCATCAAGTAGAGCACTCGTCTGTCAAGTCGTGTTGCGATGCTCTGAAACAGAACTGCCTTTGGGACCCAACTCGACTCGAATTGCAAGTCGATTAAGGCCTTGCAACCCGAGTAAGCTCTTTGGATAATTTTCGAAAGCTGCTATGTCCCCTACTCGACTCGAGTTGCAAGTCGAGTTGGACCTTGCAACTCGAGTAAGCTCTCTGAACGATTCTGGACACGTTTCAGATCCCAACTCGACTTGTGTTACAAGTCGTGTTGCAACTCGAGTTGGGTCTTTTCAGCCCCGTTTCTTGCTCGTTTTCGTTCATGCTTCATTTCTACCCTGTTTTAACCTTCAAAACTCAATAAACCCCATTAGTAGCACCATAATCATGTAAAATACATAAGCTACACAATCTGACACGAATATATGGCCTTCTATTAACAAAAACAAGGTATTATGAGACCGAAAATATGTAAATTTACACTGTCATCAGGTATCGATACACCAATCGATATAGCAATCTTTGATAAGAGGATCAAGAATATGAGAGAGGCTTGCCTAGGAGGAATCTCGAGAACCTGTACGCAGGTAAGGTGACATCTTACATCTACCCAAGGATTACCTATAATCTGGCAGATAAAGACTTTAGTAGAGAACTCATCCTTCATCAAGATTTCAAAAATAAAGATTTGATGAAAGAAGGCAACCGGTCGTACTCTATCACCTATAGTATCTCATATGCTCTATCCAACACTTATCATTCAGATTTATTCCAAATGGAGGAGTATATTAAGATATCAGAAGTGTTCGAAAGGGTTGTATATGCAACCAGGCCAGAAATAATAGAGTTACCGCCAATTCACGACATGGATTTGCAAATTAAGGACAAGCAGGTCTGGAGTAAACAAGACATCCTCAGATTCGAGCAAAGGAGGATTTCTTTCCAAGAAGATAGAATGATCAGTGAGAGATGGGAAAAGAAATCAATAGTGGAAGTAATCCAGGAACCAGAGAAGTTCACAATCAAAGGTGAACTAAAATGCCCAGAAGGATGGAGAGGAGTCGAAGTAATATTTGATATCACTAAAAAGGAAAATTTTATTCCTTGTGATGTCTTATATTATCTCCAACAACCAATAACTGGGAGATACCAAGGATAACTCAAACTTGGTGATCTTGAGTTAATAATCGAGGGAGTTGCAGGAAGATTCCCAGATTAACTAGTACTGGAATTGGAGTTTCTCGAGGATCACAAATCTTGGGAATGATTACAAGATGGAATGGAATTCAAGGTCAAGGGAAAGAGATACAAGATTCACTAATAGAACCTCGAGGTTATAGTCTCTGATCTATCCATGACCACAAGTCCATTCTCGATATATATCACCGTCGGGATGATATATAAGGAGCACCATGCAGAGTATTTTGCGGCATACATTGATTCAGGAGCTGGTATCTGCACAACAAAAGAAGGAGTCTTTCCTAAAGACTCAGGCGAAGATTTACCAACTGTACTAGGAATAGATTTCTCACAAAGGGTGCTAATCCTTAGAAGAGGAATCAAGCAAGCGAAAATTATGATCGGAGTGGATCGTACCCCATGGTACAAGGTGAAAACTCCACCGATATATTTTCACGACACCAGAGCAGACATTCTGTTAGGAAATAATTTTCTACAGACATTCAAGCATTTTACCAAAGAAAACGCAACAAAAAGGCTTATTTTCACAACCCTTTGTGACCATAAGATCATCGCACCAAGACTGCGTAATGCATTCCAAAGAAAAATGCCAATCAGATTTCGTAGTAAGCATAGTGATAATGAAGGAAAATTTAGCCATCCAAAGATGAATGATCGAAGGAGATATGGCGAAGCGGTCCTTCAAATGAGAACTGAGATTAAAGGAGGATGGAAGATGGAGAAAGTAAAGAAAAATACAATCCACCTTCTCAAAGCAAGCTTGGGAGAAAATCTATAGAAATACGTCACAATCGAAGAACAAATATCTTTAGAGGACGTCAAAAAGAAGATACAGAGGAACTTCAACGAGGATCTTCTAGCCTGGTTGGACAGCTTAAAGCCTCATTCAAAGTAAAAGAAGGAAAGGAGCATGAGTTCGTGAGATACAAGCATATCCTAATGAACCAAGAGGATCGGAAGGATATGCAGCAAATACTTAAGGAACATCTGGACATTAAGTTGATATCACCAGGAGTATCTCCATATAGCAGTCCATGATTTCTGGTTAGAAATCATGGAGAAGTCAAGCAAGGGAAGCCGAGATTTGTAATCAACTACAAAGGAATCGACAACATCTTGGAGTTCGATGGATACTACATACAAAGTAGGGAACACTTGGTCAACTGTATCAAGAATGTCAAGTTATTCTCAAAGTTTGATTGCAAATATGGGTTTTACCAGATTATGATGGAAGAAGGAAGCAAAAAGTTTACAGCCTTCTCCACACCACAAGGTCATTATATTTGGAATGTTATTCTCATGGGCTTGACAAACGCACCTCTGATATACCAGAGAAAGATGGATAATCTTTCCAAAGATTTTTTCTCATTCATGTTTGTCTATGTGGATGACATCCTCATAGCCTCGAAGAACATGAAGGAGCATTTGGCGCATCTGGAAATATTTTCAGAAGTATGTCACAAAGAAGGATTAGTGCTTTTTGAAAAGAAAGCAGTAATAGCAACAAGACAGATAGAGTTTCTTGGAATTGAGTTCGATGAGTCCGGGATTATTCTACAACCACACATTGTAGAAAAGGTTCAAGGATTTCCTGAAGAACTCAAGGACAAGAAACAACTCCAAAGCTTCTTAGGAGTTGTCAACTCTGCTGGAGTGTTCATCAACAATCTAGCGCAATACAAAAAGGTGTTTAGTCCTCTGTGAAAAAAAATACCGAGTTCAAATGGGAGGAATCACACCGAGAAATGGTTAAACAATTAAAGGAGATTTGCAAGAAGCTCCCCAAGTTAGCCATTCCAAATGACGAGGATGATCTGGTACTATATAGATGCCAGTGACCATTAGTGGGCAGCAGTTCTTACAAAGTCCACATCCGAAGGAGAAATGTCATGCAGATACTGTAGTAGACTCTTTACGGAGAACGAGGCAAAGAGATGACACATTAATGAGAATGAGTTCTTCGCAGTACGGAAAACGTTCAAAAAATAGCCGCTATTTCTTCTTGTGAAAAAATTCATCCTTAAAATCAATAACACAAGTGTCAAAACCTTTTCAAAAAATAAAATTGAATCTAAACTAGAAAAGGCAAGACTTTTAAGATGGCAAGCTGAATGTCAATATTATGATTTTAAAATTGTCATTATTAAATCTGTTGATAATATTTTGGCAGATTTTCTGATGAGAGATGGAGGAAGGTGAGATAGACTCCATCCTGATCTCTTCAAGACACTTGATGGACAACCTTGTGTTACTCAAAAGGGAATTCGAGAATCTGGTGCTCAATGCTGGGCTTGCCAGAAAAGTATAAGAGATCGATCTGACCAAAGTGTCTAATCGTATACGAGACTGTATCCGCAATAATACGGGTCTATTCGAGAAAATACTAGAGCCACTCCTCTAGGCTATTGATAGCAATCAACAAAATGAGAGCAGTCGAGAACGGGGCTCTAAACCCGGAGCAAGGGATTCAAGTACCCTTAGCACAAGTCCTGGACTGGAACTTCCAAAGGAAGAACTGGTCCAAGGAAAAATTGAGGCTCTGGAGTTACATCTAGAGTCATCGAATCAACCCAGTACCTCTGGGGTTAAAGAGGAAGAGATCAGCCTTAGGTCAATGACGGGCACCGCTAAGGCTGGTATTAACATATCTGATTTTTTTCATTGGCAGGGATACCAAGCTAGCTGGAAAAAATTAAATACTAGACAAAGAATCCGTCCAGAAATGCCGAATAGATATATCAGGGGAATACACCCGAGTTTGGATGAGAAATGACTCAAGTCCGAACGATATAAAACAGTGGTATGATTTTGAGGCTTTAGCCTCAATATATACTGTTGCATTAAGTTTTCCGGAACTCTCAAAACTGCCAGACTGGCTAGGGAAAGCATTAGTGAAGACATGGAAAACAATGCGACATTGTCTAGAGGAGATGTATTGAAACTCTACTTCACCAGTGCAGCTCCAGAACCGATGGGAAAAGGCAACCAATCCTGGTTTCTACTTATCAAGATTAGAAGACCAGATGTCGGGGCATCAAACAAAATCAAAGAGTCTTCTTAAAAGAAACCAATCCTGATTTCTACTTACTTCGAGGATCAAATCTCGATGCGAAGAGCGAGATGTTTGTATGCCTGCATTCAAGCCATGGATCAGGTGAAGTACCCGTTTAAGCTCGAACACAAGTCTATGAATGAGTCTTTTTTGTTAAACCCCTTAACAGGAAAGAAGACAGTATTTACTGAAAAGGCCTTCGAAGAAAAGTGAGAGCTTCTTTGTGGGAAACAAGATACCGATGAATAAACGAACTTATCGGAAATATTATAACATGGCCCATTTTGGGCAGTGGACAAACAAAATATACACAAGCTGCTCTACCCAAATAGAACCAGAGTTTGGAAAATGAGTAAGATCGGACATAGGGAGAATAAGAATTGCTGAACACCCTCCAGCAAAGGATACACGTGGGAAGAAGAGGGTAAAACCTCTTCAAAACACCCAAGAGCCAAAGGACCCTTCAGATACCAAAGGAGAGAAATGACTCTCCAAAAAAGCAAAGGCCAGGTGACCCCGCAAGAAAACAAAGCCATGTGTTCCTGTAACAAGGGGCCAAAAGAAGTGGACCTGGCCAGCTGATAAAGAAAGACATCCATGCAGCCAGCTAAGGAAAGCATCCAAGACATGTGACTTAAGAAGTGACATCACAAGAAATAAAGATGCTTTGGAATTCGGATTTCAAGTCCACAAGTCTCTATAAATAGGGAGTATGAGGAAATATAAGGCATCGACCATCACCCTCTGCTTTCTCTCATTCAATAAATATTTTAGTTTTCTTTCTTTTCTTGTATAAGTGTTTCTATTTAAGCTACAATAGGTGGCTAGATGAGTCTTCTCCTCTTGTTTAAGTAGTATGAGTGTGTAATAATATTTTCATTCAATAAATAAATAATCTTGGGCTTCTGCCCTCATGTAACCATCCTTTTTTCTACAACCTTAATCTCCATACTTCGGACGAGAAATAGTAGCAGCATCCTGTATACCCAGTGTAGGAAACGAACCAGGGTTGTGCTAAGGTTCGCTGTAGGAACGGGATTGAACCATCACACTGCGGGGCAAGTGGTTGGCTGTGAGGAGCAGCTGTAAAATCTCCCGGATACCCGGTGGATTAATGGTAAAAAAAGATACTGTTACTGTTTTAAGTGGGTTAATCACGAGATTGATGTTGTTTAATTAATGTACGGAAGCATATTGAGTCTGATATGATCATAATGGACTATATCTATTTTGAAACGGATAGATGAAATTTGGAAGGAAATTGAGTATATATATTAGGTATAAAGGGAAATAAATGAATAAATGTATAAAATAAATTTTGGAAATAGTAAAAGGTGGGGAAATAGCCATGTTTCATTTATTAAAGGGTTGATTTGTTGGTTTGTAATAATTGAGGGGCATATTTGATCAATTTCAAGAAGGAAAATGGTGTGGGTGAACAAAAAATAAGGTGGAGGGTGTAGATGATCCTAAGGGTAAATATTAGGATCCTAAGTGACCTTTTTCCCATTATTGTTTAAAGAACTAAAAAGGAAAACTCATAAATAGAGTATAGAGTGATTGATAAAAACTATTATTCCGACTCTACTTTTAAATTAAACAAGTTTAATAAAATACAGTTGTTTTAATTTTTCTTTTTTAATGAAATAATTTTGTTACATGGAGTTTTAACAAAAATAAGTAAGGGAAAATAGCCCATTTACCATTAACTAATTTATATAACATCCATACCCATTTGTTCATTTTTGGACTAAAATACCCCTATCATGTCGGAATATTATGTTGGAATCTGACATCGAATCCGACATTTGATGAAATACCTCCATCCTGTAGGAATGCTATGTTGGAGTTTAGACATTGAATCCGACATCCGATGATGTCGGAATCGGTGTCGGAATCCCAACATAACATTCCGATAGGATGTGAGTATTTTGGTCAAAAAAATAGTCAATTGGGTAAGGATGTTACATAATTAATTTATGGTTGGCAATAATTTTTGATAATTCATATTGTGTATTTTTGGCAATTAACTCAATAAGTAAAGTTGTTTATAGTAGAGCAACTTTAAATGTGAAGTTGTCTTTCCCACATTCAACTTTTGAATCTTTATGTAGTGTCATCAGATACGATCAAGAGTGTTATCTCTATGATTGTCCTTCCTTTCTGGTCATAGGTCATAATTTGCTTTTTACACGTGGATTAAGAAGTATTATTATTTTATGTGTAGTGGGTAGTTTGTTAATTTTTACTTTAAAAGAAAAATTAGAACCTTTGAATGAGACATTCAATATAGTAAAATTGAGACCTTTTTGTGGGATGGAGGTAATATTATTATCCGTCTCAATTTCATCATATTTACTTTTTGTATGAATATCTATACATGCATAAAAACAAACCTAAACTTCTACTTTTGCTTTCATTTTTTTTTCAATTTTATTTTATTTAGAAATAATTCAATTTTAATCTTGGCCGTCTAATTAATTCTTTTGATTTCAATAAAAAAAATTAATTAAAAGTTTTTTTATTTAAATTTTACTTTTTTATTTTATCATATAAATTTGGTAAATATGGGAGATATTTTTGACATATTTAACTAATTTTTAATCATTAAACCTATATACATATATTGACCGTCCATTTCATACTTTTAATCTAAAGCGTGGATCCTATTTATTTATGCTAATAAAATTTTATTTATTTATTTTTAATCAACAATATAAATTTGATAAATATGAAAAATATTATTGACATATATTCGACTAATTATCATTCAATATATTAATTTTAAATCAATATAATAAGTAATATATTTTAATTTAATTTATATATAATATCAAATCTTTCAATGTTATCTTTGGTAATTTTTCATCTTTTTTTGCTATACCGTTGATTGTTTTCAATCACGATCATTAATTCTTTCAAATCATTTTATATAAATATTTTCATTACCTAATCAAATCCTTACTTCATTTTTTTCTTTTTGGTTGCTTCTTTTTTTTTTTTTTATCTATTTCACTTTCGTACTATTTCTAATTTATTTAATTTGTTTTATCTTTTATACTTTATTTTTATTTGATCTTGCAGGTTCATTCTCTAAAATATCATTTTTTTTTGTTATTTTTTCTTTTCTATTTTTTTGTTTTATTTATAATTATATAAACTGTATTTCTATACTTTAATTTACTAGTAACTGAACCCGTGCGTTGCACGAAATGTGTTATTTTTATGGCAAGAATTTCAATTAATTTTATGATTTTTGACCGAATAATATTTATTTGTATTATATTTAATCTAATGTTTAAATATTAAAGTCTAATGTAGTTATGGGCAAAACACTTCTAAAACTTTGTAAAACTGTTAAGTTGATCAATTCATATAAGTTTACTAATATCTTTTGCAATGAGGTTAAATGCATCTTTTTTAAAAATTATAAGATCAAACTATATATTACTAATTTATAAACATTAATCAATTAATGAAATATTTTACTATTAATTAACGCAACCAAACTTCTATTGCAAATAATTTAAAAGATTCATCTAAAGTTTCGTGTATACAATTATTTAATTATTTTAATGGGTGACTGAGATATGTTTAAAAATTTTGAATATATTCAAAGATATTATTCAATTTTTAATAAATAATATCTTATTCCTAATTTAAAAAAGTCATAACTATAATTATTTAATTATTTTAATGGATGACTAAGATTTGACCCTAAACCCTAAACTTTCTGGAAACATTATGCCATAAATCCTAAAACCTAAACCCTTATAATTATTTAATTATTTTAATTGGTGGCTGAGTTAGTTTGAAAAATAGATGGTCAAGAATTGAATTAAATTATTTTATGATTTGAAAAAGTCATAATTATAATATTTCAATCGTTTTAATTTAATGGGTGGCTGACTGAAAACATATATTATGTCATAAACCCAAAACCTAAACCCTCTGTAGACCCTAAACCCTTAACTCTAAACCCTCATAATTATTTAATTATTTTAATGAGTAGTTGAGATTTGTTTAAAAAATAGATGGTTAGTTTTCTAATTTGAAAAGATTATAATTACAATTATTTAACTATTTAAATGATTGATTAAGATTTGTTTAAAAAATAGACAGTTAAGGTTGGATTTATAATTAATATTATTAATTTTTTAATAAATATTATCTTATTTTCTTGAGACGCTAAGATTTGCTCTAAAACCCGAAATCCTAAACCCTAAACCCTTTTAAAAACATTAAATTATTTTCTAATTTAAAAAAGTTATAATTATAATTATTTAATTATTTTAATTGGTGATTGAGATTTGATTGAAAAATAGATGTTTAGGATTTGATTTATATTTAATATTATTAATTTTTTAATAAATAATATATTATTTCCTAATTTGAAAAAGTTATAATTATAATTATTTAATTATTTAAATGGGTGGCTGAAATTAGGGGTGTGCACCGATGCAAAATGGAACCGAAATTAGAAAATCGAACACCGAATTTTTCAAAAAAGAACAAAACCCAAACCAATTTAGTGAAGACACCGAATAAAACCGAACCAAAATTTTCTGTTCGATTTCGGTTTTCAAACCGATTTCACCTAATAAACTGTTAAAGCTATTTTTAACCATAAACAACATCAATGCTAATCACTGGAATAATCCAGATTTTTTCATCAATATGATCATAAAGCCATTTAAAAAAATAATAATAACAATAATAAAATAAAAAAAAATCTAAAATTCCTGTCAATGTTTCACTAACCCAATGAGATATAATGAGATATTGTGGCTTCAATCGCCAACAGGTAAGAAATCATTTTACAAAGAACGTCAATGGTACAACAACCAAAGCAGGAAGTACAAATATACAAAACAACGCCTGCTACTTAAGAGGGCGACGAATAAGAGGGAAAACTACAATTCCTCATCAAATTGAATTCCGAAAAATTAAACGGAAAGAAGAAAAAGTAGATTAATGATAGAGAGGGGAACGAAAATACCAAGAACAGACAGTGGGGAATTACCAAGAACAGAGAATGCAGGGGGGGGGCAGGAGAATACAGCCTACGTAATTACCAAGAAGAGAGGGTGGGATGAACGTCGGACGTCGGCAGAAGGAGCGACTGAAATCTTGCGGAAGGATGCCGTGCAGACTGGAATCGCGACTGGAGTGACAGAGTCTGGTGGCGGGCAGCGGCGAGGGTTTAGGGCTGAGTGGGCTGGGGCCACTAGGCCACCGGTGTGTTGGAGTGTGACGGGGAGAGGAAGGCGGGCTCGCAACTCGTAACTCGTAACTCGTATGTCTCAATTCGTTAGAAGAACTCAGGAAATATGCGGCTGTTGGGGGAATTCGGTTTTCGTTTTTTTTCTCGGTTTTTAAGTCCCAAAACCGAAATGAGCAACTGATTTTTTACTTTTTGAAAATCCGAACCGAACAGATTTTTCAAAAATCGAACCGAATTGATTCGTTAGGCTCGATTCGGTTGGTTAAATCGGTTTTACCCGTCATCCTCTGCTGAAATTTGTTTAAGATAAACCCTAAACTCTAAAACTCTCAAACCCTAAATTCTAAAACCCTAAATCCTAAACCCTTTTGGAAAAATTAAATTATTTCCTAATTTGAAAAAAGTTATAATTACAATTATTTAATTATTTTAAGGATGGTTGAGATTTGTTTGAAAATAGATGGTTAGGAATGAATTTATATTTAATATTATTAATTTTATAATAAATAATAGTATATTATTTTCTAATTTGAAAATGTCATAATTATAATTATTTAATTATTATTTGAATGGGTGGCTGAGATTTTTTTGAGAAATAGATAACCATGATTGGATTTATTATAATTAATTAATTTTTTTTATGAGTGGCTGAGAGGTGGCTGAGATTTGTTTAAAAAATATTAGATCACCAAAATTGGATTTATTCTAGATTTGACTATATTAATTTTATAACCATAATTTTTCAAAAATTTTCATCTCAAATTAACTTATATTATTTATAAACTACCAGATTTATATTATTTTATGTCTTTCAACACAAACATAGTCCATTACGACAATTCCGCTCTATTTTCTCTCTCAATAAACATTGTATTAATTTTCTTAGGGGATTATTTTTGCAAATTATGGAATCAAATCTACAAGTTGTCATTTTGGTTTTGCTAACGGTTCAAAATATTTCGTTAACTATTAACATATTTTGATGAAAAATTTCTATGGGACTAAATCTACCAGTTTTGGGACCTTTTTGGCATTGAACAATTCTTTCGGGACCAAAAGTGTAATTTTTCATATAATTATTTTAACGGGTGGCTGACTGAAAACATTATGTCATAAAACCCTAAACCCTAAAACCCTCAACCCTTAACTCTAAAACCTTAAACCCTTTGGAAACATTAAAGTATTTCCTAATTTGAAAAAGTTATAATTATAATTATTTAATTATTTTAATGGGTAGTTGAGATTTGTTTGAAAAATAGATGATTAGGATTGAATTTATATATAATATTTTTTTTAATAAATAATATCTTATTTCCTAATTTGAAAAAGTCATAATTATAATTATTTAATAATTTAATGAGTGGCTGAGATTTGTTTGAGAAATAGATGCCTATGATTGGATTTATTATAATTATTTAATTATGTCCTAATTTGAAAAAAATCATAATTAGTATTATTTAATTTAATTATTTTAATGGGTGGCTGATATTTGTTTGAGAAATAGATGACCAGGTGATTGGTCGTATATAGTCGGGATGACCGATCAAAGAATTTATCGAACCACAGGGAGGAATGTACTAGAGTTTAAGCGATCTCAAGTTTATTATAATTTTATAAGGACGACAAAATAGTATGGAGGATAAGAGTGCAAGTGAATGCACCTAAACTAAAGCGAGAAATAAGATAAAAGTAAGGATAAATGATGAGTTCCAAATTATGCAAGGATTAGATTAACAACAATCATGACATAGATAATAAAGTAATCCCCTCAATAAGGCTCCCAAAAGCACATAGGATCAAGACCATAGCGAATACCTCCCACTAGATACTAATTACTCTACGAGTTCTCTAATTAGGTACTAAATCATAGACAATATTTCCTTTTAAGATACTATGAATTCACTAATGGCTTGGGTCTCCTCATCTAATCAATCAACCTCTCGATTAATCCAATTAATATTCTATCAAAGGGTTCTAAATTTAGAAGGATATCTATATATCATTCTAAATTAATAGACATGAAGTGTATGAAGAAATTATTCAATAAACTATCCTAAACACATAATTGATTTCTCAATCTAATTGCATGCCCATGACAATTAATCACACATATCATCATATAAATCAAGCAATGAACAATCAATTATAGAAATAACATAAAATCCATTCAAGATTAAAATCAAATTTCATAAAAACAAAATTATCCAACACCAATCATGGAGCTAATCTCACAAAGGAGATTAGTCTATCATAGTCTTAGAGAAAACAATCATAGACAATTGTATCTACAAATCCCATAACAAATCTATAAAGAGGTTCACAACAATTAGAATTAGATTCCCCCTTTGAAGGTCTTCAATGGAGATCTCCTTCTTCTTCTTGTGATCTTCACTCTCCCTTACTTCCTTGATCACTTGGATGGTGGATTTGATGGAGGGGATTAAGTGTAGATGGATGGATGATGAATGGATAAGAGGGATGGTGTGAATCGAAGGAAATGGTGTGTGATCTATGTATCCAAGTGAAACCCTTGTGATCTTCCCTTCAAATGTTGAACTTGAGACTATTTATACCCTCTCCCAACTTGGGTCACGAATATAACAACAACTGGGCTTTTTATACACACTTACATGCATTGGCATGTGAAAATCCAAATTTTTAGCCCAAAAACATGCAACTTGAGTTGGCCTTACCCAACTCGAGTTGCAACACGAGTCGAGTTGCATGTAGTGTAACTCGAGCTGACCTAGCTCGACTCGTGTTAGCAACTCGTGCACTATCCTGTTCAGGCGTGTTGCGAGGCTCTGAAACTGAAATGCCTTCGGAATGCAGCTCGACTCGAGTTGCAAGTCGAGTAGCGACTTGACAACTCACTGTATGATTTTTAAAAGTTGCTCTGCTCATAACTCGACTCGAGTTGCAAGTCGAGTTGGACCTTGCAACTCGACTAAGCTCACTGGACAATTTTGGGCAACTTCAGGACCCCAACTCGACTCGAGTTGCAAGTTGAGTTAGGTCTTGCAATTCGAGTCGGGTCCCCTCAGCCCATTTCTTACTTGTTTCAGCTCCTGTCTCCGTTTTTACTCCGTTTTCACCTGTTTTACATACATTTAAGCTCATTCACACACATTTCCATGAAAATACATAACACAACCAAAATACGTATAAAATACGGATGAAATAATACGAAAATGGATATAAAAAGAAACTAAAAACTAGGTGAAAATATCACTCATCACACCCCCAAACTTAAAGTATTGTGCGTCCCCGAACAACGAAAATGATAAACCAAGGGGGTGAGATTTTCACCTAGGAAAAGACTAAACGAACATAAGTAATAACACATCAACAACAATAAGAACTACAAATCATGTTAAGTCATCCTACAACATTAAACTCATGACATGCAAAAAATATTAACAAGTTCAATTTCAAGAGAACAAAAGTGTAATATAGTCCCTTTTAGTCGAAGCCTCTCATCGGTTATAAAGTTCTCTCAACACTCTATAAAATAGGGTAAATCAACACTCATTAACAGATTGGCTGCACTCGCTATAAGCTTGCTCGTGGACTATATTTACAAACCTCCAAAGTTTCAATTAGTGATCTAAAAGGTCTTTAATTAGGATATAATGATAGGATCTTTGGTAGGGTAGGAAGAATATAAGTAATAGTGACTAATCATGTGTAAGTAATCGAAGAGAAGACCAATTTTTCCAACTTCTCAACTGCTCTTTCTTCCTTTCTTTTCTTTACTGATCACAAGCACTATTCATCAACTTTCCTTGGATTTCTTGAGCTTCTTATAAATCATGTTTCCTTCTTTGGACTTTTAATTTCTTGAGCATCTTGTTGTTTTGCTCATTTTCTTGTTTTGAGGTTGCATGTCCATTCTTTTTTTCCCTATTTTCATTCTTTTTCTTGGTTACTTATACTATGCCAAAACTGTGAATTAACAACGGTGGAACGACAACGGATTAATGAAAACTCATTGTTAAAAGGGCAAAAAAGTGCTAAAAATGAATCCCCGTAGTTATAAGTTAAAAAAACGTGCATTAACAACGGGTAATTTCTTCCGTCGTTGTAGGTGCATTGTTAATGGAATTTCCCATCTTTTTTCCTTATTTTTTAAATTAAAAATTCTCTTAGGCATAAAAATTAGACTTAGAATTTCTTCGGGACTTAGAATTTTGGCTGCGCGTCCCGTCCTTGAAAGTTGCCCTAGCCACGACGCCCGACGAAGAGTTTTTGCTGCGCGCCGACGGAGAAGCTGACGGCCTTCGAAGACGACCAACGAAGCAAAACCCTAGCCTTGTATTGCTTCCCGTGCTGAAACCCGTTGCAAACCCATCTTCCTTCCCTTGCCAAAGACGACCCACGGCACCTAATCGACCGATGGCCACCGACAATGCTTCACTAGAGAACGAGATCGACACACCGATTCATTTCGTCCCACCTAATCGACCGACGTCCACCGGCAACTTGGTTGTTCTGTGTAAGTCTTATTTTCAAAATTTTCTTCTTCTGGTTCTTGGGGAATTTCTTTCAGTATTTTACTACTCCAACGTCTTGCTTCTTTTGCTTAGCCTCTATTTCAATTTGGGTGCTTCATAGGGCTTAGGGCTTTTCTTGTTCTGCACTTGTTTTCTTACTGCTCCAAAGTGAAAGGTGAAATTCGTGAGATGTTCAAGCCTGGTGTGGTTGGGAAAAAAAGGAAAATTCGTAATGCTTATTTCTATATTCAAACCCTTGTTTCACATGTTCTTAATTAATAGTAATTGGGGGGAGGAATGGATGGTGTTAGACTGCAGTGTATCCTTTTACTTCAAGTTTGAGTAATCTATATGGTTTTTTAAATTATTAGTTGAATTATATCGTTGTCTTGCTACTTCGTTGATTTATCTAGAATTAAAGCAAGTTTCCGCTGAAATATATACTATCAAAAAATCTATCTTTTTTGAAGTCGCAAACTTATAATTCTGTTGAACATAATAATTGTATTGATGAAATGATCCATCGAAAAGTTCTAATCCAATGAACACTCTTTGATGACATTTGCAATGCTTAATCTTAATTAACTGGGAGGGATAGGAATGGGATGGGTTCAAAATCGCGTTTCACTACATCTCTAAGTAATGAGAAGAAGAATTAATTTGATACCATGAGAAAAACAGACTTAGCATGGGGCTTAAGCTTAGGATTTTTCTCTAGGGGGACGTCTGAATCTCGTAAAAAAGAGAATATTTTTTGGGTTGATGGTGCTATTTCAAATATCCTGCATAGTAATTAATTTTTCAATTGAATAAGTCATGTAATAATATTAGATGTATATTAATCCAGAAAGATACAATAATTACTTGAGGAAGAACTTGAGACCTCATTCACCAGCATCCAGTTTCTTGATCCATGACTTCACCACTAGAGCTTCTTCCTCTTCTATGAACACTATTCTCTTCTCCCCACATTCATCTTCAATTATTTTACTCAACTTGTGTTCTATTTTGCATTGTTTCAATTTGAATTTAGGTTTTAATAGAAAATATTTTTTATATGTATTGATTTATTTTTTCTTTTTAAAAATCAAAACTTTAATAGAAAATGAGATATCTGCTACTGTGAGGCCACAATTTTATTGCTTGTATATTTGCTTTCATCATATTGAAAGATAGGAAAACATTATTTTCTTTTTTTATGGTATAGTTACATTTTGACTTTATGATAGATTACGTTCAACGTTAAAAGCATTGATAATCCTAACTGAAGGAGACTATCATTTGGTAATTTCTTTTGAGATTAAGGAAGTACGGAATTTAAAATCAGAGGTATTATTCTAGTCAAAATTAACTATTCTTGATCATTGTTTCATGCCCCATATGATTTTTGTTTCCTTTTTAATTATCTAATTGATTTTTCTTATGCTGTACTAGAAAGCCATATTTATACCTAGTTTTGTAGTCATGTTTAGAATCTTGAGAATGAACTTGATCCGTAACTTTCAATATTTATTGATCACAAGTTCATGATTTATTGACTTATCTCATTACGTGAGACATAAAATAAGTTTTTCTTTTGCTGATCACATACTCGGTCTTGATTTCCTTTGTGCAATTCATGAAGTGAGGTAAAAGAAGAGCGCATGGTTGTTTGAATATACTCAATGAATATATCTTGGGATGACAATCTTCTTGGTCATTCTCATCCATTTTCTTTTATCATGGTTACTCTTCTTTGCTGATTTTATTCGTCCACTCTATATTTTATTATTCAACATTTTAACCCTAGTATCTTTAATTAATGGGTGTGTCATTGAATTGAATAGGATTATGGAGCACGAAAAACAATTTATCATTCTATATTAGAAACGGGGTCGTGCCACACATTTTGCTAAAAAAGCAGCTTGTGATCAGTGGCTTAAAAAAAGAACTATGAGCAAATTTTGTCCTCAAATCAAGTACAGGTAGTTACCCTTGTCAACAATCTGATTGCACTAGCTACTAAATGTGTTCAAAGAATTTTATTGGAGACGTGCCCTTAAGAACTATGCTATAATCTGAAATTTCTTGATCTTTATTTTCAATTTAATACCCATCAAATATAATTCATGACCTTATCTTGTGAAATACAATAAGCTTTTGTATATTGATCACCCATCTACGATAAACAATGTGGCTTTTTTGTGCTTCGCTACTTGTGAGATTTAATGCAATTTGATGGGATAGTGAAAATTGAAATGATACCATCAATTGTACGTAGCATTATCATATTTCTATTATTTATTATTCTCATGATACTGTGGTTATAAGTGCTTACTTTTGTGTTCCATAGTTCATTGGAAAAAGTTACAGTAAGATGGATATTGATGAAGTGCGGAAAGAGCGGGTTTCATGCATCCAATAACACATGACAAAGACTTGTGTTGGAAGAGGTAATTTTGTAATATATCTTGTAATGAGAACAACTTCGATTGTGCTAACTTTAGCTTATATATGTCTTCTTTACCAGCCTCAATAAAAGACTAAAGTGTGTAGACGGAATGTGGAACATGATGAATGGTTTGTTGTTTATGTTTATGGGAAGACAATATTGTTGATCATGGATATATTATGATGTATTTTAATTGTTGTTGGTGTGAGAGAGATGTTGGGATGTTATAATAGTTGAACGTATAGATGTTGGTTTTTGTATTTGGAGTTCAATTAAATTGGAATGAATTGATGTAAAAATTAGTTGTGTTGTATTGAAGATCAAGGATTATGACAATTTTATTATTTTCATATTAAATTTAAACAGGTTAAAAATTTGTTATTAACAACGGGGATGTAGCCTATGACAACGGCCACATACTGTTGTTAAATATAGCTGATAACGGATGTGTAACTAAAAACAACGATGAAAAACCGTTATAAAGAATATACGACAACGGGAAAAATTCCGTTGTTATAGGTAAGAACCTTTAACAACTCCCAGATTAACAATGGAGATTTGGAGCTACAATAATGGGGATTATTCATTGTCTTAACTAGATACAACAACGGGAATGTCCGAAACAACGGGGATGTCCGAACAACGGGGATACACCGTTGTAAAAGTATAAATACGATAATGGGTCAAAAACCATTGTTAAAGGGTCGGTACCTTTAACAACTCCCGGATTAGCAATGATGATATGGAGCTACAATAACGGGGATTACCTGTTGTCTTAACTAGATACAACAACGGAGATTTCCAAAACAATGGGGATACCCCGTTGTAAAAGCATATATACAACGGGGAAAAAGCCGTTGTTAAAAGGATGATACTTCTAACAATTGTCGGTTTAACAACGGAGATTTTGAGCTACAACAACGGGTGATCCGTTGTCGTAGATGGCAACGACAATGGGGTTTCTCCGTTGTTAAAATATATTTTTGTTACCAACACAAGATTTAACAACGGATATTTAATAGCTACAACAACGGGGATGCGCCGTTGTTAAAAATAACTTACGACAATGGGTTTTCCACCGTTGTTAAAAGTCCTGACTTTTAACAACTGCCGAGTTAATAACGGAGTTGGAGGGGCTACGACAACGGGGATTCCCCATTGTCTTTCCACAGTTTTGGCATAGTGTTACCATTTCCTTTTTTCTTTTGCTTTCTCATTAAACCTTTCTAAACCACATCTCCTCAATCACTCACACAAAAGGGTAAATATATATGGCTCACGTGGGTAATTAAGGCTTGTAGTGTGCTTATATCACAATAAATAGGCTTAGAGGCTCAAAGTGGTTGACTAGGGAGTATGTTCAAGGTAGGAAAATGTTTGGCAATGGCTATTAATGACAAGGATGACCTTAGATCATGTCACTAATCTCCACAAATCGGACTTGTTCCTATAGTCCTTGAGCAAGTTCTAGCTTATCAAATACAATCAATTCACTCATGAAGAAATACCATGTATGCATGGTTGAGGCTCAAATTCTCACAAGCTTATACTCGGACCTTAAGAAACTTATGATACCACATCATCTCAAAATTGAACAAGTTAAGTAAAACATGTCACACTTTGAAAGTGTAGAGATTGTTAATCATAACTTGTCATCACTTATCATCATAACATGTCACCGCTCACATTCAAAAATAACTCACAACATCCCAAAACAAACCACCAAATCAAACCCTAAAAAAGAATAAAAATACACACAAAACAAATAAGAAAAGACTCACCAAACAAGAAAAAAAAAACATAACATGCAAAAATAAAAATCACCATCAATAGAAAATGAAGCACACATTCATAACATCATATTTCAAGTAAGCTCACAATCATCCCCATCTTGATTGAAAAGAAAATCCTAAATTACGAAAATAAACCTCCCAAAAACATAACAAATAAATTAACATGCTAATCTCAAACAATCAAAGTAAAGTCAAATTATGCTAAGCACATAGAAATGATGAGTGTAGAGTGAACTCCCTCAATAGGCATTTGGTAGTGGAAGTTATTAGCTCCGAGCTCAATTTGTGCTTCCATTACCCCTTGTACATGCTAAAAAACTCATCAAAACCATTATCTCAACAATTTCATTAAAAAATATGGACTATCATGCACTTCAACACAACCAATCATACCAAAATCAAACCAAAACTCATGAGAAAAATTTTAAAATTGCCCCAAAAATACGAGAAGTATATGCTTACTAACAAAAGATGTATGTCACACCACGCCATATCCCCCCAAACTTAAATCGAAATAAGAGTTGAAAATTAAGTTTGCAAAAAGTGGTGAGACTTACTTTCACACTTCAAATCAAGCGCTTATCGTATCTCCAATACGCATTCTCCTCAAGAGCACAATCAACCTACATACCAAAAATGCAAAACAATATTAAATCCATTAACCTTATTGAAAGCATTAAACAAAGCAATAAAGATAATGATGGATTGCTGATTAGCCATTTTGTAGTAGGGATGACCAATTAAAATAATTTATCGAACCACAGGGAGGTCGGTGCTAGAGCTTAAGCGAGATCACGTTTATCGCAATTTTATAGAGACGAATCATCAATGAGTAGTTTGATCAAACAAGAATTTAAATCAATCAAAGCAAGCAAGGATTAACAAACAAGATAGATGGATGAAATGCTTGGTTTTCCAAGTTGAGTCAAAGTGAGATTAACAACAATTAAGAAGTGAAAATCCTAGGATAAATGCATCAAATTCATATGATCATGGGTATAAGATTAAGGGCCAACACTAGATTCACCTAAACTCCTTCTCAAGATGAATAGGATATGGAATAAAGCTCAATGGATTGGTTCTAACTCAAACAATTCTAACTAGGTACTAAACTTGAAATGAGAGTTCCTTCACACGATTAATCAACCTCTCGATCAAACCAATTGGATGTCCTATCAAAGGGTTCTAAATAATAAAGTACTTCTCAATCTCTTTACAATTTATAATGCACATGAAGTGTTTGATGAAATGATTCAATTAATTATCCTAAATATGCAATTGTCTTCTCAATCTAATCACATGTTTAAAACAACAAACCACACAAATCATCATAAACCTCAAGATCTAAAGCATCAATGATAGAAAATCAATTAATTCAATCAACATATGAATTTAAATACATAAATCCCAAAATTATCCAACAACTCTCATGTTGCTAATCACACAAGGGAGATTAGCCTATCATTTTCATAAAGAAATTAACATAGACAATTAAATCCTCACAAATCATGATAAAACTATAAGGTTTAATACAAAGATTGAATGAAAACTCCCTTGATGTAACTTCAATGGAGATCTCCTCTCCTTCTTTGCACTTTCCTCTCTTCCTTGATCATTTTCCTTCACTTAGATGTAGAAATTAATGGTAGGATGATGGTAGATCCAAAGGATAAAGAATGGATGAAAATGATGGTGTGAAATGGAGGAAATAGTGTGTGAGGTGTGTGGGCAGTTGTGAATTTCATATCTCTTTTCAAAGGTTGAATGGAAGGGTATTTATACTCATTGGGGACCTTCTAGAAAAATTCTATTTTTTTACTGATCAGGCGCCTACACGACTCGTGTGCTGCAACACGCCTCGAGTCGTGTCAGGGTTTTTGGTTCAACGCCAACTTACGACGGCACACGAGTCCTGTGCCGCAACACGGCCAAGGGATGGTTGTGTTGTGCGTTCTGATGTCGTCGCACAACCATCTCTTACAGGCCCATTTACAGTACACGGCTCGTGTAGCATGAGACGACTCGTGTACTTGAAATGGACGGCCGTGTTCTTGCTTTCTTATTTTCTTCTTCCACTGTTTTGGCTCGTTCTCTCTCGTTTTAACTCCGAATTAAAAATCATAGGTTTAAACTCATTCACACATATTTCTATAAAAACACAAAATACAACCAAAATACACATAAATACGAATGAAATAATATGAAAACACACATAAAAAGACACTAAAATCTAAGTGAAAATATCAGTCATCAGTTGCCTCCCATCTAGCGATAAATTTAATATCTTCAAGCTGGACGATATTATAAAGCACATGGTGGTCTAGATTAGTTCTTAAACATTGTCATAGGTTTCTTCTTGAAGTAGTGCCTTGAGCTCTCACGTTCCACAACTAGAACGTTTCCCTTCTTGTTAAATAGCTCAAGCAATTGTTCTCCGATGACGTTCTTCACAAGAAATGACCCTTTCCACTTGTTCCACTTTTTTCATGGGACTTTATATGCATTTTGAACTTCAGCCACATCTCCCGGTAAGAATTCGGGTATTGACAAGTGTTGGTGTCCTCTTGCAACCTTTTCCCTAAAATCACCAAACAAATTTTTATCAATAAAATCATGGAAGTTCTTAAGAGAATTTGAAATTTCAATTGAATGAGAAGGTTTTGGCTTGTGTGGGGTATCGCTAATGATCTTAGTTTCGGGAGGCTTCTTCTCTTCCAAAAAGGCATGAATCTCTTTTCGATTTTGAATATTGACTTTCTCTACCATCTCTTCAAGAGACTCAACAAATCTATCGAATTCCCCCTTCAACTCTTCTTTCAACTCTTTGGCTTTCACCCACTTAGGCACCCTTTCTCTTTTTTCCTTCATAACCTCATCAACTCCCAAACTATCCGCTTTTCTATCCTTAATGGCTATTCATAGATTCGTTGTTCCGTAGGTAGAAGGCTTTTTGTTCTCTTCTTGAAGTCTCTCCACGGTGGACAAAACTTGACTAACTTGGTGCTCCAATGAATCCAACTTAGCATTGAATGCTACCATTGTATTCATCATCATTTCACACAAATTTTCGATTCTATCAATCCATGGTTGATTAGATTTCCTCCCCTCTTCTAAGCGATCCATAATCATTTCAAATAACTTTTCTCCAAGCATCGCTATGTGGTCACTTTAGGTGGAATAAGAGGTGTTGGAGTCTTGAAAATTTTCCCATAGTTATGGTTGATTTCCTTCTTGATGTCTAGAAAAATTTCCTTGAAAAATATCTTCCACGCCTTGAGGGTATATTTGGTGATGCATTTGAGGTGGGACTCCAAATTTCTCATAACTTTGTTGTTGGAATTGCATATCTTGTACTCTAAAATCCGGTTGCAAATTAGGCTAACAATTTGGCATTTAAAAACCTTGAAAATTTCCTTGTGTGTTCATAGCGGAATGAACACTTCTATTCACCAAATCTCGAAAAATATCCATGTAGCTCATATTTTTGGGGTTGCTCTCCTTCTCAAGGTATGCACCTATAAAAGAAAGAAATTATAACAAAATTTTTCAAAGAAAAAATAAGATGTAAAAATAAAAATAAATGTCCTTATTAAGACCACTCTAAACAATCCTTCGTCAAAGTACTTACCTCCCTGCAACGGCGCCATTTGATTGGTCGTATATAGTCGTGATGACCAATTAAAGAATTTATCGAACCACATGGAGGAAGGTACTAGAGTTTAAGTGATATCAAGTTTATTGTGATTTTATAAGGACGATAGAATAGGATGGAGGATAAGAGTGCAAGTGAATGCACCTAAAATAAAGCAAGAAATAAGATAAAAGAAAGGATAAATGATGGGTTCCAAATGATGCAATGATGTGATTAACAACAATCATGACATAGATAATAAAGTAATCCCCTCAATAAGACTCCCAAAAGCACATATGATCGAGACCATAGCGAACACCTCTCATTAGGTACTAATTACTCTACGAGTTCCCTAATTAAGTACTAAATCATAGACAATATTCCCTTTTAAGGTACTAAGAATTCACTAATGGCTTGGGTCTCACCTAATCAACCAACCTCTCGATTAAGCCAATTAAATGTTCTATCAAAGGGTTCTAAATCTAAAAGGATATCTCTATCTCATTCTAAATTAATAGACATGAAATGTATGATGAAATGATTCAATAAACTATCATAAACACATAATTTATTTCTCAATCTAATCGTATGGCCATGATAATTAATCACACATATCATCATATAAATCAAGCAATGAACAATCAATGATAGAAATAACACAAAGTTCATTCAAGATTAAAATCAAATTGCATAAAACTAAATTATTCAACACCAAACATGGAGCTAATCTCACAAAGGAGATTAGCCCATCATAGTCTTAGAGAAAACAATCATATACAATTGTATCAACAAATCCCATGACAAATCTATAAAGAAGTTCACAACAATTAGAATTAGATTCCCCCTTTGAAGGTCTTCAATGGAGATCTCCTTCTTCTTGTGATCTTCACTCTCCTTTATTTCCTTGATCACTTGGATGGTGGATTTGATGGAGAGGATCAAGTGTAGATGGATGGATGAAGAATGAATGAGAGGGATGGTGTGAATGGAAGGAAATGTTGTGTGATTTATGTGTCCAAGTGAAACCCTTGTGATCCTCCATTCAAATGTTGAACTTAAGGCTATTTATACCCTCTCCGAACTTGGGCCACGAATTTAACATCAACTGGGCATTTTACACATACTTACACATTTTGACAGGTAAAAATCCAAAAATTTGGCCAAAAAACATGCAACTTAAGTTGGCATTACCCAACTTGAGTTGCAACACGAGTCGAGTTGCATGTAGTGTAACTCGAGCTGATCTAGCTCGACTCGTGTTGGCAACTCGTGCACCCGCCTATTCAGTCGTGTTGCGAGACTCTAAAACTGTAATGCCTTTGGAACACAGCTCGACTCGAGTTGCAAGTCTAGTAGCGACTTGACAACTTGAGTTGGCTCACTGCATTATTTTTAAACGTTGCTCTGCTCCCAACTCGACTCAAGTTGCAACTCGAGTTGGACCTTGCAACTCGAGTAAGCTCACTGGATAATTTTGGGCAACTTCAAGACCCCAACTCGACTCGAGTTGCAAGTTGAGTTAGGTCTTGCAACTCGAGTTGGGTCCCATCAGCCCATTTCTTTCTCGTTTCAGCTTCCGTCTTCGTGTTTGCTCCATTTTTACCCATTTTACATACGTTTAAGCTCATTCACACACATTTCCATGAAAACACATAGCACAACCAAAATACATATAAAATACGGATAAAATAATACGAAAATAGATATAAAAAGACACAAAAAATTTGGTGAAAATATCACTCATCACCAGCCCAGGATTTATTACAATTATTATAATTATTTAATTATTTCTTAATTTGAAAATGTCATAATTATAATTATTTAATTAATTTATTTCAATGGGTGGTAGAGATTTATTTGTGAAATAGATGGCTAGGATTGGATTTATTCATGGTTGAGATTCTTTTGAAAAATAGATTGTTAGGATTGGATTTATATTTAATATTATTAATCTCATAATAAATAATATCTTATTTCCTAATTTGAAAAAAACATAATTATAATTATTTAATTATTTTAATAGGTACTCGATTTAAAATGTTTAAATCCTGGTGATTTAACACCTGAATCTCAGATTATAGGTCGTTCTTGGAAGAACTTTGATTAAAGCAGGCTTAAATCCAGGCAGTTTAGCACCTGAATCCCAAATTATAAATCGTTTACTGAAAACCTTGACTATAGAACGCTTAATCCGGACTGTTTAGAACCTGAATCTCAGATGTATTCCTTTCTTAAGATGATTCTCGTTGAAGAATTCAAAGAACTATTCAGATAAATCCGAAGTCTTTGATCTTCGTAGAGAATCGCTCTCGGTGTGTTTAGAATGAATGGAGGAGGCTCCTTATATAGGTGAAGGGTGAGGAAGCCCCATATATAATTCTCAATTTGATTGGTTAATGGATGATTTGACCTGCTTCTGAAAGGCTTGGGCATTTGCATCCCTGCAATTTGATTGGTCCCGAAATGGAAAAAAGATATTCTATTTAATATTATTAAAGTTTTAATAAATAAAACTTATTTTCTAATTTGAAAATGTCATAATTATAATTATTTAATTATTTAATGGGTGACTGAGATTTGTTCATAATTATAAAATTTTAATTATTTTAATGGGTGACTGAAATTTGTTTGAGAAATAGATACTCAGAATTTTACTAATTAAATTATTTCCTAATTTGAAAATTTCATAATTATAATTATTTAATTATTTTAATGTGTGGCTGAGATTTGTTTTAGAAATAGATGGTCAGGATTAGATTTATTCTGCTTTTATACTCCATCTGTCCAGCACCAAAGGTGCATTTTGCTTTTTTCACGTAAATTAAGGAGTATTATTATTTAATGTGTAGTGGGTAGTTGTATTAGTGGGAGTGTGGACCCCATATTTTAATTGTATTAGTGGGTAAGTGTGGGACCCATGTGTATAAAAAAGAAAAGGGAACCCTTTGGGTGAGACGACCAAAATGAAAAAAAGAGACCCTTGGTGCGGGACGGAGAGAGTATATATTAAGATTAAGATTTTATCTTTTATACTTTTATTTGATCTTATTTTTATTTATTTGATCTTATTTTCAGATTCAATCATTCTCCTTTAAGTTATCATTCTCTATTATTTTTAGGTTTTCGTACTATTTCTAATCTAAAACATATTTTATCTTTTACTCCCTCCGTCCCGAACTTATGTTCAGCGGCACCGTAGATACGAAGTTTAAGAAAAATTAATTTTTACTAATTTTATTGACATTATAGGGCTATTGTGGTATTTTTAGATAATATATAAATTATAAAGTATGTTATGTGTGTGAGGTGAGAGTGATATTTTTGAAATCAAGATAACTTTTGAGGTTATTGGTTAATGTGAAGTTTCCTATTTTTGGATAGTGAACATAAGTGTTGGAAGGACGAAAACGGAAAGTTTGAACATAAGTGTGGGACGGATGGAGTATATTTTATTTTTATTTGATCTTGCAGGTTCATTCTCTAGGTATCATTCTTTTTTTTTATTTTTTGTTTTTTTTTTCTCTTCTATTTTTTTGTTTTATTTATAATTATATAAACCTTATTTTTATACTTTAATTTATTTTGTCTTTTATACTTTTATTGGATCCTATTTTCAGATTCAATTATTTTCCTTTCAGATATCATTCTTTTTTTGTTTTCGTATTATTTCTAATCTATTTAATTTATTTTATCTTTTATAGTTTCTTTTTATTTGATCTTGCAAGTTCATTCTATAAGGTATCATTCATTTTTTTTTCTTCTATTTTTTTTGTTTTATGTATGTTCTATAAACCTTATTTCTATACTTTAATTTATTTTTTTGCTTTCAATCACGGTCGTTCATTCTTTCAAATTATTCTATATAAACCTTTTCATAACCTAATCAAATCCTAGCTTCATTTTTTTTGGTTGCTTC
This sequence comes from Pogostemon cablin, assembly GCA_023678885.1. NCBI lineage: Eukaryota > Viridiplantae > Streptophyta > Magnoliopsida > Lamiales > Lamiaceae > Pogostemon > Pogostemon cablin. The sequence continues at coordinate 18,474,296 of CM042970.1, forward strand.
ATTTTTTTTTATCTATTTCACTTTCGTACTATTTCTAATCTATTTATTCGTTTTATCTTTTATCTTTTATTTTTATTTGATCTTGCAGATTCATTCTCTAATGTATTATTTTTCTTTTTTATTTTTTGATATTTTTTCTCTTCTATTTTTTTGTTTTATTTATAATTATATAAACCTTATTTCTATACTTTAATTTATTTTATCTTTTAAACTTTTATTTGATCTTATTTTTATTTATTTGATCTTATTTTCAGATTCAATTATTCTCCTTAAAGGTATCATTCTCTTTTTATTTTGTTTTCGTACTATTTTTAATATATTTAATTTGTTTTATCTTTTATATTTTATTTTTATTTGATCTTGCAGGTCCAATCTCTAAGGTATAATTCTTCTTTTTATTTTAAGTTATTTTTTTCTCTTCTATTTGTTGTTTTATTTATAATTCTATAAATCTTATTTCTATACATTAATTTATTTTATCTTTCATACTTTTATTTGATTTTATTTTCAGATAATTATTTTACTTTGAGGTATCATTTTTTTTCGTACTATTTCTAATCTATTTAATTTGTTTTATCTTTTATACTTTATTTTTATTTGATCTTGCAAGTTCATTCTATGAGGTATCATTCTTTTTTTTCTCTTCTATATTTTTGTTTTATTTATAATTCTATAAACCTTATTTCTATACTTTAATTTATTTTTTTGTTTTCAATCACGACCGTTCATTATATCAAATCATTCTATATAAACCTTTTCATTACCTAATCAAATCTTAGCTTCATTTTTTTTTTATCTTTTTGGTTGCTTCATTTTTTTTTATCTATTTCACTTTCGTACTATTTCTAATCTACTTAATTTGTTTTATCTTTTATATTTTGTTTCATTTGATCTTGTAGGTTAATTCTCTAAGGTATCATTTTTCTTTTTTCTTTTTTGTTATATTTTTCTCTTCTATTTTATTGTTTTATTTATAATTATATAAACCTTATTTCTATACTTTAATTTATTTTATCTTTTATAATTTTATTTGATTTGATTTTAATTTATTTTATCTTATTTTCTGATTCAATCATTCTCCTTTAAGATATCATTATCTTTTTTTGGGTTTCGTACTATTTCTAATATATTTAATTTGTTTTATCTTTTATATTTTATTTTTATTTGGTCTTGCAGGTTCATTCTATGAGGTATAATTCTTCTTTTTTATTTTTAGTTTTTTTTCTCTTCTATTTTTTGTTTTATTTATAATTCTATAAACCTTATTTTTATATTTTAATTTATTTTATCTTTTATACTTTTATTTGATCTTATTTTCAAATTCAATAATTCTCCTTTGAGGTATCATTCTTTTTTTTGTTTCGTACTATTTCTAATTTATTTAATTTATTTTATCTTTTATACTTTATTTTTATTTGATCTTGCAGGTTCATTTTCTGAGTTATCATTCTTTTTTTTTATATTTTTGTTTTATTTATTATTCGATAAACCTTATTTCTATACTTTAATTTATTTTTTTGCTTTCAATCACGATCGTTAATTTTTTAAAATCATTCTATATTAACTTTTTCATTACCTAATCAAATCTTAGCTTCATTTTTTTTCTTTTTGATTGTTTCATGTTTTTTTTATCTATTTAACTTTCGTACTATTTCTAATCTATTTAATTTTTTTTATCTTTTATATTTTATTTTTATTTGATCTTGTAGGTTCATTATCTAAGTATCATTTTTCTTTTTTGTTATTTTTTTTCTCTTCTAATTTTTTTTTATAATTATATAAACCTTATTTCTATACTTTAATTTATTTTATCTTACATACTTTTATTTGATCTTATTTTCTGATTCAATCATTCTCATTTAAGATATCATTATCTTTTTTTCGTACTATTTCAAATCTATTTAATTTATTTTATCTTTTATATTTTATTTTTATTTGATCTTGCAGGTTCATTCTCTGAGGTATAATTCTTTTTTTTTATTTTTAGTTTTTTTTTCTCTTCTTTTTTTTTGTTTTATTTATAATTCTATAAACCTTATTTTTATACTTTAATTTATTTTATCTTTTATACTTTTATTTGATCTTATTTTCAAATTCAATCATTCTACTTTGTGGTATCATTCTTTTTTTCGTACAATTTCTAATCTATTTAATGTGTTTTATCTTTTATACTTTAATTTAATTTGATCTTGCAGGTTCATTTTCTGAGGTATCATTCTTTTTTTCTCTTTTATATTTTTGTTTAATTTATGATTCTATAAACCTTATTTTTATATTTTAATTTATTTTTTTGCTTTAAATCACGATCGCTCATTCTTTCAAATCATTCTATATAAACCTTTGCATTACCTAATCAAATCCAAGCTTCATTTTTTTTCTTTTTGGTTGCTTCAATTTTTATTTATTTATTTCACTTTCGTACTATTTCTAATCTATTTAATTTGTTTTATCTTTTATATTTTATTTGATCTTGTAGGTTAATTCTCTAAGGTATCATTTTTCTTTTTTCTATTTTGTTATTTTTTTGTTTCATTTATAATTATATAAACTTTATTTCTATACTTTAATTTATTTTATTTTTATACTTTTATTTAATCTTATTTTTATTTATTTGCTCTAATTTTCTGATTCAATCATTCTCCTTTAAAATATCATTCTCTTTTTTTGGGTTTCGTACTATTTCAAATCTATTTAATTTATTTTATCTTTTATATTTTATTTTTATTTGGTCTTGCTGGTTCATTCTCTGAGGTATAATTTTTTTTAGTTATTTTTTTTCTCTTCTATTTCTTGTTTTATTTATAATTCTATAAACCTTATTTCTATACTTTAATTTATTTTATCTTTTATACTTTTATTTGATCTTATTTTTAAATCAATCATTGTCCTTTGAGATATCATTCTTTTTTTTGTACTATTTCTAATCTATTTAATTTGTTTTATCTTTTATACTTTAATTTTATTTGATCTTGCATGTCCATTCTCTGAGGTATCATTCTTTTTTTTCTCTTCTATAATTTTATTTTATTTATGATTCTATAAACTTTATTTTTATATTTTAATTTTTTTTGCTTTCAATCACGATCTATAAACCTTTTCATTACCTAATCAAATCCAAGCTTCATTTTTTTTTTCTTTTTGATTGCTTCATGTTTTGTTTATTTATTTCACTTTCGTACTATTTCTAATATATTTAATTTATTTTATCTTTTATATTTTATTTTTATTTGATCTTGTAGGTTAATTCTCTAAGGTATCATTTTTCTTTTTTCTATTTTGTTATTTTTTTCTCTTCTATTTTTTTGTTTTATTTATAATTATATAAACATTATTTCTATACTTTAATTTATTTTATTTTTTATACTTTTATTTGATCTTATTTTTATTTATTTGATCTTATTTTCTGATTTAGTCATTCTCCTTTAAGATATCATTCCCTTTTTTTTTTGGGTATCGTACTATTTCAAATCTATTTTATTTGTTTTATCTTTTATATTTTATTTTTATTTGGTCTTGCTGGTTCATTCTCTGAGGTATAATTCTTTTTTTTTTTATTTTTAGTTATTTTTTTTCTTCTATTTCTTGTTTTATTTATAATTCTATAAACCTTATTTCCATACTTTAATTTATTTTATGATTTATATTTTTATTTGATCTTATTTTCAAATTCAATCATTCTCCTTTGAGGTATCTTTTTTTTTGTTTTCGTACTATTTCTAATCTATTTAATTTGTTTTATCTTTTATATTTTATTTTTATTTGATCTTGCAGGTTCATTCTCTGAGGTATCATTCTTTTTTTTTTCTATATTTTTGTTTTATTTATTATTCTATAAACCTTACTTTTATACTTTAATTTTTTTTTGCTTTCAATCACAATTGTTCATTCTTTCAAATCATTCTATATAAACATTTTCATTACCTAATCAAATCCTAGCTTCATTTTTTTTCTTTTTGGTTGTTTCATATTTTTTTTATCTATTTCACTTTCGTACTATTTCTAATCTATTTAATTTGTTTTATCTTTTATATTTTATTTTTATTTGATCTTGTAGGTTCATTCTCTAAAGTATCATTTTTCTTTTTTATTTTTTGTTATTTTTTTCTCTTCTATTTTTTTGTTTTATTTATAATTATATAAACCTTATTTCTGTACTTTAATTTATTTTATCTTTCATATTTTTATTTGATCTTATTTTTTTTGTTTGATCTTATTTTCTGATTCAATCATTTTCTTTCAATGTATCATTTTTTTTTGGTTTTCGTACTATTTCTACTCTATTTAATTTGTTTAATCTTTTATATTTAATTTTTATTTGATCTTGCAAGTTCATTCTCTTAGGTGTAATTCTTCTTTTTTATTTTTAGTTTTTTTTTCTCTTCTATTTTTTGTTTTATTTATAATTCTATAAACTTTATTTCTATACTTTAATTTATTTTATCTTTTATATTTTATTTGATTTTATTTTCAGATTCAATCATTCTCCTTTGTGGTATCATTCTATTTTTTTGTTTTTCGTACTATTTCTAATCTATTTAATTTATTTTATCTTTAATACTTTATTTTTATTTGACCTTGCAGGTTCAATCTTAGAGATATTTATTCTTTTTTTTTTCTCTTCTGTATTTTTGTTTTATTTATGATTCTATAAACCTTATTTCTATACTTTAATTTATTTTTTTGCTTTCTATCTCGATCGTTCATTATTTCAAATCATTCTATATAAACATTTTCATTACCTAATCAAATCCTAGCTTCATTTTTTTTTCTTTTTGGTTGCTTCAACTTTTTTTTATCTATCTCACTTTCGTACTATTTCAAATCTTTTTAATTTGTGTTATCTTTTATCTTTTATTTTTATTTGATCTAACAGGTTCATTTTCTAAGGTATAATTTTTCTTTTTTATTTTTTCTTATTTTTTTCTCTTCTAATTTTTTGTTTTATTTATAATTATATAAACCTTATTTCTATACTTTAATTAATTTTATGCTTTAATTTATTTTACCTTTTATACTTTTATTTGATCTTATTTTTATTTATTTGATCTTATTTTCAGATTCAATCACTCTCCTTTAAGGTAGCATTCTCTTTTTTTTTTTTCATACTACTTCTAATCTATTTAATTTGTTTTATCTTTTATATTTTATTTTTATTTGAGCTTGCAGGTTCATTATTTGAAGTATCATTCCCCCTTTTTATTTTTTGTTATTTTTTTCTCCTCTATTTTTTGTTTTATTTATAATTCTATAAATCTTATTTCTATAATTTTATTTATTTTATCTTTTATACTTTTTTTTATTTGATCTTATTTTTATATTCAATTATTCTCATTTGAGGTATCATTCTTTTTATTTATTAACATACTATTTCTAATCTATTTAATTTGTTTTAACTTTTATACTTTATTTTTATTTGATCTTGCATGTTCATTCTCTGAGATATCGTTCTTTTTTTTTTCTCTTCTATATTTTTGTTTTACTTATGATTCTATAAACCTTATTTCTATACTTTAATTTATTTTTTTGCTTTCAATCACGATCGTTCATTCTTTCAAATCATTCTATATAAACCTTTTCATTACCTAATCAAGTCCTAGCTTCATTTTTTTCTTTGCTTCATTATTTTTTATCTATTTCACTTTCGTACTATTTCTAATTTATTTAATTTATTTTATCTTTTATATTTTATTTTTATTTGATCTTGCAGTTTCATTCTCTAAGGTATCTTTTTTCTACTTTATTTTTTGTTATTATTTTTCTCCTCTATTTTTTTGTTTTATTTATAATTATATAAACTTTTTTTCTATAATTTAATTTATTTTATCTTTTATACTTTTATTTGATTTTATTTTTATTTATTTGATCTTATTTTTAGATTCAATCATCTCCTTTAAGGTATCATTCTCTTTTTTTTGGGTTTCGCACTATTTTTAATCTATTTAATTTGTTTTATCTTTTGTATTTTATTTTTATTTGGTCTTGCATGTTCATTCTTTGAGGTATAATTATTCTTTTTAATTTTTAGTTATTTTTTTCTCTTCTATTTTTTGTTTTATTTATAAATCTATAAACCTTATTTTTATACTTTAATTTATTTTATCTTTCATACTTTTATTTAATTTTTTTTTCAGATTCAATCATTCTCATTTGAGGTATCATTCTTTTTTTTTTGTTTTCGTACTATTTCTAATCTATTTAATTTGTTTTTATCTTTTATACTTTATTTTTATTTGATCTTGCAGGTTCATTCTCTGATGTTTCATTCATTTCTTTTCTTCTATATTTTTGTTTTATTTATTATTCAATAAACCTTATTTCTATACTTTAATTTATTTTTTTGCTTTCAATCACGATCGTTTATTCTTTCAAATCATTCTTTATAAATCTTTTCATTACCTAATCAAATCCTAGCTTCATTTTTTTTCTTTTTGGTTGCTTCATCTTTTTTTTATCTATTTCACTTTCGTACTATTTCTAATCTATTTAATTTGTTTTATCTTTTATATTTTATTTTTATTTGATCTTGTAGGTTCATTCTCTAAAGTATCATTTTTCTTTTATAATTTTTGTTATTTTTTTCTCTTCTAATTTTTTTTTATAATTATATAAACCTTATTTCTATACTTTAATTTATTTTATCTTTCAAATTTTTATTTGATCTTATTTTCTGATTCAATCATTCTCATTTAAGGTATCATTTTCTTTTTTTTGTTTCGTACTATTTCTAATCTATTTAATTTGTTTTATCTTTTATCTTTTATTTTTGTTTTATCATGTAGATTCATTCTCTGATGTATAATTCTTTTTTTTACTTTTTAGTTATTTTTTTCTCTTCTATTTTTTATTTTATTTATAATTCTATAAACCTTATTTCTATATTTTAATTTTTTTAATTTTTTATACTTTTATTTGATCTTATTTTCAGATTCAATCATTCTCCTTTGATGTATCATTCTTTTTTTTTTTGTTTTCATACTATTTCTAATCTATTTAATTTGTTTTATTTTTAATACTTTATTTTATTTGATCTTGTAGATTCATTCTTTGAGGTATCATTCTTTTTTTCTCTTCTATATTTTTATTTTATTTATGATTCTATGAACCTTATTTCTTTACTTTAATTTATTTTTTTGCTTTCAATCACGATCGTTCATTATTTCAAATCATTCTATATAAACTTTTTCATTACCTAATCAAATCCTAGCATCATTTTTTTTCTTTTTAGTTGCTTCATCTTTTTTTTTATCTATTTCTCTTTCGTACTATTTCTAATCTATTTAATTTATTTTATTTGTTTTATCTTTTATATTTTATTTTTATTTGATCTTGCAGGGTCATTATCTAAGGTATCATTTTTCTTTTTTATTTTTTGCTATTATCTTTCTTTTCTATTTTTTAGATTCAATCATTCTCATTTAATGTAACATTCTCTTTTTTTTCGTACTATTTCTAATCTATTTAATTTATTTTATCTTTTATCTTTTATTTTTATTTGTTCTTGCAGGTTCATTCTCTGAGGTATCATTCTTCTTTTTATATTTTTTTTCTCTTCTATTTTTTGTTTTATTTATAATTCTATTAACTTTATTTCTATATTTTAATTTATTTTATCTTTTATACTTATATTTGATCTTATTTTCAGATTCAATCATTTTCATTTGAGGTATCATTCTTTTTTTTTGTTTTCATACTATTTCTAATCTATTTAATTTGTTTTATCTTTTATACTTATTTTTATTTGATCTTGCAGGTTCATTCTCTGAGGTATCATTCTTTTTTTTTCTCTTCTATATTTTTGTTTTATTTATGATTCTATAAACCTTATGTCTATACTTTAATTTATTTTTTTGCTTTCAATTACGATCGTTCATTTTTTTCAAATCATTCTATATAAACCTTTTCATTACCTAATCAAATTCTAGCTTCATTTTTTTCCTTTTTGGTTGCTTCATTTTTTTTTATTTCACTTTCGTACTATTTCTAATCTATTTAATTTTTTTTATCTTGTGTACTTTATTTTTATTTAATCTTGCAGGTTCATTCTCTAAAATATCATTTTTCTTTTATATTTTTTGTTATTTTTTTTCTCTTCTAATTTTTTGTTATTTTTATAATTATATAAACCTTATTTCTATACTTTAATTTATTTTATCTTTCAAATTTTTATTTGATCTTATTTTCTGATTCAATCATTCTCATTTAAGGTATAATTCTCTTTTTTTGTTTTGTACTATTTCTAATCTATTTAATTTATTTTATCTTTTATCTTTTATTTTTATTTTATCTTGTAGGTTCATTCTCTGAGGTATAATTCTTTTTTTACTTTTTAGTTATTTTTTCTCTTCTATTTTTTATTTTATTTATAATTCTATAAACCTTATTTCTATATTTTAATTTTTTTAATTTTTTATACTTTTATTTGATCTTATTTTCAGATTCAATCATTCTCCTTTGATGTATCATTCCTTTTTTTTGTTTTCATACTATTTCTAATCTATTTAATTTTTTTATTTTTAATACTTTATTTTATTTGATCTTGTAGATTCATTCTTTGAGGTATCATCTTTTTTTTCTCTTCTATATTTTTATTTTATTTATGATTCTATGAACCTTATTTCTTTACTTTAATTTATTTTTTTGCTTTCAATCACGATCGTTCATTATTTCAAATAATTCTATATAAACCTTTTCATTACCTAATCAAATCCTAGCTTCATTTTTTTTCTTTTTGGTTGCTTCATCTTTTTTTTTATCTATTTCACTTTCGTACTATTTTTAATCTATTTAATTTATTTTATTTGTTTTATCTTTTATATTTTATTTTTATTTGATCTTGCAGGGTCATTCTCTAAGGTATCATTTTTCTTTTTTATTTTTTGTTATTATCTTTCTTTTCTATTTTTTAGATTCAATCATTCTCATTTAAGATAACATTCTCTTTTTTTTCGTACTATTTCTAATCTATTTAATTTATTTAACTTTTATCTTTTATTTTTATTTGTTCTTGCATGTTCATTCTCTGAGGTTTCATTCTTCTTTTTATATTTTTTTTCTCTTCTATTTTTTGTTTTATTTATAATTCTATTAACTTTATTTCTATATTTTAATTTATTTTATCTTTTATACTTTTATTTGATCCTATTTTCAGATTCAATCATTTCCATTTGAGGTATCATTCTTTTTTTTTGTTTTCATACTATTTCTAATCTATTTAATTTGTTTTATCTTTTATACTTATTTTTATTTGATCTTGCAGGTTCATTCTCTGAGGTATCATTCTTTTTTTTTCTCTTCTATATTTTTGTTTTATTTATGATTCTATAAACCTTATGTCTATACTTTAATTTTTTTTTTACTTTCAATCACGATCGTTCATTTTTTCAAATCATTCTATATAAACTTTTTCATTACCTAATAAAATTCTAGCTTCATTTTTTTTCTTTTTGGTTGCTTCATTTTTTTTTTATTTCACTTTCGTACTATTTCTAATCTATTTAATTTTTTTTATCTTGTGTACTTTATTTTTATTTAATCTTGCAGGTTCATTCTCTAAAGTAATATTTTTCTTTTATATTTTTTGTTATTTTTTTTTCTCTTCTAATTTTTGTTTTATAATTATATAAACCTTATTTTTATACTTTAATTTATTTTATCTTTCAAATTTTTATTTGATCTTATTTTCCGATTCAATCATTCTCATTTAAGGTATCATTTTCTTTTTTTTTTTCGTACTATTTCTAATCTATTTAATTTGTTTTATCTTTTATTTTTATTTTATCTTGTAGGTTCATTCTCTGAGGTATAATTCTTTTTTTACTTTTTAGTTATTTTTTTCTCTTCTATTTTTTATTTTATTTATAATTCTATAAACCTTATTTCTATATTTTAATTTTTTAATTTTTTATACTTTTATTTGATCATATTTTCAGATTCAATCATTCTCCTTTGATGTATCATTCTTTTTTTTTTTGTTTTCATACTATTTCTAATCTATTTAATTTGTTTTATTTTTAATACTTTATTTTATTTGATCTTGTAGATTCATTCTTTGAGGTATCATTCTTTTTTTCTCTTCTATATTTTTATTTTATTTATGATTCTATGAACCTTATTTCTTTTCTTTAATTTATTTTTTTGCTTTCAATCACGATCGTTCATTATTTCAAATCATTCTATATAAACATTTTCATTACCTAATCAAATCCTAGCTTCATTTTTTTTTCTTTTTGGTTGCTTCATCTTTTTTTATCTATTTCACTTTCGTACTATTTCTAATCTATTTAATTTATTTTATTTGTTTTATCTTTTATATTTTATTTTTATTTGATCTTGCTGGGTCATTCTCTAAGGTATTATTTTTCTTTTTTATTTTTTGTTATTATTTTTATCTTCAATTTTTCAGATTCAATCATTCTCATTTAAGGTAACATTCTCTTTTTTTTCGTACTATTTCTAATCTATTTAATTTATTTTATCTTTTATTTTTATTTGTTCTTGCAGGTTCATTCTCTGAGGTATCATTCTTATTTTTATATTTTTTTTCTCTTCTATTTTTTGTTTTATATATAATTCTATTAACTTTATTTCTATATTTTAATTTATTTTATCTTTTATACTTTTATTTGATCATATTTTCAGATTCAATCATTTTCATTTGAGGTATCATTCTTTTTTTTTTGTTTTCATACTATTTCTAATCTATTTAATTTGTTTTATCTTTTATACTTATTTTTATTTGATCTTGCAGGTTCATTCTCTGAGGTATCATTCTTTTTTTTTCTCTTCTATATTTTTGTTTTATTTATGATTCTATAAACCTTATGTCTATACTTTAATTTATTTTTTTGCTTTCAATCACGATCGTTCATTTTTTCAAATCATTCTATATAAACCTTTTCATTACCTAATAAAATTCTAGCTTCATTTTTTTTCTTTTTGGTTGCTTCATTTTTTTTTATTTCACTTTCGTACTATTTCTAATCTATTTAATTTTTTTTATCTTGTGTACTTTATTTTTATTTAATCTTGCAGGTTCATTCTCTAAAGTAATATTTTTCTTTTATATTTTTTGTTATTTTTTTTCTCTTCTAATTTTTGTTTTATAATTATATAAACCTTATTTTTATACTTTAATTTATTTTATCTTTCAAATTTTTATTTGATCTTATTTTCTGATTCAATCATTCTCATTTAAGGTATCATTTTTTTTTTTCGTACTATTTCTAATCTATTTAATTTGTTTTATCTTTTATCTTTTATTTTTATTTTATCTTGTAGGTTCATTCTCTGAGGTATAATTCTTTTTTTACTTTTTAGTTATTTTTTTCTCTTCTATTTTTTATTTTATTTATAATTCTATAAACCTTATTTCTATATTTTAATTTTTTAATTTTTTATACTTTTATTTGATCATATTTTCAGATTCAATCATTCTCCTTTGATGTATCATTCTTTTTTTTTTGTTTTCATACTATTTCTAATCTATTTAATTTGTTTTATTTTTAATACTTTATTTTATTTGATCTTGTAGATTCATTCTTTGAGGTATCATTCTTTTTTTCTCTTCTATATTTTTATTTTATTTATGATTCTATGAACCTTATTTCTTTTCTTTAATTTATTTTTTTGCTTTCAATCACGATCGTTCATTATTTCAAATCATTCTATATAAACATTTTCATTACCTAATCAAATCCTAGCTTCATTTTTTTTCTTTTTGGTTGCTTCATCTTTTTTTATCTATTTCACTTTCGTACTATTTCTAATCTATTTAATTTATTTTATTTGTTTTATCTTTTATATTTTATTTTTATTTGATCTTGCAGGGTCATTCTCTAAGGTATCATTTTTCTTTTTATTTTTTGTTATTATTTTTATCTTCAATTTTTCAGATTCAATCATTCTCATTTAAGGTAACATTCTCTTTTTTTTTTGTACTATTTCTAATCTATTTAATTTATTTTATCTTTTATTTTTATTTGTTCTTGCAAGTTCATTCTCTGAGGTATCATTCTTATTTTTATATTTTTTTTCTCTTCTATTTTTTGTTTTATTTATAATTCTATTAACTTTATTTCTATATTTTAATTTATTTTATCTTTTATACTTTTATTTGATCTTATTTTCAGATTCAATCATTCTCATTTGAGGTATCATTCTTTTTTTTTTGTTTTCGTACTATTTCTAATCTATTTAATTTGTTTTATCTTTTATACTTATTTTTATTTGATCTTTCATTCTCTGAGGTATCATTCTTTTTTTTTTCTCTTCTATATTTTTGTTTTATTTATGATTCTATAAACCTTATGTCTATACTTTAATTTATTTTTTTGCTTTCAATCACGATCGTTCATTTTTTCAAATCATTCTATATAAACCTTTTCATTACCTAATCAAATCCTAGCTTCATTTTTTTTCTTTTTGGTTGCTTCATCTTTTTTTTTATTTCACTTTCGTACTATTTCTAATCTATTTAATTTTTTTTATCTTGTGTACTTTATTTTTATTTAATCTTGCAGGTTCATTCTCTAAAGTAATATTTTTCTTTTATATTTTTTGTTATTTTTTTTCTCTTCTAATTTTTGTTTTATAATTATATAAACCTTATTTTTATACTTTAATTTATTTTATCTTTCAAATTTTTATTTGATCTTATTTTCTGATTCAATCATTCTCATTTAAGGTATCATTTTCTTTTTTTTTTTTCGTACTATTTCTAATCTATTTAATTTGTTTTATCTTTTATCTTTTATTTTTATTTTATCTTGTAGGTTCATTCTCTGAGGTATAATTCTTTTTTTACTTTTTAGTTATTTTTTTCTCTTCTATTTTTTATTTTATTTATAATTCTATAAACCTTATTTCTATATTTTAATTTTTTAATTTTTTATACTTTTATTTGATCATATTTTCAGATTCAATCATTCTCCTTTGATGTATCATTCTTTTTTTTTTGTTTTCATACTATTTCTAATCTATTTAATTTGTTTTATTTTTAATACTTTATTTTATTTGATCTTGTAGATTCATTCTTTGAGGTATCATTCTTTTTTTCTCTTCTATATTTTTATTTTATTTATGATTCTATGAACCTTATTTCTTTTCTTTAATTTATTTTTTTGCTTTCAATCACGATCGTTCATTATTTCAAATCATTCTATATAAACATTTTCATTACCTAATCAAATCCTAGCTTCATTTTTTTTCTTTTTGGTTGCTTCATCTTTTTTTATCTATTTCACTTTCGTACTATTTCTAATCTATTTAATTTATTTTATTTGTTTTATCTTTTATATTTTATTTTTATTTGATCTTGCAGGGTCATTCTCTAAGGTATCATTTTTCTTTTTTATTTTTTGTTATTATTTTTATCTTCAATTTTTCAGATTCAATCATTCTCATTTAAGGTAACATTCTCTTTTTTTTTTGTACTATTTCTAATCTATTTAATTTATTTTATCTTTTATTTTTATTTGTTCTTGCAGGTTCATTCTCTGAGGTATCATTCTTATTTTTATATTTTTTTTCTCTTCTATTTTTTGTTTTATTTATAATTCTATTAACTTTATTTCTATATTTTAATTTATTTTATCTTTTATACTTTTATTTGATCTTATTTTCAGATTCAATCATTCTCATTTGAGGTATCATTCTTTTTTTTTGTTTTCGTACTATTTCTAATCTATTTAATTTGTTTTATCTTTTATACTTATTTTTATTTGATCTTGCAGGTTCATTCTCTGAGGTATCATTCTTTTTTTTTCTCTTCTATATTTTTGTTTTATTTATGATTCTATAAACCTTATGTCTATACTTTAATTTATTTTTTTGCTTTCAATCACGATCGTTCATTTTTTCAAATCATTCTATATAAACCTTTTCATTACCTAATCAAATCCTAGCTTCATTTTTTTTCTTTTTGGTTGCTTCATCTTTTTTTTTTATCTATTTCACTTTCGTACTATTTCTAATCTATTTAATTTTTTTTTTATCTTGTGTACTTTATTTTTATTTAATCTTGCAGGTTCATTCTCTATGGTATCATTTTTCTTTTTTATTTTTTGTTATTTTTTCTCATCTATTTTTTTGTTTTATTTATAATTATATAAACCTTATTTCTATACTTTAATTTATTTTTATCTTTTATACATTAATTTGATCTTATTTTTATTTATTTGATCTTATTTTCATATTCAATCATTCTCCTTTAAGGTATCATTCTTTTTTATTGTTTTCGTACTATTTCTAATCTATTTAATTTGTTTTATCTTTTACCTTTTATTTTTAGTTGATCTTGCAGGTTCATTCTGTGATACCCGAGCTTTTCACTACTCATGTGTCAATATAATTATAATTTTGTTATGTGCATTTTATAATTATGTGATAATTATGTGGCAATTATGTGATAATAATGTGTTAATTATGTGGTAATTATTTCAATACTTTATTTATCTTTACATTTTTATTTTATACATTTGTGATAATAATGGTGATATTATGTGAATAAATATGTGTATAAATATTTACGTGCAATTATTTGTACATATAATTAAATATTTTATGTGTATAAATACATTATTATTTTTAATTATTAAGTATCATACGTGTTCTCATAATAATAGTGGTAAAAAAATGTACACGTATGTCTTTAATTTATAAATGAATCATATCTTATTTATTAAGTGTTGAACGTATATTCGTAGTGGATTATAATAATAATAATAATAATAATAATTTACTAAATATAGTAAAAAAATAGTTGGGGCGGTGGGATAATCGCGTACGAATTCCACCCCACCTCTCTATATATACGTTAACCCCTATTTAGGGGGTAATTGAAGGATAATGTGCGAGCAGCAACCAAAAGAAGGGGAAAAATAAATAAATAAAAGAGAGAGAGAGAAAAGGAAGGAAGGGATTTGTGTCGGAACGGAAAAGAAGAGATTAGTTGTAGTACTTCACGAGAACTATAGTATTTTTATTATTTGGAGTCCAGGTAAGTAGAAGTCCAACTACAATGCATAAGCATGCCGTTTGTGAATTATTTGTGATTAATATGTGATAATTATGTTATGGATTATTTGAGATTAGTTTAATTACGTTATGAATTATTTGGGATTAATTTGTGATACAAGCTGTTGATTTATATGATTTGGGAAAGTAAGGTTCATATTCAATAATATTATTTGTAGATTATTTGTGATAAATTTGCAATACACGTTGTGGATTTATGTGATTTGAAATAATATCATTGCCCTATATAGATTTGTGTGATCAGAAACTGTTGAATATAGATCTGCATGATCTGAGAAGATATCATTTATAAGGATCTGTGTAATCCGAGATAAAGTTGTTATTCTAAAAAGGGATCTGTGTGATCCAAGGTGAAATTGTTATTCGATAAATGAATCTATGTGATTAAGGTGAAGTTGTTACAGAAGTGGATTTATGTGAATTGAAGTTAAGTTGTTGCTTTATTTGTGATTAAATGTTGATATTGATGTCGTAAATGGTTTATGATGCATATTTAATTGTCCTGGTTGCATACAATGCATAATCATGAAAAGTGTTTTCCCCAAAATTAATAAGATATTAATGGTGTGTGCGACCACTATAATGCATCTCTGTCAGTATTCGAAAAATTCGTTCCAGATACTTTATTCTGAGTTTGAAAAAATCGTTCTCAGTACTTTATTCGGGGTTCGGAAAAATTATCCTCAACACTCTGCCAGGGTTCGGAAAAATCATTCTCGGCATTATATTCAAGGATCAAAATTGATCCGACACTAAGTGTATCTATTGAGCTCATTTAGGGTGCATATCATAAGTGTATCGTGGGGATCCCGCAACGTGAACAGTTTTCAAAATAAAAGAGTCCAATTAGAAAGACTAGGAAAAAGGAGATAGAAATCTAAATGCATTTTCATGCACTGACATGCATGATTTCTACTTACTAAGATTTTTGTCTCACTAGTTTATGCAATGTAGGTGAGCCAGATGATGATTGAGTATGTGGCGTGTTGTGCAAGTTGTGGAGCTTCTTCAGGGTTTTGAGCGGATGTACATAGATGACGACCTGTTGGGCTAGGCCGTGATTTATTTTGTTTCCGCTGATGTTTTGTTATGTAATATAATAAGTATTGTCACCAGTTTGTGTGGTTTGAAGTGGTGTCAGAAATAATTACGTATGTTGAACTGGTATGGTGGTGTTGGTTATAAATACATTATGTGAAAAAAAATATATGAAATTTTTATAATGATGATGTTTATGTTAATTAGTATTTGAATTATAAGTTATGTAAGGTGGGTCGTGTCAGAGTGGTATCAGAGTACGGTTTGGGTCCTGCAGACTGTCTATGTACCTGAGCTCATTCTTTGGGAGCGCAGCTTTGCATGTAAGTGTTATTTTCATTCTGTGTTGTTATGTGTTTTATAAATTATATTGGCCATGTGGTGTAGGACTCGTAGTTAGTAGACAAAATGGTAAAGGCTACAGGTGAGAGTTCTGAAGGGGATAGGACTGTTGAGCAAGCATCACCTACTGAAGGTAATAATCGTGATGGGTGATTACTCGGCTGATAGAACTGGTAGAGTGCCAGTCTCAACAGATACAACAATTGATTCAGCAGAGAGATGTGAGGACAACCAGACGGTAATGCTAATCAAGATATACGTCAAGTAGAACGTGTGAAAATGGTTTGTGAGAGGTTTTGAAAGTTGAGCCCTCCGATATTTGATGATGCAGCAGACTCCACAGATGCAGAGGATTGGTTACGCACAGTGGAAAACTGATGAGTGATATTTTCACCTAAATTTTAGTGTCTTTTTATATGTGTTTTCGTATTATTTCATCTGTATTTTGTGTTATTTGGTTGTATTTTGTATTTTCATGAAAATGTGTGTGAAGAGCTTAAAAGTATGATTTTCAGGTAAAAAGAGATTCTAAACACAAAAAGGAAGACATAGAAAAAAGCGGATCTCAATTCGAAATTAAAACGAAGGAGAACGGGCCAAAACGGAATAAGAAAAATAGGACTGCAAGAACACGGGCTGTGTACCGAATATGGCCCTATAAGAAGTGGTCATGCTCCATCGCCAGAAGTCCCTACACGGCCAACCCTGTAGCCGTGTGCAAAACACGGGTCGTGTGTAGGAACACGGGCCGTGTACCAAACACGGCCTTATAAGCGAAAGCCATATACTGACATTCGAAACACCTACACAGCCACCCTTGTGATCGTGTACCGTACATGGGCCGTGTAGGTGCAAAATCCTGCAAAAAATCAGAATCTTCTAGAAGCTTTCTAAAGGGTATAAATATTCAATATTTCAATATTATTTAAGTTTTGGGCGAGGGTTTCACCCCTGCACTCACCTCACACACCATTTCCTCCATTTTTCACCTTCATCTTCATCCATTATTCATCCATATCATCTACCATCATCCCACCATCAAATCCTTCATCCAATTAGCTAGAGAAGCAAGAAAGAGAGGAAGATTGCAAGGTGAGAAGAAGATCATCATTGGAGACATCCAAGGGAGTTATTATTTATACTTTGTATTGAATCCTAATGTTTATTATGTTTTGTAAGGATTTTAATATCTATGTTAATTTTCTTATGAACATGAGAGGCTAATCTCCATTGTGAGATTAACAATATAAATTGTGTTGGATAGTTTTAGGTATTTGCAAATAAATGATTCATGTGCATTATAAATTGTAAAGAGATTGAGAAGTCCTTTAGAATTTAGAACTCTTTGATAGGACATCCGATTGGTTTGATCGAGAGGTTGATTAATCGTGTAAAGGGACTCTCATTTCAAACTTAGTACCTAGTTGAAATTGTTTGAGTGAGAACCAATCGTTTGAGCTATGTTTAGAACCATATCCTATTCATTCCGAAAGGGAGTTTAGATGAACTAGTGTTGGCCCTTAGTCTATACCCATGACACATATTAGTTCATTGCATGATACCTAGATTTTCCATGCTTTAAGTATTGCTAGTCTCATCTCTATCTACTTGGCTCATTCATCCATCTCCCATTCATCTATCCATTTATTTTATTGTCATTTCTTGTTTATCTCTCCTTCCTGATCATCTCTATAATACTATGATAAACACGAGATCGTTTATACCCTAGTACCTTCCTCCATGTGATTCGATAAATTTTTTAATTAGTCATTGATCGGTGTGAAATTCACCTAGATTTTAATTGAATTTTTGTGGCTTTAATTCAATAATTGAGCATGATTTTAATGAAAATACTAATAATTGCTTGATTATTTGGAGAAAGGTATTTTTATTTATTTATGCAGGACAATGAGTTATTTTGATAAAAATGGATTCTACAAGTGAAGAGGAAGATGTGGGAGAAAACAGAGCTCAATTTGGAGTTGAAACGAGCAAGAACGGGCCAAAGAAAAATTTATTATAAATCCCATTTTTGGTCTCATGAGCTAATTATCCTACATTGATTACTTACCACAAATTCCTCTCACTCTACCACTACATGAACTCACTTGTCTCATATTGGAAACTTACTCAAATTTCTCTCATCCTTACTACTATAAAAACCCTCTTCCATGAAAGCCACCATTGAACAATTCTCCACCCATCAAATTCCATTAAATTGAATCATTTCAAGATTCAATAGTTGAGAGGGCTTTTAAGTAAGACCTCCACAGTTGAGATCCCTCCCCTTTCGGGGAGAGTGATCCGTATTTTTAAATATTTTTCTAGATTAAAATTTTATTTGCTTTCCAAGAAAATGGGGACACCAAGGAAAGGATGAGCTTGATATATGTAAAAACTTCATTCGGTGAAATCTAATCCTACTTATTATCTTTTTATTTTCTATGTTTTGGATGTTTAAATGATGTTTAGATTATGGATTAATTTGTGATATTATTTAAATTGTGATCCCGGCTTTGATTAGTTTCATTTATGGATGCTTAATTGTTTAATCTATATGTTTGATTTGTATGGTTAATTATCTAGTGTATGTGGTTAGAATGAGAGTTCAATTATGTGTCTTAGGAATTAATTGAAACATTTCATCATGTGGGTTATGTGGGAAGAGTTGGAGACGACCTCTCATGTTTAGAACTACATGAGTGGACACTAGAGAGGTTAGATCGAGAAGTCAATTAATCTAGTGAGGGGAACCCAACCTTAGTGAATTCATAGTACCTAGAAAGAGAATATTACCTATGATTTAGTACCTTTTAGGGAACTCGTACTTGTAATTAGTACATATTGGGAGGTGTGTCGCTATGGTATTGATCATATGTGTTATTTTGGGGTCTTTGTAAGGGCCTACATCCTCTTCATCTCGATAGATAGTTTAGATGAAATTTTTGATCGGTCTTACTATGATAGCTTAAATTGAGAGGCAATTAGATGTGTTACATGATTGATTCATTTGAAGTGTATCATGTAAACTTCCTTTGCATTGAAAATTCCAAAAATATTGTAATTAGTTTCTTTTCTTGTTTCTATTATCCTCCCTTCTCGGTCATCCCTAACTAATACGAGACTATAACTTAAAGGCCACGAATCCTAAATTCTTCGTGGTTCGATAAATTCTTTAATTGGTCATCCCAACTATTTACGACCAATCAGTCATCCGACTACAAATGGCTAATCAAAAACATGTTTCAATATAGTAGAATTTCAGATGGGGACAGAGTGATGTGTGCTTCTTTCATGTTACGAGGAAGTGCAGACCACTGGTGGGATACCATTAAAAGTATTGAGGATGTCACGACTATGACCTGGGAAAGGTTTAAGGAGCTTTTCAGAACAAGTATTTTACGGCACAAGTAAGAGCAATGAAAATGAACGAGTTCATACAGTTGAAACTGGGTGGCATGCAGTTACAGATTACCTTTGAAAATTTGAGCAGTTATCGAGATTTGCAGAACACATGGTGAGTACGAAGGCACTGAAAGTGGAGAGATTTTTAGAAAGCTTAAGGCCTGAACTTTACAGAGATGTGAGTATGGCAGGACTGCATGGAGCAACATACTCACAAGTTGCAGAAAGGGCCCAAATTGTTGAGCAAGCGGAGATGAGGATCAGACAAACGCAGGCTATCAGACGTCAATTTCAGCAGAAACTAGTGCAATAGTTTGGGAGAGTTGATAGGAGGCCGATGCCATTTTAGAGGCCGAAATCAAATGTTCAAGTGGAGCAAGGACAGAGATAAGGAGAACCAAACAAGCATTCTAAATTCTATTAGGGTAAGGTGCCACCGGCGCCACCACTACCCTTATGTCCTAATTGTCTTAGATCACATGGTGGGGAGTGTCAAATTCTTCCAAGAACGTATTATACATGCGGAGAGAAGGGACATGTGACTACTACTTGTCCTAAGAAAGAGAAGCAAGGACAGCAGGGCAGAGCTCCAGCTAGGTGTACACTTTGACGCGGGAGGAGGCAGATGCGAATCCCTCAGTTGTCATGGGTAAGTTTTCTATTTTTGGCACTTCTACATATGTGCTATTTGATTCTTGAGCAACACATTTATTTGTATCCACTGAGTATGTGAGGAAGTTGGGTGGAATATCTAACTTGATAAAAGCTAATTATGAAGTGATGATACCTTCTAGTGAGTCAAAACAAACCAATCAACTTCTTCAAGGTTGTGGTATTCCTATTGAAGGAAGACAACTCCTTGCAGATTTGATTGTATTAAGTATGAATTATTATGATATTATATCATGTATGGATTGGCTGTCAAAGTACGGTACTACAATAGATTGTCAGAAGAAGAGTGTCACTTTTCAGCCAGTGAAAGGAGAACCGTTCACTTTTGTTGTGATTAAAATAACTTCAGATTTCCTGTGATATCAGCTGCAAAAGCACATCGATTGTTGGAAAGTTGTTGTGAGGGGTATCTGGTGAGCGTGATGAATGTTAGGGGATTGTAGTGTCCAGCCTTTGGTGATGTACCAGTATTTCGAAAATACCCGGAGGTATTCCCAGATGATCTTCCAGGATTACCACCAGACCAGGAAATAAAGTTTGTTTTGAGCAACAACCGAGAACTGCTCCTATATCTAAGGCACCATACAGAATGGCACTAGCAGAATTGAAGGAATTGAAGAAACAGTTGTAAGAGTAGTTAGATAAAGGGTTCATCAAACCTAGTTTCTCACCTTGGGGAGCACCAGTTCTTTTCGTTTGTAAGAAGGATGGCACGTTGAGGATGTACATCGATTACCGGGAGTTCAATAAAGTTACAGCCCAGAATAAGTATCCATTGCCTCGCATTGATGATCTATTAGATCAACTACAGGGTGCAGCTATCTTTTCAAAGATTGATTTACGATCGGGGAATCATCAGTTGAAGATTAAAGAGGAGGATATTCTGAAGACTGCATTCAGTTTAAGGTATGGACATTATGAGTTTTTTGTGATGTGGTTCGATTTGACGAATGCTCCGACAACATTTATAGATTTGATGAATAGAGTATTTCAGGAATTCCTCGATAAGTTTGTGATTGTGTTTATCGATGATATTCTGATTTACTCTAAGAACAAGGAGGGTCATACTTTGCACTTGAGAAAGGTGCTTGAGATTCTGAAGGAGAAGCAGTTGTATGTGAAGTTCAAGAAGTGTGAGTTCTGGTTAGACCAAGTTGTTTTCTTGGGACACGTGGTATCAAGAGAAGGAATTGCAGTGGATCCAAGTAAAGTCAAAGCAATCCATGATTGGCCACAATCCTAAAATCCCACTGAGGTTCGTAGCTTTCTTGGATTGGATGGATATTATTGAAGGTTTATTTAAGGATTCTCCAAGATCGCTTCACCATTAACACAATTGACCAGAAAGAATGTAAGATTCACATGGACAAAGGCATGTGAATAGAGTTTTCAGAAATTAAAGAAATGGTTGACATCAGCACCTATCTTAACTATTCCTATGGAGACAGGAAACTTTAAGGTTTACAGTGATGCCTCGAAGAATGGTCTTGGATGTGTAGTGATGCAGAATGGGAAATTGATAGCGTATGCATCCAGACAGTTAAGGGAGTACGAGAAGAACTACCCTACTCATGATTTGGAGTTAGCCGCAGTGGTGTTTGCATTCAAGATTTGGAGGCATTATCTATATGGGGAGCGTTGTGAGATTTACACTGATCATAAGAGTTTGAAGTACTTCTTCACTCAGAAAGAGTTGAACATGAGGCAGAGAAGATGGCTGGAACTGGTGAAGGATTACGACTGTTTTATCAATTATCATCCAGGTAAAGCCAATGTGGGTGCTAATGCATTGAGCCGAAAGACAATACAGAGTGTAGCTGCTATGACCATAAATCAAAAACCAGAGATGTTTGACTTGCAAAAGATGGATGTGGAAATCATTCAGGATGGATTGTTGGAAGCAAAGATGGCAGCTCTGTTACTTCGACCAACTTTGATGGACAAGATTCGACAGGGACAATAGGTAGATAAATTATTTGACAAGATAAGGAATGATATCAGCTCTGGAAAGTCTTCTGACTTCCAAATAATAGATGATGGTGTGATTCGTTATAGAGGTCGATTATGTCTACCTGAAGTGGATGACATTCGGAAGGAAGTGATGGCAGAAGCTCATTCAACACCATACTCTGTACATCCGGGAGCTACGAAGATGTATAGAGATTTGAAGTCACATTATTAGTGGCCAGGGATGAAGAGAGACGTTGCACAATATGTGGAACAATGTTTGACTTGTCAGCAAGTCAAAGACGAGTCTCTAGACCAACAGGAACTTTGCAGCCTCTATTTATTCCAGTATGGAAGTGGGAGAATATCACTATGGATTTTGTCACTGGCTTACCAAAGACAGTGAAAGGTCATGATGCCATTTGGGTTATTGTGGATCGATTGACTAAGTCCGCTCATTTTTTTTGTATTTGCTCTATGTATTCCATGGATCGTTATGCCCAACTATATATACAAGAGATTGTCAGACTCCATGGAGTACCACTTACCATTGTATCAGATAGGGACACAAGATTTTTGTCTGCTTTCTAGAAGAGTTTGCATAAGGCATTGTGGACACAATTATCTTTCAGCACATCATTCCATCCATAGACAGATGGTCAATCAGAGCGTACAATACAAATCTTGGAGGATATGCTCAGAGCGTGTGTGTTAGATTTTCAAGGTCAGTGGAGTAAATTTTTGCCTATGATAGAGTTCTCGTACAATAACAGTTTTCAGTCTACTATCGGGATGGCTCCATATGAAACATTGTACTAGAGAAAGTGTAGATCTCCAGTACATTGGGATGAAGTTGGAGAAAGGAAACTTTTGGGTCCAGACTTGATTCGTGAAATATCAGAAGCTGTTACCCGTATACGAGAGAAGATGAAAGTTGCCCAAGATCGGCAGAAGAGTTATGCGGACAAACGGAGAAGAGAGTTGGAATTTGAAGTGGGTGATCAGATATTCTTGAAAGTATCTCCAATGAAGGGAATAATGCGGTTTGGAAAGAAAGGGAAACTCAGTCCAAGATATGTTGGTCCGTTCACTATCATTGAGAGAGTTGCAAGTGTTGCATATAAGTTGGAGCTACCAGCTTCGATGTCTAGAGTACATGACGTGTTTCATGTGTCTGTGTTGAGGAAGTATGTTCCGGATCCATCTCATGTTCTAAGACAGGGACCAGTTAAATTGAAAGAAGATTTGAGTTATGAAAAAATACCAGTTGAGATCTTGTGGCGAGAAGTGAAGAAGCTCAGAAATAAAGAGATACCATTAGTGAAGGTGTTATGGAGGAACCAGTTAGTTGAGGAGGCTACTTGGGAAAGAGAGGATGAGATGATGGCTAAGTATCCAGAACTCTTCAGGTAAGTAAATTTCGAGGACAAAATTTTTATAAGGTGGGGAGGATGAGATACCCAAGCTTCTCACTACTCATGTGCCAATATATTTTAATTTGTGTTATGTGCATTTTATAATTATGTGATAATTATGTGGCAATTACGTGATAATTATGTGACTATTATGTGATAATTGTTTCTACATTTTATTTATCTTTATATTTTATTTGAGACATCTGTGATAATAATGGTGACAATATGTGAACATATATGTGCATAAATATTTATCTGCATAATTAAATTGCTTTATGTGACATTATGTGAATAATAATGGTGATAATATGTGAATAAATATGTGCATAAATATGTGATAATAATGGTGACATTATGTGAATAAATATGTGCATAAATATTTACGTGCAATTATTTGTATATATAATTAAATTATTTTATGTGTATAAATATATTATTTTTTTAATTATTAAGTATCATATGTGTTCTCTTAATAATAGTGATAAGAAAATGTACACATATGTATATTAATTTATAAATATATCATATCTTAGTTATTAAGTATTGCACGTATATTTGTAGTGGATAATAATAATAATAATAATTTTACTAAATATAGTTGGGGCGGTGGGATAGTCGCGTACGACTTCCACCCCACCTCTCTATATATACGTTAACCCCTATTTAGGAGGTAATTGAAGGATAAGCTGGGAGCAGCAACCAAAAGTGAAGGAAAAAAATAAATGAATAAAAAGAGAGAGAGAAAGGGAAGGAAGGGATTCGTGTCTGAAAGGGAAAGAAGAGATTAGTTGTTGTACTTCACGAGGACTATAGTATTTTACTATTTGGAGTCCAAGTAAGTAGAAGTTCAACTACAATGTATAAACATATTGTTTGTGAATTATTTGTGATTAATATGTGATAATTATATTATGAATTATTTGTGATTAGTTTAATTATGTTATGAATTATTTGGGATTAATTTGTGATACAAGTTGTGGATTTATGTGATTTGGGAAAGTACGATTCATATTCAACAATATTATTTATAGATTATTAGTGATATAACCCACGTTGTAGATTTATGTAATTTGAAATAATATTATTGCCCTATATAGATTTGTGTGAACAGAAACTGTTGAATATAGATCTGCATGATCTGAGAAGATATCATTTATAAGGATATGTCTGATCCGAGATGAAGTTGTTATTCTAAAAAGGGATTCGTGAGATTCAAGGTGAAGTTATTATTCGATAAATGGATCTATGTGATTAAGGTGAAGTTGTTACAGAAGTAGATTTGTGTGAATTGAAGTTAAGTGTTGCTTTATTTGTGATTAAATGTTGATATTGATGTCGTGAATGGTTTATAATGCATATTTAATTGCCCTAGTTGCATACCATGCATATTCAGGAAAAGTATTTTCCCAAAAATTAATAAGATACTAATGGTGTGTACTGCCACTATATATGAATCTCTGTCAGGGTTCGGAAAAATTATTCTCGACATTTTATTCTGAGTTCGAAAAAATCATTCTCAGTACTTTATTCGGGGTTTGGAAAAATCGTCCCCAACAATCTGTCAGGGATCGAAAAAATTATTCTCGGTATTATATTCAGGGATCAAAATCGATCCGACACTAAGTGTGTCTATTGAGCTCATTTTGGGGTGCATACCATAAGTGTGTCGTGGGGATACCGTAACGTGAACAATTTTCAAAATAAAAGAGACCAACTAGAAAGACTAGGAAATAGGAGATAGAAAATTAAATGCATTTTCATGCACTGACATGCATGATTTCTACTTACTGAGATTTTTGTCTCACTAGTTTATGCATTGTAGGTGAGCCTGATGATGATTGAGTATGTGGTGTGTTGTGCAAGCTGTGGAGCTTATTCAAGGTTTTGAGCGGATGTACATAGATGACGATACATTATGTGAAAAAATATATATGCAGATTTTTATAATGATGATATTTATGTTAATTAGTATTTGAATTATAAGTTATGTAAGGTGGGTCGTGTCACATTCTCTAAGATATCATTCTTATTTTTTATTTTTGTTATTTTTTTTCTCTTCTATTTTTTATTTTATTTATAATTCTATAAACCTTATTTCTAAACTTTAATTTATTTTATCTTTTATACTTTTATTTGATCTTATTTTAAGATTCAATCATTCTCCTTCCAGGTATCATTCTTTTTTTTGTTTTCGTACTAATTCTAATCTATTTAATTTGTTTTATCTTTTATACTTTATTTTTATTTATCTTGCAGGTCCATTCTCTTAGGTTTCATTCTTTTTTTTTCTCTTTTTTTTATTTTTATTTATGATTCTATAAACCTTATTTATGTACTTTAATTTATTTTTTTACTTCAAATCACGATCGTTCATTCTTTCAAATCATTTTATATAAAACATTTCATTACCTAATCAAATCCTAGCTTCTTTTTTTTTCTTTTTGGTTGTTTCATCTTTTTTTATCTATTTCACTTTCGTACTATTTCTAATATATTTAATTTGTTTTATCTTTTATCTTTTATACTTTATTTTTATTTGATCTTGCAGGTTCATTCTCAAAGGTATCATTTTTTTTTATATTTTGTTATTTTTTTCTCTTCTATTTTTTTGTTTTATTTATAATTATATAAACCTTATTTCTATATTTTAATTTATTTTATCTTTTATACTTTTATTTGATCTTATTTTTATTTATTTGATCCTATTTTCAGATTCAATCATTCTCATTTAAGATATCATTCTCTTTTTTTTTGTAGTTTTCGTACTATTTCTAATCTATTTAATTTGTTTTATTTTTTATACTTTATTTTTACTTGATCTTGCAGGTTCATTATCTGAGGTATCATTCTTCTTTTTTATTTTTTTTTCTCTTTTATTTTTTTGTTTTATTTATAATTCTATAAACTTTATTTGTATACTTTAATTTATTTTATCTTTTATACTTTTATTTGATTTTATTTTCAAATTCAATCATTCTCTTTTAAGGTATCATTCTTTTTTTTTTGTTTCCGTACAATTTCTAATCTATTTAATTTTTTTCATCTTTTATACTTTATTGTTATTTGATCTTGCAGTTTTATTCTCTGAGGTATCATTTTTATTTTTATTTTTTGTTTTTTTTCTCTTCTATTTTTTTGTTTTATTTATAATTCTATAAACCTTATTTCTATACTTTAATTTATTTTATCTTTTATACTTTTATTTGATCTTATTTTTATTTATATAATCTTATTTTCAGATTCAATCATTTTTTTTATCTTATGATTTATGGTTTTTTCTTCATTTTTATTGTTTTCTTTATATTTTATAAAATCTATTTTTATAACTTTTTTAAAACTTATTGTTCTTATTTTTATTTGCTCTTATTTGCATCTTTAATTATTAAAAAAATATTTGGAGTGATGAATTTAGACAATTTAGAATTAATTTCAGAAATTTTAATATTGGAGATTCAAAGCACATGTCAAATATATTTTTTATTTAATCTTTTGGATTAATGTATGAAATTTATTTTCGAAATTTTGTACTTCCTTCGTCCCGGAATAAACTTCACCATTACTGTAGACACGGAATTTAAGAAAAGTTACTTTTTGACCTTGACCTTTGGAGGATAATGTAGTATTTTAAGTGATTATAAATTATAAAGTATGTTATGTGTGTTAGGTGAGTGTCGTAAAGTTATAATTTAGATGAACTTTTAGGGGTGAGAATTGATGTGATGTTTCCTTTTTGGGTGGTAAAGTTTAATGTGAGACGGACGAAAATGAAAAGTGTGAATTTTATTACGGGACGGATGGAGTATTTATTTTAATTTTTTATTCAATTATATTTCCATTAGGATCGTTTCTATAATTGTTCTTTAAATTTAATCTTTAGGATTAATATATTAAATTTATTTTCAAAAATTTGTGATTTATTTTTTTCAATTTTATTTTCATTAGGATCGTCTCCATATATATTATTTCAATATTTATAATTTATTATATTAAATAATACTTTATATTTTATTTATTCATATGTTATTCAATTAGTATAAATTATAGTATATTATATCTTCCTTAAAATACAGTAATTAAGTTTTAAAGAGAGATTATATTTATTTTTAAAAATAAATAAATATCAAATTTAATGTTATAAAAAATAAGTGTATAAACAATTTGATTTAATAGTAGTTTTTATAAAATACATAAATTCAAATATATATATATATATATATATATATATATATATATATATATATATTATGGTTAAAATAAAAAAATAAATATAAAGGTACATATACTTAATTGTTTCCATGCAACACACAGATGAGTAATATCTAGTTAATTATAAAAGTAAAATTTTGACATTTTTTTTCATAAACACTTGTGTAAACCGGATTTACATACGTTTAAATATAAACTCTGTTACTCTTTAGTACATGAAAAATTACTTTTAAACACATAAATTGTTACTCTTCAAAATTTAAAAATTACTCTTCAAATTTTTGTAAACTCTAATTTTTTTTATTACTCTTTAGTACATGAAAAATTACTCTTTAGAGACATGAATTATTACTATTCATATAAGAATTACTCCCTCCATCCACTGTCAATCTATCCATTTTACCATTTTGGGACGTCCATTTTTAATCTATCCATTTCCCTTTTACACTACGGGACTCACATCCTTCACTAATACAAATAAAATATGGGACCAACACCCTCCACTAATACAACTACCTACTACACATAAAATAATAATACTGCTTAATCCACGTGCAAAAAGCAAATGAATACATTGAGGATAGATGGAGGGAGTATTACTTTTTAAAAAGTAATTTTGTATATACTAAAGAATAATTTTAAAAAATAAGGTTTACATATAAAGCCTAGATGAGACCCACTTTTTTTTTTTTTTTGGGTTTAGTTTGCTATTTTTTTTTATAATAAAGAATGATAAAATACGTTATTTGTATTTAAAGGGTAGTTACAATTTTGATATTAAAGTGTGTTAGACAGATATTAACTATGTGTCTTTTTCTTTTATGGAAGTGTAACCTTAAAGTTGGAACAAATTAAAATGGGAAGTACAAAGTTGAAATTGAGATAATAAGATACAATATTATATACTTATATAATATAATAAGATTATTATATTACACTATTATAATTTGTTATACAATATATTAATTTCAATTCTTTTTTTAACTTCAATTTATTCTGAAGAAAAATAATATTCCCTTCGTCCCATGAATATTTGCACACTTTTTATTTTGATCTGTCCCAAAATATTTGCACACCTTAAAGTATTGTTAGCCATTGCCGAAGGAAAAACCTTACTTTGAAAGTATTGTTCGCCATGGCCGAAGGAAAAAAAACCTTGGCTCTAATACCAACTGACACAGGGGATAATCGTAGAAGATAAACACTCTTTGTACGTAAAGAGAAATCGAATTATAAAGTTCAATATAAGATTCAAATTAAGATTCAAGATTTTTCAAGTTTACAATTCTATCATACAACCCACCTATTTATAGGAAAGAAAATGAATTAAAAAGGCATTCAAACTAGGTAATCAGCATTAGTGATTAAAGATTGGAATTAAAGATCAGCATTAGTAATTAAAGATAACAACTTTCAAGATTGGAATTTGGAAGGTTGAGAATCACCACGAGAAGTTTAGGAAACACAGAGTTTGCTTAATCTTCGAACTCTCTTTGTCTCCCCCCACCCTGGTGTAAGCATAAGGTGAGAGGTTTAAGAAAAATTCTCATTTTTAAAGCATCAAGTGATGCAGCTATCACCTCTCACCTGTAGCATATTTGATCTATCAAATTGTATTCCTGATAATTCAGAATTCACAACATTTTAATCTTTTCTTTAATTTTCCACCCATTGTATTTGCTCTTATATTATTTGATGAGAATATGAATCCAAATACTCCTATTTCTCAACATCACAGAAAAATTTAACTATCTAAAACATTCCAACTATTATTACATCAATTAAGAATGAAAGTGAAATACTCTAAAAGCAATGAATGGTGATCAAAGCCATAACCAAGAACTAACATTTAGCTCACCATCCCAGAGGTCCTTAAGATTCCTCTACTCTTATATAGTAATCATATGCAACGGTGTGGAGCTGAGGAAAGGCATTGAGTGTTGGGTATTGTAGGATCGTAGATTTTTGGGAAAGTAAAAGACTATTTTACACACTCTTAAGACTCAAAACTTTCACTCTTAGTCACACTCACTCTGTTTTTATTTCCTCTCTTACACTTATTCTCTTACTATCTAAACAAGGATATACCTCTGCCTATTTATACTACTTAATAGAATATTCTAGTATGTCGGTTTATCTCTAGACTAACACCTAACAATAATCTAGGCAGATATATTAGTTGTTACAGATAGCTAAGGTTTAGTAGTTCCCTCCACCACTTTCTGGAGGCTAACATGATTAATCTCCATGCTTCTAGAAGCTTTCCATTATGCCAACTATCTATAATTTTAGATCATGCCTTGGCTTAATTCTTGAATATTCAAGAAGCTTCTAAACTTTCTTAAGTCTGTGGTGTTATCTTCAACACTGAGTTAGTAATATGTATTGATTGTGTGAAGAGGCAGTGAAGTTCAGATATATACAAGAATGTTAGCAAGTCATTGAAGCAAAACAAATCTTACATGGCATAAGTTGCATGACTGCTAAGTTCATCTTTCATTAAAACATTAGATATATATCAGCTACTCCACAACATACCATTCATAAATCATAAAGTATACTACAACTCTTCAGCCTCTTAATGCATCACCAAAAGAATCCATGCTACAACTAACCCAACATTACATACCATTGTCCCTCGCTGGAGCTTCCGACAACAGCAGAGGCAGGGCAGGGTATTGTTAGGCCCTTGTAACCAATGCCGAAGCAGTTTTGGAGTTGTTGCTTCACCTTATCCACTGTTTCTTCTTTCTTGCAATTGGTACGGCTGGCGAGGATGTGGTTTCTGGTGAGAAGGGGGCCGCAGCGGAGGGCGGAGACTGAGTAGCTTCCATTGTCATTGGATTTGTAGGATGAATGAATAGGAACTTATCCGCCCTTTTTCTTAAAGTACAGAACTAAGGTTATTCGTTAGTCCCTCCGTCCAACGGTCCAAGAGCACGTATTTTGTGGAATGATGTTTAAGAAAAGTAACATATCGTTAGTCCCACCGTCCATGAATATATGCACGTATTTTGTGGAATGATGTTTAAGAAAAGCAACATATCGTTAGTCCCTCCGTCCATGAAGTATTTTGTGGAATGATGTTTAAGAAAAGTAACATTTGTTGTAATGATATCGATTTAAGAAAGAGAAGAGATATTTTGGGTAACAGAATAAAATAAATTGTATATGATATAATTAATTTAGTGTAAAAAGAATGTGATATTTTTGTAATATTGTAGTATTATAAGATGACAAAAGCTCCTGCATCCCCCGGGACACGGATGGATACTCCGTGTCCCATGTGAACATAACCCTCCCCCTTCAATTCTATTTAAACCTATGTATTGCTAGGAGTTTAAATTGTAAAGGGACATGGAAATTGCAAGGCGCACGGAATGTGCTCCGTGCGCCCGAGTGCACAGGAGCCTCACTCTTATGAGATTATTTATAATGTGTATTATTTTCATATTTAGGGTGTGCAAATATTCTTAGTACAGAGTAAAATAGAAATTGTTCAAGTATTCATGGGAGGGACGGACTCGGATTCTCTGTGACATTTGGTACATTATCTCCTGTGCTACACTGACACATAGAAATGCACGAAAATGGTGCAGAAGATTCGGGGTGTGGACGGAAAGAGTATAATTTAATACTCCATCTATCCCAAATATTTTTACCAACTTTCTATTTTGAGATATTTTTACACGTTTCCAATGATAAAAATACACTAAGTACATCTTACCACCTTTACTCTTTATTCATAATTTCAACAACTTTATTTACATTTTTACAATTTATTCATTATTTTGAACAATTTTACTTATTTTTTCTATATTATATATTAATAAATAACACTCCTTAATTTTCTCCTTAATTTTCGTAAGTAAAAATACCTTAGGAGTGAGGGAGTTTTTACTTTTACTTAAATAAAAAAGGATATAGACTAGAAAGTGACATAAAAACTAGGGGAAATTTTCACTTTTAATCCTAAGAGAATTCTTCATTTACAAAAATAGTCCTATACCTATAAACAGGTCCTAAAAGTTGCACTTTTAGTCCCAAACCGTTAAATTTAGGAAAGAATCGTTAAGATAAAAAAAAGAATAAAAAATATTTTATAAAGAAATAAGAATATTATTTTTGCCAAATATTAATTAACAACAATCTTAATAATTTTCTAAGCATAAAGCCTCGTATTCTGGGTTACTGTCTACCAATACCCCCAATGAATTGATACAGCTTAGTTTCAGACAAATTATCAAATTCAATTTATAGAGAAAAAAAATATATCTAATTCCTTAAAGCTAATGAACCAATTGAGCTTAAACAAGAGTCAAGATTCAAATTGTATTTCCTGTCAAAATACATCTAAATTTCATCTATCACCCTTTAAATCACATATTCTTGAAAATTAACAGAGAAATGAAGAGACGAGAGATGCTTCAACTCGCACAAAGGAACAAAAGAAAATTTCCATAATTATTTAGAGATGAATTTCATAAAGGGATGACAGAGAAACAAAATTTCATCCAAATTAAATCAAATTCAAAGTAAAAGCCCTAACAAAATCAAGAAATCTAGTACCCAGAAAAGACAAATCTAATTACACAATACCGCACATCATCAAATTGAGTTTCAATTTACCAAAAGTTCATCAAATCTGGAGATCAGTCGGGTCGTCAACCCGAAGGAGTTTAGATGCGATATGGGGCGGAAAAACGACGCGATGGGTGGAGTTCTAGAGCGACGCCGCCGTGGATCGTCGCCGCAGGACTTCGAACTCGTCGTCATCTTCTTTGTCTTCACCGAACAGGTATTCCAAAATGCCGAGTCGTCTTCACCGGACACATGCCAAGATCCGAGCCTAAATTGGCAGATGACTACATCAACCAAATCGGGTCAGTTTGAGAGAAAATGAATGGGCTGAATCTAACGTGTCGAAGATCGTCGGCGTTTCAGCTTTGGCGAAATGGTGATGCTGGATAACCAATCAGCGCTAGACGCATTGGTGCCGAATGCGGATCGATTTTCGGATTCGCGTGGATGGAGCTCCAAAGAGGTGTCGGAAGTATTAAGATTTGAGTTTTCTTCCCATGGTGGTGATTTTTGGTTGACGAAAAGGATTCTGCAAACCCTAGGATTTGGGGGGAGGGAGATTATATCTGGGATTCCAATTTTTAAATATTCTATAATTTTCAAAATATTAAATATACTAACAGTCGTGTTATTTTTCGTTAGTTACTTATGGAAAATGGCTTAAAATTCTTATGGGACTAAATTTGCCAAAAAAAAAAATGGACCATTTTGAAATTTGTTGATTTTTATGGGACTAAAAATGAAATTTTCCCTAAAAACTAGTGCTTCAATATTCTTCCCACTCTACTCTTAAAATTGGCCCATCTGCTTCTCTTATATCTGGATTGAATCAAAAGCAGCTCTTACGAGTGAAAGAGGAGATGAAGCCGTTAGGTTACTGGCTGATGCTCGTAGGAACACTTCGATTAGCTTCTGTTTGGTTCGGATTTTTCAATTTATGGGCACTTCGCCTCAGCGTTTTCTCTAAAACCACCAGTACGTTACGTTCTTCCTTTTTCTTCGTCTGTTTTCCCTTAATCTACATTCTCTCATGCACAACGAATGCCTCATTGCAATTTTAACAACACCCATTTCACGTAATGTTTGATTCGATCTATCTACATACTAGGATTGCTTTATTTATGTAAACAATTTTTTTTTTAAATTCGTTCAGATCTTGTTTTTTACAGATCATTGGGTAAGAACTAAGCTAGTGCTTTTCTTTTATTGTCAAGAAATTAGGAGATTAAGCAAGTGGAGATCGAATGTGTAAATTTTTGCCCTTATGAATAAGGGAAGTTATAGTTTACATTGAAGGGAAGTAATTAACTCAACATTGGGATGCTATGTTATTTTTCAAGATCTGATTTGAAATTATAATAGTTCAATGCTTATTGCATATGGCTAACATCATGAGGTATTGGTGCTTCAGTATATTGTTTCCATCAATTTGATTCAACTTTAACACCGCAGCTAGTCGATTTTGTAGATATGTTTACTAGCTCTTCATATCCCTGTTAGTAATTCTTCACAGGATTCATTAGTAAGCTGTAAGCTGATTTGCAAATTTGGGAGTTCTGGGCGACTGAACTATTAATGTGATAAAATTTGGAAATCGAAACAAGAGCATTTCATCTTTAGAATATGGAATAAATATATAGAGAATAGCTCGAAATTACATTAATTGACAAAGGAAAGGTCAGGGGCAGCTGTGGATTTGGGAGGATGTATGGTAGGTAGTGATTCCCTTTGCTTTAATTTAAAACTATTTATTTATTGTTTCTTCATGGCATAATACCTGTTGCGTCTTTTATATCCATAATTCACTGCGACCTTCACTTCTTTTGTATCCTTAAATATTGTGAATTGCAAGGTTTATGTTCTTTTCCTAGACAACTGTTTAGTGTTAAGCTAGATAAGAATGAAGGATGATGTAAAGAGATTAACTTTTGATTCAATGGTGTGGTTTCATGTAATCGTCTTTCTTATCATTAAGTTTAGCTACTTCGTTTTCCCCTGATTTTTATAAGTGCTTATGTTTGCATCATTTTATAGTGACTGAAGTTCATGGGCGTACATTTGGAGTTTGGACGCTGTTAACTTGCACCCTTTGCTATCTCTGTGCATTCAACCTCGATAACAAGCCTCTATATTTGGCCACTTTCCTATCCTTCGTCTACGCATTTGGCCATTTCTTGACGGAGTATCTCATTTACAAAACCATGGCCATCGGAAACCTGACAACTGTTGGCATTTTTGCTGGTATATACTCTTATAATGCAGATTTATCGTTGCTCTTAATTGATCATCATCTGCTATTATATATAAACTGTCTGGAATCTCTGTAAATCCTATCCAACAAGTAAAACTGAGAGCTATGATAGCCTTTACTGATAGGATAACAGCCAACAAATGCTTTGTCTACATTAAGATATTATGTCTTTACTGTTGCTATACTTCTTTTCGTTCTTTGTTGCTACTTATTGTCTGCCTTAAATCCGACAGGAGCTCAATCTAATTGGAAGTAATGAAATAGGATTACCTCTGATTCTTTTTAGTTTCCAGAATTGCTCTCAAAGGAAATGATGTTTTCTTCTGACCTCATTGAAACCTGCCATGTAGATACCGACTCCATGTATATGTTCATGACACACTTGCACCCACACCCATATAAAAATAAATCAAGTTTCTTTGCAAAATTTTTGAGGCTAATTCATCTAATTCACTCTGCCCTTCTGGTGTTTTACTAGCTTTGGTGTGACTGTTTGCATCTCTTTCTTTATGCAACTAAAAGTTTTGTTCTTTACATCTTGCCCATCCATGACTCTTAATGCATTTTAAGGGTGTTATTCAAAGATTAAGCAAACTCACGATTATGTGTCCGCAGGAACATCCATTGTATGGATGTTGTTGCAGTGGAATTCTCATAAACCAGTCGCAACAAAATACGAGTGAGATCAAAGAATGGCGAAATCAAGCATTAGCTATGTTGAAGGTCATGTCTCCTACCCTCCAGTTGTAAGCATAAGCTGAGATATTTTGGAAAAATTCTCATTTTTAAAGCATCAAGTGACGCAGCTATCTCCTCTGACCTATTCTGATTTACCTTCCTTTGCTTCTCTCCAAACTCTTTTAAGGTTAAGTAACATGAGTTTTCAGATGTATTACTATTTATTTATCATTCTCCCTTTAATATTTTTTCCATAGATAGATATGCTCTATCAAATTGTATTCCAGATATTTAAGAATTCACATCATTTTTGTCTTTAATTCCACACCCATTATCCTTTTTAAGTTTTTTCAACTCTTAAATACCATGACGGCTTGCAGTTCTTCTTATATTATTTGATGAGAATATGAATCTAAATATTCCATAGTGATGAAATGAGCATCTGTGAAGACTATAACTCAACATGAGAGCACAATTTAATCATCTAAAACTTTCCAACTAGTATTAAATGATGATAAAGTTATACACTGTCCTCTTTTTACCATCAAGAATGAAACTGAAATACAATGATATGTTCAAATGTTACAGACATTAATACTAGATCTCTAAAAACTATGGAGCAGTGTCGAATGCCTGTATCCGTGCTCGATGGCGTGGATCATGGCTTGCAGTTCCAAGTCCCAATACTTGCATTTCTGACCCGAATTCAGTTCAACTTCTGGGATGACCATTTTGGAGTTGGAGTTTGATGGATGAAATGTTTGTTTCTTTGGTATGTATGTAAGTAATATAAGTTGGATGGATGGATGATATATGGCTAGCTGCTTCTGATTTTGAGCAGTATGTTATTCAAGAATGGAAGTCCGATTATTAAAATATGAAAGTTGACCAATAATAATATTGATGTTAATATCTATTCTTGTTGACGCCTTATGAGTTATTCTCTTTCTCATGGAAACTTCTGAAGTGGTCAAACTCTTTTTCTCGAAGATTCCAGAACCTTTTTCTTATGAATTTGACTCCTAAAATATGAGGCAGAAACAGAGGACAACTTTCTTGTTTTTCAGGAATTCTTTTCTTCGAAGTAAATGCATTTTTGTTTGAATTTGATGGAGTTATTTTGATTGAATTCAAAAATGTTCTCAATTCAAATTTAATTGGTTCATTGATAAGACGAGCTGTTTATGATTCAAGGGAATTTTAGTTGAATTGTTTTAATATCAAAATGAAAATTTGAGTTTACAAATAGCAGCAACTTCTGTTAATGTCTTAACAGTGAGAACTGGGAAGATGACAGCGTTCAATATTCAATGAGAATACTAGTTTCCATCATTGACCAAACAGTAAACAAAGAAATTGAATATTCATTCAGACACACAAACAAAACAAAAGGCAGAAACTCTTTATTAACTAACGTATATTAAGGAGGTGAAATGAAATGAAAATACAATCAATATTCAAATGCTAAAAGTAATCCTCAAAACAACAATGGACATCAATTGAAAATTTGAACTCAAAATTATCAAAGTTCACCATCCCAGAGCTCCTCAACGGACTTGATGGCCCCTACTTCCGATACGAAACCCTCTGCTTTGGTTCCTCTACCCTGGGGCATCTCTCCTATCATCTTGAACTCTTCCTCGCTCAACTCCCAGTCGAAGATATTACGATTCTCTTCCATTCTCTCCGGTGTGTAGCTCTTCACGGCTACTGCCACCCCGTGTTGATGGGCCCATCTTAGGATGACCTGCGGGACGCTTTTGGTTTTAGCCTTGGCGATGTTGTTCAGCACCTCATGGCCCACCACTCTGTCCGAACCCCAGGCTTGTCCGGCTGACCCCAACGGAGAGTATCCCATCACAACTATGCCTTTGGCCTTGCAGAAGTCCACCAACTTCTGCTGCTGCCAGCATGGATTCAGCTCCACCTGAATGACAGCTGGGGGGATGGTGGCATATGCCAACAAGTCCTCCAGTTTCTTGCAGCTGAAGTTACTCACTCCTATGGACTTGGCCAGCCCTAATCTCTGGCACTCTTCCATCACACCCCACACAGCCTTGCAATCGAATGGAACCACGTCTTGGGCACCGGGTACTGAAAACCTGGAGTCTTGATGCTAACAGGCCAATGAATGAGATAAAGATCAACATACTCCAGCTTCAGATTCCTGTAGACACACACATGTATACAATGAGTAATCAATTAATAAAGTTGATGATGAATGAAACAAGAAAGTAAAGAATACTAACTCCAAAGATGTCTTGAGAGCAGGGAGAATACGGTCAGGGAAAGTATCAGCTGCCCAGAGCTTGGTGGTGATGAAGAGTTCATCTCGGGATTTGATCAATCCGCGCTTCAGAGCTTCTTCAATGGCTTCTCCGACTGCGGCTTCACTACCGTAGAGAGCAGCAGTGTCGAGATGCCTGTATCCGCGCTCAATGGCGTGGATCATGGCTTGCTTCTCCTGCTCTTTGGTTGGACCATGACTTGCGGTTCCAAGTGCCAAAACTGGCATTTTGTAGCCGGAATTCAACTCAAATGATGGGATGCCCATTATTATACTAATTGGAGTAAGGGATTATGAAGGAAATGGAGAGGGAATGCTTTGTATATGATTTTGGTGAGTTAATGTTGAATTTATAATATGATGTGTAGAGATGATTGAGAGATGCAGCTTATATAGGTATGGTTTGATGAATGGGAGGCGTCAATCTTGACTGATCGATTATAAATCAAATAAATATTCTTCCGTGATTGACTATGTTACTAGAAGACTAATCTACATACGTCGCTTTTTAAGGGGTCAACTGCTTCTTTATTTTCTAGAAGATTCCTCTTCCAAACTTTCCTTAAAATTCATGATGGAGCTCACTGCATTACATCTATATGCAATTGATTGATAAATTAACACACAAATTAATTTTTAAAATAATCATTATTTTTATGCCCATTAATATTAATTAATTGATTTAAACCATTAATTTTAATTTTCAATTGGAAAAAAAGAAAGATACTCCCTCCGTCCCTCCTTAAGAGGATCATTTGCTTTATGACACGTAGATTAAGGACTATTATTATTTAATGTGTAGTGGGTAGTTATATTAGTAGGAATGTGGGTTCCAACATTTAATTGTATTAGAGGGGGGGGTGTGAGATCTATGTGTGTAAAAAATGAAAGGGAACTCTTTGAGTGGGACGACCAAAATTGAAAAATGACCCTCTTAACTTGGGACGGAGGGAATATTACTTAATTCCACCATTTCCATAATTATCATTTTCATCCATCCAAAAATTTACTCTAATCTCATTACAAATAAAATAATAATACTTGTTAATTCAAATAAAAAAATACTCCCTCCGTCCCACGACAAGGGTAATTTTTGTCTTTTGGCACGTTGATTAAGTAGTATTATTATTTAATGTGCAGTGGGTAGTTGTATTAGTGAAAGTATGGGTCCCATATTTTAATTGTATTAGTAGGTGTGTGTGGGTCCCATGTGTGTAAAAAAGGAAAGTGGACTCTTTGGGTGAGACGTCCAAAATGAATAAAAGAGACTCTTTGAGTGTGACGGAGGGAGAAGAAAATGATCACATTTGAAGTGAATGGAGGAATCAATATAATTTTGCTCGAACTTTTGCCTATATCTTTTTGTCTAGTGTAAAATATTAGTAATTCCCAAATTTTTGTTACATTCATGAATATATATTGCTCAAATGTTTAGAAGATTTATTTTATGACAAAAACTTGTGTGTCTCTTTAGTATTAAATTGTGTACCTTTTATATAAGGACGTGTACATTTATTTTCTAAAAAAATAAAAATAAATAAATAAAAGTGTATATTCTTTAAAACAAAACTGTGTACCCTTATTAATTAAAATGTATATTCTTTAGAACAAAATATTGTACCCTTACACACTTTGTACACTTAGAAATACAAGAGACCAACTCTTATTTTATATCCCAAATTTAGTAATATATTTTAAATGTCCAAAATAACTAAAATATTCTTGATTGAAGTTTATAATCAACCCGCATTTATCGACTTACCCACAAAATTTAATTATAAATTCAATTTTAATCATTTCTAACTTACAATAGAGTCATATATTTGTATTTGATTGAGCCACTAATAACTGATTGAGTCATATATTTAGTATGTCTTTTTTATTCTATTTTGTATACGTGTTTTATAATAATTGTATACTCTTTTCACATTAAGTTTTCATTAAAAAAACTAACATCCATATGTGTATAACTTTTTATTGAATATTATATAAAATTTTTCATTAAAAAAATTTACAATTAAATTGTATACATTTTTACTCTTAATTGTATATGTTTTTGTTTATATTTGTATATGAGTGCACCCTCTCTTTAGGTGCACCCGAGTGCACACTATAAATTGCCTTATTATTTATAATCGAGTTATTGAGTCAAACAATGAGTCCCTTTTTACAAGACTAAAACTTGCATGTGTTTTGGAGATGCAGTGCCTCCAAATCTCATTCTTTTCGAAAATCATATATTTTATTATAAGAATTTATACCCTTAATTTTCTAAGAAAAATAATTAATTTTTTTAATCGAACATTTATATCAATGTTCTAAAAATCGGACTTAACCGGCCGGTTCAACCAATTGGACCGGGAACCGACTCCGGAACCGATCCGAAAAGCCTATAAAACCGTTTTTGGAGTTGAACCGGTTAAAACCGTAAAAATTGGTTGAACCGGTTCAATCGGTTTTTATTTTTTTATTTTTATTTTTTACTTATTTTTTAATTTTTTTTAACTTTTATGATATTTCACTTTTATTTTTATTTATTTTAAAACATAATATTTACATTTTGGATTAAATTATGAATTATAATATTGAGTGAGTATATTATAAACTATGTATGAAATATAAATTATGAACTATAGATATTTTTATTTAATTATATATTGATTTTAAATTGTATTTTAAATTTAAAAAAAATTATTTAGGTGATTAAATATTTTTATAATCGGTAATTTTATAAAATATAATTGAAAATATGTAAAATTCTATTTTCCGCTTGAATTGCCAGTAGAACCTCAAACCGTTGCTTTTTCCGATTCGTTCTCCGATCTGATTTTCTAATGACTGATTTATACTATTTGTATTTTAGTCGATCTTTCAGTGAAAAACTTAGATCTTTAAAACAAAATGTTGTATCCAATCTTATACACCTTCGCACTTCATGTTGACATAAGATACCAACTCTATTTACAATAAAAATAAAAATAGTTGGATCGATGCATATGTCATGTCAACTTATGAATTTATAATCAAGTCCATAATAGAGTTAAGAATTTTCTTAATTTTAGGTATTTAAGAGTTATTGTTATAACGAGCATATAAGAATTTCGCTAAATTTATTTAGGTATTTGTAATTAAATCCAATTTTTTAATTCAAATTTTTTTTGAAGCTCAGACGCTTAAGTCTTGTTTGCCCCCAATTAATTCATCTAAGCATTAAAATGCAATTCTAATTAAGTTCCATAAAACCCGTATTATTCTTATCTATTTGTCCCTTTAACATATTTCATATTCAATGTATTAAAAAAAAATCTAATTAATTTTGAAATAGTAATTAATAGTTATAAAGTGTATTTAAATATTATTATACGATATATTATATTATTTGTGACGGCTCACGGCTGTGCATGAATATTATAGGCAAAAACTTATGTGCACCCGGGTGCACGGACCACATTCCATACGCCTTTAGAATTTTGTGTTAAATTGTATACCATTTAGTATAAAAATGTGTACCATTTATTTTCTAAAGAAAATTATTGTGTGTATCTGGGCGCATGGACAACATTCCGTGTGCCATTAGAATTTTGTGTTAAATTGTATACCCTTTATTATAAAAATGTGTACCCTTTATTTTCTAAAGAAAAAAAATATTAATGAAAAGTGTATACCCTTTAGAATAAAATGGTGTACATTTTATTAATTAAAGTGTATACCCTTTAGACCAAAGCAATGTACCCTTACCCATAATACTAAATTTCTAAAGGCGCACGGAATGTGTTCCCGTGCGCCCGGTTGCACGCAAGCCTCACTCAATATTATATTATATTATAGGTTTAATTGCAAAAAGAAATCATGAATTTTACCCCTATCGCAAAATAATCCACACTTTTGAAAAATTGTAAAAAAAATCACCACATTTAAATATTATTGCAAAATACATCCAATTTGTGATTAAAAATGGGAATTTTATTGGGGCATGGTTCAAGCTACGGTTCAATTATAATAATACTGCTTTAAATCACACGTGTAAAATTATAATTATATTTTGAGTAAATATTAAAATTGGTCCTGTAAGTATGACGTTTTTCAACTTTAGTCATTTTTCTATTGCAATTCTCAATTTTGGTCATTTTTGGTCCACTTTTGGTCCTTTTAATCCAAATTTAGTCATTTTTGTCCAAATTTAGTCCTTTATATTAAA
The DNA here is from genome assembly GCA_023678885.1 of Pogostemon cablin. Classification (NCBI taxonomy): domain Eukaryota; kingdom Viridiplantae; phylum Streptophyta; class Magnoliopsida; order Lamiales; family Lamiaceae; genus Pogostemon; species Pogostemon cablin. The sequence continues at coordinate 18,516,349 of CM042970.1, forward strand.
AAAAGTCCAAAAATGGTCCGAAAGTCTATACATTTAGGACCAAAAGTGGACCAAAATGAGACCAATTTTTGAAAAAAGAACCAAAATTGGATCAAAATGACTAAAAGTAGACAAAAAATGACCAAAATTGAGAATTGCAAAAGAAAAATGACTAATGTTGGAAAACGCCATACTTACAAGACTAATTTTGATATTTATCCTTATATTTTTAGAATTAATATTAGTGTGAAAATATGTCATAAATGCTAAAATGAATATTACTCCTAAGTGCAAATAAACTATAAACCATAAAATTTTCGAAATCCAAGCATAAAAGAACACATATTCTAATATGATATAATATGAAATATTAGATATTGAAATGGTAATTAATAATTAATAATAATAAAAAAAATTACTTGGAAGTAAATCGAATGATGTGCCTCAAGTGGCTTATAGAGAGGGCTCACTGTTAAACTTGTGCTTGCAAGGGCCAAATCCATGTCAAAGACAGGATTCGAATCCCCACCCTGCGACAACCAAGCTCAGTTGGAAGACATTTCCACCCTTCCCTCTACCACTTGAGCTATGCCCGGGGGCCGAAGATTCATATTTGAATAGGTGAACATTGAAACTTGAAAGAGTTTCATGCATGAGGACAAAACCATTCAATTTACACCCGGTCGCACGCCTTGCATTTTGAGATTGACCATTTAAGATCCAATCAACAAATTGGTCAACTTTCTAATATTAAATTAAAGAGAGGGACTAGGGTGCAACCATTGTAACAATTGAATTGGTACAACCTTGGTCCCCACCATTCTTAATTCCCTAAATTCTAAACTCTAGGGATAAATTATACCCTAATCCACAAGAGTAAAATTACAATTATACCCTAAACCCTAGGGATAAATTATACCCTAAACCACAAGGGTAAAATTACAATTATATCCTAAACCCTAAAGCATAGGAGATATAATTATACCCTAAACCACAAGGATAAAATTACAATTATACCCTAAACCCTAGAGGATAATTATACCCTAAAATTACAATTATATTCTAAACCTTAAACCCTAGGGATAATTATACCCTAAACTACAAGGGTAAAATTGCAATTATATCTCTAAAATTATAAAAAAAATAAAATAAAATAACGTACAACAACAATTTAAAAAAAAAAGAAAAAAGTGGAAAACACACATTGAAAATGAAGGAAGGAGGTTATACCGGGGTTGTACCAATTGAAGATTATACACAAGTTTTGCCTAAATTAAATTAACACGACCGAAAATTTTCTGAGTTAATAGTAGATTGTTTTTATTTTAAAAATTCAATTATTGATTTTTAAAATTACACTGAAATCATCTCAATATACATCTATAAACTCATAATTCACCACTGATTTTCTTATATAATACTCCCTTCATCCCGGACTTATGTTCGCCAACACTGTAGATACGGAGTTTAAGAAAATTTACTTTTTGACCAACTTTATTGACTTTTTAGGGGTATTATGATATTTTTAGGTAATAAATAAATTGTAAAATATGTTATGTGAGTTAGGTGGGAGTGGTATTTTTGAAATTAAGATAACTTTTGAGGCTGTTGGTTAATGTGAAGTTTCCTTTTTTGGGTGGTGAATATAAGTGTGGGACGGATGAAAACGGAAAGTGTGAACATAAGTGTGGGACAGAGGGAGTAACTAATATGCTCTATCTCTATATTTCTCTCATCTCATTTCTTTTTGCACATTAATTACTACACTTTTACATATATCATCACAAATCTCTTAAATATTAATTGAGACAAAGTTAAAACCTATCATTATACTATTATTCATTAGTTTTCAAAACTCAAGTAAACCAAAAACAAAAATAGCGTAAATGAGTTGCAGGGGGTGACAAAAAGTTATACTCCCTTCCTGTCTTATAAAATGATTGACAATTTCCTCATTTGTTCGCCACACAATAATCTTCACACTCAAAACAAAAAAAAAACACATTTATTCAATAATTTCAAATTTGACTCTCTTACTAAGCGCATATAATATTAATTTACATTTTATTTATTATTTAAAACTGTTAAAATACTCTAAAAATAGTCAATATAATTGATTATTATTATTATTTTCTTAAACAACATATAACACTGAATTCAATTTTGGGGAAAGGAGTAATAATTTTAATAAACATGATATTCGTAATATTAAATTGTTTTATGAATATGATAAATAATAAAGTAAAATCTATATAATAAAAATTAATATCAAGAAAAGTTCCACGCAAGACTACCCTTCAAAATTTCAACCATACTATATTCCTGCACAGCCGTCCCTATTAATATTAAATTTTCGGATGGTCTTAGGTACTTTGAACTTTCCTCATTATTATGAAATCAATTGCTGTCTACAGTTCACATTCACCTACCTATGCATGAAAACCTCTATAAATATTCTTCAGAGTCAGGGTAACGAAACAATCCATTCCTCATCAAATTCAATACTCTGCATACTACTATTACAAAAACCTTTCATCTTACACTTCAATTCCAATCAAGCTAAAATGGGCTACAAAATGCCAGTGTTGGCCCTTGGAACTGCTAGTCATGGTCCAACCAAAGAGCAGGAGGTGCAAGCCATGATCCACGCCATCGAGCGAGGATACAGGCATCTCGACACTGCCGCTCTCTATGGGAGTGAGGCTGCAGTTGGAGAAGCCATAGAAGAAGCTCTAAAGCACGGATTGATCAAATCCCGAGATGAACTCTTCATCACCACCAAGCTCTGGGCGTCCGATACTTTCCCCGACCGTGTTCTCCCTGCTCTCAAGACATCTTTGGAGTTAGTATGCTTTTCCCATTTACTTTCTTTCTTTAATCATAATCAACTTCAATCACTCATCATTCATGTGTGTATACAGGAACCTGAAGCTGGAGTATGTTGATCATTGTCCGATTCATTGGCCTGTAAGCATCAAGTCTCCCGGTTTTCAGTACCCGGTGCCCAACAAAGAAGACATCGTTCCATTCGATTGCAAGGCTGTGTGGGGTGTCATGGAAGAGTGCCAGAGATTTGGGCTGGCCAAGTCCATAGGAGTGAGTAACTTCAGCTGCAAGAAACTGGAGGACTTGTTGGCATATACCACCATCCCTCCAGCTGTGATTCAGGTGGAGCTGAATCCATGCTAGCAGCAGAAGAAGTTGGTGGACTTCTGCAAGGCCAAAGGGATAGTTGTGATGGGGTACTCTCCGTTGAGGTCAGCCGGACAAGCCTGAGGGTCAGACAGAGTGGTGGGCCCGTGAGGTGCTGAAGCATATCGCCAAGGATAAGGCCAAGAGCGTCCCGCAGGTCATCCTAAGATGGGCGCATCAACACGGAGTGGCTGTAGCCGTGAAGAGTTACACACCGCAGAGAATGGAAGAGAACCGCAATATCTTCGATTGGGAATTGAGCGAGGAAGAGTTTAAGAAGATAAGTGAGATGCCTCACGGCAGAGGAACAAAAGCAGAAGGGTTCGTATCGGAAGTAGGGGCCATCAAGTCTGTTGAGGAGCTCTGGGATGGTGAGCTTTGATCCCCTTTAAGGCAGGCTTGTTTGAATTTTCAATGAACTATTATTGTTGGCAAAAATAAAGGCACTACATTGTCTAAAGAGAGTATTGTTTGCAGCATTTGAACATTGTATTTGCATTTCACCTTGTTGATGTATGCTTATAAATTAACACTTTATGCTTTCTGAAAATTAGTTTTCCATTTCACAATCAAATATACTAAGTTTTCATCTAATGGGAGTAGTCAATAGAATATTTGGCTTCTATGAGACAAGAATAACTGCAATCCATCATTGCAAAGCAAAGGTAAAAGAATAAAATTGATAGTTGGTAAAGCATTCAATAAAATGTACTTGTATTTGTATTTTAAAATTGGTTATAAGTTATAACAACTTCAAGTATAAAAGGAAAATCACAACTCAACTTACACAAGCATTGAATTTGAAGCAGTTAATTAATTAAATAAGAATTGATTACTGCATCAACTGCAAAGCTCCCATAACTCATTCTTTAACAACTGCAGTCCTATTATTCAATTGATTCATACACAACACCAGAAATGTCTAAATTTAAGCTACTTTCTTTCACCATATACATGGTTGCTCAAATTAAAAGATCATCGACGGGAATTCAGCTATTTGGAAACACTTCATCGAATGGAAAACGACTTAAAATTTAGCATATCACGAACCCGTTAACATGGACCAACACACCACATCTCTTTCAGACACTTCATCGAACACTTTCCGAGAGGAAGATAAAACATGCATCAATGAAACTCCTTCCTTTTTTGTTTGTTTCTTTAACGATGGAGGAAGGAAATAACATAGATTGTATTCAAGATTATAATTATTGAAGTAGGAGAAGAGCCCTTGGATTCAATTGAACATTTAAGAACGATGGGAACATCTTTTTACTGAATGGTGCTGGTGCTGCTTGGCTTTAATTCTTGTTATCACTACCTACATGATTTTGCGTAACACGAAATCTGATGTGCCCTAAATTGCTTCAACCTACAAGATTGAGGTTGACTAATTTAGAGTCTCGAGTTCGAATGTTTCACTCAATTTTACCTCTTTATCCAAATAATAATGATGTACATTTTTTACCTTACAATGTGACATTATTGAAAGAACAAAGAATAAAGAAAGAAGAAAGGGTTTGTCTTTTGTGCGTGTGGCGTATAAGGCTATATGATGTGGGGCAGCTCACGCGTGGTCGTCGGCGGGAATCAAGAGGAGCGTAATTCTTGGAGTTGGATTTGCCGCTTGGGAATGATCGTCGGTTGGAATCAAGAAGGGCGTAATTCTTGGAGTTGGGTCTATTTTTTAGTTTTTGATCATTTATTTCATATTTCTTAGCAAGTAGATTAATTTCCTCGTTCTGTTTCCCTTAGACCCCTTTAAATAGTCTTTATGTACTATAGAACGGGATCAATTTGGATTATTCTGATTCTTAATAATATAATTTACTCTCCTACGAAAATGTCTGTCTTCTACGAATATTGTCTAGTATTCAGAGCCTAGGTTTTTCCTTGGCGATGGCTGACGACCATGAACCTTCCCTCGCTGACGTGCTTAGAGAGGTTCGAGCATTAGAAACATGGATCCAAACGTTAACTGTTTGTGTTGAACGGACAAAAACAAATCAAGCTGCCTAGGGTTACTCAGATGGTGGAGATGAAGGCAGGAGAATTGCTCAGGCCCTCCAAGGCTATCGTGGGGCTCCCTAGCAACCACGTAGGATTCAAGCCTACGAGGATGAATCATCTGATGAAGAAGTGGCAGAAATCTTCGGTAGAAATCCCAATCCTAACGAAAATCGACCGTACAGACAAGATGAGTTTCGACTGAAGGTGGATCTCCCTTACTTCAATGGAAACTTCAATATTGAGAAATTCCATGATTGGATGGCGGAAGTAGAGAGTTTTTTTATTACGCTGAAATACCTGACGATAAGCAAGTGAAGCTGGTGGCTTATTGCTGAATATCATAAGCAATCATGTTTAAGATAAGAAGTAAAAGAGATCAAGAAAAATACTTTATTCACTGATATTATACAAAATAGGAATACATGTGAGTATATATAAAGAGTGATACATGTATCACAAAACATGTAACGGAAAGAATTAATTTATTTAATAATAAGCACTAATTAAGGCATAATTCTTGCTCTATATTCAACATCCTCCCTCATGTTGGAGAATGTGAACAATCTGACATTCCCAACTTGACGACAAACTGATGGAATGGAGCTCCTCCTAGGATTTTAGTGAATCCATCGGCTAACTGCTGCTTAGTGGAGATATAACCTGGAAGTATAAAACCAGCTTTATACTTGTCACGTACCAAATGACAATCAATGTCCAAGTGCTTGGTTCGTTCATGAAACACAGGGTTAGCTGTAATATGAAAAGCCGCTTTGTTGTCAAAATGTAGAGGTATAGGAAGGACTGGAGGCAAGTGGAAGTCCTGCAAGATGTAAGTGATCCACTGTAACTCACAAACTGTGGAACCAAGGGCTCTATACTCCGCTTCTGTGGATGATCTAGACATTGTATTCTGTTTCTTGCTTTTAAAGAAAATTAATGAATTGCCAATAAAAACAGCATAACATGTGATAGACCTTCTAATGTCTTTGCAAGTTGCCTAATCAGCATCACAATAGGCCTCTAAAGAACAAGTATTTCTGGAAGGATAGAATAACTCAAGAGAGCTTATGCCTTTCAAATACTTTAAATCATGTAATGCAGCATTCCAATGTGACTGTGTGGGGTAGGTGACAAACTGACTTAGCTGCTGTACTGGGTAAGTAATGTCTGGCCTTGTCATGCTTAAGTACAAAAGTCTCCCAACCAATCTTCTGTATTTATCAGGCTGCTGCAATGGGACTCTATCTGTGGAAGTTAATTGGAGACCATGGGGCAAAGGTGTAGAAACAGGTTTGCAATTCTCCAAATGTGTATCTGTAATAATATCCATGGTATACTTCCTTTGACATAAAGAAATTCCAGCTGCGCTTCTAGCAATCTCCACCCCTAGAAAATACTTGGCTATCCCCAAGTCTTTAATTGTATAAGCATTATGTAAGAACTGCTTAAGATCAGTGATTAACTTCAGACTTCAACCTGTAATGAGAACATCATCAACATATACCAACATAGCCAAGAAAAAACCATTTTTATGAAGTGTGAAAAGACAATTATCATTTTTTTATTGTACCAAACCAAAATCAGAAAGCCTTTTACAAAGCTCAATATTCCACTCTCTTGAAGCTTGCTTTAAGCCATATAAAATCCTTGTTAACTTACATACTTGTCCTGCACTTCCTTTAATATAGCCTTGTGGAGGCATCATGTAAACTTCTTCTGATAATTGACCATGTAAGGAGACATTGTTGACATCCAACTGATGCAATTTCCAATTGTTCATGGAAGCAATAACCAAGAACAATCTTACTATCACTAATTTTGCTACTGGAGAAAACACTTCAAAATAATCAACCCCTGCTTGTTGATTATAACCTTTTGCGACTAGCCTAGCTTTATATCTTTCAATAGTTCCATCAGCTTTTCTCTTTATTTTGTACACTCATTTGCTTCCAATTGCTTTCTTTCCTAATGGTAAATCAGTCATTACCCATGTGTGATTATTCTCCAAAGCTTCAAGTTCCTTGTTCATTGCCTCAATCCAAACTTGTTCTTTAATTGCATCCCCATAGTGTGTTGGCTCTCTTTCCTGATACAAATTAGCTAAAAATGCTAGATAAGTATCAGATAAGGGATTTGAAGATGAATCATGCATGAAGGGTTTGGTAAATATAATCCTTTTGCCAAGCAGGAGGATGTGAAATTCTTGAACTCCTTCTTGTAGCAGGTGTGATAGGTATAATAGGCTCTGTAGCAGTGATATTATCTTCTAAAGATGGAGACTGATCAGGGCTAATTGGTGTGGAAACACCAGAAGAAGAAAGAACATTACCAGGACTGCATGGGGTCTGATGAGATGACAAATGGTCTGTGGCCCTCACAATATCATCTGTATTCATTTGTGAAGGTAAAGAATGCTTAGTATGCAACTCATATGGAAAAGTATCCTCAAAGAATACCACATCTCTAGAAACCAAGAACTTAGATTGTTCTAAATCATAAAGCTTATAGCCTTTTTGCCCTTCCACAAAACCCAAAAATATACACTTCTGTGACCTTGCAGCAAATTTTTCTTTGTTAGGTAGATTATCTACAGCAAATACTAGGCAGCCAAAAGGACTCATTCTAGTATAATCTGGTTCTTTCCCATACAACACTTCAAAAGGTGTTTTCCGTTTCAATACACTGCAGGGCAATCTGTTAATTACAAAAACAGCCATCGAAACTGAAAAAGGCCAAAATTGTGTAGGTAACATAGCTTGAAACATGAAAGATCTAGCTATTTCCAACACATGCCTATGTTTTCTTTCAACAACTCCATTTTGTTGAGGAGTATACACACAAGTTTTCTCATGTATAATTCCTTGTGAATGGAAGAACATCTGAACATCACTACTGAGGAATTCAGTTCCATTATCACTTCTTATTCTCTTGACCTTCTTTCTATATTGTCTATCAACTATTGCCACAAATCTCTTTAAAGTACCTGCTACTTCTTATTTTTTTTCATGAGAAACACCCAAACACATCTGCTATAATCATCTACTACAGTTAAGAAATATGTAGAATTGAGAAAATTCTCCTTTCTACAAGGCCCCCATGTATCTAGATGTATAAGCTCAAAGCAAGATTTTGTACGAATAAAAGAATGACCAAAAGGAACTCTATGTTGCTTGGCTTTAAAGAAAATGTCACATGCTTTTATATATTCTGAAAATTCATCAAAATAATCAGGTTTCAGAAACTGAAAATGTTTCATAGTACTAAGAGAAGGATGTCCCATTCTCTTATGCCAAACATCTAAAGAAACAGCACAAGCTAACTGTGTAGTAGCAGTCTTAGTCTTTAGAAAATATAAGTTCCCCCTTAACTCTCCTTCCACAACCCGTTTATTACTTAGAAGATCCCAAAATACACAAGATGAGGCAAAAAATTCACATTTGAACCCAGAGTCTGCACATAGTTGTGCCACAGAAAGCAGATTATATTTGAAACCAGGGATCAATAACACATGCTCCAATTTAATTGTGGATGTGAGATAAACCTCCCCTTCATACTTGACTTCTTTTGTACTACCATCTGGTAGACAAACTGTAACATTATTCTTAATAGGTGTAATGTTTCTCATCAAATTAAAACTCATGCACATGTGTCTACTAGCACCAGTGTCTATAATCCAACCATCATTGCTTCCAACATTATACGAAGACAATGCAAATTGGGGGGGAACTATGATAACTTTTACCTTCAAAGTCAGCAACTCTAGCATTCTGCTCAACTTTTTGTTTTTGCTTCATGTATTGAATCTTCTCTTGTAACTGATGAAGTAAGGTCTGAAAATTTGGTGAGTTCACTTCTCCAAATCTAGTATTCATATTCAATTTGTCAATCGGCTCTTACAGTCAGCTCCTTCAAACAGACTGGTTTCATCAATCTAATCTGAAAATAACTAGAATCGAAACTGCTCTGATACCATGTTGAATATCATAAGCAATCATGTTTAAGATAAGAAGTAAAAGAGATCAAGTAAAAATACTTTATTCACTGATATAAACAAAATAGGAATGCATGTGAGTATATATAAAGAGTGATACATGTATCACAAAACATGTAACGGAAAAGATAAAAACCTATTTAATAATAAGCACTAATTAAGGCATATTTCTTACTCTATATTCAACACTTATTCTTTAAAAGGGGGTGCGTCATCATGGTGGGAGCAGACTCAGTTCCAACAACGACGTTTGGAAAACAGCCGGTTAGGGTATGGGCGAAGATGAAGAGGATGTTAATGGGGATTTCCTCTTCCAGATTATGATCAATTCAATCAATACTAAACGTTGATACAGGGGCAAAAATCTATTTCTGAATACACTACAGATTTCTTGCGTCTATCTTCTCATAACAATCTGATGGAGATAGATCGGGACAACAAGTGGCAAGGTAATCCATGGATTGAAGCCAACAATCCGTGATAAAATGGGTGCCAAATTATCCTTACCCTTAGTTAGGCTTAGAATATGGCGCAACAAGTAAAATCAATGGGGTTTCGGAATTATGGGCAAGAAGAGGTTCGTCTGAACATCGGCGAGACATCCAGAGTGAATACTAAACCCAACATGGAGAATCCTGGAAAACGTAAAGTGACGGAGAGGGAGCATGGGAAGAAACCTATTATTAAACCATAATCTAAACCAATCGGAGATAAGTGCTACAGGTGTCAGGAGATTGGGCACCGCTCAAATAATTGCCCATGACGACGCCCTATTAATGTAGCTGACTATGAAAGTGGAGGTGGTGGATTTGAAATCGAGAATGAAGGAGTTTGTGAATCGGATGGGGATGATGATGATGTGCAACAGACCTTAGCGGTTCGAAAAGTCTTTTTTTTATTAAAAGTGTTATAAGTTATAAATTTGACAAATTCTCTTGTGAGACGGTTATGTGAGACAGGTCGATCCATTATTAAAGTATCATTATTATATAGATAGAATATTCTTATTATTAGTTAAAATATGCTTTCTAAAGTATACTTCCTCCGTCCAGATTCAAGAGTGTCATTTGCTTTTGGACACGGAGATTAATGAGTATTGTTATTTAATGTGTAGTAGGTAGTTGTATTAGTGGATGTGTGTGTCCCATTTTTTTGTTGTATTAGTGAGTGTGTGTACATAAAATAGTAGATCAAATAGTACATAAAATAACTTCAAAATCAAATAAAATAGTTCTTCTAATTATCTACTGTCTTGTAATTTAAGCAAAAAAAAAAAAGTAGATCGCTGATTGTGTGTGGTAATGATCGGATTTACATATTGATTTTAAGATATTAGAATAGTATTTAGAATATTTAATTTTTACAAAAGTTTGCTTAATTTAGTTTTTGTTACCTTAAAATTTAAGGTATGAGAAGACATGGAAATAAAATGTAGCAAATATAATGCCCATCTAGCAACAGAGCATCGTTTCATAAATTTTCACAATCTTATTAAAAAAAAAAAGTTAAAGATTTTATGAAGAAACAATTTGTCATTTGGAAAGCACTCCCCCACATTACCTCTCACCTAAACTGTCTAATTTTAAAAAATAAAGATAAGAGATTACTTATTTCCACACGGCGCACAATTCCATGGATAGTTTCACTCGACATCGTGATGGAGGACATAGCTTACAATCCGTTGTTTTTCGTATAGCCAGGGACCGTGAATTGCTTGATCCTTCCTCTAAAACGGGTGGGGATTCAGATGTTGAGAGGATTCTGCTCTAGTCTAGAAAGGAAGCCATAGCTAAAAATTGGCTTTGCCCTAAAAGGCCTTCACGGGCTAGTTTGAGAGTAGTTAGAGTTCAGTGGTCAACCTTTCCACTTGCAGTCCTAAGGGCATAATCAATTCTTCGATTATATGTTCAAATACGTGTTGTGAGATAGTTAGAAGAAAAGAATAGCCTTAGAAATACATAAATCATACCTCGTTTTCGAAGAGCTTTCGCATCGTATGCCTTAAGCTTAACTAGTGAATGAGCTGTTCAATTCCAGTAAGGAATTGAGTAACAGCTCTCTATCTAGAATAAATAGTCAGACCAGACTGGCTAGAAGCGTCCGGAGAAGAGTCACTCTACACTCTAAGAGTAAGCGGTAAGCCGATAGTCTGAGTTCTTCACCTCTCTTGCAGAAGGAAGGGTCCTTGCGTACCATCCAGGCCCTGCTCGGCAAGCGTGTGCTCCGACTCTCGTCGTTAGACGCAAGAAAGCTCCACTCCTATGTCCGAAAGAGCTAGAGGAAGCCCCATCTATAGATGATTACCGCCTTCCCTTTTACCTTTGGGCAGACATCTACGAACTCATATAACTCATAAAAGAATCAACCATGGGCACAACTCCTGTATTTGACTAAACAACTAGGTCATAAGGTCATAGGAGAATGATTTCGAGTTAGATGATTTGACCGCTTCCTAAGGGTGGATTACAGAATTGCCTTGAAACCTTGGAATACTTATTTGATTCCAGGTTACTTAAAAGGCCAAAGTCGGGTCTTTCTTTCACAAAATAGTGAAATAGTTAGTTGAATCGAAGTCTTGCGCGGCACTCGCTTAAGCACCACAGTTCGTAGGCTTGAAGTGGAAGGAAGGTCGAGAATGCCGCTAGGTTTCAAGCTACGAAGTCAATCGTAAGAGGGAATGAGATGTGCTTGGTAGAGGATGCTCAGCCTAATACTTAAATACTTAAGACCAAGTTTCCTTTCTTCCTTCCTCAGGTCATGTGTAATAGCCGTAGATAATAAATGAAAGCAATTCCCTCTGCACGAGGCATAAGGTTAGGGTGGACTACTCAAACTCTTTCGTTGTATGCTCACTCGGAAAGGAAGAGCATCTGGTTGAAGTGAGAAAAAACAGAACCAGCAGTCTCAGGAAAGTCTGAAAGCAAGATAGAGAAAGAAAGTGAAGCCGAAAGCTAGATTGATCCCCTTGGCTGATGCGATGACTCCCGGCGAGATCTTTAGTTCGAGGATGCCTCGCTCTCAAGTGATAGGCTACCCATAGTTTATGGAATCGAAAAAGTTTGGTGAACTGACCGTACCCCACGACACAGGTAAACAAGTTCTAGTAGAGTATACCACTGAAGGTTTTCTCGATTGTCACTTATTGAATTATAGGAAATGTAAGCATTGAACTCTAAATGAGAGAGGGAGAAAATGCCGTAGCATAGAACGTTTTGCTCCTGTATCGTTGGGAGGTAGAAGCAAGTAGGTGGTGGACAAAGGGGGACGTTCTTAACACATATTGTGTATTAACACTATCGTAGCGGGTATGCACCTTAAGAGCAGATGCTTATACTAACAACGAAGACTCATTTGAAATGGGCTAGATGTTCAATTTCGGAAAGATGTTCGATTGCGATACACAATACAAGGCATTAGCGATAGTCGACTACGTTGAACCAGACTTCCATACCAATGAAACAACTGATACCACTACGTCTTCATCTTCATCTGATGGTGCGTACATTTGGACCCTAGACCGCATGGATCATTTCCCATGCAAAGTGAGAATATCTCATTCAGTACAGATCTAGCAACAGCACCTTTTTAGGAACATTAAAGCTACCTCCGTTCGGGCTGCCCGACTAGGGCATCCCTCTCTCACTTAGAGTTCAATGCTTACATTTCCTATAATTCAATAAGTGACAGTCGAGAACACCTTATCCTAGTAGGTTAGTCGCTTTATGAACTATGCAAGCACTTCAATTCAAACTTTTGACGACTTTCGTTATCAACTCAACTATACGATCAACAATACATGTGTAAGCGAAGAGACCTCTAGTCAGGATCGACCCTTCGAGTGATATAACCCAAAGGTCGGGCTTGAACCCCTGTCTTACTAAATCCGTAAGGTTCTAAAGATCCGCTCTCAAGTCACCGGAAGAAGCAACAAGGAAGGATGTTGTCGCAGTCAAGACTTCGGTTCTTAGTGCACTATTTCCTTTTTCCACACTTGTTAGAAAATCCGTATTTTTGGCATAAATCGGTTATTCCCTATTATGAGCCTACTCAGATCAGAAATAAACTAGTTGATTCTCTTTCGCCTATTGCGGCCGGCGGCCGGTAATGTTGAATCGGTACGTATACTCAAGCCATTTCATATGGTATACTTAGAAGGTACCGAAAGGAAGCCTCGAGCTTCTGTTCAATACTGACGGTAGGGAATGAAGATCTCTTGAATTGGTTGATCCAATGAGTTCGGTCGGCCAGGACAACATAATCTAAGCTACGATCATTAGATGGGACCAATGGAATCCGACTTAGCTACATTTATTAACAGATCCATTTCCACGTCCGGACTCTCTTTTCTTTGTTCTTTCTTCATAAGTCCCTGTTCAGTTATTAAGAAAAGACTATAGCAGCAAGAGCAACCGGAAGTGATAATAAAAGTGGGAATGTTGTCACTAGAACGGACCAAACAAATAGGGGTGATCTATGCATAGTCATTCCAGGTCCACGCGTTGCCGTATAAATCCAAGCAAGATTGGTTAATTGAAGGATGTTATTGAGGAATGAGAATGATAAGAATTTGGATATTGATATTATTTTTGATGATATTTATAAATATTTTGAATATTAAAATATTACTAAATAAAATATGTAAAAAATCCTTATAAAGTAAAAGATAAGTTATAAATAATATACGTAAAAAAAATTGTAGAAATTAAATATTCTAAATAATATTTTAATATTCAAAATATTTATAAATATCATCAAAATAATATCAATATCCAAACCGGTATCATTCTCATTCCTCAATAACATCCTTCAATTAACCAATCTTGCTTGGATTTATACGGCAACGCCTGACCTGGAATGACTATGCATAGATCACCCCTATTTAAATTTATAGGAACTATGACATACGACATTGTCACCTGCTCTCCAGATAGTGCATCAGATTCTCTCCAAATAGTGCATCAGTTGAATATGGTTCGAAAACCTCTGCTCGAATTCTCCATAGTAATCCACTGTATTCAGAAACCTAATATAAAAATTTGGGAGAAATTTATTTCAAACAATCAATCAGCCACGAGAGAAAAAATCCCCAAATTATAAAATTAATTAAAGGTGACATAGGAGAAGCGGCGATCGTAATGAGCTTTGTGGAGTAATCATGGAACCAATGCCATGTCGTAGAGGATGACTGTGTAGTGGTCGATGAGATGGGGGACAAGGTGATTCTAGACGAATGGTCGAAGCCGTGAGCCGTGACCAAGAACGACGGTGGTATTGCCAGAGCTGAGAACCCGAACGTTGTGAGCTCTTTCCACGTGACCTCGGAGAATGGATATCAGAGAAGAGAAATAAAATTTATTAATAAAATTTTGAATAATAAATTTAAATTAATAAAATTTTGAATAATAATTTTTTTTATTTTTACCATTAAATATAAAATGATAATATTTTAATAAAAAGTGACATGTAATCAAAGAAAAGTGTTAATCTATAATACAAAAATATTTAGTAAAACGAATAAAAGTTATATTTAATTAATATAAAGTTAAAACTAATTTTTATTGAATTATTTCATTAATAATTAACACAATGGATAAAAATAATAATATTTTAATCAAAAGTATTAAAGTGATAACCATCCAATTAAAATTTCATAAATAATTTATAGTATAAATAAAAAATAATAACATTTTCAATAAAAAGTTATACTATCTAATAAATAGAAAGTTATAATTAATTCTATTAAAGTATTTCATGAAGAATTTTGCATAAAAAAAAGTTATAATATTTTTAATAAAAAGTAATGCCCACATATTAAGAAAAAGTGATAGTTATTTATTGAGGAAAATTGATAATTATTTATTGAATGAACAAGTGATAATTATTTATTGAATGAACAATTTATAATAGTAGAACAAATATAAAATGATAACAATTTTAATGAAAAGTGATACATGATTACAAAAAAGTAATAAACATCAATTAAACTATTTTGTGCATGAATAATTTTGAGATGAATAAAAAGTGATATCTTATTTTTTAAGAAAATATCAATTAAATATACTATTTTATTATAATAATATAATAAATTTGATGGAATTTAATTTTTATTAAATTTTTCTTATATTTTTATTGAAAAATTAAAATAAAAGAATGAATTTACGTACATATTAAAATTATTTTTAATTTATTTAATATATCATAATTTTTATTAATCAAATAATCACTTTTAATAAAAATATTATCATTATTTATTATTATTATTAATATTAATGATATTGTTTATTAGATAGTTGTTATCACTTGATGGGGTATCAATATACTTCATGCTAAGAAATGTTATTAAAATAATTTAGTTAAACTGTTATCATTTTTTCATGTGTCATTTTTTTTATTAAAATTGTTATAAGTTATAAATTTTTATTATGCAAGTGACTTTTCATGCTAAGAATTATTATTAAAATAATGTAGTTAAACGAATATCATTTTTTTTCGTGTGTCAATTTTCTTTATAAAAAATGTTATAAATTATAAATTTTTATTATGTAAGCGAACTGTTAGTAAAATAACTCAAATAGTCGTATATCACCCTCTTTTTTATTAGGATTTAATTAATATTGATAAAAAAACACTTTTTTTTTTCTTTTCCTCTAATACTATATTTACAAGATGCATTTTAAAATTAGCACTTCCTCCATCTGAAACAAATTGAACCAATATGTATAAAATGAATTTTAAAAAAATTAGCTAATTTTATTGACTTTTTAAAGTTAATGCATGTAGTTATTTTAGATAATAAATAAATTATACCGCATGTTATTTGTGTTAGATCGACTCGAATATCTATTAAATTTTCATTTTTACATCTCCTATTATACCGATCAGATGCTCACCCGAATAGACGTTAGTGCAATGTTAGAAGAATTTCTCTCATAATACACATGACGCTCATTTGATTGGTGTAATAGGATATGTAAAAATGGAAATATAACAGGACATTCAATTAGGTGTTAGATGGGGCTATAATTTTTGAATAAAATGTATTTTGATATTATGTGATTGATGTGATGTTTCTTTTTTTTTTATGGTGAAAATTATTGTGGACATTTTAGACGAAAAGTATAAAGTATATTGTGAAATGGAAGGAGTATTAGATCTAAAAATTAGTATTAATTTTCCTATTGTTAGGATTTTGGGTACAAAAATATATTCCGGGAAAGATCATGAAGCTTTGAAGTTGAAAATGTGTTAAATGAAATGATTGGTATTATCATATAGTGAGTGTGAATTCTCTATTTTTGGTATTTACCACAAGAAAATTTTAAAATAATTTTGGTATTTACCACAAGAAAATTTTAAAATTAAGAGTGCTTCATTTAAAGCAATCTAATAATGGATAATCTTCGTCTCTTGGAGCGGTTCGGAGCTCCTGTTACATTTTGGTGTTAGATCTCCTATTACAAACTGTTGGATGATTGACACGTAGGATAAACTAATCTATATATACCTTAACAATCAACCCTAAGGGAAAATATTGAGATTTTCCTCCCACACACGTGTCACTCATCTAATGCGTGTAACAGATGCTAGATGTAATACGAAAATGTAACATGACATCCAAGAAAAGTCTCATGGAATATGTAGGACACAACACACTGAAACATTATCCACGGGTGTTTACTTTGAAATGTTACTTCTGCGGTTGTTGTAGTTGTCAAGTCTTAACTTAAGCTTTGAAAAATTACCTTAATGATTGATGTGTTAATCAAGATTAAGGACAAAGCCTTCACTTCGAGTGTTCACTTTGCAATTACTTTGAAGTATATACAACATTATTTATTTTATCCTTGTGAATTTTAGTGTTCACTTTGAAAAATTAAATTTATGGATGATAAAAGATTAAAATAAAGTCGGTGCAATATTATTATTTTATTATGGCCTCTGAGCGTTCACTTTGAAAATGCAAAGTTATCCTCACTTACTAGAATGTTACCTTTGATTTTGAAAATTTGATACAATAATAAAGACTAAATGCAAAGTCTACAAAAGAGAAAGTCTCGCGTACATCGGATAAACGTATATGTGAGCGTAATATTATTATTTCTATGCAAGTGCAATATTACTATTTAAACTAGTGGTTTAGAGCTTTTCTCTAATTTTTTAGTTTTTGTTGCATTTTCTCAGTAGGGTCTTATCAATTATTCATTTAAAATTAAATTTGATTATTTTAAATTAATGTACAAATATGTAATATTACTAATTTCCCCTTGTAATTTATGGCTTTTTCTTTACTTTTTAGAATGTTTTAACATCTAACATCAAATCTGGGTGTTCGGACCTATTATATATGCACTCATGTACAAATGAAAACCAAGTATAAAGTATTAATTGATTTATAAAGAATACATCAACGAGTTGAAATGCAAATATAAGTTCAAATAATACAAACGATATTCTCTTTAAATAAGGTAATGCCTTTATTTTTTGCCAACAATAATATTTCATTAAAAATCCAAACAAACAAGCCTGGCCTTGAGGGGATCAAAGCTCACCATCCCAGAGCTCCTCAACAGACTTGATAGCCCCTACTTCCGATACGAACCCTTCTGCTTTTGTTCCTCTGCCCTGCAGCATCTCGCCTATCTTCTTGAACTCTTCCTCGCTCAACTCCCAATCGAAGATATTTTTATTCTCTTCCATTCTCTCCGGTGTGTAGCTCTTCATGGCTACCGCCACCCCGTGTTGATGCGCCCATCTTAGGATGACCTGCTGGACGCTCTTGGCTTTCTTGGCGATGTTCTTCAGCACCTCATTCCCCACCACTCTGTCTGACCCCCACGCTAGTCCGGCTGACCCCAACGGAGAGTACCCCATCACAATTATCCCTTTGGCCTTGCAGAAGTCCACCAACTTCTTCTGCTGCAAGCATGGATTCAGCTCCACCTGAATGCTTAATAATCAACATAAAGGGAATCCCACCTTAATTGAAACATCTCATGCATGGAAATAAAAACAAAGTTAATACACTTGCAAAACTAAGGAGTAACAAAACTGTTAAGCTAGAACGTCCATAACAACCACAGGTTCAGTAGAGACTTCAATAAGAATAACCACTACTTATCATATAAAGTCTCCATATATTTCAACTGACAATTTCAAATAGAAAACACTTTATAGTAGCACACACAAGTTTCAAATGAGACAACGTAATTATTCATAAATTTAAAATTCTAACTCAATTACCATATTATTTCATATTTTTAATTAATTTTATAGGGAGTACCAATAAAGAATAGAGTCTATGATCTGAATAATTTACTTACTTTGAATTTACGGAGATGGGATTGGAGAGTCCTGTTCTTTGAGCATGGAATGATAGATAGTAGGATCAACCGTTTTAAGCACCTTCATTGTAAGTTTTCGATAAATACCCAATTCTTGTTTCAGAATTTGAATGTCCTCTTTAGCTGATTTATGCTCTTTCTTGAGTTCATCATTGGAAGTCATTTTATGATTAGAAAGCATTGGATTTGGTTTAAGTCCATGACCTAATCTTGGTACATATCCCGATCGTGACTCAAGGATTTCATCAGCTACATTATTTGCTATTTCTATATCATCCATGACTAGACTACCTTCACCAGCAATGTAAGCCTCCTTCAGTTCATTAAAACGATTCAATATTTTCTCCTAAAATAACACAAACACAAAAGTAAAGGACGTTAACTGTAATATACATTTGTCTCATTATAAAATTTAGCATATAGTGTAAAAAAAAGTAGAACTCATACATAAATCTCTCTGGCACCCTTAGTCCAACCATTGTCTTTGTTCCAATGAGTTTGCTTGTATAACTCAATTCGATTAACTTGGCCAGGTCCATCACCCTAAAATATGCATTGAGAGTTAAAATCAAAATACATAATTGAGCAAAATTTTTTAAAAAAAACCTATACTTACAACTTCATAACTATGTCGAACAAAAGACTTAGAAACTCCGCAATGATTAACTATTAGCTTCTCCCAGTTTTTTGCATGTTTTTTAGACAATTCCTGCAGATATAACATGATTTACTTCATGTTTTGAAAGTAATTTAACATGACCGAACATGAAAAATTCAGCAACATATTACTGAACAACAAGGTTCTTAAGCAAACAATATCTAGTAGATATATAAATTAGAAACATTGAAAAAAACTATGAAGCAAATTATCAAACAAACCAAGAACATGATAGAATTAACTAGAAATAAAAATACATATATGCTTCTAAAAATAATTATTTATCCATCCATAGTTATTTACCTTGAACTTGTCACTTTCAAATAACTTGCACAAGTGTTTCCAATCAGCTTCATCTCCATAAAATTTTCTTGGCAACATCTTCTGTCTTTCTTCAAAAGGAAGATGACTGAGAGTTTTATAGTACCTGTGCATCTGTGATCGATTGTTGCGGAATAAGTCACCCATCCATTTGTCTATGACATCTCTTACAGAATCAGGACCCGTGCTTAAGTCTAGATGGAAAAAATTCTGTAATACAAGGAAAAAAAATTAATCTCTAATTTATATCAATACATGATGAAATAATACAAATGGTACGTACAGATAATCGATCAAATATGGGCTTCTTTTTCTCAGTAGTCGCATTTTTCCATTTATCGAGTTGTAGGGGAACAAATATTTTAACAACAACACCTAATTCAGTTGTAAATAGTGTTGCATATTTTCCAGTAGGGCGACCATCACAGGGATGGAAAGTGAGGGGCAACTTTCCGTGTTCTTGAAATAGTTTTTTGAGCTGCTCATTGTGTCTTGATTTCGTATCAACACGATTTTCAGATACTGGGGGAGTGGTAGAAAAGTCTACAAAATCATAGAGTGTTATAATCATCGAATTAAAATATCACATTTAATCAATTAAAAACATACCTTGTGTTTCATCATCATCAGTCTCCTCATTATTTTATATTATTATTATTCCATCAAGGATTCCACTAAATAACCACAAAGCCAGAACTCATTCGAATAACCAATACTCCCCTTAGAATTTCATCGATTTCAATCCATACAACTTTCTGAAATATAAATCAAAGACATAATTAAAAATGACGACTCATACCTGGTGATTGGAAAGACTTTCTTCAACTTCAAATTAGGGCTTTTTGAATAATGGGTTTGTGTTGATATGATAGAAGAACGTAAGCACATATATATCTTCTACATATCTACACTCAAATTCACGGGGATAATGGTTATGATTTGCGCGCGAACAAAGGAAAGATATCCCCAAAGAATCATAATCAATTATTTTCAGTGTAATCTAAGATATAAAAGATAGCACTCTGGCAGCGTTTTTATCTCCCCACTAACTTTTTTTTTTAATTTCAATAAAATCACCTTGTTTGTGTTTCATTTATAATAAAGTTTTTTCTTTTATAAAAATATTTTTAAAATTTAAATATTCAATAAAATCATACTTATTATTATTTAAATTTAAATAATAATTATTTTATTTCAAATTATTTTTAATATTTACAAATATATTCCATGAAAATAAATGGAGTTTATTATTGAGATAATTGAGGCAACATATTCCTTTTTTTTTTTTAGTTTTGCAGTGAACAGTTCAATATAAAAAAAATTAAACCTTCTTAACCTTACTAATTAAAACTAATAAAAATTGAATGTTCTAAAATTATCTCTATAATTAAAAGCCATGAAAATATAATATCTTACAATTTTAATTTATGATGTTTCGATTTAAATATATTATTAAATTAATAAATGAAATATAAGATATAAAAAATAAGAGTTAGTCTCTCGTGTCCCCAGATGCACAAAGTGTGTAAGAGTACAATATTTTATTCTAAAGGGTATATAATTTAATTAATAAGGGTACAAAGTTTTGTTCTAGTATACAAATCAATACTAAGTTATCTAGGCGCACGGTGTCTCGGGTGGCACACAAGTTTTTATCAAAAAGTATTACTCAATCGATTAAAAATGTTAATGGTATAATAAACTATTTAATAAATAACTTATAATATAAAAAAAAGTAACAATATCATTTAAAAACGTTATAACATCTTTCATAAATGATAATAACTAATTAAAAAAAGTGTAAATTGACAAACGGAAATAAAAGATTTTTTTTAAAAAGACAATGAAATTAAAAAAAATAAAAAATCAAATTGAACAAAATTATATTTTAAATATATTGTTCGTTAGGTTATCTAAATTTTTATTTAAAATTTGGGTAAATAATATAATTACATATATGTTGCATATTTTATTTTTGTAATTCTCCGTTCAACTAAAAGCTATTTGCATTCTTTTTATTTTTTCAAAGAAAGGAAAAATAATTTGACTACCAAAATATATAGTAAGATTTCTATAGCAAATTTAGTAAGGATTTTAGAAGTACAACTAAGAATTTGTCATGAAATTTATTTTATGTGGCAAAAATAAATATGTTTATTATGTTTTTTAATAAATAATTATTTTAACGACAACATATTAATTTTCATAGCAAAGTTTAACGATGATTATTAGTTTTGTCGCAAATATTAATATGAGCGACAAAATATTAAAAATTTGTTGCAAATATTATTCATGAAATTCATTTTATGTGGCAAAAATACATATGTTTATTATGTTTTCTAATAAATAATTATTTTAACGACAACATATTAATTTTCATAGCAAAGTTTAACGATGATTATTAGTTTTGTCGCAAATATTAATATGAACGACAAAATATTAAAAATTCATCGCAAATATTAGTCATGAAATTTATTTTTATGTGGCAAAAATAAATATGTTTATTATGTTTTCTAATAAATAATTATTTTAGCGACAACATATTAATTTTCATAGCAAAGTTTAACGATAATTATTAGTTTTGTCGCAAATATTAATATGAGGGACAAAATATTAAAAATTCGTAGCAAATATTAGCCATGAAATTTATTTTATGTGGCAAAAATAAATATATTTATTATGTTTTCTAATAAATAATTATTTTAGCGACAACATATTAATTTTCATAGTAAAGTTTAATGATCATCATCAGCTTCGTCGCAAAAGGTAATATTAGCGACTAAATATTAAAATTTCATCGCAAATATTAGTCATGAAATTTATTTTATCTCGCTAAAATAAATTCTTTTATTATTTTTTTAATAAATCATAATATTAGCGACAAAAATTTAATTTTGATAGCAAAATTTAGCAATGATCATCAGTTTAGTCGCAAATATTAATATTAGCGACCAAATGCTACAAATTCATCGTAAAGATTAGTCATGAAATTTATTATATGTCGCTAAAGTTAATAAATATTTAAATTTATTAATAATTATTAAATTTGCAACGGAGAAATACAATTCGTCGCTAATAGTATGGATTTTGCGATGAAATCTGAATTCGCAGGTAATTTTTAGTCGCAATTCTCCTTTTTCTTGTAGTGAATGGAGGAGGAAATATGTAAAAATGGAGGTGTAGAGTGTGTGTTTTCGTTCAGGAATATTGGGAAACTGATTTTGGAACAATTAGAGGGGGTTAAATAGCCATTTTGTTGAAGATTATAGAATTTTTAATCATTTTATGACTTTTGATTGAAATCAGGTCGAGTTCGGAACTCTGGTCGAGCTTGGGAACTTGGCTCGGGCCGAATTCAGAACTAGACTTTCCATCGGGGTCAAGTTGGTGTCGCAGGTGTCCAAACTCGACCATCTACAGGGTCGAGTTGTGCAACTCGCCTCGAGTTGGTGTAGGTTTTCACAAATTTTGTTTTGACTCGTTCTCCCTCGTTTTAATTTCGAATTGAGCTCCGTTTTTTCCAACATATTCATTTTCACTCCTAAAATCCATTTTCACCTGAACATTATATAAATTCCATCAAAATACCAACTTTCCAAATATTTACAAATATAATGCAATATAAGACACTTAATTATAAAATCAAAGCATAATTAAATAAAACCATGCTATAAAAGGGCTATAAATTCAAGAGATTTATACGCCGATCATATATGTGTCACGTGTGCAGTAGGAAAATCTCAACATTCCCCCCTTAGATTTGACACTTTCATTTTAGAGTACTTTAGATTTGTCTATTATCTATGTGTCATTCATCTAATAGTTTATAATATGAGAAGTAACAAAAAAATGTAATAAGAGATTCGAACAGCTTCATTAATTTAATTGCGTATTTTCTGTTTCTCTTTCAAGAATGCATACTAATGTACATTCGTATAAATATTAAATGGCGTATTTTTGTTTATGTATTAACAATGCACACTAATGTACTGATAAGCATGAATATTATAAGTAAAACAAAATATAATTTTGTATTTATCAATAATTTTTTAAAATAAATATATCATTTAATAATACACAAGAATGAACTTTTTAGAGCAACGGAGGGAGAGGGTATATCAATTACCAAACATGGCATTAAAAGTATATTATAATAGTAAAATGGACACCTTAGAAATGGATGGAAAAAGTATATTATAATAGTCACGCAAGAGGAGCTAGAAAGTAGTACACAAGACTAGGCAAATTGTAGTTAGACTAACCTCCAACGGTTCTTGGACCCAAGATAATGACAAGGGATGTCATGTGATACTTTGGTGTGATATTTTCTATAATATCTCATTAGAGAATGATAAGTGGTGGGATGGAGAAATTCAATTCCGATGGGAAAAGGCAAGGGACGGTTTAAGTATATAATTGCCCTCCTCTTTCTTATGTATCAATCATTCAATAGAATGACACAAGAATTGTCACACTAAAGTACCACAGAATATACAGACCCCAAGATAATAGTTTGCTTGGCGCATAAGACTGAGTTAAACAACATATAACTCATAAAAATTAAGTTTTTTAAATCATAATTTTTCCTAATAGTGTCACAATACAAATTAAGTTTTTTAAATCTAGAAAATACAATTGTATTTGTGTCCTTACAAAAATATTATCCGGTTAGTATATACTTACTGCGCATGGTTTTTATATTGATATTATTTGATAATTATTAATTATTAGGTATAACTTATTATTATTATTATTATTATTATTATTATTATTATTATTTCAACTTGTTTCTCAACGAAATTTAGTTTTTTATACATTGATTTATTTACTTTAAGAGGAGCGAATGAGTACTTTTAAGTGAAATATAATATCATGAATTATAACTTGTTTATTTCAACTTGATTTTCAAGGATATATAATTGAAAATTTTACGAATGTTTTGCTTCAAGAATAGATAATGACTTGCTTTTAAGTGCTATCTAATATGAGCTATGACTACTTATTTATTTCAATTTGTTTTTAGGAAAACTTTGACTATAATCCAATGATTTTCCTTAATATGAGTCAATTAAGAAAGAATGAAGGATTTAAGAATGACGGCGGCGTTATTACCGTTTGAAATTTTATTAAGCCACCGAAAATTTTAAAATGTTATATGAAATCAACAACTAAGACAATATTTAAGAAATCCATTATTATTTATTTTTTTGCGAAAACTAGACAGTAATAAATTTAATAATATAAACCATTTCTCACAAAGTATAATATAGCTAGATAGAATTGAAGAAAAGTAAATACAAAATTCAAAATTCCCTCTTTAATGTCCATATCAATGGTAGTCATATATTACCTTATTTTCAAATACAAGAGTAATGCTATAATATTTGTTGTTATAAAGAAAAAGATGTAGAGATGATGAAGTAATTAAAATGGATCAATAACCCTCACCATCCCAAAGCTCATCAAGTGACTTGATAGCTCCATCTTGGGATACATAGCCCTCTCCTAGGGTTCCTCTCTGCTGAGGGATCTCCTCCATCTTATTCATTTCTTCTTCGCTTAATTCCCAGTCGAATATATTGCGATTCTCTTCCATTCTCTTAGGGTTGTAGCTCTTCACTGCAACGGTCAATCCGCGTTGATATATCCACCTAAGGATAACTTGTGGGACGCTCTTCCCTTTAGCTTCCGCAATCTTCTTCAACACCTCACTCCCCACCACTCTGTCTGTTCCCCAATATTGTCCAGCCGATCCCAACGGAGCGTACGCCGTTACGACTATCCCTTTGGCCTTGCACAGATCAACCAACGTCTTCTGTTGCCAGGATGGGCTCAGCTCCACCTTTTTCATTCATTGCATGACAAAAAATGAACTAATGAGTGAAATGGTATGCAAGTATAAATATATCATTTTTAGGCTTTTATGATAAGCTAGAAAATCCAAAACGATTTAGTAGGGACGTTTATTAGGTAGGTATACAGGTCTTTTTACTTGATATAAAAGACTTTTTGTGCAAAATGTTTTAGGCATTTAAGAGTTGGTTACAATGGCTTGTTGGGTATCTTGGCCGTTGTTTTCCAATTATCTAGATTTTGTAAACCAATTAATATTATTTTCTTTGTTCCATAAATAAATTTATACTAAATATTTTTATTCGTTTCATAAATAAGTTAATTCCCTTAAATAAGGAAATAGCACATAATTCAACAACTTCACAACACACTTTAATTTCAAAAAAAGATTGATACTAGTAATTTACAACTCATTTAACTTTATATCAAATCATTATATAGTAAAAAATATATGGTGATACGTGTAAAAATATACTACTCCCTCTGTCCGGTTTTAAAGTGTCTGTTTGCTTTTTGCACGTGAATTAAGAAGTATTATTATATGCAAAGTGTGTAGTTGTATTAGAGGGAAGTGATGAGTCATACTGTGTACTTTTTTACTAAATAGGAGAAATGAATACCTTTGAAGCGAACGCAAAAAATAGTAAAATGGACACCTTAGAAACAGACGAATGGAGTATTAATTGATGCGAGAGGAGAGAGACATAAAGAAATAGAGAAAATGTATAAAATGTGAATAAGTTGAGTTTAATAGAGTTTATAGGTGTATATAGTGATGATTTTGAAAGAGTAGGTGTAAATACTGTATTTCAAAACCGAAAACACACACACACACACAGAATTATTAGAGAAGAGAGAGAGAGATTAGGGTAACAGATTTTAACCAAAATAATGGGCCGTGGCCCATAGCCCATTACAAGGAGAAAAGAGAACTTCTTTTTTGGGCCACAAAGCCCAAAAGGCCCCAACATTAATTAATCCTCAAAATTGAAATTTTTAACAAAGTAATAAAATCTTACTTGATTGACAGCAGGAGGGATAGTTGCAAACGATAACAAATCTTGTATTTTCTTGCAAGTGAAATTACTAACTCCAATGGACTTGGCCAGCCCTAATCTCTGGCACTCTTCCATGGCTGACCAAACACCCTTGCAATCAAATGGAACGATGTTCTTTGTATTCTTAATCGGATACTCAAACTCTCCTGACTTCACACTTACAGGCCAGTGGATGAGATACAAATCAAGATAGTCCAGCTTAAGATTCCTATATATCAAAAAAAAAAAAGAAGAAGTTAATTTTATCGTAATTCATAAATGAATGAAGAAAAAAGAAGAAGAAGAATGAATGATGAATTATATTAACTGCAAAGATTTCTTGATAGCTGGGACGACACGGTCGGGGAAAGTGTCCGCGACCCAGAGCTTGGTGGTGATGAAGAGCTCGTCGCGAGATTTGATCAATCCGCGCTTGAGGGCTTCGGCCACGGCTTCCCCTACGGCAGCCTCGCTGCCGTAGAATGAAGCCGTGTCGAAGTGCCTGTATCCACGCTCTATGGCGTGGATAATAGCTTGGATTTCCTCGTCTTTTGATACCACAAAACTTGCTGTTCCGAGTGCTATTACTGGCATTTTGTAACCCGAATTTAACTCAATTTCTGGGATACTCATTTTGGAGTTGGAAGAAGTTTTTTGTTTATAGAATAGTAGGTTGATCTTTTGTTGCTATGTTAATGTAATGTTGAGTTGATTAGTTCTGAATATATATAGGCAAGTCAGGTGTACGAATGATCTACTTCGTTATAGTAATGTGATTGCTACATCTTATCTTTGCATAATAGTCAATGTTATTTGTGTATTAATTATTCCATAATTACGGCATAAGTGTCTTTTTAATCATGATTCCAGGTGACGAGGAACAATCGATTGTGCTTGAATTTTCAAAAAAATTGTTACGCATGTCATGACATCAGATGATTAATTAATTTTACTCAAGTAGTAAAAACATGAACCCTGTTTTATAAAATTATTTTAGTATATAAAAATTACAGTAATATTTTCTATTTATATGAATAATAATTTATTTTTGTATAGAATAATTTTTAATGTACTAAAGAGTAATCGATAAATTAGAGATTACAATAATTTGAAGAGTAGCTTTTTTTTTTCATTTAAAAGAATACTACTTTATGTCTCCAAAGATTAATTTTCCATGTACTAAGAGTAATAGTTGAGAACCCGGTTCACACAAGTGTTTGCCAATCAACAGGAAGACTTTTGTGAGACGGATAAGAAGTGTAACATTTTAGTAAAAAGTGGTAGTGGTATAGTGAATTATTTCATGAATAATTCTTAATATAAATAAAAAGTGATAATATTTTTAACAAAAAGTAATAGTATTTTAATAAGAAGCGATAACTATTTAGAATACCTTAAAAATGGTCTCACGTGATATATACTTGCTTATATATATAACACAATTAAAGTTTTATATTGAGTTAAGGATATTTTCTTCATTTTCTTCAATTAAAGTTTACGACATGTTATGAAGAAAGAAGAATGGAGCCTCAGAATCAAAGCAAAATTTTCACTTGGTATCGAAAGAATCAAAGCAAAATTTTCACTTGGTATCGAATAACAAAGTTATACATAAAGTACAAGTACATGCTTGGAGAGTCTTATGGGAAAGAATTCCAACAACAACTCTACTTCAAATGAGACAAAGCTTACCGGCGAGAGTTATCACTAATTGTGTATTTTGTGACACTCATCCTGAGACGGTTCGACATATTTTCTTTTAATGTGATTTTGCTTATAAAGTTTGGATGAAGTATATCGAGTGGATGGGTGTGAAGACGGTTCTTTCCTCGAATCCCTTGAATAACCTACTTCATTTCAGTAGTCTTATTCAGGGAAGAAAGAAAATGATCTAACTATATCCGTATGGGAATGTGTTATATGGTTAATATAGAAAACTAGAAATATGTTTGTTTTTTATGGAGAGAAATACTTATTCAAGAAGTTGGTAGAGGAGATAAAGGTTAGAGTTTGGAATTGGTTATGTGATCCTTCATTAGTTAGTTTTCCAACAAGATTGGATGACTAATCCTAGGAGTGTGATCAATTAAGATATTGTATCTCGGACAGTATCTCTTTATATTTATAAACTTTCATGTAATCATTTTGGAGTTAGGTATTTCTCATATCTAACTCTTTTTTAACAATATTAATTATTTCCTTGATAAAAAAAAATTTCTCCATTTTAAACGTTTTAACATTTATCATAAATATGGGGTGTTTAAATAAATTCATAAATCGCATATAAAATTTTGGGGCACTCGTTTGTGCGATGAATATATGTAAGACGAGTTGAAATCGATCAATTATTAAATTATACTTATTATTTTGATAAAATATGTTTATTGATATTTAAAATATATTTATAGTAAATAATATTATAACATTTTATAATCATATTTAAAATATATTTACTTTACCAATAATAAATACTATACTCTATATATGTGATTATAAAATTTAACCAAAAATAAATTCCTAGTTAAAATTGACGGTCAGCACCAACACCGGTTTTCACGTCCAACTCATGACGGTTTTGAGATTATCTATTTAATTTTCATATTTCATTTCTTATTTCATTTATTAGATATATTTATCATGTGTTATAATTAATGTTCAAAATGTTGATTTTGTCAAAAATAAAAGAAGTGGTTTTCTTTTATTTCTTTTCTCCCACATTGAAGAATAAAAGGGGAGGAATCCTTGGTGCTATATAAGGAGTCCATTGGTTTTGATGTCAAGTGCACCAATCAAGTACACTTTAATCTCTGTATTTGATTTTATTTAAATTTCTTTCTTGTATTATCGTTTGTGAGAATATGGAGAAATATGTGAATTAGTCAAAGATTTGTAAGAGTGTATGGATTGAGGTTGGGAGAGAGAAATTCTGTGTGATTGTAATTTTTTTTCACATAGTGGTATTTTTTCCATCGGTGATTTTTCTCCGATTTTGGAGTTTTCCACGTAAATTCTTATGTTGTGCTTTTTATGCTCTTCTTTATTTGTCTCTTAGGAATGAATAAGGATCTGTTTATCCCAACAAGTGGTATCAAAGTCCGCTTCGGGCGCTTATAAAGTTCTTAGTATGCTATGTGGTTGCAGTATAGTTTAACCTTTCACATTAAAAAAGACTTTATGAGAGGGTTATTCATTAGGCTAAGGGTTGCATGAAAGAAGTGGGAAAAGGTAGTGGCACAAGGGGGTCAGAAGATCAGCCGGATGCGGTGACATCTCCTTTCATGCGGTGAAATGCGCCGGACAGTGGCGTGGCAAGGGGTAGGATTTGCGGGACATTAGTTTTTTGCAGAGTTCTTAGACCTGCAGCAATGTGAATTGCTGGGACTCTCGGTGGTGGAGTTGGCTTAATAGCGACATGGAGTTTTCCATGAATGTTGGCTAAAGGAGGTTTGTAAGAAATGAGTTTTTCCGGTAATGAATTGTGGCGTGGGAAAGCGGCGATTCAACGGGAAAGATGACAATATGGTACTTGGTATCGGTGGCACTAGATTGGTAAAGAGTAGCGGACTGATAAGTGAAAAAGTATCGTGAATTCCGGAGGGTTTGAATTGACTTCAAGTGGCGACACTTTCAGTAGGAAAAGGGTTTGATCAAACCTGGTGTAGCTCGGCGGTACAAGGCAGCGATGTCATGTCGGTATAGTGATGTTTTCTGCTCAAGGTGGAGCAATGGCACGGTAATTGCTTACGGTGGAGCAATGGTGACATTGCTGGTCAAGGAGGAGTTGGTGCGACAACAGTTCCGAATGTTGAGTTAATATTATTGGGGATCCTTATGATATGTTCAGTTGTCATGGAAAATGATGTAATAATATTAGTTGGTCCACAAGTTTGCACACGGACATTGACTTGGCAGGTGATGTAGGGTGTGTGGTGGATGTATATCGATGGCTAATGGACTTACAGGGGTAGCCAAGTGCTGGAAGTAGCGCCATAAATATCAGCAGGTATTTTGTGCTGCAGGAAATTTTTAGAATGATTTATTCTAAGTGGTCTACTCATATGGTGGAGTAGGATTCTCAGGGTTGAGAACGGATTATCGGTGAAGACAATGATTCTTATAATGGTTGTTTCTAAGGTATTCTCAGGATTGAGAATGGATTGTCGGTGAAGACGATTAGTCTTCTTTTATTTTGAGAATGTGGAGATTGTTGGTTTTGTCAAGAATAAAAGAAGTGGTTTTCTTTTATTTTTTATCCCACATCGGATGAAGAGTAAAAGGGGAGGGATCCTTGGTGTTATATAAGGAGTCCCTTGGTTTTGATGTCAAGTGCACAAATCAAATACACTTTAATCTTTGTGTTTGATTCTATTTAAATTCCTTTCTCGTATTCTCTATTGTGAGAATGGGGAGAAATGTGTGAATTAGTCAAAGATTTGTAAGAGTGTACGGATTGGGGTCGGGAGAAATT
Source organism: Pogostemon cablin (assembly GCA_023678885.1). NCBI lineage: Eukaryota > Viridiplantae > Streptophyta > Magnoliopsida > Lamiales > Lamiaceae > Pogostemon > Pogostemon cablin. The sequence goes on from CM042970.1 coordinate 18,547,199, forward strand.
CTGTGTGATTGTAATTTTTACATAGTGATATTTTCTCGGTCCGTGGTTTTTCTCCGATTTTGGAGTTTTCCACAAAATTCTTGTGTTGTGCTTTTATGCTCTTCTTTATTTGTTCCTTAGGAATGAATGTAGATCTGTTTATTCCAACACAAAATTCATCACATGCTCTAAGAATTTAATGATCATTTATAGGGTATATATTTTTTATTTATTGTGAAACACCAAATGTGAAATAAGGAATTTAATCCTCTTAGATTTTTGTATTTTATTTTCTATTTCGAATTCTTGGATGAATCACATATAAAATATAAATAAAATCTATATTCTAAATGAAAATTTTCAACCTAAGTGAGAATGAAAATCTTCAAAATTTTCTTCCATGTGTATTTCACGCAAGTACGTACGTATGTATAATAAAAAAATTAACATCAAATATAATATGACATCATGTGCTCACGATGAGTCCATTTAATTTCTTCTTATTTAATTATAAATTTTATTAAGGGTAAATTATCAAAATCCCCTCGAGGTTTGTCCAAATTACCAAATAAACCCTGTGATTTGAAAAATTACCAATTATCCTCTTTAAAAAATATTTTTTTAAAAAAATAGTGAAATTTAAAAATACAATGTTAAATATATGGGTCATGATGTCATTTCCATCCTTCTTTATTTTTTTAAAAAAGTGTATTTTTATTAATGTTCAAATAAAAAATAAGTTAAAAGGGGTAATTGGTAATTTTTCAAATCACAGGATTTATTTGTTAGTTTGGACAAATCTCGAGGGGTTTTGGTAATTTACCCTTTCATTAATTATAAATTTCATTAAAAGTGTAATTTCTTTTTTTATCATTTATCTTAGTGATCATATAATTTTTAGGCAAGTTTTATGTGAGATCGTCTCAATGAGATCATTTTTCGCTTTTATTATTAGTTATTACTATTTTATAAAATATTATTATTTTTATTATAAAATATTATCACTTTTTTATTTATACTATAAATTGTTCAATAACATTATTACTTATTAATTGAGTATCACTCTTCATTATTATAAAAATTATCATATTTTATTCATCTCACAATTACTTGGAACTATCTTGCACAAATCTTTATCAAATCATAAAATGCAAAATTCCGTTGCACGCCTTATAAAATCGTTTCCTTCTTATGTTACAACACCTCGACTTCTATCCATGTTACACGTTCATCAAGAAAAAATACTCATATTCTTTATATTTTAGTATTACTAATAGAATGAACATCTTTAATTATAAATTAAAAAATAATAATAATATCTTAAAAATTAACATTAAGGATAAACCAAGAACTATAAAAATACTATGGATAAAATACAACATGAATTATAAGTGTAAAATACCATTAATACTATTGTAGAGTGATGCAATGGTATTAATATACAAAAGAATAGCAAAAACATAAAATAAAGTAATACTATAAAGATGCTACATAAGACAATATGTTATCTTATGTTTGTTACATAGGGTATAATATTATATTATATTATATTTATTGATAATTTATGTTCATAATACTAGTAATTATTATTATCATGGAATATTATATTTACCCTATATTTGTTAATACTTTATCGTCATATAATTAATATTGATTAATATTTCTGCTTAGTGATAAATTAATTACTCTTAAAAGTTTATATATATATATATATATATATATATATATATATATATATATATATATATATATATATATATATATATGATATTACGATATTATAATTTGTAAATAACTTAGCAGTACTATTAATACTTTATACTTAAACTCGATGTTGACCTAATTTAAACAGAAAATTATTTGGTTCAAATCGAATCGGATTTAATTATACAAATACTAAATCTAACACGAGAGGTAGCTAGTAGATATGTGACCATTCTTGCCAATGTAAAATTCTAGAAGTTGTTGACAAAGAGGGATTTGATTGGATTATTCAAACTTAACTAAATTATTTTAAAAAAAAAATCTTACTATTTTTTTGTCAACATCATTTATATATATCGCCAACGTGCCGCATGGGTTAAAGAAGATTGAACAACATGGAGACAGCAGAAAAGGATTCATTCAACACCATCATTATTTTATTTTAACCAATTTGAATATACAATTTCAGATTTGAATAGTAATACTTCGTACAATCTTGGAATAATATATAGTCCAACTTGGCCATCTACCTTCATTTTTACTTTTATGTATCTTTTCAATTTCACACCATAAATATGGATTTAAATCGGTTATTAAAATATTCTTATGTTCAGATATTCTGGAAAGTTCCTTTATTAGAGAGAAGTACTTCCTCCGTCCCGTAGTTACGTTTACTTTTTACATAGGGATTAATGAATATAATATTTTAATGTGTATTGAGGTGAGAGAAATAATAATTTAATGTAAAGTGGGTAGGTGTATTAGTGGGATGTGTGGACCCATGGAGAGAGAAGTAATTAATTTATGTGAGTCTCATATGCTTAAAAGGGAAATGTATCATTAGGATGGGACGCCCAAAATAAAAATATGTAACCATTAGGATGAGACGGAGGGAGTAAAAATTACTCATAGTGAGGCTTTCTTTAGAATTTAGTATTATGGATAAGAGTGCATTATTTTGTTTTAAAGGTTATATACTTTAATTAATAAGGGTGCACCATTTTGTTATAAAGAGTATACACTTTTCATTATATTTTTTTTTCTTCAGAAAATAAAGGATATACATTTTTATACTAAAGGGTATACAATTTAACACAAAATTCTAAAGGCATACGGATTGTGCTTCCGTGAGCCCGAGCACACACAAGTTTTTGCCTTGTAAAATAAAGGGTACACATCTTTATACTAAAGGGTATACAATTTAGCACAAAATTCTAAAGGCACACGGAATGTGCTTCCATGTGCCCGAGCACACACAAGCTTTTGCCTACTATAATATCGTCTCACATACTATCTCACATAATAACTTTTGTGAGATAAATAAGAAGTACTCAATTATTATATGAAAAATGAGAGGTAGTCTTGGATGAGGCCGTTTCATAATAAAATCATGTTACATTTTTTTTAATTAGTTATCACTTTTATTAGAGATGTTATTATTATTTTTTAAAATATTATCACCTTTTATTTATATTATAATTTGTTCATGAAATAGTTCACTGCATCATTATCATTTTTCATCAATTAAGTATCACATTTTCATTAAAATATTATCAATTCTTCACCGTCTCACGAAAGTCATTATGTGAGACGGTCTTACACAAGTCTTTACCGAAAAATGATACTTAAATGATGAAATTAAAGTGATAAAAGCCTTGTTAACGTTTTCAAGAATAATTTATAATATAAATAAAAAAGTGATAACATTCTAAAAGAAAAATAATAATCTCTTTAATAAAAAAGTGAAACTAATTACAAAAACGTAAAATAGTCTCACTGTATGACTGTCTCACACAAGTCTTACTCATCTAGAAAAAAGAAGAATATATGGGACTTAGGTGTAAATGCCCACTCACAATTTTCATTCAGCAAAAATGCTCACTCCCTTTTAAATAAACAAATCTGCTCACTTTAATATAATTTGACATTAATACCCTTTGACCTACCATTTTTATTTAAAATTAAATACTTAATTTTGAAAAAAAAGCATTGATTCTGTCAATCATTAAATGATTGACTGATTAGAAGACCGAATAGAACAAATAGGTATTGACCAAATAGAACAAAATAAAAATTCACTGAATAGAACAAAAATAATTGACTTATTAGAAGACCGAATAAAACAAATAGGCATTGACCGAATAAAATAAAATAAAGATAGATAGAATAGAAGATCGAATAGAACAAATATGCATTAACTGAATAGAACAAACAAAATTAACATTGACAGAAAATTAACAACACACATTGATCGAAAAGAACAAAAAAGATATGACCAAATATAATTAACTTACGTTAAAAAATTTTAATATTAAAATATTCAATTATTGAGTGATTTGATGTGTGTTTGACATATGTGAGGGATATTTTGGTAAATTTAAAAGGAAAGTGTGCAGATTTGCAATATTTTAGTTAAACCGGACATTTTTGTTCATTGAATTTTGAGTTTGGGCACAAGGGGCAATTCTTCAAATTATATTCTTTATATATGGGTAAGACTTGTGTGAGACAATAAAGTGAGACAATTTTTTATTTTTTAAAATAATGATCACTTTTACAAAAATTAAAATGTATTTACAACTTGTTGTTTGTTTGGATATTTATTTTTTTTTAAGTGTGAAGGGTGTAGTGAGACAAGAAACAAATGAGGAAATTATAAAGTTATCACATCGTGAGAATATCAATCTTTTATCCAACTGGCATGATTCATTTCATGTTGCATCAGTTTTGCAAATTTATTATTATTACTTTTCAATCTCTACATCTGTCGACTCGTGAACTAGTTTATGTGAAGTCAAATTCCAACTAAATAACAGATTTCGTATTACCCTTGATTAATATCTCAAATGAATAAAAGAACATCAAAAATTAATATATCAAATTCAAGCTATGTTACTTTCTTTCTCCATCGTTAAAGAAACAAAGAAAAGGTAAAGAGATGCATGTTTTGTCTTCCTCCAGAGGGTGTTCGATGAAATGTCTGAAAGAGATATGGTGTGTTCAAGTATGTTAACGGGTAAGTGATATTGCAAAATTTTACTTTGTTTTCCATTCGATCAAGTATTTCCTAATAGCTGATAAATTAGAGCATCCATGTATTTGGTGAAAGAAAGTAGCTTAAATTTAGATATTTCTAGAGTTGGGTATGAATCAATTCACCCCAATATTTTTTTATTTTATATAATATATGTAATTTGTAATATATTTAAAATTTAAAAACATAAACAAGGCATCACCCCCATAATCTCTCCTCATTCAGCACTGGTTCGACTCCCAGTAATTGAAGGTTACACTTCATTTTTTTATGTGCTCTGTGTTCTTACTATGTGACCACCTTGGATGGAAAGCTTTGCTGTTGATGCAGTAATCAATTACTTAACCACTTTTGATTAAGTTAATGCTTGTCTAAGTTGAGCCCTGAATTTTCAATACGAATATACATTTTATTGAATGCTTTGCCAACTATCACTTTTGTTCTTTTACATTTGCTTTGCAATTAAGGATTGCAGTTATTCTTGTATCATAGAAGCCAAATATTGCATTGACTACTCCCAATATATGAAAGCTGAGTATATTTGATTATGAAATGAAAAACTATACTATTTCAGAAAGCATAAAGTATTAATTTATAAGTATACATCAACAAGGTGAAATGCAAATACAAGTTTGAAATAATACAAATAATACTCTCTTTAGACAGGTAATGCCTTTATTTCTACCAACAATAATATTTCATTGAAAATCCAAACAAACAAGCCTGGCCTTAAAGGGGATCAAAGCTCACCATCCCAGAGCTCCTCAACAGACTTGATAGCCCCTACTTCCGATACGAACCCCTCTGCTTTTGTTCCTCTGCCCTGAGGCATCTCGCCTATCTTCTTGAACTCTTCCTCGCTCAACTCCCAGTCGAAGATATTTTTATTCTCTTCCATTCTCTCCGGTGTGTAGCTTTTCACAGCTACTGCCACACCGTGTTGATGCGCCCATCTTAGGATGACCTGAGGGACACTCTTGGCTTTAGCCTTGGCGATGTTCTTCAGCACCTCATGGCCCACCACTCTGTCTGACCCCCACGCTTGTCCGGCTGACCCCAACGGAGAGTACCCCATCACAATTATCCCTTTTCCCTTGCAGAAGTCCACCAACTTCTTCTGTTGCCAGCATGGATTCAGCTCCACCTGATTCACAGCTGGGGGGATGGTTGCAAATGCCAACAAGTCCTCCAGTTTCTTGCAGCTGAAGTTACTCACTCCTATGGATTTTGCCAAACCTAATCTCTGGCACTCTTCCATGACACCCCACACAGCCTTGCAATCGAATGGAACGACGTCTTCTTTGTTGGGCACCGGGTAGTTAAAACCGGGAGACTTGATGCTCACAGGCCAATGAATCAGATAAAGATCAACATACTCCAGCTTCAGCTTCCTATACACACACATGTATACAATCAGTGATCAATTATTAAATTTGATCATGAATGAAACAAGAAATTAAGTAAAAGATACTAACTCCAATGATGTCTTGAGAGCAGGGAGAACACGATCAGGGAAAGTATCGGATGCCCAGAGCTTGGTGGTGATGAAGAGTTCATCTCGGGATTTGATCAATCCTCGCTTCAGAGCTTCTTCAATGGCTTCTCCAACAGCAGCCTCACTACCATAGAGAGCAGCAGTGTCGAGATGCCTGTATCCGCGCTCGATGGCGTGGATCATAGCTTGCTTCTCCTGCTCTTTGGTTGGGCCATGACTAGCAGTTCCAAGTGCCAACACTGGCATTTTGTAGCCGGAATTCAACTCGAATACTGGGATGCCCATTTTAGAGTTGGAATTGAAGTAGAAGATGAAAGGTTTATGTGTTCTGTTTCAAGAGTTTGTGGTATTGAATTTGATGAGGAATGTATTGTTTCAACTCAAGAATTTGAGCAGACTATATATAGAGCTCTGTTTTGAGTTGAATTACGTTACAATCAATTATCTTAGTACTGTTAATTAAAAAATATGCGTTAGGTAAGACTTTTTCATAATATCATTTTTATATATTAATTTCGTAATCACGTCGAAAGTGGCTGCGAAGCATCTAAAACATAAAATAATGGTGGCGGCATAGAGGAATCATTGAATATTTCTATTTTATTCTAATGTGAACCAATTACATTCTTTTTAATAACCCATAGTGGATGAGCATTTGTCGTGTATTCCATTATTTTTATCGTTTTATATTGTTTTCTAATTAACGCGAACTAATTGCACTTTTTTGATATTAAAAATATTCGAAATGTAATCGAATCAGACCAATTTTATGACATTGGATACTTGGTGAAAAGATCTATTTTTGAACTTTTTATTCTGTCGATTTTCTTGTAGTTTGATCTTCAGACTAAAAAGTTGAATTATTAAATTGAAAAACGAGTTAAACTTTTGTACATCTGTTGCAGGGATTTAATATTTGTAAAAATTAATATTTTAAAATATTTTTACATAGCACAATATTTTTTTCCCTATAATTGTTAATATTTTATAGGCATAATAATATCGATAAATTTACAGGGTGTAATGTAGTTTACAAAATTCACATCTTATGGTACAATATTGTAATTCGATTAATACATTATAATCGCGACCTTATATCAAGATGTGAACCCACCATATTAAGACATAATTTTATTGGATTGGATTCGGGTTGGATCCAATTGCACGGATATTATTTGTGTAATTGGTTTCCAAAATTTTGTGTATTATTTTCATTATTTTTTAAATGTCTATCTAAAAATTGTAATAAATAAATTATACTAAATAAATAAATAGAAGGGCTGTGAAAAATAAAGGGCTGTGAAAATACTTTGCTTATCATTCTAATGTATTTATGATCATGTGGAGACTAAGCTATGACAATGGAATTCCACCCAAATGTTTATTATCTGAGTAGAAAGAATGCTTGTAACAAATGTAGGTATTATTTGACATTCTGGGATGGTTTTTCTGATACCGATTTCTTTATTTGTTGTGTTAGAGCTTGGTCTGTCTGTTCCGAGGTGACTTTGGTGGTGGAGTTGCGTCTCGTCTGTCGAACAAAGGGCAGGTTGATTTTCCAAGTGTTTGTACCAAACAAAGAAACTTGGTTCTACTTATGAAGTTCCCTCTTTCAGACCAACACTGATTTTGCGTTTGATATTTGGTTTTACTTTGATATTAATTCAGATGAGTTGAAGGATAAAATAGACTGTATCTGAATAAGAGTATGTATCACATAAGTGGGCCCCAATTATTTGAACTTGACCTGATTATACCCCTGCCTACTTTAACTCTGAGTGGTACAAATGTGTAAGAATGACATTTGAAAGAAAATAAAAATGAAAATGAAAGTGTTAAATGATGAAATCTTTTTAATTAGAGGTACAAAATATTAACCTCTCATTTTCATTTGTGTGCTGCTTTAGCATCTTCAGAGGATACTGTGAAATTATCAGCAATTTTATCATTTTGTACCCCTATTTGGTTGCCTTTTTTGCCATAAATCATAATTGTTCAAATGTCTGTTTTTTTGGTCTTTTTGACACATCACTTCTGTTTATAAATCGTCACTCAACACTGTTCTGTACAAAAAGATGGAATTGCCCACGGTTTTAATATTGCACCAAGTTCAAATTTCTCAAAAGTCGAATGCAAGTTGTTGTTCTTCCGATGGCTGTTCTTCACCTGCAAAATTCAGAGCAGTATCAGTTACTTAGGTAATAGTGTCTCCTCCTACTATTTATTTCACCTAACCATGGAGTGTTGTTTTTTAGATGTAAACTCTACACTACTGCCCTCGCTGTGTTCGATGAAATGCGTCAACTGGATGGCCCTTAAATGAATACACCTTTACCTTAATCACCATTGCCTTCTGATTGGGATAAACTTTGATTTTTCTCTTTTGGAGATCTTCTTCAAAAGAGAAAAATTATCGGATAAAAAGGTTGCTGATCAGTGTAAGTTTTCAAACACTCATTTTCTTGGTTAAAAAAATTATGAAAGAATATGTGGATGAATGAGGTATGCAAACTCATAAATTGCAGGAGAAAGCTACTAGGATTCAATTGATAATCGGTAATTATTTAGAACTCTGCTCTCCTTTGGAATTTACAGACAAAGTGAGAAGGAAATATCCTACCCTTAGGCCAATATCCCACCCTTGGAAGTTTGGAAAATGCCTCTACTTAGGCATGCCATACTCGACGAAGTTGAACTCTCAGATCCTTCAAACGGGGAGCCAGAGCACAACTTTGTGTTGGAAAACTAGCAGACGCTCTCGGGTGTAGTGGATTTCAAGTGTGACAAAGAGGCGATCAAGAGAATGCCTAATATCAAGACACTCAAGTTGAGATACGATGAAGCTAAGTTGCATGCAGATATTGATTTGTGTCTCATCAATCTACACAAACTCGAAACTCTGTCCATTGCCAACACTGGGAACAGCTCAGTGCTACATTTGACTTGCCCTGATTCCATCAAGAAATTGAGTTTAAGTGGTGTAGAACTCAACTTGGAGGAGTTGAACACAAGGATAGGACTGTTGACTCTACTTTGGTTGATTCAAGTGATAAACACAAGGAGATTCCACAGTGTAATTTCCCTTCTTAGCAGATTCCACAGAAAGGGGAAGGAGATGATTCTCTGGTATGTGATTTTTTTCCTTTCATTTATGGGTTATTATGTATTAAAACAATGTCTTACACATTGCTCTACTTGGTTTTAATTTTCAGTTGTTATTCAGATTGAAATTTAAATCGAACTCTTCAGTAAGCTTTATATTGAGGTGCTAAGTTATCCTTTTTGTCAGGTCTTATCCATGGATAAATTTGAGCATCTTGGTTTTCTGCTCTACTATGGGGAAAAGGATCTACTAAATTTCCTTGAGCCATGCACTTCTTTTTTTTGCAAATTCAGTCCAATGCATGTTTATTGAGTATATACCTTTTCGATTTATTCTATAAAGATTTATCACTTGAACTAGGTCAAAGTAAAGTAATTAGAGTTTTAATGTAATTAGAATCTTTAAATTTCCACTTATCATTTAGCCCTCATTGATTTAGCAATTTTACCTTTTAGTATTTCCTCCAAAAATGATATGGCGGATCCTATGTGTCACAACTTTGATGATATGTAATGTCACGTCCCCTAAAATTTTTGATGGGATTTTTTAATTTTTGACATAAAAGGATGCAAATTGAATAAAAAGGACAATACTCAGGACAACACATGACCAAAAGTGAAAAATTAAAAAAAAAAAGGGATCGAATCTAGATTATGTCATATATAAAGGACCAATTTTATTTATAAAAAAAAAAGAAAAAAAATTAGGTACACAATTAATTAATTATTAAACCTAGCGTTATTTTCGTTTTGGGTTTATATATGATTTAAGAAACATTGAACAATACTATTATGTTCAACTTGGATTTATATAGGATTTTTAAAAAACTGATAGTGTTAATTGTTTGTTTTGTATTTTGTAGATTATGTTTTAATTTTATATAAATGAATGTGTAAAAAGTGTATTAATTGGTGGAATGATAGATGAGAGGAGAGGGAATATGGTGATTATTGAGAAGAAAGAATATAAAAGGACGAGTGAGTTGAGAGATTAATAGAATTTGTAAATACATATAGCGGTGGTTCGAAAAAAAAAAATAAATTAGCACAAGAGAGTTTACATGGAAACTGGTTCATAAGAGATTCTCTCAAAAAGAAAATAAAAGAAAATGTTTATTAGGCTTACTTAAATTCATGATATATTGGTTCATCATTCCACCTGATTTTATTAAATAAAAAATATATTTAGAGAAAGAGAGACTCTCTTGTGAGTCAAATTTTTGTGAGACGGATCGATTACTAAATTATGCTTATTTGTAGTTATAGTATGATAATAATAAATTATATTATAATACTTTAAAATTATACTTTAATTCATTTATTATATTTTAAAAAATATATTTTAATAATCATTAAATATACTTTATCTATGTAATAAAGGCCAGTGGATGAGATACAAATCAAGATAGTCCAGCTTAAGATTCCTATATATCAAAAAAAAAAAAAAAAGAAGAAGTTAATTTTATCGTAATTCATAAATGAATGAAGAAAAAAGAAGAAGAAGAATGAATGATGAATTATATTAACTGCAAAGATTTCTTGATAGCTGGGACGACACGGTCGGGGAAAGTGTCCGCGACCCAGAGCTTGGTGGTGATGAAGAGCTCGTCGCGAGATTTGATCAATCCGCGCTTGAGGGCTTCGGCCACGGCTTCCCCTACGGCAGCCTCGCTGCCGTAGAATGAAGCCGTGTCGAAGTGCCTGTATCCACGCTCTATGGCGTGGATAATAGCTTGGATTTCCTCGTCTTTTGATACCACAAAACTTGCTGTTCCGAGTGCTATTACTGGCATTTTGTAACCCGAATTTAACTCAATTTCTGGGATACTCATTTTGGAGTTGGAAGAAGTTTTTTGTTTATAGAATAGTAGGTTGATCTTTTGTTGCTATGTTAATGTAATGTTGAGTTGATTAGTTCTGAATATATATAGGCAAGTCAGGTGTACGAATGATCTACTTCATTATAGTAATGTGATTGCTACATCTTATCTTTGCATAATAGTCAATGTTATTTGTGTATTAATTATTCCATAATTACGGCATAAGTGTCTTTTTAATCATGATTCCAGGTGACGAAGAACAATCGATTGTGCTTGAATTTTCAAAAAAATTGTTACGCATGTCATGACATCAGATGATTAATTAATTTTACTCAAGTATTAAAAACATGAACCCTGTTTTATAAAATTATTTTAGTATATAAAAATTACAGTAATATTTTTTATTTGTATGAATAATAATTTATTTTTGTATAGAGTAATTTTTAATGTACTAAAGAGTAATCGATAAATTAGAGATTATAATAATTTGAAGAGTAGCTTTTTTTTTCATTTAAAAGAATACTACTTTATGTCTCCAAAGATTAATTTTCCATGTACTAAGAGTAATAGTTGAGAACCCGGTTCACACAAGTGTTTGCCAATCAACAGGAAGACTTTTGTGAGACGGATAAGAAGTGTAACATTTTAGTAAAAAGTGGTAGTGGTATAGTGAATTATTTCATGAATAATTCGTAATATAAATAAAAAGTGATAATATTTTTAACAAAAAGTAATATTATTTTAATAAGAAGCGATAACTATTTAGAATACCTTAAAAATGGTCTCACGTGATATATACTTGCTTATATATATAACACAATTAAAGTTTTAAATTGAGTTAAGGATATTTTCTTCATTTTCTTCAATTAAAGTTTACGACATGTTATGAAGAAAGAAGAATGGAGCCTCAGAATCAAAATAAAATTTTCACTTGGTATGGAATAACAAAGTTATACATAAAGTACAAGTACATACTTGGAGAGTCTTATGGGAAAGAATTCCAACAACAACTCTGCTTCAAATGAGACAAAGCTTACCGGCGAGAGTTATCACTAATTGTGTATTTTGTGACACTCATCCTGAGACGGTTCGACATATTTTCTTTTAATGTGATTTTGCTTATAAAGTTTGGATGAAGTATATCGAATGGATGGGTGTGAAGACGGTTCTTTCCTCGAATCCCTTGAATAACCTACTTCATTTCAGTAGTCTTATTCAGGGAAGAAAGAAAATGATCTAACTATATCCGTATGGGAATGTGTTATATGGTTAATATAGAAAACTAGAAATATGTTTGTTTTTTATGGAGAGAAATACTTATTCAAGAAGTTGGTAGAGGAGATAAATGTTAGAATTTGGAATTGGTTATGTGATCCTTCATTAGTTAGTTTTCCAACAAGATTGGATGACTAATCCTAGGAGTGTGATCAATTAAGATATTGTATCTCGGACAGTATCTCTTTATATTTGTAAACTTTCATGTAATCATTTTGGAGCTAGGTATTTCTCATACCTAACTCTTTTTTAACAATATTAATTATTTCCTTGATAAAAAAAAATTTCTCCATTTTAAACGTTTTAACATTTATCATAAATATGGGGTGTTTAAATAAATTCATAAATCGCATATAAAATTTTGGGGCACTCGTTTGTGTGATGAATATATGTAAGACGAGTTGAAATCGATCAATTATTAAATTATACTTATTATTTTGATAAAATATGTTTATTGATATTTAAAATATATTTATAGTAAATAATATTATAACATTTTATAATCATATTTAAAATATATTTACTTTACCAATAATAAATACTATACTCTATATATGTGATTATAAAATTTAACCAAAAATAAATTCCTAGTTAAAATTGACGGTCAGGTTTTCACGTCCAACTCAGGACGGTTTTGAGATTATCTATTTAATTTTCATATTTCATTTCTTATTTCATTTATTAGATATATTTATCATGTGTTATAATTAATGTCCAAAATGTTGATTTTGTCAAAAATAAAAGAAGTGGTTTTCTTTTATTTCTTTTCTCTCACATTGAAGAATAAAAGGGGAGGAATCCTTGGTGCTATATAAGGAGTCCATTGGCTTTGATGCCAAGTGCACCAATCAAGTACAGTTTAATCTCTGTATTTGATTTTATTTAAATTTCTTTCTTGTATTATCGTTTGTGAGAATATGGAGAAATATGTGAATTAGTCAAAGATTTGTAAGAGTGTAGGGATTGAGGTTGGGAGAGAGAAATTCTGTGTGATTGTAATTTTTTTTTCACATAGTGGTATTTTTTCCATCGGTGATTTTTCTCCGATTTTGAAGTTTTCCACGTAAATTCTTATGTTGTGCTTTTTATGCCCTTCTTTATTTGTCTCTTAGGAATGAATGAGGATATGTTTATCCCAACAAGTAGTATCAGAGCCCGCTTCGGGCGCTTATAAAGTTCTTAGTATGCTTTGTGGTTGCAGTATAGTCTAACCTTTCACATTAAAAAAGACTTTATGAGAGGGTTATTCATTAGGCTAAGGGTTGCATGAAAGAAGTGGGAAAAGCTAGTGGCACAAGGGGGTCAGAAGATCAGCCGGATGCGGTGGCATCTCCTTTCATGCGGTGTAATGCGCCGGACAGTGGCGTGGCAAGGGGTAGGATTTGCGGGATATTAGTTTTTTGCAGAGTTTTTAGACCTGCAGCAATGTGAATTGCTGGGACTCTCGGTGGTGGAGTTGACTTAATAGCGACATGGAGTTTTCCATGAATGTTGGCTCAAGGAGGTTTGTAAGAAATGAGTTTTTCCGGTAATGAATGGTGGCGTGGGAAATCGGCGATTCAACGGGAAAGATGACAATGTGGTACTTGGTATCGGTGGCGCTAGATTGGTAAAGAGTAGCGGACTGATAAGTGGAAAAGCATCGTGAATTCCGGAGGGTTTGAATTGGCTTCAAGTGACGACACTTTCAGTAGGAAAAGGGTTTGATCAAACCTGGTGTAGCTCGGCGGTACAAGGCAGCGATGTCATGTCGATATAGTGACGTTTTCTGCTCAAGGTGGAGCAATGGCATAGTAATTGCTTACGGTGGAGCAATGGTGACATTGCTGGTCAAGGAGGGGTTGATGCGACAACAGTTCCGAATGTTGAGTTAATATTATTGGGGATTCTTATGATATGTTCAGTTGTCATGGAAAATAATGTAAAAATATTAGTTGGTCCACAAGTTTGCACACGGACATTGACTTGGCAGGTGATGTAGGGTGTGTGGTGGATGTATATCGATAACTGATGGACTTCCAGGGGTAGCCAAGTGCTGGAAGTAGCGCCATAAATATCAGCAGATATTTTTCGATATGTGCTGCAGGAAATTTGTAAAATGATTTATTCTAAGTGGTCTACTCATATGGTGGAGTAGGATTTTCAGGGTTGAGAACGGATTATCGGTGAAGACAATAATTCTTATAATGGTTGTTTCTAAGGGATTCTCAGGATTGAGAATGGATTGTTGGTGAAGACGATGAGTCTTCTTTTATTTTGAGAATGTGGAGATTGTTGGTTTTGTCAAGAATAAAAGAAGTGATTTTCTTTTATTTTTTATCCCACATCGGATGAAGAATAAAAGGGGAGGGATCCTTGGTGTTATATAAGGAGTCCCTTGGTTTTGATGTCAAGTGCACAAATCAAGTACACTTTAATCTTTGTGTTTGATTCTATTTAAATTCCTTTCTCGTATTCTCTATTGTGAGAATGGAGAGAAATGTGTGAATTAGTCAAAGATTTTTAAGAGTGTACGGATTGGGGTCGGGAGAAATTCTGTGTGATTGTAATTTTTACATAGTGATATTTTCTCGATCCGTGGGTTTTCTCCGATTTTGGAGTTTTCCACGTAAATTTTTGTGTTGTGCTTTTTATGCTCTTCTTTATTTGTTCCTTAGGAATGAATGAAGATCTGTTTATCCCAACACAAAATTCATCACATGCTCTAAGAATTTAATGGTCATTTATAGGATATATTTTTTTTATTTATTGTGAAACACCAAATGTGAAATAAGGAATTTAATCCTCTTAGATTTTTGTATTTTATTTTCTATTTCGAATTCTTGGATGAATCACATATAAAATATAAATAAAATCTATATTCTAAATGAAAATTTTCAACCTAAGTGAGAATGAAAATCTTCAAAATTTTCTTCCACGTATATTTCACGCAAGTAAGTACGTATATATAATAAAAAAAATTAACATCGAATTTAATATGACATCATGTGCTCACGATGAGTCCATTTAATTTCTTCTTATTTAATTATAAATTTCATTAAGGGTAAATTATCAAAATCCCCTCGAGGTTTGTCCAAATTACCAAATAAACCCCGTAGTTTGAAAAATTACCAATTACCCCCTTTAAAAAAATATTTTTTTAAAAAAATAGTGAAATTTAAAAATACAATGTTAAATATATGGGTCATGATGTCATTTTCATCCTTCTTTATTTTTTTTAAAAAAGTGTATTTTTATTAATGTTCATAAGTTAAAGGGGGTAATTGGTAATTTTTCAAATCACAGGATTTATTTGGTAGTTTGGACAAATCTCGAGGGGTTTTGGTAATTTATCCTTTCATTAATTATAAATTTCATTAAAAGTGTAATTTTTTTTTTTATCATTTATCTTAGTGATCATATAATTTTTAGGCAATTACGTGAGATCATTTTACGCTTTTATTATTAGTTATTACTATTTTATAAAACATTATTATTTTTATTATAAAATATTATCACTTTTTTATTTATACTATAAATTGTTCAATAACATTATTACTTATTAATTGAGTATCACTTTTCATTATTATAAAAATTATCATATTTTATTCATCTCACAATTACGTGAAACGATCTTGCACAAATCTTTATCGATCATAAAATGCAAAATTCCGTTGCACGCCTTATAAAATCGTTTCCTTCTTATGTTACAAAGAGGGATTTGATTGGATTATTCAAACTTAACTAAATTATTTTTTTTAAAAAAATCTTACTATTTTTTTGTCAACATCATTTATATATATCGCCAACGTGCCGCATGGGTTAACGAAGATTGAACAACATGGAGACAGCAGAAAAGGATTCATTCAACACCATCATTATTTTATTTTAACCAATTTGAATATACAATTTCAGATTTGAATAGTAATACTTCGTACAATCTTGGAATAATATATAGTCCAACTTGGCCATCTACCTTCATTTTTACTTTTATGTATCTTTTCAATTTCACACCATAAATATGGATTTAAATCGGTTATTAAAATATTCTTATGTTCAGATATTCTGGAAAGTTCCTTTATTAAAGAGAAGTACTTCCTCCGTCCCGTCTTTATAGTTACGTTTACTTTTTATATAGGGATTAATGAATATAATATTTTAATGTGTATTGAGGTGAGAGAAATGATAATTTAATGTAAAGTGGGTAGGTGTATTAGTGGGATGTGTGGACCTATGGAGAGAGAAGTAATTAATTTATGTGAGTCTCATATGCTTAAAAGAGAAATATATCATTAGGATGGGACGCCAAAATAAAAATATGTAACCATTAGGATGAGACGGAGGGAGTAAAAATTACTCATAGTGAGGCTTTCTTTAGAATTTAGTATTATGGATAAGAATACATTATTCTGTTCTAAATGTTATATACTTTAATTAATAAGGGTGCACCATTTTGTTATAAAGAGTATACACTCTTCATTATATTTTTTATTTTTCTTCAGAAAATAAAGGGTATACATTTTTATACTAAATGGTATACAATTTAACACAAAATTCTAAAGGTACACGGATTGTGCTTCCGTGCGCCCGAGCACACACAAGTTTTTGCCTTGTAAAATAAAGGGTACACATCTTTATACTAAAGGGTATACAATTTAGCACAAAATTCTAAAGGCACACGGAATGTGCTTCCATGTGCCCGAGCACACACAAGCTTTTGCCTACTATAATATCGTCTCACATACTATCTCACATAATAACTTTTGTGAGATAAATAAGAAGTACTCAATTATTATATGAAAAATGAGAGGTAGTCTTGGATGAGGTCGTTTCATAATAAAATCATGTTACATTTTTTTAATTAGTTATCACTTTTATTAGAGATGTTATTATTATTTTTTAAAATATTATCACCTTTTATTTATATTATAATTTGTTATTGAAATAGTTCACTGCATCATTATCATTTTTCATCAATTAAGTATCACATTTTCATTAAAATATTATCAATTCTTCACCGTCTCACGAAAGTCATTATGTGAGACGGTCTTACACAAGTTTTTACCGAAAAATGATACTTAATTGATGAAATTAAAGTGATAAAAGCCTTGTTAACGTTTTCAAGAATAATTTATAATATAAACAAAAAAGTGATAACATTCTAAAAAAAAAATGATAATCTCTTTAATAAAAAAGTGAAACTAATTACAAAAACGTAAAATAGTCTTACTGTATGACGGTCTCACACAAGTCTTACTCATCTAGAAAAAAGAAGAATATATGGGACTTAGGTGTAAATGCCCACTCACAATTTTCATTCAGCAAAAATGCTCACTCCCTTTTAAATAAACAAATCTGCTCACTTTAATATAATTTGACATTAATACCCTTTGACCTACCATTTTTATTTAAAATTAAATACTTAATTTTGAAAAAAAAGCATTGATTCTGTCAATCATTAAATGATTGACTGATTAGAAGACCGAATAGAACAAATAGGTATTGACCAAATAGAACAAAATAAAAATTCACTGAATAGAACAAAAATAATTGACTTATTAGAAGACCGAATAAAACAAATAGGCATTGACCGAATAAAATAAAATAAAGATAGATAGAATAGAAGATCGAATAGAACAAATATGCATTAACTGAATAGAACAAACAAAATTAACATTGACAGAAAATTAACAACACACATTGATCGAAAAGAACAAAAAAGATATGACCGAATATAATTAACTTACGTTAAAAAATTTTAATATTAAAATATTCAATTATTGAGTGATTTGATGTGTGTTTGACATATGTGAGAGATATTTTGGTAAATTTAAAAGGAAAGTGTGCAGATTTGCAATATTTTAGTTAAACCGGACATTTTTGTTCATTGAATTTTGAGTTTGGGCACAAGGGGCAATTCTTCAAATTATATTCTTTTTATATATGGGTAAGACTTGTGTGAGACAATAAAGCGAGACAATTTTTTATTTTTTAAAATAATGATCACTTTTACAAAAATTAAAATGTATTTACAACTTGTTGTTTGTTTGGATATTTATTTTTTTTTAAGTGTGAAGGGTGTAGTGAGACAAGAAACAAATGAGGAAATTATAAAGTTATCACATCGTGAGAATATCAATCTTTTATCCAACTGGCATGATTCATTTCATGTTGCATCAGTTTTGCAAATTTATTATTATTACTTTTCAATCTCTACACCTGTCGACTCGTGAACTAGTTTATGTGAAGTCAAATTCCAACTAAATAACAGATTTCGTATTACCCTTGATTAATATCTCAAATGAATAAAAGAACATCAAAAATTAATATATCAAATTCAAGCTATGTTACTTTCTTTCTCCATCGTTAAAGAAACAAAGAATAGGTAAAGAGATGCATGTTTTGTCTTCCTCCAGAGGGTGTTCGATGAAATGTCTGAAAGAGATATGGTGTGTTCAAGTATGTTAACGGGTACGTGATATTGCAAAATTTTACTTTGTTTTCCATTCGATCAAGTATTTCCTAATAGCTGATAAATTAGAGCATCCATGTATTTGGTGAAAGAAAGTAGCTTAAATTTAGATATTTCTAGAGTTGGGTATGAATCAATTCACCCCAATATTTTTTTATTTTATATAATATATGTAATTTGTTATATATTTAAAATTTAAAAACATAAACAAGAATGTTAATTGGCTCATTTGGCATCACCCCCATAATCTCTCCTCATTCAGCACTGGAGGTTCGACTCCCAGTAATTGAAGGTTACACTTCATTTTTTTTATGAGCTCTGTGTTCTTAGTATGTGACCACCTTGGATGGAAAGCTTTGCTGTTGATTGGATGGAAAGCTTTGCTGTTGATGCAGTAATCAATTACTTAACCACTTTTGATTACGAATATACATTTTATTGAATGCTTTGCCAACTATCACTTTTGTTCTTTTACATTTGCTTTGCAATTAAGGATTGCAGTTATTCTTGTATCATAGAAGCCAAATATTGCATTGACTACTCCCAATATATGAAAGCTGAGTATATTTGATTATGAAATGAAAAACTATACTATTTCAGAAAGCATAAAGTATTAATTTATAAGTATACATCAACAAGGTGAAATGCAAATACAATGTTCAAATGCTACAAACAATACTCTCTTTAGGACAAGGTAGTGCCTTTATTTTCTGCTAACAATAACTAATTTATTGAAATCCAAAAAAGCCTTGCCTTAAGGGGATCAAAGCTCACCATCCCAGAGCTCCTCAACAGACTTGATAGCCCCTACTTCCGATACGAACCCCTCTGCTTTGGTTCCTCTGCCCTGCGGCATCTCGCCTATCTTCTTATACTCTTCCTCGCTCAATTCCCAGTCGAAGATATTGCGATTCTCTTCCATTCTCTCCGGTGTGTAGCTCTTCACGGCTACCGCCACTCCGTGTTGATGCTCCCATCTTAGGATGACCTGAGGGACACTCTTGGCTTTAGCCTTGGCGATGTTCTTCAGCACCTCATGGCCCACCACTCTGTCTGACCCCCACGCTTGTCCGGCTGACCCCAACGGAGAGTACCCCATCACAATTATCCCTTTTCCCTTGCAGAAGTCCACCAACTTCTTCTGTTGCCAGCATGGATTCAGCTCCACCTGATTCACAGCTGGGGGGATGGTTGCAAATGCCAACAAGTCCTCCAGTTTCTTGCAGCTGAAGTTACTCACTCCTATGGATTTTGCCAAACCTAATCTCTGGCACTCTTCCATGACACCCCACACAGCCTTGCAATCGAATGGAACGACGTCTTCTTTGTTGGGCACCGGGTAGTTAAAACCGGGAGACTTGATGCTCACAGGCCAATGAATCAGATAAAGATCAACATACTCCAGCTTCAGCTTCCTATACACACACACGTATACAATCAGTGATCAATTATTAAATTTGATCATGAATGAAACAAGAAATTAAGTAAAAGATACTAACTCCAATGATGTCTTGAGAGCAGGGAGAACACGAGCGGGAAAAGTATCGGATGCCCAGAGCTTGGTGGTGATGAAGAGTTCATCTCGGGATTTGATCAATCCACGCTTCAGAGCTTCTTCAATGGCTTCTCCCACGGCGGCCTCACTACCATAGAGAGCGGCGGTGTCGAGATGCCTGTATCCGCGCTCGATGGCGTGGATCATAGCTTGCTTCTCCTGCTCTTTGGTTGGACCATGACTAGCAGTTCCAAGTGCCAACGATGGCATTTTGTAGCCGGAATTCAGCTCATATTCTGGGATGCCCATTTTAGCTTGAGATGGAATTGAAGCGTAAGATGACAGGTTTATGTGTAGAGTAATATGCAGTAATGAATTTGATGAGGAATGGATTGTTTCTCTTAACAATATTTATAGAATTTTTGAAGAATATGGTTGGTGAATGTGAATTGTACGGAAGCAACAATTAAATATTGATTTCATTATAATGGCGAACGATCATAGCACCTAAGACCATCCCAAAATTTAATATTATTAGAGACGGCTGTGCACGAATATTATATTATAGCAACTATTGTATTTTTTTTTTTAGATTTTTTTTAAGTGATTATATATCAATTTTTATTAAAAATATTATATTTTTTATCTATGAAATTCATAAATTTCAGCAATCATGATCAAATATATCATGTTTTATTATATAATACATAATAATATGATGAATTATTTTTCATCTATACTCTTTTTTTAAGTTAATTTAATTTGGTTGTATTAAAAAGTTGAGCAATAAGTTTATGGAATTCTAGAAGGTCAATAAATAAGAGGTCAATAAAGCGAATAAAAGGCGTGTGAGTAGTGTGACCGGGTGTGAAAGTGAATTGAATGGTCATTTCCTGCTTGAATCACCGATTCATTTGAAAAAATGTAGTCCAGTAAGTTCTGGATTATTCCACAACATGGCGTCCTACAAATGTTACCTTGCCAGTCGAGATATATATATATATATATATATATATATATATATATATATATATATATATATATATATATATATATATATATATATATATTTATATTTATTTTTTTTTTTAACAAAAATTATGGAGTATAATAATTTAATGGATAGTATTTAAGATACTACTCCTTCCATTCAAAAGACTCATTTGCTTTTTACATGTTGATTAAGAAGTATTATTATTTAATGTTTAGTGAATAGTTGTATTAGTAGGTGTGTAAACCCCATATTTTAATTGTATTAGAAAGAGTGTGTGTGTTCCATATATGTAAAAAGGGAAATGAGACCCTTAAAGGTTCAAAAAAAAAAAAAAGATCCTTTGAACGAATAGAGGGAGTAATATTTTAATGTTTAATTGGTAGGTTTATAAGTGATATATGTAGGGTGTGTGTGAGCTCAATATGAATATATTAATTGTTTTATTTAGATTATATGGAATTAAAAAAATATACTTCCTCCGTCCCCATTAAGAGGGTCTTTTGCTTTTTGACATGTGAATTAAGAAATATTATTATTTAATGTGTAGTGGATAGTTGTATTAGTGAGAGTGTGTGTCCCATATTTTAATTGTATTAATGAGTGTGTCTCATGTATGTAAAAAAAGAAAGAGAAGTTTTTGGATGAGACGACTAAAATGAAAAAATAACACTCTTTAAAGGAGACGGAATGAGAGTATATATTTTAATTTTCGTGGAACAAACCTGAAAAAGAAGTATGACGACTTCTTTGGGCGTTGGAAGTAAAAAATTTTATGAAGCATCTCGCAAAATGGATATATAAAGTGATACTTTCTTTCCCAAAAGAGGCCAACTCAAATAGAAAACGACCCATAATATCAGACAGGGTTTGGTTCAATTTTAGATTAATATGTATGTTAATATAGCTTGAAAGTGTAATTAACAATATATGAGCATAAAAATTCTCTTTTAACTTTTACTCATTTCGACCCATTCAAAAGAACATATTTTATTATTTCGTGCGGTTAATTTAAATGTGTCTATTTTGTTTTTTAGTGAAAATAATCCACACATCACATCTCCTACACAAATACTCCCTGCGTCTCATCCAAAGTGTTTATTTTTTTCATTTTGTGCGTCCACCCAAAAGATCCTTTTTTTTATACATATGGGTCTCATACACACCCACTAATACAATTAAAATATGGAAACCCACATTTCCACTAATACAACTACCAACTACACATTAAATAATAATACTCCTTAATCCACGTGTCAGAAAGTAAAATACACCCTTTGAGCGGGACGGAGGGAGTAATAATTATAATATATTTTAATTCACATGAAAAAAATCATTTAAACTACCCGGAGAAAGTATTAATTTTAAGAAGAGTGATGCTCTTGTACCCCCGAGGATATCGTGCCCCTTTGTAATTTAAACCCCTAGCAATATATAGGTTTAAATAAAATATGGAGGAGGAGGATTGTGTTCCCTTAGGGCACGACGTGTCCCGTGAGCTCATGAGCTTTTGCCTTTTAAGAAATATTATAACTCTCCTCCATCTTGGGTTGCACCCTACCTGCCCCTCTTGGTTTTAACTAGTCTTTGTACGCTTTTCATTTAGGCTCATAAGCTCTTTTTCTGCGTCCAAATCACTTTTGAGCCATTTTACTATTTATTTCATACACAAATGTAAACTCTATCTTTGCCGCATTAAGTTTTATATTTTTCATTTTAATTTGTCTCAAGTTAAATTTATATTTCCTTTTTTGTTAAGTGGGGCCCACACAAAACAATTAATTATTCCACGTAGGGCCCACACAAAACACTAATACAAATAATCACTACACATTAAATATTATATTTCTCAATAATCTACGTGAAAAAAATAAACGTTAACATTAACGCGGGATAGAGATAGCAAGTTGAATTCTCTATTCCATATTCAGTGTTTCATAATATAAAAATATATATACCCTACAAATGATCATTAAACCTTTGGGGCATGAGTTGAATTTTGAATATTGATTATGTGGCAAGCATTTAATTTGTGAAATAGGGGATGAAATACATTGTGGAATAGGTGATCCCATTTACGAAGGGAGTACTGATCGTTGTCATTTTCACCTAGATTTTAGTGTTTATATTTGTTGATTTTCAAATGTTTTTATCCGTATTTGTGTGACTTTTTAGTGGAGTTATATGTAAATGGGAGAAATGTGTATAGATTGATAAATGTGTGGAAATGAGCTTAAATGTGTATAAAACAGGTCAAAAATGGAGTTGAGAGCTAAAACGGAGAAAGAAGGACAGAGCATGCTTGGACACGCCCCGTGAGCGGAACATGGGCCTGTCTGAGGTGGTCGTGTGTTGTCATCAGAACATGTTACATGCCCAGGAGGAGGCCGAGTTCGGGCGCATGAGCCGTGTTCGGTAACACACAGAACACGTCGAACTGCATGCACACTACACGGGCCGTGTGCTGCTACACGAGCCGTGTAGGTGCAGATTCCAGATTAATTTTGCAAATATTCTAGAATATTCCAAGGGGTATAAAAACTCAATTGGTGAAAAAAATTAGAGGGAGGGCCACATTTAGGAGCAGTTATCAAAATCAAACACACAATTCCTCACCAAATTTTCACACACACATTATGGATTATCCATTTCCACACTTTACATCCATTCAATTCATATGCTCTCCTAAAATTTATCAATCACTCGAACATTACATCAATTTGAGAAGAGAAGATCATCATAGATTGAAGAATTGAGCATGTTGAAAGGAAGGAAGGCCATCTTCACAAAATGGAAGCCGATCTACTTTTCAATTGTTATTTTTCTTCATATTTTGACTCAAATGGAGCAAGCCATGGGATGTATTAATTTGAACATGATGTATAGTAGCTAGTCATATAGTAGGGCTAATAATATGATTGGTTGAGAAGAATGCTAGATATGTAGGATTTTAGATGTTGAATTGAGTTAATTTTGGACTTCCTTTTATGATTAATGATTCATGTTTCATTTCATTACTTGTGTGATTAATTCTTACTTACAACATGTTAGGATAGCCAATCTGATATTTTGTAATAGGATTTAATTGAATGATTTATTAAGATGAACATGCATGTTAGTGTGAGGGGAGGTAAGTCATACACTTATGCTTAGTACATTCATAGGGGGACACTTAAGAAATTGAGTGAAAAGAACCAAACTTATGATCATAGTACCTTAAGGGAATTGAGAGTAAGAACAATTTTAGGAGATTTAGACTTGTCAAAGAGTCAAGAACCTAATCACCTTGGCCATAGGGGCTATGGGTAAAAATGTGATTGCTTTTAGTCCATAATTAATGAAGTTCAATGTTAAAAGTCATGCATATCTAGCTAGTTTCTTAATCATGAGTATGATTAGTCTTGCTCTCTTCTTAAATACATTCTATCCATTTCATTCATCTTGTTACGAGATCGATAGTTGATAATATTAATTGTTGATTGATTCCTTTAGCTAAATAATTAGCATAATCTTTAGTCTAAAATCAAACCTCAAACTTGATCACTCTTACAAAACATGGTTGAATACAAATGCTGATGCACCACGATTTTGCTTTCCCTTGGGACGATAAAATTATAAAATTTTTTACTTGGTCATTACGTGCTACACACGATAGAGTCTTTTACTCTAAAATCATTTTACCAAAAATAGGACTAAGAACATGGCGCCACTTGTCGAGGCTAATGTTAAAATCTTGGTTGTAACGAGTTTGAATTTGATTAGTTTTGATAAGAGTATTTCTTTTATTTGTTTAATTCTTTACTTGTCTTTATTATTTGGAGAACTAATTGGGAAATTCTTTTAGGTACATGCAAACTCGTTTAAGGTCTCAATCCATTGAACTTTGAACTTGGAATTAGAAGCTACCTTAAGAAGACAAAGAAGATTAGTGTTAGATCCTACGGAGGAAGTTATGGAAAATGGAATGGATAATACTAATATGGTTGATGAAGAAGGTCATATGAGGAATTTTCAACAAGGGTTTGATAATGTTCGAGGAGGACATGTTAATCCGGAGTTTGTGCCACAAGCTAATGCTTAACAAGTACACTTTCAAAACCAACAATTGCAAGCTATTATTCAACACTTGATGGCACAACAAGAAGCTAGAAATAACCAACAAGCTCCTCCAGTGGTGCAAAATCAATCTAGAGGCCATGGATATAATGGAGTGGGGATGAATACCTGAGACCATTTCCAACCTCAATATAGAAATTATGCTATGGCCCCGCCATTGAATGTGAATAATTTTGAGATAAAGACGGGAGGATTGATTAATATGTTGCAAGCGAATCAATTTGGTGGTTATGCAATGGAAGATCCAAATGCTCACCTATTTCAATTCTCGAAGTTAGTTAACACCATCAAGATTAACTGAGTGAGTGAAGATATAGTCAAGATGAAGCTCTTTTCCTTCTTATAAAGGGATCGAACTAAGGCTTGGTATCATACTATACCTCCGGGATCTTATACCACATGGAGAGAGTTGGCTCAAAGTTTCTTAAGCAAGTATTTCTTTTCCTTCTCATAAATGGATCGAACTAAGGCTTGGTGTCATACTATACCTCCGGGATGTTATACCACATGGAGAGAGTTGGCTCAAAGGTTCTTAAACAAGTATTTCCCACCATCGAAGATATTGCATTTAAAAGGTCAAATCTTCCAATTTAAGCAAATGCATCTCGAGACTTTTAGTGAGGCTTGGGATCGGTTCAAAGAAATGCTAAGGAGGTGTCCACAACATAAATTTCCTGAAGATCAACAAAGTAGGATTTTTCTATGCCGGTTTGAATGGAAGTGAAAGATGCTTGTTGATGCTTCGGGGAGAGAATCTATATTGGGGCAAACTCTGGAA
The DNA here is from genome assembly GCA_023678885.1 of Pogostemon cablin. Lineage (NCBI taxonomy): Eukaryota > Viridiplantae > Streptophyta > Magnoliopsida > Lamiales > Lamiaceae > Pogostemon > Pogostemon cablin. The sequence continues at coordinate 18,573,439 of CM042970.1, forward strand.
AGAGCTATTATTATATGTTAAGAGATTTCTTTGAATACGGGTCAATGGCCTATGGATCGTTCACCGGGTATGTATGAAAAGGAGAGAATTGCTAAGATGGAAGAAGTATACATGCAACAAGTGAAAATGGTGGAAGCACCTAAAGAAGATGTAACCGAAAAGGCAATTTCGGAGATACTTCAGAGAATGAATTCCAATTTGTAAGTGTCTTCGAATTCTACGCCTATGGTGAATCAACAAGTGCTTCCAAATCCTCAACAAGGTATGCTTATGCCTTTGATAAATCAACAAGTGTTTCCAAATCCTCAACAATGCGGTTCTATGCCTAATATGGGTCAATCCTCTCAAAGTTGTTAAATGCCTACACCTATGCCTCAACAAGGTATGTCTCCTAATTTTGGATGTCAAGATACTTGGTACCAACCGAAAATGTCGCTTGAGGAAGTGGCCTTCATGCAAGGGAGGAATTTTCAAGGAAATTATGGTGGTAATTTTGGTAACCATGGAGGGGATATCAACAAAGGCAAAGAGGATGAGGACAAAGTAATTTTCAAGGAAACTTCAATCAACCTCGTAGGTATGAGAATTTGTCATATGGAAATCAAGAAAATGCCCTTACACTTCCACTGGGCCCTAATCCGGGGGAGAAAGCTCCAAATGGTGAAGGAAAGCCTACATGCAATGGAATATAAAATGGCTAAAGTAATGGAATTTATGAAGGAAGCTAAAGAAGAGAAAAAGTACGAAAAAGAGGAAATGAGACAACAATACGATGTAAATGAGAGGAGATTTAAAGCAATTGAGACTCACATTAGTCAAATGGCAAGTGAAAGGGGGGATGTTCATCGTTAAGGGAAGTTTCCATCTACAACCATTACTAACCCTAAGGAGCAATGCAAGGCTATTGAACTTCGTAGTGGCACAAAATACGAAGGGCCTTCTATACCGATGGAATTAAAGGGAGTAGAGTGTGAACTTGAGCATATGGAAAGTATGGATGAAGAAAGGAAAGAGAAAGAAGTTGAAATTGTTGAAAAGAATGAAAATTTCTCTACACTTGAAGAAGAAAAAGTGAAGTCTCTAAAGAAGTGGGAAAGATATAAGGAAGCAAAACATAAAGAGAGGGACGAGAACTTTGAAAGAGATGAATGGGGAATACCGAAGTTACCCGTGGCAATTCCTTTTCCACAAAGATGCTTGAAAAAAAGATTGGTGGAAAAATTTGCTAAGTTTGTTGAGATGTTGAAAAAGATCCATATAAATATTCCTTTTGCGGATGATTTGCTTTAAATGCCCAACTACTCCAAGTTTTTTAAGGATATATTGTCAAAGAAAAGAAGTTTGGGTAAGTTTGAAATGGTTAATCTCACGGAGGAATGTAGTGCTATTCTACAAAAGAAACTCTCTCCTAAATTGAAAGATCTGGGGAGTTTTATTATTTCATGTGAGATGGGGAAGCATGAAAATTACAAAGCTCTATGTGACTTGGGTGCAAGCATCAATTTGATGCCCTTGTCAATTTTTAAGAAGTTGGGCATTGGTGAGGTTAAATCAACGTCGGTTACCCAAAGGGAATTGTGGAAGATGTTTTGATCAAAGTTGACAAGTTTGTATTTCCCGTTGATTTTGTGGTACTAGACATGGATGAAGATACAAATGTCCCGTTGATACTTGGCCGTCCATTTCTTGCCACGGGAAAGGCATTGATAGATGTGGAGAAAGGGGAGCTAACTTTAAGGGTGAATGAGGAAGAAGTGATATTTTCATTAAAAGAGGCTATGAGGTATCCTAGGAACAAGGAAGAATATAGAAGATTGGAAGTTGTGGACAACATTGTTGAAGAGCATATGTATCATCTTCACTCCAAGGATCCGTTGAAACCATTACCGGAGCATTTGAAGTATGCTTAATTGGAAGAGAATGAGATGTATCCAGTAATTGTGTCTTCTTCCCTTAATGATTTAGAATTGGAAAAGTTGTTAAGAGTGTTAAGGGAGCATAAATCTTCTATTGGTTGGAGTATAAAAGACTTAAAAGGTATAAGCCCATCTTTATGTATGCATAAGATTCACTTGATTGATGATGAGAAGTCATGTGTGCAAAACCAACGTAGATTAAATCCTATAATGCAAGAAGTGGTAAGAAAAGAGGTGTTAAAATGGCTTGATGCGGGAATTATCTTTCTAATTAGTGATAGTCCATACGTGAGTCCTTTACATGTAGTGGCAAAAAAGGGTGGCATGACTATTGTTCGATCCGATATGAATGAAACAATTATCACCCAAACTATCACGGGTTGGAGAGTGTGTTGATTATAGTAAATTAAATGAGAATACTCGTAAAGATCATTTTCCAGTGCTATTCATAGACCAAATGTTGGATAGACTTGCGGGACATGAGTACTATTATTTTCTTGATGGATATTCCGGGTATAATCAAATATTGATTGTCCCGGAAGACAAAGAGAAGACAACATTAACGTGTCCTTATGGTACATTCGCATTTAGGATGATGTCTTTTGGTCTATGTAATGCCCCTGCCACTTTTCAGCGTTGTATGATGTCGATCTTCGATGGTTTAATTGAAAATATCATGGAGGTATTTATGGATGATTTTTCCATGTGTGGTTCCTCTTATGATATTTGCATAACTAATCTCACAATTATGTTGCAGAGGTATGAAGAGTCGAATCTTGTGTTAAATTGGGAAAAATGCCACTTCATGTTGACCAATGGGATAGTTTTAGGCCACCATATATCGAAGCATGGTTTGAAAGTGGATAGGGCAAAGGTGGTATCCATAGAACGTCTTCCCCCTCCTAATAGTGAGAAGAGGGTGGGATCGTTCTTAGGTCATGTGGGCTTTTATAGATGCTTCATAAAATATTTTTCAAAAATTGTTAAATCACTTTGTAAATTACTTGAAAAATTATCCATTTAACTTTGATGATGAATGTCGTGTTTCATTTCAGGTGCTAAAGAGTGCTCTCACTTCCTCTCCCATACTTGTTACCCCAGATTGGAGCTTACAGTTTGAATTGCATTGTGATGCTAGCGACCAATTCGTAGGAGTGGTGTTGGGGCAAACGAGAGAGAAAAGGTTTAGAGCGATTTACTATGCCTCAAAGACATTGAATTCATGCCAAGTTAATTACACCACAATGGAGAAGGAGTTTTTGGCTGTAGTGTATGCTTTTAAGAAGTTTCGACCATACTTGGTTGGCACGCAAACTATTGTCTACACAGATCACGCGGCGATAAAATATCACATGAGTAAGAATGATGCTAAACCACGTTTGATCCATTGGGTGTTACTTTTGTAGGAATTTGATGTGGTGATCAAGGATAAAAAGGGGGTAGAGAATGTGATTGCGGATCATTTGTCTAGATTGGAAAATGGAAGAGAGAATGATGACATGAAGCCGATTGGGGATGAGTTCCCGAATGAGGAAATTCTTCAAGTTGAAGTTGAGCAAGTGTGTACTCTCATGATGAATGTACCTCCTTGGTATGCCGATTATATCAACTTCCTTGTGTGTGAAATCAAGCCCACGTTGCTAAATGAATACAAGGTAGAAAGGTTTTATATGGAAGTAAAGAAATATTTGTGGGATGAGCCCTATTTGTTTAAGATTTGCAATGATGGAGTAATAAGAAGGTGTGTGGCTAATGAAGAAGTTTTGGGGATTCTTGAGCTATGTCATTCGTCTTTGTGTGGAGGCCACTTTGGTCATCAAAAGACGGGGACTAAGATCTTATAATCGGGTTTCTATTGGCCCACATTGTTTAAAGAAACAAAGAAGTTTGTGGCAAAATGTGATAGATTCCAAAGAGTATGGGGAATAGGGAAGAAAGATGAGATGCCCATGAGCTTAAGAATTGATGTGCAGATTTTTTATGTATGGGGCATTGACTTTATGGGACCATTTCCCTCGTCTCAAGGATATATGTACATCTTACTAGCCGTGGATTATGTGTCAAAGTGGGTGGAGGCAATCCCCACTAAGACAAATGATGCTTTGATTGTTTAAAGGTTTTTGAAGAAGAATATTTTCTCTAGGTTTGGAGTTCCACGTGCATTGGTGAGTGATGGAGGATCTCATTTTGTGAATAAAATGATGGAAGGATTGTTGAAGAAATATAGAGTAAAGCATCGAGTGACTACACATTACCACCCTCAAGCAAACAGATTGGCGGAGGTCTCAAATCATAAAAATCAAGTTAATTTTGGAGAAGACAATCAATGGGGGGAGGAAGGATTGGTCGGAAAAACTTAACGATGCCTTATGGGCATATCGAACGGCTTTTAAGACCATCCTTGGTGTGTCACCATATCAATTGATTTATGGAAAGACTTGTCATCTTCCCGTAGAATTGGAGCACCGGGCACTGTGGGCTATTAAACGCCTTAATATGGATAAAGGGCATGATGCTAAAGTGAAGGAAAAAACGTTTGCTCTCGGGGATAAAGTTCTTGTATTCAATTCAAGATTTAAGTTATTCCCCGAAAGCTTAAGTCTAAATGGAAGCTTAAGGGTCCCAATAATGAGTTTGTGGTAAATGATCATCGGGTGAAATATTACCTATCTTCTTCACAAAAGGAGATAGTGTATGTGGACACCCTCTCGTCTTGAAACTCTTTGATTGGTTCGTAGAGTAGGTTTTATTTATTTTTAATTATTTTTCTTGTAAGTTTGTTATGTAGGTGGAAAAGCTCATTGAGAAATTGCATGTGAAAAACGACAAGGGTGCTAGAGATGGAATGAAGATGTATGCCACACCACTCTTTACAAATTTAAATTTTAACACTTGTGTTAATTTAAGTTTGGGGGGGTGCGTGGTGGTCATACTTGGATTTTGGAAGTGCAATAAGTCGTTACAAGGTAATCTCGTGAGGATCATTGGTGGAAACTACAAGGGTAAGTCATACCACTTTGTGCAAACTTAATTCTTACTTTGTTTCGATTTAAGTTTGGGGAGTGAGTGCGTGGTTTGACTCACCACTTGTATATGCTTGATGTATCATGTGTTGGTAGATTGTCTTGTGCAAAATGGATAATTTTTAAAAATTTTCTCATGAGTTAGGTTCGTTTTGGTGCGTTTGGTGGTATTGAAGTGCATGATAGTCCATTATTTAATCATAAATTGTGGAACTGATGTTGTGATGAATTTTGAGCAAGAATAAAGATGTATTGAAAGTGCAAAAACAGGGCAAAAACGAGATTTGAAGTTAGAAATTGGAAGAAATAGAGAAATAGCTACACGAGCCGTGTTCAGTACACGAGCTTTGTAAGGAATGGGCGTGTACTGACATCAGAAATAGCTACTCGCCCAAGACCAAGAGCGACTTCCGCACACGGCCCGTGTACGAGGCAGAGGCACGCCCCATGTACCGCACATGGGCATGTAAATGATGGTCGTGTGTAGTGATCAGATCACCTACACAGCCATGATCGGGGCCGTGTAGTGTTCAAAATCAGATTTTAAAAACCCAATTGCAGAACACTCTTCTTCATTCCGTACTTGTCTCAAAACCCTTCTTCCACTCTGGAATCACTTTATCATTAGAAATTCGTCAATAAACATTCACATTTGAGGTAAGGTTGAAGTGATTTAATCATTGTTCCTTCAATTCCTCATACCAATTCCATCAATTTTTTCCAAGATTAACCAATGTATGATTTTTGAATCCTAGTTTTAAATTGAACTTTTGAGAGTCAAAATTCTTGCATGGGCTTTGAATAGTAACTTGTTTAAAGCATGTTTAGGGTTGTGAAACATAGATTTGCAAGTTTTAATTGAGAAATTGTTTGAATAAGAATTAGAGTTCATGAGATATAAATTGGGGAATTTTTTAGTTTGGTTAAATTGAATGATTATGATGTGACATATTGATTGAGAATGTTTGTATAATGATGATATTGACATGAAATAGGGTTTATATATTTAGGATTTGGGCATGAAGCTATGTGGTTTTTATTAGAAAACATATTGAAATGTTGTGCATGCCAAGTGTTGGATGAAATGCTAAGTAATAATTTTGTGTAATTTTGAAGTCATGTTTGCATTATGAGTAGTGATGGTATACTTGGGGAGTTACATGTAAAAAATATGAGCATATATGATATGGTTTTGAGGTGTAAAATCATGTATGATTGAAGGGATTGGTAAGTTTATTTAAATAGAAGCATATGTTAAAGTGAACTGTTGGTTTCGCGAGTTGCTTAAAGTGAGCTTGAAAATTCTTGAAATCTAATAATTGTTGGTAATGCTTGAAGCTATGATGATGTGTATAGTTAATGCTGATGCATAGTATAGTTCATACTTAGTTGAATAACAAGTGATGATTCTAATCCTAATGCATTATCATTTCTCATAATGAAATTGAATATAACTTGAGCTTTTTGTAAATTGTAGATGGCCGTGAGGAGAGTAAGAGTAAGGAATGAGGATTTCATCATCATCAAAGATGAGGGTGAACTTGCTAATCTTGATGCATGATGAGAGTGAAAATAAGCGTGTTTTAATGTCCAATTTAACACTTTTTTTATGAGAATTATTGTCATATATTAGCACAAGTATCTTATATTCAATATATGTAAGAAAAAGGTGCACTTGAGGTGTTTTATTATATTTTAGGTGAAAAAAGGATTAAAAGTGCGAAGTTGGAGAAAATGTGCAATTTGCATGAATGCTGAAAAACCCACGTCCAACTTGTATATTTTTCTATATTCATGTGGAGTTCAAACTTAGAATTGTGATACATGGTTGGAAAATCATGGAAGAGAAGGTCGTTTTGACATAAGGAACACCTCAATCGAAGTTCAAACGAGAAAGTTATGATCAAAATGGTAACATCGCGCAAGCTGTTTCTACTCAGCATGACTGTTCCATTTTACATGACTTGTTACATCTTCAAATATTGGACTTTTGTTAGATCGTTATATTCGGAGAAAGTCAAGGCAAAGAGGATCACGTGAGCACAAGAATCACTAAAATTGGAGATCGGACGAGGAAGTTATGCTTAAAATCGCGAAGTCACGCAGCTGCAAGCGAGAATTTCCACGAATTTCTGAAAATTTCCGAAAATTACCTATTTCTTGGAGCACAAGTAATCTCCTTATCACATAATCCTCCATGATTCACTCATATCTTTTATTTCCTTATTTAATTCCCTCTTCACACCTATATATATTTTACATCATTATTCATGTGAGTAGAGAGCCATAAATCCATCCTACACCCCACAAGGGGGATCAACCCCCAACCATCATCCACATCATTCATCATCCATCCACCACCGAAACTCTATCATCATCTCAAGGAGTTATGAAGAGAGGTTCATCTGGTGAGTCAAGTAAGATCATACCAATTGACCATGATTGTTCCTAGATCAATCATGGGCTAGAGCCGCTCCAGTACGTAGTTCTAGGGTTATGAAAGTTTTATGAGTTAATTAAATTTCCATGTGTAAACTCCGTACAATGCTACTTGTGGTTTATTTTATATAAGATTGCGCTTTTTAAATTCATACTCACAGTCGTTTTGTGCATCATTAACTGTTATGTAGAGTCTGAATACATATCTTGGTTTTGATTGAGTGCGTTCACTACTGAGCAAGATTACATGTTATAATTCTAATTGAAGGGATTCTGTAGTCTTATTAGAACTATCTTATATAAATACTTGTTAATTGAATATTATTCGGGTTAATAAGTAGGATGAAGAGTATAACTTCATAGTACCTATAAAGGGAGATCATATCGGGTTAGAGTACTAAGTGCACGAGAAATAATTGATACTGATAGTACCTAGAAAGGGAGGTGAATTATATCTCTTGCTCCGAGGATATGCACACATGTCATACGCATGTTTACTTGTGTCTATAGAGTGAACTTGCATGGTTTAGTGATGCGTCCATAAGCCACAAGGTAGAGTCGGACATCAACGTATGGAAAGAAAATTAATAAGTAAAACTGGATGACCCGAAGAACTACTTATTTCCTTACTTGATCACAGTCATATTTTCTCTATTGCTTATTTACTTTATTTGCTATTTAGTTACAAAAATCACCACAATAATTTGTCGACGTCAATTGTCTCAATGATCTAGAATATAATTGAATTGATAATAATCCGTCTTTCGGGTTCGATAATCACTTGGTTGCCTATCGAAACTACAATTGATATCCTTACACTTGAGGATTAATTATGTGTTTTGAGAACGCTCATCAAGTTCTTAGCGTCGTTGTCGGGTACGGCTATTATTATTAGTTTATTATTTCTAGTTTGATTAAGACCTTTATTTATGATTATTTAATTTTTATGTAACCTTGAATTTTTCTGAGGTACTTTGCACTAAGAAAATGAGAGGAAAGAAAGAAGGAATAACACATTGAGCTAAACATGGCCGGATCAAGGCAGAATCCGGATAATATTGTCACACGTGAAATTTTTACGTATAATGGGATTGGAAACATGGGGTTGATAGGAGCAAGGGAGAAGATAATGATTTTGAGATACATCCCGCGCTTATTAACATGGTAGAGAAGAATTCCTTTTTTGGAGGTTGCTTTGAAGATCCATATCAGCACCTCAAAAGATTCCTTAGTTATGCAAACACTCAAAAGGGTGCTGGAGCTCATAATCATGCTAGACGGATCGTCCTATTCAAGTTTTCATTAATTAATAGGGCAAAACATTGGTATGAGACTCTTGATGCCACAGATTACACTACATGGGACCAACTGCAGCAGAAGTTCTTAGAGAGATACATGATACCCTCAAGGATCTTAAGAATGAGGCAAGACATCACCCAATTTGTTATGAATCAGGGTGAGAAATTTTATGAGGCGTGGGATAGGTTTAAAGAAATGTTCAGGAGGTGCCCACATCATGGGATGTCTAAGGCTCAATACATAAGTATCATCTATTATGATTTGGATTGTGAGTCGCGTATTCTTATTGATGCATCATCTGGTGGAGCGCTGTTATCTAAGACAACACTTGAAGCAGAAAAGTTGTTTGAAGACATCTCTATGAATTCACGTGACTGACCTACGGAAAGAGTAAGAGGATCATATGTACTTGGCAAGGTAGCGCAGGTTGAACATCAAGTGGTGAAGCCAAATAGAAATGATGAGATCATCTCTAGTTTAGCTAATATCAACAAGCTACTAGAATTCCAGCAGAGGCAGATTACAGAGTTAACACAAAGAGGGTCTAGTATGCAGCAGCATTAAGTGAAGAGTGTTGAAGATACCTTCAATCGATACATGGCTGAGACTGATCCAAGGGTTGACCGCATCGAAGCGAGAATGAATGTTGATCATGCAGATTTATCTAAGCAGCTGAAGGACCTTACCTTGATTATGGGGCAGATAGCCGCGAATGTGAATCAATTGATACAAACATTGGAGGATAATGCCATCACATTGAGTCCAGGATGCAGTACGAAGGTCCGATGAAGCCGGTGAGCAGAAATGAAGAAAGTAGGAGCATTGTTCAACAAATACCACCTCATTCAACCAGACCTGATGGTCGAACTGAGGTTGAACAGCTTTCGGAAAAATAAAATCCTGATACTCTGTTTTATGTCCCGCCGTTCGACAAAAGCACCACCGTTCGACTAGATCATTTTGGTCGAACAGGCATCTACGGAGAAGACAGATCGCGCTCAGTTTACAGGGACTCTGTTTAACCAGACTCTTCCTGTTCAACCAGAATATGCTGGTCGAACGCTGGTCGATATGAAATTGCAATCAGAGTCACTGTTCGACCAAAGGCAATCTATTCGACCAAACCATGATGGTCGAACAGAGGTCGAACAATGACATTCAGCGACAGTTTCAATACCGGATGCTACACCTGTTGATCAGAACACTCCAGAGCCATCTCAAGAGCAGAATACTGAGCTTACAATGGAAAAGAAGTGGGAAAGAGCAAAGAGATTAAGAGCCGAGAAGCTTAGACTGCAGATGGATAATGATGATGTGTTTTTCTCTCTTGATCAAGCAATGAAGATGTCAATGGAGACTCAATCGTGCAAGAGCATAGATGTGATTTCTAACTTATTTAATCTTGATTTTTTTAAGACAGATGATTCTGAATTTAAGTGGAAGATTGACAAGGAGGTGTCTAGGCAGCCATGGTAGGAAGGAAATTCCAAGGATCATATACTTGTGACTAAGAAAGGTGAGGTGCTGAGTATAGACAAGAAGAGGGAAAGAAAGTATTTGAAAGTGAAGATGCGAGAAGACCGACCTCTAATCCAGTAGTTCAAAAGGTTACATCCGTCATAACTCTCCGACGTTAAACATGAGTGTCTGTTAGGGGCTTTCCATTCCGTTTTATTGTTTTATTTCTTTTGTATGAATGAGGAATTATTATATTTAAGGTGCTCACGTTTTGGCAATTACATCTCTTTTCAAACTTAGTTTCGACTTACGTTTTTACTAAGTTTTGGGGGTGTGATGTATTTACCTCGTCTTATGAGCACCAAGGGTATAATTTTTCCTTTCGTTGGTTGTTTGTTTGTTAGGAGGTTGATTTTTTACGATATATTAACATTTTAACCGGTGTTAATATGTCAATTTTTTGTAACTTACCTAATATTTAGTGTATTGTTTTGGTATTTCCTAGTGTGTGGAGTCGATTATATAGTCAATTGAGTATTTTTTAGGTATCTCCTATTTTATTATTGATGAATATGTGATGATGATGTTTGCTTGAGCTTTGATGATAGAAACAGGTAAACTGAGGCTTTGACCTGATCGAGATGAATAACTCGAGGAGCTCGTGCATGCGTTGAAGATAAATCAGGTGACCTCATTTTCTTATTCTAATTTTTATGTGTGCTTTTAATTCATGGAGTGGAAGGGTTGAGTTTTTGATTTCAGTGATCCATGTGAGCTTAAATTGTTTAAATTATGCTGAAATTCATATGCTCATGGTATTGATGAAGGAAGTGTACTTGAGTTATATTATGATATGAAGTTTTATATGTACTGTGGGATATTACTTACTATGAAAAGTGTTCTATTACTTGTTAAAATCCATATGAGATTTTGAGCATCGTTGATCATGTACATAATCACATAATAATTCTTTTCTGGTAAGTACTAGAACTTGCTTTGAGCCTCCTTGAATATTCAAGATTAGTCTAGCGGATTATGGAAATGATATTAGGCCATCTTTGGATAGCCCATCTTTTCCCATATACTTTACCTAAATTCATTAAATTCCTTGTCAACCCATTTGAGCCTTTTTTTAAATCTATTCTTTTGATAGCCAATAAAGCTTAATTGAAGAGGGTGGTGATTTGAGGGATGATAAGGATGATGAAGGAAGAATCTTAAGGATCATAAGGAAAATTCTTGGAGTAGTGCTTAAATCTAGTACTCCATGGAAATATACACACTAGGATAGTGCTTAAATCTAGTACCCTATGGAGGATACGAGAGGTAGTGCCCGAAACTGGTACCTCAAAAGAAAGAAAAAAAAGGGTGAAAAAAAAGAGATTGATGGAGTTGAAGAGTTAGAAAAGTTGAAAAATTATGTTGTGCATGAAGGAGAAAGATGGGAGAGTTTGAGGAGAATGTTGTGCTTGATTGAAGTGATGAGGAGTAATGAAAGATCGAGAGAGACTGCAGCTTGATTGATCCGAGTTTTGAGTCACTTCCTACATTTTCCAAATAGCCACATTACAACCAAATAAAAGACCTTTTTGATCCATGATTTGCTAGCTACAAGTAAAAGGAGAGTTGAGACATTAGGCAAGCTTATGGTTACGCAGACACTTGAATTGAATTTGAGCGTAAACACCATAACCCATAAGTGTACATCTTTTACACTTGAGTGCAAGTGATATATACTTCCCGTGATAACATGTGAATGGAGCATTTGAATTGGTGGTGATTGTCTTATCTTGTATGCTATGAATTGAGTATTACATGTAATGAAAGTTGCATGAACTAAGTTGAGGACAATTGTATTTTGAAGGTCTATTTGTCATAGTCCTTGTTTCCCCACTATTTTCTTACTCTCTCTCTCTCTCTCTCTCTTTATTTTTAGTAAGTTTGGGGGATTGATAAGAGTGAAAATAAGAGTGTTTTAGTATCCAATTTAACACTTTTTTTATTAGAATTGTTGTCATATATTAGCACAAGTATCTTATATTCAATATATGTAAGAAAAAAGTGCATTTGAGGTGTTTTATTGTGTTTTAGGTGGAAAAATGATCAAAAGTTCAAAGTTGGAGAAAAGGTGCAATTTTTGCATGAATGCTGAAAAACACACATCCAATTTGTTTAATTTTTCTGTATTCATATAGAGCTCAAACCTGGAAGTGTGATACATGGTTGGAAAGCCACAAAAGAGAGGGTCGTTTTGTCATAAGGAACACCTCAATCGAAGTCAAAACGAGAAAGTTATGATCGAAATGGTGACGTCGCTCAAGCTGTTTCTACTCAGCACGAATGTTCCACTTTACATGACTTGTTACATCTTCAAATATTGGACTTTTGGTGAGATCTTTATATTCATAGAAAGCCAAGGAAAAGAAGATCGCGTGAGCACATGAATCACTAAAATCGGAGATCGGACTAGGAAGTTATGCTTAAAATCGCAAAGTCGCGCAGCTGCAAGCGAGAATTTCCAAAAATTTCCTAAAATTACCTATTTCTTGGAGCACAATTAACCTCCTTATCACATAATCCTCCATGATTCACCCATATTTTTTATTTCCTTATTTAATTCTCTTCTCACACCTATATATATATTTTTACCTCATTATTCATGTGAGTAGAGAGCCAAAAATCCATCCTACACCCCACAAGGGGGGATCACCCCAACCATCATCCACATCCTTTCTTCCATCCATCCATCACTGTGAAGATTCGTCTGTGGATCCGAGAAAAAGAATCAAGATGATTTGAAGAGACGGAAGAGAGAAGGAATGAGACTTCTACACCAAGGTTTTCTTAATTCTTTTCTTCTATTTTCTAATTTTCCAGACTATGGGTAAGATCCATCTAACCCCATGATTGTTCTTCGTAACATCATGGGCTAGAACCGTTTTGGTAGATCTAGGGTTTTGAAGGTTTTATGAATTAATTAAACTCTCTTGTGTGTCCTTCGTACAACACTACTCGTGGATTGATTTTATATATAGTTGTGCTTTCTTAATCCATATTCACGATCGTTTTGTGCATCTTCAATTGGTATATAGAATCTAAATATATATCTTGGTTGTAGATTGAGTGCGTTCACCACTAAACAGGATTCCATGTTATGATTCTAAGTGATGGGACTTCGAAGTTTATTAGAACTATCTTATATGAATGTTTATATTAATTGAATTGAATTCGGGTTAGTAAGCAGGATAAAGAGGCTAATTCTATAGTGCCTATAAAGGGTGATCATATCGGGTTAGGTTCCAGATGTGGGAAATAATTGATCCTGATAGTACCTAGAAATGGGTGAATTACGTCTCTTGCTCCGAGGTTATTCACACGTGTTACACGCATATTTACTTGTGTCTATAGAGTAGATTTACATGGTTTAGTTATGCGTCCATAGTCCACAAGGCAGAGTCGGCCAGCATATGAGAGGGAAGTTAAGTAGTAAAACTGGATTACCCTAGAGCTATCTATTCTCCTACTTGATTCACTTTCATATTCTTTTAGTGTTTATTTTATTTTAATTCTTATTTAGTTTTAGTATTTAGTTAATTAGATAATCAAACTTCAAACTTAATTATCTTTTGTCTTAATTAATTAGTAAATAGTTAAATTGATCATACGCCGTCCTTTAGGTTCGATATTTCACTTGATCGCTTGCTTAAGTTGCAACTGATATCCTTAATACTTGGGGATTAATTTTGCGTGCAAAGAAAACGCGCATCAATGCACAAATGATGCAAGATGGGATTTACCCGGATTACTTTAGGGTAGAGTTTGAAGAGTATTGGGGAAAGTATGTGCTCCGTTGGCAAACACTCTTCCTTATGATTAAGCCAACCCGATTCCAAGACACCGCGACAATGGAAGGGCTCAGAATAGAGGATGACTTGAGGAAATTATTTCGGTTTGCACACATGGAGGCATTTTTCGATAAGAGGCCACCTACTTATTTATATCTGACTGCTGAGTTTATAAGTATACTGGAGGTAAAGAAGGATAGAAACAAGTTCCCTGTGTCCATTACATTCCAGTTGGATAATGTGATGAGAAGGGAGACCCCTCTACATGTTTTGAATGAATTCATGGGGTGCCCACCATGTGAAGGCCATAGGAGCTTCTATGAAGGCGGGGGTTTTAACCAGCAGGATTGGTGGAAGAGATTGGTGAATGATAGGACAGAGCAGGCAGGATACATTCCCAGCGTTTCAAAAGGAACTGCAATAAGAAACCCTGTGGTGAGATACTTGGAGAAGATTGTCTCAAACACTGTCTTAGAAAGATTTGAAAGTGGAGCAGTGGGAGAGAAGTAACTGTATATAATGTTCTGTCAATATAATGAGCTACCACAGAACATGGCGGCACATTTTGTGCAACACGCTGAGAGAGTGGCCAAAAGACAGACTTCTCAATGATTAATGTTAGGAGGGATGATCACTATGATAGCTCAAGACTTGGAAGTAAATCTTGCAGAGATGGAGAACAGGATGGTAAGTGAAAGGTTGAATTATCAACAATTGATGAGAATGAAGTTTTAGTCTGTGGTTGCGAACCAATATTGTCTAAGGTAAGAAAAAGGGGCCCCATTTCCTTTACCAGCTCCGGAGCTCACTACAGTTTACACTCGAAGAAAGTTTGTCAATTTGGCAATGACTAGTACCCACCACTCTAGGGTTGTAAGAGCATTCTATATGAGAAATAGAGAGGAAGTGGAGGAGGTTCTTCGGCAGATGAAGATTGTGGAGAACCTCGAGCTAGCCAACTTGAGAGCAGAGCCAGTACCAATGGAAAGAGATGAGGATGAGCCACCACATCATCAAGTTGAGTTTGAAGAGCAAGCTACTGAGCCACCACAGTTCGAAGAAGAGGAGCAATAACAGCAGCAGCCAAGGGGTCCCGAATATGGGAATGAGAGATGGAATTACATGTTAGATGAGGTGAGAGAGATAAGGCAGGTTCAACAGGTGCACAAAGCACAGATGAGGGAGATCCGAGAGGTACAATAGATGCATGGGACGCACATTCAAGAGCTTCGAGATGGATAGTGTCATCGGGAGTATTATGAGGAGCAGTCAAGTGTGCACTCTAACAACATGGATGAGATGATGACGACGATGTTCAATTTCCAATTCCCAGCATCTCCTCGTGCATACATACCATGGAATATGTATCATCCACCTCCATCTCCGGAGACATGAAGGGAGTTATTTTAGTGTTAGGCACATCATTTAGTGTTTTGGATTATGCTAGGGATTTGATTAGACATTGATGTATTGGAGTGTACTTTATTTGTTTTGAATGTTGGGAGGTTTTATTTTTTGGATTTATTTTGGTTTTATGCGATTTATTTGCCTTTATCTTTCGATATTTTAGTTTGATTTTTATAATTTGGATGTGATGGGTATTTGAGCTTATTTGTTATGAATGTTGAATTGATGAGCTTTAAATGCTATGTTTTTGTTTTGGTAAAACTTTGATAATGTGTTGTGATTGAACTTTTTATTCTTGTATTGGTTCGGATTGGTGGTATGTTTTGGGAAAGTGTAAATATTTTTGAATATGAGCTATGATGCATTACTTGTGATAGGTGATAGCAATGCATGTTAAGGGTTCTTACTAGTTGAAATTGTGACATAAATTACATAATTTGTTCAATGTTGAGAAGTATGAAGGTTAATTAGGTTTCTTTTTGGTCCAAGCAAAAGCTTGTGAGAATTGAGTCTCAACCATGCCTCTATGGTTAATTATTGATGAGAGGACCGGTTGAAATTAGACAAACTAGAATTTGCTCATGGACTATAGAAACGAAGCCCGAATAGTGGATCTTTGTGAAATGATCTTAGATCATCCTTGCTAAATGAGTCATAGCCATAAATCTCCTTACCTAAACATTGTCCTTCGTTAGCTATATTGAGCCTATAAGCCTATTCTTTGTGATCTGAGCACAATACAAGCCTTAATCACCCACTTAAGCCTTATATATGTAACCTTTGTGTGGGTGATTGAGGAGATGATGATATGCAAGGTTTGATGTGAAGTTGTGCAAAAGAAAGAAGGAAATGGAGCAAATCAACAAAAAAGGAGCAAAATGTACATGCAATATCAACATAAGAAAAAAGCAGTAAATCAACAAAAAAACATGCTCAAGGAAATCAAAAGTCAAAGAGAAAGGAAGCATGCAAATCAAAAGAAGCTCAAAGAAATCTATGGTATGATAATGTTAGTACTAAAGAGTATTTGAAAAAGAAGGGGAGGATGAGAAGTGAAGGTAATAACATAGATTATCATCTCTTTGATTACTTGCACATGTATAGTCACAATTATCCATATTCTCTCTACCCTACCAAAGAGCCTAAACATTATATCTAAAGATAAAAGACCTTTTGATCACTTAGTGAGACTAGAGTGACTTGTGAACATAGTCCATGAGCAAGCCTATGGTGAGTCGGTTTGATCGGTTAATGAAAGTTGTTTTACCCTACTTCATAGAGTGTTGAGTGCAATTGATATCCTATGAGAGGATTGAATTGAAAAGAGCTTGATTAATCCTTAATTTCTTGAGATTGAACTTGTTAATTCTTGATGTTATGAATTTGACGGTGTAGGGATACTTAAATGTGATTTTGTAGTCCTTATTATTTATGATGTTTTGTAATTTATGTTCTTTAGGTATTTTACTAGGTGAAAATTTCTGCTCTTGATTATCATTTTTCGTTGTTCGAGGCGAACAATACTTTAAGTTTGGGGGGTTGATTGTTGTCATTTTTACCTAGATTTTAGTATCTATGTTTGTTGATTTTTGGATGTTTTTATCAGTATTTGTGTGACTTTTTTGTGGAGTTATATGTAAATGGGAGAAATGTGTATATGTTGATAAATGTGTGGAAATGAGCTTAAATGTGTATAAAACAGGTCAAAAATGGAATCGGGAGCTAAAATGGAGAAAGAAGGACAGGGCATGCTCGGACACGCCCCGTGTGAGGAATACGGGCCTGTCCGAGGTGGCCGTGCACCGTCATCAGAATATGCTACACGCCTAGGAGGAGGCCGAGTTCGGGCAGTATCCGGTAACACACAGAACATGTCGAACTGCGTACACACTACACGGGCCGTGCGCTGCTACACGAGCCGTGTAGGTGCAGATTCCAGATTAATTTTGCAAGTTTTCTAGAAGATTCCAAGGGGTATAAAAACCCAATTGGTGCAAAAAATTAGAGGGAGAGCCACATATAGGAGCAGTTATCAAGATCAAACACACAATTCCTCACCATATTTTCACACACACATTCTAGATTATCCATTTCCACACTTTACATTATTCAATTCATATGCTCTCCCAAAATTCATCCATCACTCCAACATTCCATCAATTTGAGAAGAGAAGATTATCATAGATTGAAGAATTGAGCATGTTGAAAGGAAGAAAGATCATCTTCACAAAAGAGAAGCTGATCTACTTTTCAATTGTTATTTTTCTTCATATTTTGACTCAAATGGAGTAAGCCATGTGATGTATTGATTTGAACATGATGTGTAGTGGTTAGTCCTATAGTAGGGCTAATCATATATTGATTGAGAAGAATGCTAGATATGTAGGATTTTAGATGTTGAATTGAGTTAATTTTAGACTCCTTTTATGATTAATGATTCATATTTCATTTCATTACTTGTGTGATTAATTCTTACTTACAACATGTTAGGATAGCCAATCCGATATTTTGTAGTAGGATTTAATTGAATCATTTATTAAGATGAACATGCATGTTAGTGTGAGTGGAGGTAAGTCGTACCCTTCTTATGCTTAGAACATTCATATGGGGACACTTAAGAAATTGAGTGAAAGGAACCAAACTTATGATCATAGTACCTTAAAGAAATTGAGAGTAAGATCAATCTTAGGAGATTTAGACTTGTCAAAGAGTCGAGAACCTAATAACCTTGGCCATAGGGGTTAGGGGTAAAAATGTGATTGCTTTTAGTCCATGATTAATGAAGTTCAATGTTAAAAATCATGCATATCTAGCTAGTTTCTTAATCATGAGTATGATTAGCATTGCTCTCTTCTTAAATACATTCTATCCATTTCATTCATCTAGTTACGAGATCGATAGTTGATAATATTAGTTGTTGATTGATTCCTTTAGCTAAATAATTAGCATAATCATTAGTCTAAAATCAAACCTCAAACTTGATCACTCTTACAAAGCATGGTTGAATACAAGTCCGGATACACCGCGATTTTGTTTTCCCTTGTGATGATAAAACTATAAATTTTGTTACGTAGTCATTACGTGCTACACACGATAGAGTCTCTTACTCTAAAATCATTTTATCAAAAATGGGACTAAGAACAAGTACTCTGAAGTAATTAAAAAATTCATGTTCATATCGATACGCTAGCTTATTAACTAGTACTCCATTTTCAAACAATTCAAAGCAACTCAGAGCTTATTAACGAATATATTGGCAAACTTTTAGTCCTTAACACACTAATACTTTGACTTGATAAATTATTCTAACTCAAAATTCAAACACGATTAGAATAGTTAATATTAACAAATGAATTTCAAATATATATTTTATGAATTCTGAGACTCGCGAAATATCCTACCCAAAATAAAATACAAACACTAATTAAAAACAAAAAAACAAAAAAAAAACAAGAAGACAAAAAAATCACTGAGGTACGGAAGGACAAAGTGAGCGCAGAGTCGCGCAGTAAAGTATTATTCAATGAAGATTTTCCCATCGATCTCAAGGAATACGGCCAAATGCATCTGAGAGCTCTTGTTCGCCGGAAAAGAATGATAAGTAAGTACTATGTTCCTTCTGAAGAATATTTAGTTTCCTTCCGGAGAGTGTTCGATGAAATGTCTGAAAGAGATGCACGTTTGCTGCGTATGTTATTTGGTACGTGAATTGCAATTACTTTCATTGTTTTCCATTTCGTAATTACTAATTCGCTTACTCCTTTAGAAAATTAAAGTTTTACTTAATCATTTAATCCCCTTTGAAAATCATTCAACTGGTTAGCGAATAGCAGAACAAAGCATCAATGTTTTTGGTGAAGTAGCTTAAATTTAGTTATTTCTAGACTTGGTATGAATCAGCTGAATAAGGAAGCTGTAATTGTTAACTACATTTTGGAATTAAACTTTGTGGTAAAAGCAGTTAGCAAGAATATGAAATATGAATTATACTTTTCACTATTCATAATTTGGTTGATGTTTTGCTGTTCCTTTGGGAAATTGAGTTATGGTTTTCCTTATTCTTGAAGTTGTTCTAATAATATTGTGAAAAAAATACTACTGCATTTTTATTGAATGCTTTACCATCTAGCATCAGTTGTAATATTTAAACATTGGTTTGCAGTTAATTAATCTTACATTCATAAAGACTTGCTGAGTGTTTGTCAAAACTATTCCCAATCTTAAATATTCCGACTATAATGTAATCAAAAGCCTTCCTCACAAACTATAATGTAGTATTAATTTCGTGAACATGATCGAAATGTAAAAAGTAAAAAACAGAAGAAACAATAGTATTAAGACAAGGATCAGCCTTTAACTTGAAGAATGGTGAAAAGAATAGAAGGATGAATTCAAAGGTCACCATCCCAGAGTTCCTCAACGGACTTGATGGCGCCTTCCTCCGATATGAACCCCTCTCCTTTGGTTCCCCTGCTTTGTGGCATCTCACATATCTTCTTGAACTCTTCCTCGCTTAATTCCCAGTCGTATATATTGCGATTCTCTTCCATTCTCTCCGGGTTGTAGCTCTTCGCTGCCACAGTGACTCCGTACTGATATGCCCATCTAAGGATGACCTGCGGGACACTCTTCCCTTTAGCTTCTGCAATCTGCTTCAACACCTCATTGCCCATCACTCTATTCGATCCCCAGAATTGTCCAGCTGATCCCAACGGAGAGTAACCTGTTACAACTATTCCTCTGCTCTTGCACAGATCTACCAACTTCTTCTGTTGCCAACATGGATTCAGCTCCACCTACATTTATGATAAACCAACTATTTTAGTAACGTGGCGTCTATGGCACAGGAATAATATAATTCGGGTATTGATTATTACTTGAATAACGGCAGGGGTGATGGTTGCGAAAGCTAACAAGTCTTCAAGTTTCTTGGAAGTGAAGTTGCTGACTCCAATGGATTTGGCTAGGCCTAATCTGTGGCACTCTTCCATGGCAGACCAAACAGCCTTGCAATCAAATGGGATGATGTCTTCTTTCTTGGGGATCGGATAATCAAACCCTCCCGACCTCACGGTCACTGGCCAATGAATGAGATAAAGATCGACGTAGTCCAGCTTCAGAAGCCTGTACGAGAAATTATCAGTAAAGACACATGATGATACACAATTGAAACATAACAAGTGGATATTAACTCTAAAGATTTCTTGAGAGCTGGGAGAACACGGTCGGGATGGGTATCCCTGCACCATAGCTTGGTGCAGATGAAGAGTTCATCCCGAGACTTGATTAGTCCGCGGTTCAGAGCTTCGGCTATGGCTTCTCCGACAGCGGCCTCACTTCCGTAGAGAGGAGCAGTGTCCAGATGCCTGTAACCGCGCTCGATGGCGTGGATCATGGCTTGTACCTCCTCATCTTTGGAAGCACCTGAACTTGCAGTTCCAAGTGCCAAAACTGGCATTTTGTAACCGGAATTCAACTGAATTTCTGGAATGCCCATTATCATATTTGGAGTTGGGGATGAAGGAAGGAATGCTTTGAATATGGATTTGTGAGTTAATCTAGAAAATGATGATGTTGTGTAGCGATGATTGTGATCTGCGTTATATATGGGTTTTGCTAGATGAATGGAAGTGCCAATCTTGACTATTAATAATTCCTTAACAACATTATTATAAATATAGTCTCGAGCTGACCACTTGACGCGGTTTCACGGACCATACGACCCGGTTTCTAGAAGAGTGATCCACAACTGACTTCATTGTAAAGTATTCTATTTTCCCTAATTAAAAAAAGACATCATTATTTTCCCCCTTTTGAACTTTTCTTTACAATTTTTTATTTTTTTATTCTTCTCACCTTTTTCTTTGCAAATTTAGTCGCAAGCTTATTATTTATGTCAAGACTTGGGTGAGTTCGTTTCATAGATTTTAATTAGTGTGATGGATTATCTATCAATTTAATTAAATTTTTTTTAAAGGCCTTGTTTGGTTGTTATTAAATTAGAATATTGAAAAATTTAATTATGAAAGAATTTATATATATATATATATATATATATATATATATATATATATATATATATATATATATATATATATATTATCTTTTACATTTTTTTCTTTTAGATTTATATTTTTTATTATTTAAAAATGTAATACTCCCTCCGTCCGTCACAAAGGTGGACATTTCCTTTTTACACGTGGATTAAGAAGTATTATTATTTAAGGTGTAGTTGGTAGTTGTATTAGTGGGGTGTATGAGTCCATAAATTTATTGTATTAATGATGTGTGTGGGTTCCATGTCTTTAAAAAGGGAAATGTGGACCTTTGGTGCAGACGCCCAAAATGGCAAAATGTAGACTTTCGGGCGGACGGAGGGAGTGATTTAAATTTTGTTATTCATTTAATTTATTTTATAATTTAAATATTATAAAATTATAAAATGTGATAACTAATTGATGAAAACTAATTGTGGTGTTGTGAACTATTTCATGAACAATTTATTGTATAAATGAGAAGTGAACATTTTAAAATAAAAATGATAACTTCTTTTATAAAAAGTGATAACCAATTAGGAAAGTGTATTTCACGAAAAATTAACTTGAATAATAAAAATTTATAACATTTTTAATAAAAAGTGATTCCTACTCTAAGAAAAAGTGATATCGTTTAATTGAATTATTTCACAAATAATTCACTGATAATAAAAAACGATAACATTTTAAATAAAAAATTATATAAAGAAAAAGTGATAATCGTTTAATTAAATTATTTTATGAACAATTCGTAAAATGAATAAAAAGTGATAATATTTTTAATATAAAGTGATATCTAATTAAATTAAAGTGGTAATACAACAATTAAAATATTTAATAAACAATTAATAATAATAATAATAATAATAATAATAATAATAATAATAATAATAATAAGGAATAGTTACTACTAGGTACATTAAAAACTCCTTTATTACTATAAAATACAAACATACAAAAATATTATTACTAACTACATAAATATATAGTGATATTCCAATATTACCCTTACAATGTGTTGCACATAAATGTTCGTGTGCAGCATAAAAGTTCGTCTGCAACAAAAGTTATGTGCAGTAAAAACGTGTGTGCAGCAAAAAAAATGTGAATTGTAAGTGTCATGTACAGCGAAAAAATTATACTCCCTCCGTACCTAGGTAAGAGTCTCATTTTACCATTTTGGTTGTCTCACTCAAATGATCCCATTTTTTGGACATGTGGAACCCACCCACACCCACTAATACAATTAAAACATGGGCCCCACACACCCACTAATACAACTACTCACTACATATTAAATAATAATACTCCTTAATTCACGTGCCCAAAAGCAAATGAGACTCATACCAAGGGACAGAGGGAGTATACTCCTACACTCCGGAGGCAGCAGTGAGCGCCGACCGGTGGTTCGACGATCGTAGGCAGCGGTCCGGCGGTGGTCAGGTGGCGGCAGTGGGTGGGTGAGGGATTTAGGGTTTGTGGTTTAAAATTGTATGAAATTATAATGCATTAAGATTATATTTGGTATTTTACTTTAATATTTTGTATGTGAGAATTTTTTGAACTCATTGTATCTCCTAGTAATTTAGGGTACAAAGTGTGTACTTATATGTAATTTTTTTTAATAATAATAAATATTTTTTTATTAAAAATAAAAAAATTAAATAAATTGCAATGAGATGGAAGGCAACGTCCAGCGGACCATCGGCTATGTTATTTAAAATGTTGTTTTAGTTGATGAACCAAGGCCCTTATCTCTCTTTAATTCTTTTTTATATATTAACTTAAAATATATTTAAGTGGGCTAATGGATAACCTGTCTTACAAATTAGATCTATTAGACAATTTCATCTAAAACCTGCACTTTCTTTATTATAACTAGCGTTTGAATTCGCGCATTGGACGGAACAAAGGCTTTCTGATGTTATTTAAACCCAAAGTGTTGCACGATCGCGTATATTTATAAAATAAGTATATCTTGATTTAAAATTTAATTTCAACCTTGGTATGAACACTAAACCCTGCTGATAAATATTAAACCCTCGGGGACATTATACCCTAAACTACTGGATAAAAGTATACATGTTCCGTTATTGTAGCATGTATAATTATAAGTATACACGTTTAATTATACCCGTTCCATGCGTTGCACGGTTACACATTTTTATAAAATAAGTATATCTTCACATAGAATTTATCTGAATTAGAATTTTTATATAATAAAATCATTCAATCAATGCTGAGATGTTCCTTTTTAGCAGTAGGAAGATTAAGAAAATGTGTATTTTAAATATATAACGAAAGAAAGTATAGTTGTAAATATTGAGCGTTTTTATAAAATAATTATATTTTTTTGAACATAATAAATAATGTTATTTATTAATTATGTTATATACTTGCTTATTTCATAATATTCGTACCCTTGTATAAATAAATATTATTTAAAAATTAATATTTTAAAAATTCATTACAATATTCTTATCCGTACTAAAGTCTTATATCAATACTCGTAAATTACTTATACCCATTTGATACTATTTTTTAAAGTATTTTTTTGTTGATTAAAATTAATATTTTAAATAACTTATAGTATTACTAATTAAATATAAAATAAAATAATATAATTTTATTACAAAAATATGGTAGAAAATTTAAAATTTTTGATTAAATATATAAAATATTTCTTAAGATATAAATTATACATGCAATTTCATATACAAAATTTTCCATGCAACCCTACACGTGATTTTATGTGCGACTATATGCATGCTTTATTTACTAAAATATGTGTGTTGCTATGCGACTATGTACTAGTTATATGCTTATGACAAAAAATTGATGACTATCAGCTCCTACTTTTAACATTAGTGGCTTCAACATCGACTGAGCATTTTTATAAAATATTTATATTTTTTTAACATAATTAATAATTTTGTTTATTAAATAATTGCTTATTTCGTAATACTCGTACCCGTGTGTTTAATGTGAAAATCTTTATATTTTAGGGTCCGATTTAGCACCGTTTTATGGAATTTATGTTCGTATTTTAGCATTAAATGGTTAGTTTTTATATATTTGAGATATTGGTGCATTTGAGGTGTTATTTCGTGTTTTTAGGTGAAAAACGGGTTAAAAGTGCAAAGTTGGAATGAAGAGTGAAATCGTAAAAGAATGCTGAAAAACGCATGTCCAATTTGCATAATTTTTTTGTATTTTTGTAGAAGTTCAAACTGATAATGTGATATATTGTTGGAAAGATACAGAATAGAAGGTCATTTTGGCTCAAGAAACACTCAATTGGAGGTCAGATGATGGAGTTATGATCAAAACGGTGAAGTCGCGCAAGCTGTGTCGACCCAGCGCGACTCGTGTCACTTTTGGACAACTCTTGCCCTTAAAATGTTGGACTTTTTGTAAGTTATTTATATGGATAGAAAGACAAGTAAGAGAGGGTCGCGCGAGCGCAAGAATCGCTTCAATCGGAATTCGAACATGAAGAAGTTATGCTCAAAACCGTGAGGTCGCGCAGCTGCCAGCGAGAATTCCGAAAATTCACGAAAATTACCCTCTATTTCCTATTTTCTTGGTGGCCAAGTTATTTCCTAATTTAATATCCCTACATATCTTCCATAATTATATTTTTCCTGATTTTTCAAGATCCCACATCCTTTTTCTCCCTATCTTTTATTCCATTCTCATCACCACATAAAGTGTGGAGAAACCGCATAATCTACCACCACCACATCACCTAGGGTTTTAAACCCTAACCCATCACCTTCCGTCATCTATCTCTACCCTTCACCCGCCTTTCACCTATCACACTCAGTCACGTTGTTTGCTACCTGAGAAGGAGAATGGAGGAGGATCATCAAGACGGAAAGAGAAGACAGAGAATTATTCCAGACAAGGATTTTTCTTCCTTATTTAATTTCTTATTGTTGATTTATAGACTCATGGGTAAGTTTTCATCTTTTACCATGGTTGTTACTTGTAACACCATAGGCTAGTTTCTTCTTGATAGTTTTAGGGTTTGAAAGTTTATCATGTTGATTTGAGATTTTAGACATCTATGATGATAATTTTTGCAAAATATTTATTCCTTATTGACATTTTATTTTAGACTTATATAATCATGTTTCTTAATTTTTATGATATTATCATTGATTGATGTATGATTGAATTTGAATGTGTTTCATGATTATATTTGTTATTTCGTGACAATTAAAGGGGATTGAACAATATATAGCCTTTGATTGTTTGACCATCAATATAGGATACCTTATTATCTTTGCATGACCATTGTTAAAGAGAAATATGGTAAGAAAGCCCTAATTCAATTCCTTTAGTACCTATACATGATAGATCTCTTGCACTAGCCTATATGAAATTTTGCATGTGAATCGCCTTGAAAGCGAATAAGGGGTTGTGGGTATTTAATTTCCTTAGTACCTTAAGGGAATAGAGAATTATCTTATTAATTTGGTCCTAAAAATTTATGTTCTTTAAAATTGTTAAATCTCACTTGTCCATGAGTGGTTTAGCATGCTTAAGTGATCATTCTTTAAAATTCTGCATGATTTGATTCACTTGTCTATTTGTCTTATTTCACATGATAAATTGGATTTTCCTAAAACTATCTTATTCTTGTCTCTTGAAACATTTGTAATTGAGTGTGACTTCTATTTATTTATTTATTTTATTTAATATTTATTTTCCAGCAATATTAGTTAATAATTCCAATTCACAAAAGGTTTTTATATCTTAATTATTAGTGGTGACAGTTATTTAATGTGTATCTTGCTTAACTCTAATCCCTTGGGTTCGATATTTTTACTTGGTCACAAGCTGAGCTACAATTGATTCCCTATACTTGGGGACACGCAAAAAGATGAACAAGCACCGTGTATAAATAAATATAATTTATATATTAATATTTTAAAAATTCATTACAATATTCGTATCCATCCCAAAGTCTTTTATCAATAACTATAAATTACTCATACCCATTTGATACTATTTTTCATTTATTGTGACTGTAGTCTCTTGTAAGACGGTGTTTATAGGGAAATATTAACTTGTGGAAAATCGATATAGGGGTATGGTGTAGTTTACAGGGGTATAATTTGAGAAATATAATATTTTAATGTATAATCGGTAGTTTTTATGGATGTTAGAGGGTATGATATTCACTATAGGGGTATTCATGCATACTCGTATCCATTTAAATATAAACTACTCATATTCGTACCCGTTTTATTAAAAAAATATTATGATACTCATGAATGTCCCAATCCCGTTTATTAATACTCGTTGATTACGCATACCTATTTAAAATTATTAAGATGTTAGGACCAATAATATTAATTCAAAATTATTAATAATGAAGAAAATAATTAATAATAAATTATTTGTTAAGTACTCGTATCCATTTAAATATAAACTACTTATATTCGTACCCGTTTCATTAACAAAAATATTATGATACTCATACCCATCTCAAACCCGTTTATCAATAACCGTTGATTACATATACCAATTTAAAATTATTAAGATGTTAGGACCAATAATATTAATTCAAAATTATTAATAATGAAGAAAATAATTTAATAATGAATTAATTGTTAAAACTACATTATACCCGTCCCAAACCCGTTTATCAATACCCGTTGATTACACATACCATTTAAAATTATTAAGATGTTAGGACCAATAATATTAATTCAAAATTATTAATAATGAAGAAAATAATTTAATAATAAATTAATTGTTAATACTACATTATAGTTTCAAAAAATTCGTAAAGTAAATTTTAATAATATTAATTCTAAATTATTAATAATGAAGAAAATAATTTAATAATGAATTAATTGTTAAAACTACATTATAGTTTCAAAAAATTCGTAAAGAAAATTTTAATTTGTTAACAATGAATAAACTAATTTAATAATGACTTATAATTGTTAGCACTACATTATAATTATAATTACAAAAATAAATCATAATATAAACATAATTGTTAGTACCATAAATAATAAATTAAAATTGTTGAAATAAATAAGAGGAAAAATTAAAATGGACATATAAGGAATCATTTTAAATTAAATAAGGTATCATTATTATGACAAAAAAATTAATAGCCAAGATCTAATAAAAAATGTGATGAATGGATGAGATTGAATAATATAATAATTATAATATAAACATAATTGTTAGTACCATAAATAATAAATTAAAATTTTGTTGAAATAAATAAGAGGGAAAATTAAAATGGACATAAGAAATCATTTTAAATAAGGTATCATTTTAAATTAAATAAGATATCTTATTATGACCAAAAAATTAATGGCCAAGATCTAATAAAAAATGTGATGAATGAGTGAGATTGAATAATGTAATGAATGGATGAGATTAAAAAAATTAGTAATCAAAATCAATAGTGTAGATTAAATATTTGTTTAATTTTGACTTTTCCACTTTACTATTATATTACTTTAGATTAGATTAGATTAATGTATAGTTTTAAGGAATTAATACTGCTAAGAACACCTTTTTTTTTTCTTTTCGTCTTTCCCTCTATTACTATATTTACACGATGCATTTTGATTAACCTTCCCTCCATCCGGAACAAATTGAACCGATATCGTAGACAATTAGTTTTAAAAAAATATTTTTTTAACTTACACTACAAAAATAACTGTTTTTTACCAACGGAATATTCCGTTGGTAAAAGCCTTAATTCCATTATTAAATTGACTAACCAACGGATTAGCAACGAAATCCGTTGGTAAAATTCCATTGGTAAAGTAGTGGTTGATAAATTTTTAACAACGAAAAATCAATTTTATTGGTAATTCGTTGCTAATAATTCCGTTGGTAATTTATATAATGATTCCCTTAGTAATCCGTTGGTAATAACCAACATATTGAATTCCGTTGCTAAAATAGAGAATAAATTGGTTGGCATTCCACTGCTAAAACAAAAAAAATCATTTTTGTTGCTAATCCATTGGTAATTACCAACGGATTGAATTCCATTGGTAATTCGGTTGCTAAAAAATACTTTTTTGTAGCGTTATTTTATTTACTTTTTAAGGTTAATTAACGTATATAGTCATCTTATATAACAAATATATTATACAATATGTTATTTGTGTTAGATAGGATCATAATTTTGAAAATAAAATGTATTTTCAGGTTATTTAATTGATGTAATTGTAGGAAATAAATCCAAAGATCCTATAAAACCTTAACCCTATTATTATTAACGAGATCCAATCAATTATTGAAGAAGAAGAATACCTGGTCCATTGACCTTCTTGTGTGGAATCCAAAGTGAAGATCGGTGGTTATATGACCTTTCTCAACTAAGTCTCCTTATTTCTTTACGGGACCGTCGTAATCCCTTCCGATGGGAAGAAAAGAAGACTTTGTGTAGCTTAGTATATTGGGGACCATGACCTGAGAGCCTTTATATACTATTTAACTAGACCACCCATAATCTCCTAGTCCCGTAGTATTGGGTATCTACTTAATTGGCCCATATCAAAATATTATAGTCCATGGACTTATCAACTTAATTGGATCACTTAATTAAGTCCATAAAATAATTGAATAGCTAATATAATTGCATAATAATATATTGGTCATACTTAAATTATATAGGAAATTAAAATTTCCCTACAATCTCCCACTTGAGCTATATATTTTCCCAAAGCAATTATATCAAGAGTCCTTAGTTGCGCAACTTTATGCTATTCCTCCTCAGGTTATACTTAACAATCTGGTCCATCTCATATACTAATAATGGAACTACCGCGGCATTCACCACATTACAAATCATGGTTAAACCCCGACAATCACCAAAATCAATATACCTAATGACATAGATCAAATATGGTGAGTAGCATGGAAATTACATGAAAAATGTGATCAACATCATGTCTATTTCCAACTGGTCCAACTTTAATCTTTAGTGAGATCAATCCATAGTGGATTAATATTACAGTGAGTGTTGCTCCGCGTTAATCTTTGAGCGATGGATTCCAGATCTTAAATTTTAATTAATTATTTTGATTATGTGTATTTGTGGATTGCTACTATCATACACTTAAAATTATTATTCATGTTCGGACAATTTATAGTGTTAATGTGGGTTATTAGATTATTATTTTGGTAAAGGATAGTGTATTATGTGAAGAGTATAATTAATTTTGGTTATTTTATATGTCAAGTTTGGATGCCACTTTCGGTGATGAATTTGGTCGTTGGCTAATTACAATTGAGGCAATTTGGTATTCTGGTATGTAGTGATCACACAATATTCGGAATGCTTTTGTATTCACAGTTTTAATAATCAATTTGGATTATTTATTAATTTAATTAGTGGTTTGTGGAATTTTTTTAAAAATAATAATTGCCACTTTTGATTCCCTGCTCCATTGGGAGCGTTTTCCAAATATTAGTTATACCACACAATATTCACTTAATTTTGATTGGATGGGTTTAATAATGTTTTCTGATTAATTTCAATATACATGATTAATGGCCATGAAGGAGCAATTTTGGTTTAAGGATGATGTGCTAATTAATTTGGAGATATGCATATTGTAATAATTTATAGTAGTGATTTTGTCATATGTTTCAATAATGCATTTCTTTGAAAACCACGATTATGGTTATTAGAATTATGCCATATGATTTATTGGATATATATTAGCCTTATTTAATGATTTAAGGATTTTATGGAAATACATTTCTTGTGTAAATTGAACCGTGTGATGTGACCATTTCAGAATGTGTTATATTAACATGTAGATTCTTTTGAATTGGATCAAGATCATGATTGAGTTTTGATATTGGCTTGGATTGTTAATGAATGGGCTAGTGACTACCTAATGGCCGTTCAATTGTTATTGGAGAAATTTAAGCACTTATGGCAGTACATATGGTGATTTAATTAGTAATCTGATCGTAGCCATTTTCACCTAGATTTTAGTGTCATTATTTGTGGATTTTCGGATGTTTTTATCCATATTTGTGTGACTTTTGGTGGAGTTATTGTTATTTTGTGAAATGTGGTATGAAATGATGGAATTGTGTAAATGAGCTTAAATATGTGTAAAACAAGTCAAGAAATGAATAAAAACGGAGTCGGGAGCGAAACGGAGAAGGAAGAACAAGGCACACTTGGACACGGGCCGTGTGCGGAACACGGCCCTGTCCAAAGTGGCCGTGTAATGCAATCAGAACTCGCTGCTCGCCCAGGAAGAAAGTCGTGTTCTGGCGAACGAGCCGTGCACTGCTGCACACCCCGTGTGCAGAACACGGCCCTATAAGGAGAAGCCCTGTAATGTCATCAGAAAACGCTACACAGCCATGGCCAAGGCCGTGTATCACAGCTCGAGCCGTGTCCGAAAGCACGCACAACACGCCGAAGTAGGTGTGCCCTATACGGGCCGTGCGCTGCTACACGGGCCGTGTAGGTGCAAAAACCTGTGTAGTTTTCAGAATGTTCTGGAAGCTTCTAGAAGGTCCATTAGTGATATAAAAGGATGACTTGTGCGAAATTTGAAGAAGAGATCATAATTAAAGCAGTTACACACACTCCACACCACATTTTCACACACTAGATCCACAGATCCATCTTCATCCATTAGATCCATCCAATTTCCATTTGATCTCCATTAATCACTCCATAAATCCATTATCTAATCCATCCATCCACCATTTGAGAAGAGGAAAGCATCAAGGATTGAAGGAGTTAACATATTGAAGAGAAGGAAGGTTTCTCCATGAAAGGGAAGTCAATCTACTTTTCATTTGTTGATTTTCTTCTTATTTTGCCTCAAATGGAGCAAAGCTTGATTTGTATTGATCTAAACACAATGTGTAGTGGCTAGTCCTATAGTAGGGCTAATCACATAAATAGTTGAGATGAAAGCTAGATGTGTAGAACTTGAGAAGTAAATGTAGTTAAATTGTGGATTTCCTTTTATGATATATGAATCATGTTTCATTTCAATACTTGTGTGATTAGAGTTTCTATTCATAGTATTAGGATTGTCATTCCAATGTTATGAGTGGATATTTAGTTGAATCATATATTAAAATGTACATGCATGTTAGTGTGAGTGGAGGTAAGCCATACCCTTCTTATGCTTAGAACATTCATAGAGGGACAATTAAGAAATTGAGTGAAAAGAACCAACTTATAGTCATAGTACCTTAAGGGAATTGAGATTAAGATCAATCCTAGGAGATTTAGACTTGTAAAAGAGTCGATAACCTAATTGCCTTGGCCATAGGGATTAGGGGTAAAATCGTGATTGCTTTTAGTCCACAAATTAATGAAGTTCACCATCAAAAGTTATGCATATTTAGCTAGAGTCTTAACCATGATTATGATTAGTCTTGCTCTCTTCTCAAGTGAATTCTACCTCCATTCCATTCATCATTTGTGTGTTGTTTGAATCATTACTTTGTTAGTTCAAATTCTTAGTTAATTGAGTAGAACAATAATTAGTAGCTTAAATAATCAAACCTTCAATCTATCATCCTTACGAAGTATAAATCAGTGGAAAATTCGGATACAATCGTGAGTTTACTTTCCCTTGGGACGATATTATTATAAATTTTGTACTTGGTCACACGTTTACTCGACGATAGAGTCTCTTACTCTTACACATTTTTACAAGAAATGCGACTAAGAACATGGCGCCGCTTGCCGGGGAAATGTTAAACATTTGGTTGTAACGAGTTTGAAGTTGATTAGTTTTGATAAGGATATTTCTTTTATTTGTTACTTGTTTACTTGTCTTGGTTACTTGGAGACCTAATTGGGAAATTCTTGTAGGTACATGCGAACTCGTTCAAGGTCTCAATCTATTGAACCTTTGAACTTGGAATTGGAAGCTACCTTAAGAAGACAAAGAAGATGAGTGTTGGAGCCTACAAAAGAAAGTATAGAAGAAGTAAGGGATAATGCAAACATGGTTGATGAAGAAGGCAATATGAGGAATTTTCATGGAGTTGATAATGTTAGAGGAGGTTATAGTAATCCGGAATTTGTGCCACAAGCTTATACTCAACAAATGCACTTGCAAACCAACAAATGCAAGCTATTATTCAAAACTTGATGACACAACAAGAAGCAAGGAATAATCCTCCGGTGGTGCAAAATCAACCCCGTGGGAATGGAAACAATGGAGCTGGAATGAATATACGTGATCATTTCCAACCACAATATGGGAATTATGGAATGGGCCCGCCATTGAATGTGAATAATTTTGAGATAAAGACGGGATTGATCAACATGGCACAAGCAAATTAATTTGTTGGTGGTGCTATGGAGGATCCAAATGCTCACTTAGCCCAATTTATGGAGTTAGCCAACACGATAAAGATAAATGGGGTAAGTGAGGATGTTGTTAAAATGAAGCTTTTCTCATTTTCATTAAGAGATAGAGCTAAGGCTTGGTATCATACTATACCACCGGGATCCTACACCAAATGGAGAGAATTGGCACAAAGATTCTTGAGCAAGTATTTTCCACCTTCAAAGATGTTGCATCTTAAAGGGCAAATCTTTCAATTCAAGCAATTGCCACTTGAGACATTTAGTAAAGCATGAGACCGATTCAAAGAGATGCTAAGGAAGTATCCACAACACGGATTCCCTGAAGAATAACAAATAGGATTTTTCTATGCCGATTTACACGGAAGTGAGAGAATGATCATTGATGCTTTGGCGGGAGATTCGATTTTGGGGCAAACTCCGGAAAGAGCAATTGTCATATGTGAGGAAGTAGCTTTGAATACGGGTCAATGGCCTATGGATCGTGCACTGGGGATGTATGAAAGGGAGAGAATTATTAAGATGGAAGAAGTGTGTTTGCAACAAGTGAAAAAGGTGGAAGTGCCTAAGGAAGATATGACCGACAATGCGATCATAGAGATATTAAAGTGGATAAATGCTAACATGCAAGTGTCTCCAAATTCGACACCTGTAGTGAATCAACAAGTGCTTGCAAGTCCTCAACAAGGTATGTCATTGCCTTTGATGAATCAACAAGTGTTTTCTAATCCTCAACTAGGCATGACGATGCCTAATATGGGTCAATCTTCTCAAATTTGTCAAATTCCTACATCCATGCCTCAATAAGATATGTCCTCTAATTTTGGAATTCAAGATACATGGTGTCCACCGGAGATGACACTTGAGGAAGTTGCCATCATGCAAGAAATGAATTTCCAAGGAAATTATGGTGGAAATTTTGGAAAATCATGGAGGGGGATATCCACAAAGGCAAGGAGGGTGGGGGCAAGGTAACTTTCAAGGAAATTTTAACCAACCTCATAGGTATTAGAATTTGTCATGTGGGAATCAAGGGAATACACTTACTCTTCCTTCGGGCATCAATCTGGGAGAGAAAGCTCCAAATAGTGAAGGAAAGTCTACCATGGAAGATCAAATGGCTAAAGTATTGGAATTTATGAAAGAAATTAAAGAAGAAAGTAGACAAAAAGATGATGTAAATGAGAGGAGATTTAAAGCAATTGAGACTCACATTGGTCAAAGAGCAACCGAGCAAGGTGAAATGCATCGTAAAGGTAAGTTTTCCTCCAGCACCATTACTAATCCTAATGAGCAATGTTTGTATGTTACTATGTGTAGTATGGAAAGTAAGGTGGAGAAAGGGTTGGTGGAAGCAACAAACATTGTTTCAAAGGTTGAAGAAGTCGTTTGTGATGAAGTTATGTCAAATGTGGAGGAGGAAATTATCATTGATGATGATTTGTCTTTTGATGATGAGAGGATTATTGATGAATTTTTGTCTTCATTTGTTGATGCAAGTAAGTGTGATAAAGAGTTGTGGTTAGAACAAGATCATGAAATAATTGAAGTTGATGCATCATTAAAGGTGGAAGACCCCGGTAAATTTGTTCTTACTTGTAAAATTGGAAATGGAGGATATTATAATGCTATATGTGATCTTGGTTCAAGCATTAATGTGATGCCTTTGGAAATTTTTGAAAAACTTGGCATTGGAAGGTTAAAGGAAACGGATGTGGAAATCGGAATAATGGATGGTTCAATGATAAAGCCCCATGGAGTTGTGGAAGATATGCTTGTGAAAATAGAGGATTTTGTCTTTCCGGTGGATTTTATGGCAGTTGAGAAGGAAGCGGATCCTTTGATCCCATTGATTTTTGGAAGGCCATTTTTGGCAATCGGAAGAGCAAAATTTGACATGGATAAGAAGGAACTCACACTCCGTTCAAATGAAAGAGAATTGGTGCTCTCAAGTAAGAATTTAAAAGGGGGTGATCTTCATTTGAAGCCACCCATTAAGCCTCCGGATGATCGAGATCGAGTGGTAAGTAAAATTTTAAAAGATGAAGAATTAATTAACTTCTTACTTGAATTTGCAGGAAATTTTTCTTCAATGAAGAACAAGTTTGAGGGAATTCCCATGTTGATTGGAAGATTGATAAAGGGCCTCCGGGATTTTAAAACATAAGGAAAAGAGGAAACGAAGTGAGTTCAAGTGTTAGAGGAGCACAAAGTGTTGATAAGAAGGTTGTTAAAGAGATGATTAAAGTGAAGATGAGAACCGATGGGGTCTTGAATTTCTCCGATTGTTAAGAGATTAAATGTGTCAAGCTCAACGACGTTAAATCGAGCGCTTGATGGGAGACAACCCATTTTAGTAAGTTTTCTTATTTAGTTTTATTTTCTTGAATTTATGTAGGTGGTGAAGCTCATGGAGAAAAGTGCATATGATGAAAGACAAGGGTGCATAAAGTGAAATGTTGGTGTATGCCTCACCACTCTTGACAAACTTAAATTTTAACATGTGTGTTAATTTAAGTTTGAGATGTTAAAATTTAAGTTTGAGGGGAGGTTGCGTGGTGGACATACTTGATCATACATGGATTTTAGAGAAGGCACATGAGTCGTCAAGAGGTAAGTCATGAAGAGCATTGGTGGACACGACAAGGGTACGTCTCACCACTTTTCGCAAACTTAATTCTCAACTTATTTCGATTTATGTTTGGGGGGAGAGTGTGTGGTGCGACTCACCACTTGTTTATGCTTTAGTGCGCGATGAATCATGTGTGCTGCTATATTGTCTTGTGGGCAAAATGATGAATCATGTGTGTTGTTATGATATTATCTTGTGGGCAAAATGATCAATTTTGAAAAATTTTCTCATGAGTTAGTTTTGGCATGTTTGGTGTTATTTAAGTACATGATAATCCATTATTTGATCATAATTGTGGTGAGAATAATGTTTTGAAGTGTTTTGAGCATGAATAGGGTGTATAAGAAGTGTAAAAACATGGCAAAAAATAAGGTGAAGTGTGAAAGTTGGAAACAGGATAAAAATGCTACACGGGCCGAGCTCAGTACACGGCCCTGTAAGGATAGGCTGTGTACTGACATCATAACACGCTACTCTCCCAGGGTCTTGGCCGAGTTCCGAGCTCGAGCCGTGCAGAAGATAAGAAACACGGGCCGTGTACGGAGCACGGCCCCGTAACACGTAGTCGTGCATGAATGTCAGAACACGCTACACGGCCACACTTGAGGCCGTGTAGCGCTACACGGGCCGTGCAGGGTTTAAAGCCAGTTTGTTAAAGGGCCGCACTTCCACACACATTCTCATGTCCGTACGCACCATCTGCACACCAAATTCTTCTCCTTAGGGTATTAATCGACCACGAAGGTTAGTTTTGAGGGATTTTGAGTAATTTTCTTCAATTGTGCACTTAAAAGAACACTTCTCCACATCCAAGTTTAAAAGGTATGAACTCTTTGAACCCTAACTTATGAATTTTGATAGAAATTGGATACATTGATGCATGGGCTTTGTGATATTGTGTGTTTTGAACGAATTTGTGAGTGATGAACATACATGTGTCACTTTGATTTTTGAATTGGGAATAGAATTAGGGCTTATGAGAGGCTAAATTAGGGGATTGTGTAAGAATGATGAAATTGATTGTATGTGTTGTGCAAATTGAGTGATCATACTTGTGCAATGTTTAAATTGTGACAAATAGACTTGGATGTTGAGGATTTGGGCATGAGGTTATGAGAATTGTGTTTTGAAAATGTATTGAAACGTTATGCATGCCAAGTGTTCGATGAAATGTCTAAGTGAAGATTTTGATTGATTTGAGATCATAGGTTCTTAGTGCTTCGTGAAAGTATGTTTTGGAACTTATGTGTGCAAGGATGCTTAGAAATTGAGATATGAATCATGGTTAGTTGAGATGAATGATGGTTAAGTGCATATTATGATTAAGTTTGAATTTCTAATGATGTGAATAAGTGATATTATGCATAGTATATTTCACACTAAGTTGAATGATTATGGTGGGATTTAACTTAGTGCATTAACACTCTTATTGATAAAATTGAATATAATTTGAGTATTGTTGTATTGTAGATGGCCGAGAGAAGAGTTAGACCAATAAATGAGGACTTCATCGTCATTACCGATCCAGGAAAGTTGGCTAATCTTGATGCAAAGCTGATGGAAGATGGGATTCACCCGAATTATTTTGGAGTGGAGTTTGAAGACTATTGGGGAAAATATGTGCTCCGTTGGCAAACACTTGCTCCAAATATTAAACCAACTCGATTCCAAGATACAGAAACAATGAAAGGGTTAGGAATTGAGGAAGATCTGTGGAAGTTGTTTAGATTTGCACAGATGGAAGCCTTCTTTGACCAAAGGCCACCTACTTATTAAGAAGGATCAAAATGGTTTTCTTCTTTCAGTGATGTTTCAGCTTGACAATGTGTTGAGACAAAAGATTCCTTTGCCTGTGTTGAATGAATTCTTTAGGTGCCCACCATACGAATATCATCGGAACTTTTATGAAGGATGCACTTTCAACCACATAAATGGTGGAAGAGCAGGATATGTTCCAGTTCTTCAAAGGGAACCGCAATCTGGAACCTAGTGATGAGATACCTAGAGAAA
Organism: Pogostemon cablin; assembly: GCA_023678885.1. NCBI lineage: Eukaryota > Viridiplantae > Streptophyta > Magnoliopsida > Lamiales > Lamiaceae > Pogostemon > Pogostemon cablin. The sequence continues at coordinate 18,610,856 of CM042970.1, forward strand.
ATTGTTTCGAACACCATCTTAGGGAGGTTTGAAGGTGGAGCTGTGGGAGAGAAGCATCTCTATATTATCTATTGCATATACAAGGAGCTACCTTTGAATGTCGCAGCACATTTTGTGTAACATGCGGAAAGAGTTGCAAAGAGACAAATATCTCAGGGTTTGATGTTAGGAGGGATGATCACCATGATCGCTCAAGGATTGGGAATCAATCTTGCAGGTATGGAGAATAGGATGGTGAGTGAGGGGTTGAACTACCAACAGTTGATGAGGATGGAGTTCTTGTCCATGGTTGGGAATCAGTACTGTTTGAGGCAGGAAAAGGGAGCTCCATTTCCCTTGCCAACTCCAGAGATCACTACAGTGTATACTAGAAGGAGGTATGCTAATTTGGCAATGGGTAGTGTGAACCATTCCAGGGTGGTGAGAGCTTTTTACCGAAGAAACAGAGACGAAATGGAAGAGGTCCTCAGACAGATGAGGGTTGAAGAGAACGAAGAGCTGGCTAATTTGAGAGTGGAGCCAGTGCCTATGGAAGGTGATGAGCAGGATGCACCACCGGAGCAGGTGGAGTTTGAGGAGCAAGTCCCTGAGCCACAACAGTTTGAGGAAGAAGAGCAACAGCCACCAATAGGCCCGGAACAGGGTAATGATCGATGAAACTATATAATGGATGAGGTGAGAGATATGAGGCATGTGCAGCAGACATATGAAGCACAGATAAGGGAGATTCGAGAGGTCCAATAGGAGCACGGAGTGCATATTCAGGAGTTAAGAGCTGGACAGCGTCAGATGGAGTATTACGAGGAGCAGTCACGGGTGCACTCCAACGACATGGAGAAGATGATGACGATGATGTTCAACTTCCAGCTCCCCGGATCTCCTCGTGCATACATTCCATAGAAAGCCTATCATCCACCTCCGGAGCCATGAAGGGAGTACTTTGAGTGCTAGACACTTCTTCCATTAGTTCATTTTAGCTATGATTAAATTTTTGAAGAATTCTTTAATTTGATTCGATTTGTTAGATTGGATTGTACTTAATTTGGTTGTTTTTGGGATGTTTACTTTGGGATTTGATTTTCAGTTTTATGCGATTTACTTTTCGTTATTTTTTGGTATTTTGGTTTGATTTTCATTATTTGGATGTGATGGGAATTTGATCTTAATTGTTATGGATGTGAAAAGATGTGTTTTGATAAATTGAGATGGATGATTTTGTTCATGCATGTTATGTGTTTGTTATGTTGTTTAGTGAGTTTTTGATTATTGAGTTATGTTTGTGATATTTTTATTCTTGTAGGAATGGTTTGGTGGTATGTTTTAGGAATGTGTTGAGTGTTTTTAAATGTGAGCTATGATGCATTGTTTGCGATGAGTGATGGCAAGCATATTAATATTTTCTACTTATTGAAATTGTAACATGTATTACATAAGTTGTTCAATTTTGAGAAGTATGAAGTGTAATTAGGTTTCTTTTGGTCCAAGCAAAAGCTTGTGAGAATTGAGCTTCAACCGTGCCTCCATGGTTAATTCTTGATGAGAGGACCGGTTGTACTTAGACAAATTAGAATTTGCTCATGGACTATAGGAACGAAGCCCGAATGGTTGAAATTTGTGATATGATCTTAGGCCATCCTTGCTAAATGAAGTCATAGCCATAAAATTCCTTACCAAAAACATTATCCCTAGTGAACCACTTTGAGCCTATAAGTCTTTTCTTTGTTATTGAGTACAATACAAGCCTTGATAATCCACTTGAGCTTTATATATAGCCTATGTGTAGGTAATTGAGGATGATGATGGTTTACAAGGGAAGATGAAAAGTGTGTAAGTAAATGGAAGAAAGGTTTAGTCAAGAAAAATGATGAAAAAGCTCAAAATAAAGAGCAAGTGCAACTTCAACAAAAGTGAAAAAGAGAGCAAAAATCCATAAAAATGCGCTTGAGGATACAAAAATCAAAGAAAAGAAGTATGTCATTCAAAAGAAGCTCAATGAAATCCATGGTATGTTGATGTTTAGTGCTTTTGAACAATTGACAAAGGAAGGAAGTTTGAAAATGAGAAAGTTGGAGAAAGGAATCATATCTTCGATTATCCACACTTGAATAGTCACTATTATCCAAAAATTTTCTAGCTTACCAAAGAGCCTAAACATTACATCCTAAGATAAAGACCTTTTTGATCACTTATTGAAACTAGGGTGGCTTGTGAACATAGTCCATGAGCAAGTCTATGGTGAGTCGGTTTTAACCGGTTGATGAGTGATGTTAAAAATCCTACTCTATAGAATGTTGAGTGAACTTGATATCCTATGAGAGACTTGGATTGAAAAGGATTTGATTACTCTTTTATCATTCTTAAGATTGAACTTGTTAATCTTTCATTTATGAGTTTGATGATGTAGAGATACTTAATGTGATTTTGTAGTCCTTATTACTTGTGATGTGTTGTGGTTAATGTTCATTAGGTATTTTTCTAGGTGAAAATTATTCCTCTGGTTTATCATTTTTCTGTTCGAGGACGAACAATATTTTAAGTTTGGGGAGTTGATCGTAGTCATTTTCACCTAGATTTTAGTGTCATTATTTGTGGATTTTCGGATGTTTTATCCATATTTGTGTGACTTTTGGTGGAATTATTGTTATTTTGTGAAATATGGTATGAATTGATAGAATTGTGTAAATGAGCTTAAATCTGTGTAAAACAGGTCAAAAAATGGATAAAAATGGAGTCGGGAGCGAAACGGAGAAGGAAGAACAAGGCACACTTGGACACGGGCCGTGTGCGGAACACGGCCCTGTCCAAAGTGGCCGTGTAACGCAATCAGAAATCGCTGCTCGCCCAGAAAGAAAGCCATGTTCTGACGCACGAGCCATGCACTGCTGCACGCCCAGTGTGCAGAACACGGCCCTGTAAGGAGAAGCCGTGTAATGTCATCAGAAAACGTTACACGGCCATGACTAAGGCCGTGTCGTATAGCTCGATCCGTGTCCGGAAGCACGCACAACACGCCGAAGTAGGTGTGCCCTACACGGGCCGTGCGCTGCTACATGGGCCGTGTAGGTGCAAAAACCTGTGCAGTTTTCAGAATGTTCTGTAAGCTTCTAGAAGGTCCATTAGTGATATAATAGGATGACTTGTACAAAATTTGAAGGAGAGATCATAATTAGAGCAGTTACACACACTCCACACCACATTTTCACACACTAGATTCATAGATCCATCTTCATCCATTAGATCCATTCAATTTCCAATTGATCTCCATTAATCACTCCATAAATACATTATCCAATCCATCCATCCACCATTTGAGAAGAGGAAAGCATCAAGGATTGAAGGAGTTAACATATTGAAGAGAAGGAAGGTTTCTCCATGAAAGGGAAGCCAATCTACTTTTCATTTGTTGATTTTCTTCTTATTTTGGCTCAAATGGAGCAAAGCTTGATTTGTATTGATCTAAACACAATGTGTAGTGACTAGTCCTATAGTAGGGCTAATCATATGAATAGTTGAGATGAAAGCTAGATGTGTAGAACTTGAGAAGTGAATGTAGTTAAATTGTGGATTTCCTTTTATGATATATGAATCATGTTTCATTTCAATACTTGTGTGATTAGAGTTTCTATTCATAGTATTAGGATTGTCATTCCAATGTTATGAGTGGATATTTAGTTGAATCATATATTAAAATGTACATGCATGTTAGTGTGAGTGGAGGTAAGCCATACCCTTCTTATGCTTAGAACATTCATAGAGGGACAATTAAGAAATTGAGTGAAAAGAACCAACTTATAGTCATAGTACCTTAAGGGAATTGAGATTAAGATCAATCCTAGGAGATTTAGACTTGTAAAAGAGTCGAGAACCTAATTGCCTTGACCATAGGGATTAGGGATAAAATCGTGATTGCTTTTAGTCCACAAATTAATGAAGTTCAACATCAAAAGTTATGCATATTTAGCTAGAGTCTTAACCATGATTATGATTAGCCGTGCTCTCTTCTCAAGTGAATTCTACCTCCATTTCATTCATCATTTGTGTGTTGTTTGAATCATTACTTTGTTAGTTCAAATTCTTAGTTAATTGAGCAAAACAATAATTAGTAGCTTAAACAATCAAACCTTCAATCTATCATCCTTACGAAGCATAAATCAGTGGAAAATCCGGATACAATCATGAGTTTACTTTCCCTTGGGACGACATTATTATAAATTTTGTACTTGGTCACACGTTTACTCGATGATAGAGTCTCTTACTCTTACACATTTTTACAAGAAATGTGACTAAGAACATAATCTAAACATGGATGTGGCATCAACTTCGCAGTCATGTTACTAGCGATTTGATAGTATATATAAATTATTAATAATAAAGGATGTTTGCATAATTTAATTTGTTTTAAATTAGAATTTGAAATTCTTAATTAACTTAAGAAATCTTTCATTATTTTTAAATTTGTGTGAATCATCCTAAATTCCTATTTAGATTGTGGAATTTAATTAAATTAAATTTGGGGAGACATTTTTTAATGTCGTTCAATTAAACATAAATATTTATTTTAAAATATTTATTTAATTGGTCTAGTAATTTTTCAATCTGGTCAATCAAAACATCATGTTGTCAAAGCAGCCTCTGTCTGTGGAGTGCGACTTTATTGAAATTACATGGATGAGTGTGAAATTATTTATGTGTTCTGTGTTTGGCCCATAGGTAGGCACAGTTTGACAGAATATGTGATAATTATTTAAAATTGTTCATGTGAATATTTGTCGGTCCATAGATGGACTTTTATTTGACAAAACTTATTATCAATACTTAATTATTACACCAAGATTACCCCTGCAGTTAATTTTTGTCCATAGGCGAGGTTAATATTGCACAAGGTGTCTTGTAATGGGTCCCCAATTAATAATGTTGTGCAAGTGTATCTTCATGCGGGTATTGATCAGCCCAAAGGTAGATTAATATTTGACCCGAAATACTCAAGCACCTGTGGTGGTGAATACGTGACAATTATTTGTTTAACATGTGAGTAATAAGTCGACAAAAAGGAAGGCTATTACTTGACAGTTTTGTTGTCAGTATTTGACTACTTATAAGTTGGTATTATTGTCATTGGACTTGATACTAATGATGTGTTTGATTCCTTGAGATGATTCTAAGTTATTTAAATTTTGAAAGATTATAAAGTTTAATGCGAGCTTGATAAATTATTTTGCAATAATTCTCTGTACAATTAAGAAGTCTGCTAATTAAGTTTAATCTATGTCAACAATAAAATCATACATGATGATAAATTCAACAATAAAGATAAAACTAATAGGCTTCAAGAAAATTTGGTCATAATAAAGTATAAGGGCAATACAAGAAAATTCATTAAGAAAGCTGTTAAAGACAACTAAAGTACAACCTTTTGTTTACTCCTAAAGGCTTGTAGAATTATTTTATAATACACCACATTAAGATACTTAGCGTGAATAGTGGTGTGTGTAGTGTAAAAGACAAAAATAGTACTCCGCAATATATGGTTACTAATTGGAGAAATACTAAAGATTGCAGCTTATGGTCTCAGTAAAGTTCCAACCAAAGTAGTTGTGAGAACTCTTTGAGTTTCACATATGGTGATGCCCAACTAAGGCTAGATCCAGTGATTTGAAAATCGGACCGAAGGCCAAACCGGTTACCCTAACGGTTCAAGGTCGGACCGATCGGATCGGGCGGTTCAACCGTAAAAATAAAAATAGAAAATTACATATTTTATATTTATTATTTATATATAATTTAAATTTACATATATAAATTATATAATTTTCCCAACCCAATTTAAATTATAATTGATGGGCCAGTGATATTAACTATAAAATCCAAAGCCCAGCCCAAAATCCAAATTATATAGGTATAGCAGCGAGAAAATAAAAATGATAATGTGGGTTCTCTCCTCAATCTTCTGCGGTCTGCCTACATCTTCCTCCATCTCTAAAACAAGTCTCCTGCCAACATTTTCCACCATCTCTGAAATAATTTCTCTCTCCCAAATCAAGATCCGTTCGTCGAATTTCCGCCAGTCACTTGCCCAGTACCGGAGTCACCTCTTGCTCCGTTCACTGCGCGGTGCAATCATGCCGGAGGCTTGCCCATCAACCAAGTACCACCGTCAATCTTACATTAGAATATCAGATCGGCCGTCTCATAGATCTTCCGCCTAATGCAGTCGTTTTTGTCGCCGCCTGATTTGTTTTCGACTGTGGTTCTCCTTTAAATTTTAGGTTTTCAATTCGGTTTTTTATGGGTTGTATTCTGCGAAGAATTGAGAAAGTGTCGTTGTTCAGCGATTTTTTTAAATAATAGAACCGACTGTTTCTGGTTTGGACGGTTCTTCCGGTTCTTCCGGTTTTGACCAGTCCAAACTAGTTTTTCCTGGTTCAATAGCCTAAGCGGTTTGTAGGGTGTTATTGGACCGGTCCTGGCTCCGGTTCCCGGTTTAACAGGTTGAACCGGTGGTTCAATTTTCAGAACACTGGCTAGATCATTGGGATATACTAAAGAAAATTGGACTCAAATAAATACAAGCTACTTTATTGGTTATGAATAAAGATAAAATTTTATAATCCAATTAACGGATGATATTTGAGAGGGGCAATACGGTATTGTTTGAGGATGTTGATTTGGGGGGAAGAATAATATTAGAGACATTGTCTTTAAGGAGTCTATTTTGACTCCCTTTTATGCTTTTAAGAATGATGCAAATCCAGAATAACGATATGACAATGTCAATAATATTTAAGGAATAAGAAATTCAAAAATCTCAAGAATTAATGTCACTAAGTAAACCACTAGAGTTGGGAGAAAGACAATTCGGATGACTATGTAGTTTTTCTCTTAAATAATGAGGATACTATGAAATTAATGGTAGATCATTTAAACAATGTTTATCAAGCCATGTGAGGTCCAAATACTCGAAAGTGGGTTAATGCTTTAAGTTATGAGTTTAAATCAATACAAGATGATCAGCTTCACATCTTATTAAAGGATTATACTCAAAAGGGAAGGAATGCATTGTTTTAAGGGACTTTCTATCCGTTATTGAGAAAGGTTCTTTTAAGATAATCGTGACAAAGATAGCACATTTTGATCTTGAATCTCATTAGATGGATGTAAAGATAAAGTTTCATGATGGTAACATTGATGAAACGATCTCAACGGTTTAAGAACTAAAAGGAAATCTATCTATGCATTCAAGAAAACTTTCCTATAGAGGAATCACAACTATCATCATAATATAATTGTCTTACTTGGTTTTGAGACAAATGTAGATGATTATGTGATTCAGTGGGAAAAGATTAAAGTTAAAACAAAGGGAGACAAGTGTAGTCTCAATCAGGTGCCCTAAAGTTAAATTAAAGATTTAAGAAATGTAGAAATATTCTGTATGCTTTGACTGTTGGAAGTTGTTGTATGATGAGGTCTGCACAAGACCTAATTTGACTTACGTTGTTGGTATATTAAGCAGATAATTAAGTAACTTTAGTATGGATCTTTATAAGGTATTTACAGAGAACTAAGGATAACATGCTTCCACATAAGAGATCAGATTAGTAGGAGATCATAAAGTAGTTTGACTTTTGAGTTTGTTGGATGCCAATACAGTATAAGATCCACTTCAGGCTATATCTTCTGTTGGTCTGGAGAGCTATACAAGTAAAAGTACTAAGCAAACACTTTAGCTCATTAACCATGACAACAGAATCAGTAGCACACTAACAGGCATTCAAACATGAAATAAAGGTTGCGAAGTTTTGTCACATAAAGTTTATTGTGACAATTAGTTCGCAGTAAAGTATTAACGAAAAAGGTACTTTAAGTCAAGCATATTGACATAGAATTCTTGGTTGTTAAAGAAAGTGTTTTGTGTAGATAAAATTTTAGTAGAGCTTATTGTGATAGACTCCAAATGAGGATTCGCCACTTATCCTACATTTGAGCTAGCTACTCATTTGGGTATTATATGGTTTTAAAATATATTGGTTTAGTGATAGTCTATATTTATTGCTCTTTAAAGTTTTTAAGACACTTTGATTTGGAAATAAATCCAAAGATCCTATAAAACCTTAACCCTATTATTATTAACGAGATCCAATCAATTATTGAAGAAGAAGAATACCTGGTCCATTGACCTTCTTGTGCGGAATCCAAAGTGAAGATCAGTGGTTATATGGTCTTCCTCAACTAAGCCTCCTTATTCCTTTACTGGACCGTCGTATCCCTTCCGATGGGGAGAAGAGAAGACTTTGTGCAGCTTAGTATATTGGGGACCATAACCTGAGAGCCTTTATATACTACTCCCTCTGTCCCAGACTAAGAGGATTATTTTTCCATTTTGGTCATCCTACCCAAAGAGTTCCATTTCATTTTTTACACACATGAGACCCACACACCTCCTCTAATACAATTAAATATTGGGACCCACACTCCTACTAATACAACTACCCATTACACATTAAATAATAATACTCCTTAATCTACGTACCAAAAAGTAAATGACCCTCTTAATGAGGGACGGAGGGAGTATTTAACTATACCACCCATAATCACCTAGTCCCGTAGCATTGGGTATCTACTCAATTGGCCCATATCAAAATATTATAGCCTATGGACTTATCAATTTAATTAGATCACTTAATTAAGTTCATAAAATAATTGAATAACTAATATAATTGCATAATAATATATTGTCCATACTTAAATATATAGGAAATTAAAAATTCCTTACAGTAATTTTTTTATTTTAGTGAAGATTATTTCTGAGATATACGAAACGAAATGTATAAACTTTGTTATGGGACGGAATGAGTATTAGATATAAATTAATAGATTAAATTTCCTATGAGTCTCGCTAAATGCACACCCCAATTATTAAATACACACCACATTATTATTTAATTATATTATATGTTTATAAAAAATCTAAAATACCCTTAATCTATTAAATATACTCCCTAAATACACACCCCCTCCTTCCACGGCACTCTTCGCCATCATCCGACGAGTTCCTGAAAATCAACCACACTTCCTCCATTACTGAGGCTAGAAATCTCTCCTTTTAACCCATGTTATGGAGCACCACAAGAACGAAGTTGTCTATACTTTAATCAATGCTTTCGTCCAGTGGCGGACTTACATGCACTGCCCCTGAGATTTTATAAATAATTAGTATATATATGGTCCATAAACAAAATATGTCTCTCTAGCATAATGGCAAACACTCCACTTTCCTCTTGCACGTGTACGGGTTCGACTCCTGTAGTGCACATATTTTACTTTTAATTATTATAGTGTTTGACCTTAAATTTTATCCCCTGTAATTTTATTATATTCTTATTCTTTTATTAAATTATATTTTCTCTTCAATTATTAAATTCTTTTTAAATTAATTCATTTAAATTCTTATAAGAAATTAAAATGTTATAATATTTTTTCTTTAATTGACTTAATAAATTTTATAGATTTTTCTTATTCAAATTTTAGTTCCACTATAAGATACTATATGTTTTCCTACAAACTTTACAATATTATTAACCTATAACACATTAAATCATGTCTTCTAATTTACATAAAAAAACAAATGTGTACGTATTTGTGGGACGAAACCTACAAACTTTACAATATTATTAACCTATAACACATTAAATCGTATCTTCTAATTTACATAAAAAAACAAATGTGTACGTATTTGTGGGACGAAAAAAGCACTAAAAAATCGGGCCCCCCTGATTCAAATTCCTGCGTCCGCCACTACCTTCGTCTCCTATTTGTTCTTCTAATTAAATCTCACAAAACAAAATCCAAAAAACACTCTTTCCTCCTCTTCATAATCATTACTTTGGTGGGTTCACCTTTCATAATTTTATTCATAAATGGATTAATGATGTTTTTAATATATTTTGAAGGAATAATGGAGAATTGGGTTTTACCTCACATGGCACGCATGCCACCGCCACCAAAGCAAGAAAAAAAAGGCAGTGTTGAGGAAGCCCGATTATAACAGAATTGACGTAAAAATAAAAAAGAAAGCTAAACATGTATGATCTACCGATTTCAAAGATTCATATCTAATTCATACAGAAATCAACAAAATACTCTGAACTTACAGGCCCTCCTATCTTCAACTAATTAAAGTTAAACTTGAAATTTTATAAAAAAGTAGAATGTTCCATTAAGTAAGATTTTAGAATGTTCCATTAAGTAAGATTTGAATCGATGATTTTACGTTGGTGTGTATACAGTTTAAGTTTTTAAGGATGATTTTGTAATTTTAAGGGGTGTGTATACAATAAAAATAAAAAATTAAAAGGGGTGTACATTAAATAAAGGGTGTGTATTTAATAAAAAGGGGTGCGTATTTAATAACACTATTTTCCTATTGTTAGGATTTTGGATCAAATAAAATATTCCATGAAGCTCTAAATTTAGAAAATGTGTTAAATGAATTGATTGGCATTATGAGTGTGAATTCTCTATTTTTGGATTTACCACAAGAAAATTTCAAAATTAAAGGTGATTCATTTAAAGCAATCTAATAATGGATAAATCTTGGTCACTTAACCTCAATCAAAGCTAAAAGCCGGCGGGAATTCTTTTTAATCAAACAGCTGCAAGTTAGCCACTTAACCTCATAAATTGAAGACGAAAATTCTTCTTTGGTTAGTTTTAGATCCTTTGTGGCGACTTTTACTTTGTTTATTTTTAGATTTACTTTGAAAATGCTGAAGCAAATGCCGAAGAGAACAATTCAGCCTAATTTTATCCCACATCGGTTAATACATACCAAAGTAATAGGGAACGCTGTATAAATAAGGTGCAAAACAACTGGATTACTTACTTACCTGGACGGGGTCAATGAGCGATCATGAAGACTCATGGCCTAGGTTGGTGACCTCCATTGCACTTGGGTGGGGTGCCCGCCTAAGGTCGGCCCAATTGGTTGATCCTACGTTGTAATTTGTGTTAGAGGGTGGGGTGCCCGCCTAAGGTCGGCCCAATTGGTTGATCCAACGTTGTAATTTGTGTTAGAGGGGGCCTGCGCGAAGCTTGCGTTCGCGCAGCCCCCCCAATTCAAGTATTAAGTTTTTCTATTAGCCCTCATAAGATTGGCCCAAGTGATTGAGCAATTTTTTCTGGAATTAATTTTTGTAAATTGGGTTTGCATCATAAATTTTCGATGCTTTTTCTGATTTTTTTTGCATCTAGTTTAAAATTCAATCTTTTTGCATCTGTTGCTTGCCACGGTATATAAATTTATTTTATATTTATCAAGTTTATTTTATATTTCTTTTAATTATTTTTCTCTATTAAAAAATAACATTTTTCTTTAATTTTGATCTGGGGTTTGTGTATGAAGATTGATCTGCAAATTTGCATTATATATTTATAAATTAAAATTTTATTCCATGACACTTAAAAAATGATACATTCAATTAAAAACCTAATAATAAATAAAAAGAGAAAAACGTACAATATGAATCTCCCCTCAACCTCTGATTTGGAAAGGCTGCTTCTAAGTTACACTCCTGAATAAGCTTTTCCATGCATATTTTATTGCTTCTAAATTTTCCTTTAGTTTTGTCTCATCACTCGTCAGTTTCGATTGCTAAGGCTCCATATTATGATATCATGCTATTCGAAATGACAAACACTTGTGCGAACAATGTGGTCATCGAATGATTCTGGCACTAATTTCGAATGAGTTATAGTCTTCTGTGAATCGTTTAAAGTATTAACAATGTGGTCCCTCCTTAGTTTATGGTTCATATTCTATTATACTCCAAAGTTAAGTGTTTAGCTAGTGTTTAAACTAAGAGGGCCGATCACAGGGTTTACTCCGTTTACGATTCATGAGAGACTAACTCATTCGAAATTAGTTGTGATAAATTCCACACGATCAACATTAATTTAGAAATTCTTTGTACAAATTAACGAGTTAAAGACCAAAACGGTCCCATAATTTTTTTTTACTTTACTATAGAAAAGATCCCAATAAATTAAAAAAATCAATTGTCTCACAGCTTTTAAATTTGCATCAATTTTAATCTAAATTTCATAGAGAATAGTAATTTTTTCCATAATCATATGGTGGCACTTATGTGCATGTGAACCCATGTGCGTGCAAAAATTGCAATTTCTCGACAAAAAATTGAATTAAATTGACATAATTAATTTTAAAAGTTTTGGGACTAACTTTGGAATGAAGTAAAAAAAATTGTATGACCTTTTTGATTTATAACTTTAGAGTTGGTCATTAGCTAATGAGTGAGAATAAAATTACAACTTTTGGGCAAGTTTCAATAGTTTAAATAAAATCATATTTTGGCATAAATTTTCCTTTTCAAAGACTAATATTTATCTTGGAGTGAGGCTTGCGTGCGTCTGGGCGCACGGGAACACAGTCTGTGCGCTTTAAAAATTTAGTATTATGGGTAAGAGTATATTGCTTTGGTCTAAAGGGTATATACTTTAATTAATAAAAGACACACCATTTTGTTCTAAAGGGTATATACTTTTCATTAATATTTTTTTCTTTAGAAAATAAAGGGTACACGTTTCTATACTAAAGGGTATACAATTTAACACAAAATTCTGAAGGCATACGGAGAGTGTTGTTCATTCGCCCAGATATACACAATAATTTTCTTTAGAAAATAAAGGGTACACATCTGTATACTAAAGGGTATACAATTTAACACAAAATTCTAAAGGCGAGCCGTGCGCCCGAGTGCACAAGAGTTTTTGCTTTTATCTTGTTAAAGAAAATTGGGTTGTTTCTACATTATCATATGAGTCCACCTCTTTTAAAGCAAACAGTTAATTATATCTGCCACACTTCACTTTCTAAATGTTGATTTCGTCAGAATAATGGAATGTAGCCTAACAGGATTTTAGCGAATGTCTGGAAATCCCACATCGAAAGTACTCAAAAAATATTAAAAGACATGGCAGGAATAAAAATAGAATCGCATACTAGTAGTATAGTACTTGACTAAGCATACCTTTCTCGGCCTTTTTGGCTAAGATCAAGGTTAAGATCAAGCGTAGTATATGTTCTTATCAGTTTAATATCTGATATGTGGGCCACTGGCTCACACGATATTAAATGGGAGAGAGCCCAGAATAAATTGTTGGTTTGCACCAAACAATTACTTTTTCACACGATATATTAAATGGGAGAGAGCCCAGAATAAATTGTTGGAGCCCAGAATAATTTGTTGGTTTGCACCAAACAATTACTTTTCACACGATATTAAATGGGAGAGAGCCCAGAAATAAATTGTTGGTTTGCACCAAACAATTACTTTTGCATTGGGAGTGGGAAAGTGCAGAAGAAAAGAGTACAAAAAATAGGAGTAGAAGTTGACTCTTTCATGCATAAAGTCTTCAATCTTGCAGAATCGATCTTGAGTATGCAAAAGCCAAGTCGAAGAGAAACCTCTTCCCGCAAGATGAAATATGTCTCGATAGGTTTCTCCCGCAAGATGAAATATGTCTCGATAGTGCTCCGATTTTGGCGCTGCGCTACGTCCCCAAAGGTGAAACAACTTGCATTTCCGGCAAGTGCAGGAACTCTGGAGAACTAACTAATGGAGGGAGGATTGATCTTGGATGCTGTGTGTGTAATGCAGGTGATATTAGATATCCAACAAAAGTACTTACTCCTTCGTCCCATAACAATCCTTCCGTCCCATAGCAAGAGGGTCTTTTGCTTTTTGCACGTGGATTAAAGAGTATTATTATTTGATGTGTAGTGTATAGTTGTATTAGTGGGAGTGTAGACTCATATTTTAATTATTTTAGTGGGTGTGTGTGAGTACGTGTGTAAAAAATGGAAAGAAACTATTTAGGTAGGACGCTCATAATTGAAAAAAGATACTTTTGAAGGAAATGGAGGGAGTACATTAAATATTTTAAAAAAATGGATTTCTTGCATCTTAAAACCCAACAAAATATACATTTAATTAAATTGGTTGGCATGCAGTAGAACACCCTAATGCAAAGAAATCATTCTTCACTGTTGACTTTGAAAATAGGGTGTGTATAAATATAAAAATAAAAAGTTTGTGTCGACATTCAACACAAATATACTTACTTCACCCCACATCAACTAATACATAAGTTTAAAAGTAATAGGAAAACTCTGTATAAATGAGGTCCAAAATATCTAGGTTAGATACTTACCTAGCTAGACAGGATCAATGGGTGATCATGAAGACTCATGGTCTATGTTGGTGACCTCCATTTCACTTACGAGGGGGTGCCTACCTAAGGTCGGCCCAAGTGGTCTTGTGCTAGAGGTTCGCGTAACCCCTGTGAAATAATTAATGATTGATAATAATTTTTTAGCTAGACGTGTTCGTATAGTGTATGGTAGCGCTCTTCTGTAATGTTAAATCTAAATCGATATGCGATGCATTCAATGGATTAATGAAATGTTTTAACTTTACTAGTTATAGAACTCAAGCTAAACTTGGTTAACTTGCTAACGAAATTTTTTTGTCAATTAATTTTTTGTTGAATTGAATTTGAGTAAATGTTATTTGAGTTGATCCACTGTATGCAATTGTACACTAAGGGTAACTCCAGCAGACAAAATTAGTTCTTTCTCCAGCAGCTCGGCAAATGGGATGGCATTTTTGTGTTGGTTGCCAAATCTACCCCAATTTGCGGTGGTGATGCCGTCCCAAATTTGACACCTTTTTTTTAGCATCCTGTTTTAATTTTATTATAATGACATAATTATATATTCATATTTTATTGTTAAAGTATTTAATTTAATATTAATATTAATTATGAGGCAATATTAATATGTAATATTGTTATTTATTAATATTACAAATATAAATTTTAAAAAGAAATTAAAATAAAATGAAGATTTAAACATACAAAATAAAATTACATCACACAATTAAAATTACACTACAAATTACATAAAATTACATACACAAATTTAAAAAGCATAAACTTATATAATAATAAAATAAAACAAAATAAGAAAATACTCTCTACTAATCGGCGGTAAGCCTCCGGAAAATTCATGCCCTCCCATTGGTAACCCCCTACATTCAGTGAACTGATTTCGAGTAGTGCAGCCAATGCCGAGGAGAGCGACGAAACCGATTTTCCCATGACTAGAATCTTGAGATTGAGCGCTAAATGTAATGTAAGAGAATCCAATGGTGCGGGAGAGATATTTTCTGGGAGCAGCATACATGGACTAGCAGATTCAGAAGAAACTCAAGCATTAGCAACAGATGATACAACTTGAATGGAAAAGCCTCCAGATGGGCCTTTTGCAACCACGTTGAAAGCACAACCGGAAATATCTTGCCGGTGTTGGCATTCGATCGTTTGGCTAACGTAACCTGTTAGGATACCATGCGTTTCTATCATAGCGGAAGCATTAAATCATAGAAACGATTACCGTTTACCAGGGTATGTAGAAGATGAAGGTTTCTCGCTGGCAGACTGTGCAGTCCCACGAGAATGGCCATAACTTCCTCGTCTGATGTCGGAATTGAATGATCTTTGTGCTCAGACGATCCTCTCTTCAACAGCTTTCCGTCAGTATATTGAATATTGAATTCTCAGCACTTTAAAATTTTATATAAATTTCTCAAAGTAGCGGACAGCAGCACCAAACTACCTTCTGATCTTCTGCCGTATGTCCCAATTCCGATCTCGACGTCGTGTGGGCGACGATCTACGAGACCTCCTCAATCTGCTCTCAACCCTCATCACACGTGAATAATGAATTAGATTAGGGGTCCAGATAAGTTGAGGTGACTTATATACATGGGCTACAGCAGGGACCAGGAGGAGAAATTGTGTTTGGCCTCCATTGGGCTTAAGTATCCAAGCTTAGCCCAAAGCTTATACTTAAGTCCAATAATAATAATATATTCCACTAAAATATTATTACTGCACTGCCTTTCCAATCCTAAAATTATGTTTTGGGCTTCTTCTTATTATGAGCCCGTTAGTCTCCCCCATGTTTAAGATATACAATGTCCATTAATTAATTTAAGTTACTGACAACTCAATTAATTAATATTTTATCCAAGAGTAGTACCACTCAACCTCATTATAATGCCGGAATAAATTCCACCTGCAGGGTTTACATGATAATCCTTATGAGCTCCTCAGGGGACATCATCAACCTATGACGGACACGGATTCCTTTAATGACGGACAAGGAGACAACATTACTTTCCAACTCACCGAGTTTGTTGATTTAATTACATGTAAATCTCACTCATTGATGAATCAAAGAAATACATACTGCCCTACGTGTCGAGGTTATTGTATAGGGATTAAGAGCACGAACTTTCATAATAACTGAGATCAAATTCTCCTATAAGTCAGTATAAGTCGAACGATCTCAAGCGGTCCTGCTCAATACACACAAGTGCACTAATGTGATTCTATAGCCAAGACAAGCTAATACCAACCACACTACAACCATCCCGATAGAGAGTTCACATCTATCTTGGTTGTGAGCATCTGTTTATACTTTATAAGGAAACCGATAATATGATCTTCCGCGTGTTGTCGCACAACATATTATCTACAATATAAAGTAAGTGGACTATTGCATCAAACATATAAATAAATTATAAGATGCAATCATTTGATCATATGATTCTCATTTCAAATTAATTGTTATAACATTGTTCATACAAAAAGCTAGACTTTTTAGTATATAATCCAACAATCTCCCACTTATACTAAAAGACTATGCTATCATGTCTTCTGCATACATCTGATTCCCACTCCTACTTCACGACCATCAAAAGCTTTTGCTTTAAGGTCCTTGTAAATGGATTTACTAGGTTATCATCCGATGCAATCTAGGTGACAACAACCTTCCCTCATCATACAATTTTTCGTAACAGGTGGTACTCTCCGCTCCATGTGTTTAATTGCCTTATGCACCTGTGATTCCTTCAAGTTTGCAACTGCATCCAATATCATCAATTATAAATTGTGATAACCTTGGGCAAACTTAGAATCACATCAAAGTCC